>OX578151.1:81567401-82767401 GCA_951213105.1 Amaurobius ferox | reverse complement strand
TCATAAAATAAAAAAAAAATTCCTCTTGAGAAACATGTTCACTTTTCTTATGTAATACCATGCGATAAATTGGGTGACATCATTCTCGTGGATCAAGCTCGTTCCATTCATGAAAAAGGATACTTTGAGTAATACTTTTGTATTTGAACGCCAATAGTCATTTATCTGCTGTAAGAATAACTTATTTCTTAGTGCATAACGCTTGTAGAGATTTTGGCGACGAATTTGGCGGAATGTCGCCAACTTGGCGACTTTTTGAAATGTTGCCAAATTAACGAAAATATCACCAAATGGATAAAAATGACGCTAAATCAATGAAAATGACGACTAATTGTCGAAAATTCAATATCTTGGAAAGAATATTAGTATCTACTATAAGAAAAACCTATTTTTCTTTACTGTAAAAGTAGTAAATTCATTACATTATATAAGGAAAGTTATGTGTTGCCCACATCAGATTTTTTTTACTTGTTTTCAATTCAATTCATAAAATCATTGTTTAATATTAATGCATCAACATTTTAATAATGAATAAAAAACTTGTATGAAGTTTGAAATTTTAAAAATATACATTCAGTCATTAGAGTTACCATACCTTTCAGTGTTTTAAAAGTGCCACTAAAATTATTTTCTTACTTCAGTGAAAGTTTATTTTTAATAAAATACATTTTTACTTTCCTTATATACATAATGTATAAGAAAAGTATTGTGACGGGGTCGAAAATTCGAATTCGAGTTTCCGACGGGAGAGCACGTTTCAAGCATCCCTGATCACGAATCAAACATTTTTGAAGTGATGTCTGTGTGTGTGTATGTGTGTGTGTGTGTGTGTGTGTGTGTGTGTGTGTGTGTGTGTGTGTCTGTGTGTGTGTGTGTGAAAGTATGTGTGTGTGTGTGTCAGTGAGTCTGTGGAGACGATAACTGACGAACGAATGGACCGATTCAAACCAAATTTGGTACAAAATCACAATCCGTAAACACTGGTAGCCTATTGTTTTTATACGTAATCGAATGTTCAGAACCCCCCCTAAATTTTCGAATGAAATTTTGAAAAAATCGTCAAAAAATCAAAACCGCTAATAAAGTTACGGAAATAGACATTTCTTATGTAATTTTTTATTAGAAAGCGTTTGGCATAAATTTTAGAACGATAATATGAACCGTTCTCGAGATATTGTACATTTTTCAAAAAAATTATGAAAAAGTCGCATAAAAAAAAAAAATTCCTATTGAGAAACATGTTCACTTTTCATATGTAATACCATGCGATAAATAGAGTGACATCATTCTCGTGGATCTAGCTCGTTCCATTCATGAAAAAATATACTTTGAATAATACTTTTGTATTTGAACGCCAATAGTCATTTATCTGTTGTAAGAATAACTTTTTTCTTAGTGCATAACGCTTGGCGAGATTTTGGCGACGAATTTGTCGGAATGTCGCCAACTTGGCGACTTTTTTGAAATGTTGCCAAATTAATGAAAATCTCGCCAAATGGATAAAAATGATGCTAAATCAATGAAAATGACGACTAATTGTCGAAAATTCAATATCTTGGAAAGAATATTAGTATCTACTATAAGAAAATCCTATTTTTTTACTGTAAAAGTAGTAAATTCATTACATCATATAAGGAAAGTCATGTGTTGCCCACATCAGATTTTTTTTTTTTGTCATGTGATTTAGTTCAGTGGTCACGGAAAGGTTGCCATAAGTCTCTCTACCTGTATTTCACCTCGATGGGAAAACCCAGGCCGTCCCACTCGTTCTAGGACATGAGCCGCTGTTGAACGGCCGAAGGCAGATTGACGTTTCAACACTCAAAGATAATAAAACCTTTAAAAAATAGACTTTGTAAATTTAATTTCTAAAATATGTTACCAATGTAAGACTAATGTAAATAAACCACATCAAAATCGGACACAAATTAAGCATACAAGGGTAAAAAGTGCATTTGTATACATTGCAATGTCCCCTTAATGTTTCTTTAAATCTTCTTTTCTCAAATTAAAATATTTTACTTTCTCATGCACAGTATTGAAAAAGTATTATTTTCACGAAAATTTTCGATTTCGAGATTTTGATGCCAATATATGTTTTAAGACCTCCTGAACACATTTCGACTATTTTTAGAATGATATCTACCTGTCCAATGTCAGTGGTCGATTTTTCGTTTACACGATAGCAGCCACAAATATTAATGGATTTTCACAAAACTTTATATCCGGCTTTGATATAAAAAACAATCTAGAACTGCATAGAATATGTTTTAAATTCGAGCGAAAACTTTGAATTTTATTTGAAACTACCAGCGATTACCCGCCGTTGCTCGGGATTTACGATGCAAAACTGTGACAAAAAATTACACCGGAACATATAGGGTCCTGAATCTTATACATTGTTCTTTCACTGTGAAAGAAGTAAATTCATTGCATTATGTAATAAAAAAAAACCAGTGTATTATATAAGTCATAGCTGCAAAAGAAAGAATCTTCCTCATAAAATGCTGATAATTAAATAACCATTTTGATTTCATGATTTGCATGGAGTCTTGAATTGCATGGAGTCTCTGTTATGAATTTGAGTTACGCTTGGCGACTCATTCTCGACTCCATACAATTCAAGTCTCTGCAAAATTATCTTTGACGTCTTCCTCTTTGGGATTATGCTTGATTGCCCCCCCCCCTTTTTTTTCGATTTCTGTAATTAAATTGTAATTTAATATGCTGTTCTTCTGTTATTAAAATTTTTGAAAAATTGTTTACCATTTATCCTTGTCTAAACGTAGATTCTTTTGTAAATTGTATTTATGCAAATTTTGTCTCTATATCTGGTCTATATATGAACGATTCAAACTTTATTTCCGTGTAGCCACTGATGAAGAGCATATTTATGCTTGAAAGCACTATGGCCTTTTTTTAAACATTTGTACGTCTTAAGGAAGTGAAATAAAGACCTTCTGTTATGGATGTGTGTTTAATTTTGCTATTCATTTTGATTTCTTAATACTTTTCGTTGTTGAGTAAGCCTGTGAAAAATAAACCATGGTGATAGAGTTTCCATTTAAATTCCTATTTCAAACTTACGATTTTCAAAAGTGACTAATACGTTCAATAAACTCCCACAAAACTCAGAGATTTAATTGACTGTCACGTTTTAAATCAACGATTTCCAGCCTTTTTCGTTGGGAATCATGGAGTTAGAGAGAGTAGTACTCGTAAGAAAAAGTTTCGTTTTCCATTAATATCTCAAAAACCCCTGGTCTTAGAAACTCGAAACTTGGACTAAATTTATGCAGAGCTATTTTAAAGGTACCACAAAATTTCATTAAATTCGGTGCAGTTGTTCTCCTGCGATGTTGGATCATACATACATACATACATACTTTTCTTCTTTATATATAGATTTTATATTTTTTTAACATGGCAGCATAGTACAAAGTTTGACATAATAAATCATAAAAGAGTTTATTTATGGCTTAACACGAGATTTAATAGTTTCAATCATTGTTGTGAAAAATAGCTGCAATACAATTTATTTTTGTTTGTGGCGTCATTGCTCCCCCTTGGGGAGGGGCAAGTTAGCCTCCCCCCCCCCCCCGTGGAGTACATTGCCAAGTATTGTATCAATTGAAAGATTTTTCCAAACCCTTTAAAATGAAGGGTAACACTCTATAATTATAATCATTTGCCTACGATAAAGATTTTTCAAATTTTTTCTTGTAAAATTGGGAAAAAAATGAATTCTAGTATGAAGAAATCGAGTTGTCCTGTTAATTGTTACTGTTCTCATGATTACAAAACAAAAGTAATTATCATATTTGCTTAGAAATTAATATATATGTTGAACAATGCAATTAACCTAAAATGATTTTTGAAAAAAAAATTATAACATGAATTATTATTGTCTGATTTAAAAATGATAATAGCAAAATTAGAATTTATTATTTATGCTCTGTTTGGAATTAAAGCCTATTACCACTGCCGTGTATTTTTACCCGCAAGTATATCAATATAAACAAGTTAAAATTATGCCTAAATGGAAAACAGAACGATTTTGTTGCATTTGGTATGTTCAGTAATGTATAACTTGCTAGTTTGTATATTATCAAAAGTAGACAATAAAACTTTTAAAGGTGGTGCATACTATTTTTTAAAATGCGGTATAAAGTAATTTTTAAAAGTGGTACATAGTAGTTTTTAAAAGGTGGTGCAACTACTGTTGATTTATATTCATTTTTAACAACACATACAATCACCCGAAAATGATCGATCGATATTTATAGACTGCACGTGTTAGTATTAATGGATCTTCTAATATTTAATATAAAAAATCTGATGTGGACAGCACATGACTTTCCTTATATAATGCAATGAATTTACTACTTTTACAGTTAAAAAAACTGTTATTCTTATAGTAGATACTTATATTCTTTCCAGGATATTGAATTTTCTCCAATGAGTCGTCATTATCATTGATTCAGAGTCATTTTTATCCATTTGACGAGATTTTCGTTAATTTGGCAACATTTAAAAATGTCGACACGTTGGCGACATTTCGCTAAATTCGTCGCCAAAATCTAGCCAAGCGCTATGGACGGAGAAATAAGTTATTCTTACAGCGGATAAATGACTATAGGCGTTCAAATACAAAAGTATTACTCCAAGTGTCTTTTCTCGTGAATGGAACGAGTTAGATCCACGAGAATGATGTCACCAAATTTATCGCATGATATTACATATGAAAAGTGAACATGTTTCTCAACAGTTAATATATGTTTTTTAATTTATGGAATTTTTTCATAAATTTATTTGAAAAATGTGCAATATCTCAAGAGCGTTTCATGCTAGCGTTCTAAAGTTTATGTCAATCGTTTTATAAGGAAAAATTACATAAGAAATGTCTATTTGCGTAACTTTATTAAAGGTTTTGATTTTTTGATGATTTTTTCAAAATTTCACTCGAAAATTTAGGGAAGTTCTTGAACATTCGATTAAGTTTAAAAACAATAGGCTTCCAGTATTCACAGATTGTAATTTTTGTACCAAATTTCATTCGAATCGCTCCATTCGTTCGTGAGATATCGTCTCCACAGACTCACTGACACGCACACACACACATACTTTCACACACACACACATACTTTCACACACACACACATACTTTCACACACAGACACATACTTTCACACACACAGACATCACCTCAAAAATGTTTGATTCGTGATCAGGGATGCTTGAAACGTGCTCTCCCATCAAAAACTCGAATTCGAATTTTCGGCCCCGTCACAATACTTTTCTTATACATTATGTATATGAGGAAAGTAAAAATTGAAATATGTTCCCTTTTTATATGTAATATTATGCGATAAATTTATTAACATCATTCTCGAGAATCTAGTTTGTTTCATTCAAGACAGCAGATACTGTGGGTAAGTTTTGTATCTTGACGCCTAACAATTCATGAATAGTCATTTATCTACCGTAAGAATAACCCATGTCTCTGTCTGCAACACCTGGTGAAATTTGTGCGACTAATTTGGCGGAATACCGCCAACTTAGCGACATGAAAATTAAATAGTTTGGAACGAATAAAAGAATATACAATAGGAAAAACCCCCGTCTGCCTGTCTGTCCGTAATGCTTGGCAAAAAATTTGGCGGGTTGTCGCCAACTCGGCGACTTTTCTAAATGCTGCCAAATTGACGAAAATTTCACAAAAATGATGAAAGTATGATAAAAATGATGTTAATGGGAGATAATCTTTTGTAAATTTTAAATTCTCTCATACAACAGGAATACCTTCAAGTATAAAAGAAATGCTTTTCTCTTATTTGTCTGTAACGCTTGGCGATACTTTTGGTCAACTTGGCGAATAATCTTGTAAAATATCGCCAACCTGGCAATATCTCCCTTCAGATTGACGAAAATTTCGCCAAAAATGTAGAAATAACGCCAAATTAACGAAAATGACGTCAAATTGATGAATTAATTTTTAAAATATTTTAACATATGGACTATATTACTTATTGAGGATGCTAAATATTGATAATTATCAACTGGCGTGAAACATAAGTTAATTAGATTCTTCGAAATAGTTTACATGTTGTCATCCGGAAAAGCGCCAAATGAAATACATTTGTTCACTGTGAAAAAAGTAAATTCATTGCTTTATATAAGGAAAGTCATGTGCTGCCCATATCAGATTTTGTCTTATGCTGCTTACTAACGAAGAATTTTGTCCAAGGGTAAATTTTAACGGCAGTTAAAGTAAATAATTTTCATCAATGACTAGTACTTAGTAAGTGTAATTTCCTGAAAATTGCGGGCCGTTATTTACATTAACAAATTAGGCACATGGGAAACACTTCAATTTTTAAAGTGACCATTTCTCTTGCCCTAAAAACATTTCTGATAACTTTTAAAATAGTTTTTATTTCCTCCGCCAACAGCACTTTTGGGCTGCTTGCGGTCCTTATATACAACTTGGCACTGATTGCAAATTTAGAGCAAAATTCTCTCTCGATGATTACGTCTCGCCAGTACAGATATTGAGGTGTTATAACACGACAGTGTCCCGAAACATACCTTCTGGTTACTGTTTCACTCGTTTGGAATTGCGTCTATAAACGTGAAATGATGGAATAATACACAGAAAAGAAATTTGCCACCTCTGTAATGGATTTTCCAACCTCAACTCAAGTCTCCCAACAACATACCACCATTGCGAATCATCCACACGTGTTCTCTGGCATATTCTGAAGCATATTGCTATTCCAACTTTACGTAAAAAAATTTCTCTTTGCAATGAAAACCTTCTAATTTACATATTTGGAAATTGAGTAGTTTTATCTGTATTATTTGCATATTGGGTGCTTGCTAATGATGATAATTCCAATTATAATTGATTAAAATTTGTAATATACAGTTTAAGATTTAAGAATGTTTCAACGAACTTGAAATTAAACCAGTTCTGACACTTTTTGTCGCAGTTTAAGGTTTTTTAACAGAAAATAATCTATATATATACTAATTGCCAAGTGTTCGTCTGTCTGTCTGTCCGTCTGTCACGCTTTTTTAGGAACTTCCTTTATAGATAGAGACTTGTAATTTGGTACACAGGTCAATTGTTCGATAAAATCATCTGGAAAAATCGTATTTTCCGAAAATATTCTGTAGAGAGGGTATTCCACTCCAAAACCCAAGATGACACCCCGACAATTTGTGTTGTCAGAATTGTCTAGTTCAGATGTTTGATCAAATGTTTTTGGAGATGTGGGGATCATGATGAAACACTTGGAGCATTGCAAAAATCACGACAGTAACCGTTTTTGCTTCGCAGAAAATCATCCCTAACAACAGAGTCAGTCGTATACATCCTCCTTCGAGTTCATTGGCCCCTGGAGGTAGAGTCTTCTAGAAAACTACAAACTTGGGCTCTAAGCCCCACCAGTGACACATTAATGTCTCTTAAACCCCCTTTCTGATATATTTAACTCCGCAAAAAGCAATGCTCTGGACGTTAAGCCCGCACGTTGATGTATTCATAATTCAACCTCCGTGCAGATCTATGAGGGTTCTTGGTCGTTGTGGGGTCTTTTCCCCGAATTCTTACCTCACGTGGAGTGTGGGATCATTGGCATGCAGAATTCTGAGGATATTTTCCTAGCAGAACCTTACAAGCCCCACCCCCACCCCCCAAGAGCGAGACTTTCTGCCTATCCAATAGGCAAATTTTACCCAAACAAAGTACTGCTTGGGAAAAATTATCACTGTGCTTCAGCACCAAATCGTCACCGGGTCCGTTAATGAACCCCATATCTGACGATGTAAACGTGCTCACACAACAACACAAACTTCTGTAAGCCCCACTGTAGATACAGATGAGCACTGATGGCCTCCGAGATATGGCCGCAAGTGACCCTCATCCAATCAGTTCTCCTCACTCCAGCGTGAGAGACCCATGCACATATCGTACACACAAAATAATACTACCTATTCAATTTGCCTACAGAGAGTTTAAATAAACATATACAAAATTTACCCCCTATACATATTTCTAAAACACTATAAAACTCAGGATAAAGAAAAGGAGAGAAACCAAAAATAATAAGTAAGTACTTTCTCCCTCTAAAGTCCTGTCATTTAAATGCATCTGACAACAAACAAAAAAAACTTAACCTGCGTCACATCATCGCGGGCAGAAAAAAATAACGTGAACAAACCAACGAATACTGTCTCAACATCCCGCACAACCAAGCCAAGACGCTTCATTACGGCCTGCCTGGGTCCGAAGGACCCTCACGGTCACATCGAAAATATCAATGTCGCTTTCTGTAGTTTTTAATAGCAATATGCGGTGTACTTGCACTCATCTTCTTGAGGGTGCTGTGCAGGAGTCAGAGACGGCTAGTGGTATGCCGTCTTAAAAGAAAAGCATTGTGCCGGGGTCGAAAATTCGAATTCGAGTCTTTAACGGAAGAGTGCGTTTAAAGTAATCCTGAACTCGAATCGAACGTTTTTGAGGTAACGTCTATGTGTATGTTGCAAAGAATCTTGATGTCCCAACCGGGAATCGAACCCTGGATCTTCGAACTGGCCAGCCGACGCCCAACCGTTGGCTCTAAGAGAGAGATAATGGATAGACCGCCTATGTCACTGTTCAGGCGGAACCCCTTGAAACGGGTCGTCGGGGCCCGCCAAATCAAAAGTGAAACCCGCTATCGTGTTTCTCCCCTTTTTTTCTCTCACATTTCACCTAGTTACGCCGAAAGGAGCTCTCTCGATGAACACAATAGAGCATCCGGAGCGCTGTTTAATTTTCCCGTGCAGTGAGCGATTTGTGGATTTCATCTTTCTAATGCTAAGATCCATCTCATTAACCATGCACTTTTAAGCGTCGTTTCACTGAGGAATTTCAGCGGGTTGTGGTCGGTTATTATTTCTATCTTCTCCCCAAAAATCCACTTATCGAACTTGTTCAGTTCGTATAATACGGCCCGCGCTTCTTTCTCGATGCTGGACCGATTTCTCTGTGCGTTCGTTAGTATTTGATTAACGAAAGCGATTAATCGGAACCCCCTTCTGCGTTGCGCTGTGTGAAACAACATCCGACAGTGTTGTTGTTGATGTTGAAACCCAGACCGTCCGACCTACCAGAAAGGTGTAAGGTAACTGTTTGGACGGTCGGGAAGTGCCACCCAATTTAGACCGGAACCCAGTGGGGGAGGCATCCACAGGGACCGTACCCTCCTTCCCCTACCACCAACCTCTCGGAAGGACTTTCGGACCCACATGTTTAACGTGATCGTACTCCGCATGAACACGGCGGCAGTTTTGGCAGTGGCTGGAATCGAACCCGGGCCTACCGAGTGCAACTCCAGCGCGCTAACCAATGGGCTACCGCGCCCAACATCCGACAGTGTGATCGAACGAGCCACAGTGAATTTGAAACATGTCATTAACGTCCGTCGTAGTAACTTCTTGAGCTCTCTGAAAGCTCTGTCTTCGTCTTCATCATTCAACATTGTTCAGGGCCTGTTCCTTAGTTAACTCTGTTAATGGCATGGCTATGTCGGCATAACAAGAAATGTCAGTCCTATAAAACCCCAGCATGAAGCGCACCTCCCTTTTGGTGGTGGATCGGAAAGTTCGAGTATGGCTGTTACCTTATCCTCATCCGGAGCGTGTTTGCCACTGCTTATCCTATGGTCCTGGTATTTGAGTTCGTTGGCCGCAAAGATGCATTTGTCGAGTCTCATTGAAAATCCCCACCTTTTCAGCTCTTGTAATACAGCGTTCAAGTGCCGTACGTGATCTTCCCACGTTTTAGAAAGGATGACAGTGTCCTCAATGTACGCCTAAGCATACTCTGGGTGATTTTTAAGCATCCGATTCATCACCCTTTGGAAAGTACCTGAGGTCCCCGCCAACCCAAATGGTATTGTTTTCCACTGAAGTGTCCCATTATGGGCGGAGAAAGTCGTTAACGATTTGCTCGCCCCCTCCACTGTAATTTGCCAATAACCTCTTAGCAGGTCCAGGGTGGTCAACCACTGTGATACCCCTGCTACGTATAACAACTCTTGCATGTCTTTCATGGGAAAAACCGGCAGGAACACAGCAGCGTTCAGTTCGCGAAATGCAATGCACAGGCGTATGGTGGAGTTCTTTTTGGCCACACACACCACAGGATGCACGATTTCCGATTCTGATGGTTCGATTAAATCGAGTTCTAGTAATTCTTGTATTTGTTTGTCCACCTCCCTACGATACGCCATAGGTATGGAATAATAGTGGGGTTTCCGCCTGACCACGTTCGGTAGGAGCTCTATCTTGTGCGCTCCTACTTTTGCAGGCTGGACCTCTCTTAACGAATAATCCTTTGTATCCCCCTCAATAGCTCTCTCAACTGCTTCCTCCGATGGGGATTCAGGTCAGGTAGTTCCGCAGATTCTACCTGCTTCTTGAAGTCCCTCTCTTTCCCACGGCTCAGAACGTTATGGACTTCGCCGAAATCCTCCTCAAAAATCACATTAACCACTTCCGTCCTAATCACGTACTTTCTGATTTTATTTTGGTGAAGGTGTTTCACTCGCCCGTCCTCCGGCCACGCATCTTGCTACCGCAAACCCTATGGTTGGTCTGGGTGGTCTGGTGGTCGTGTAGTCTGGGCCTTCAACACTCCTTCAACTCGCCCGTCCTCCATTTTTACCAAAAAGAATGAGGATTACGTTTCTTTTGGATGGTCGCCGACCCCTGGTACCTCGCGTTAAGTTTATTGATAGAATGGGGGATTAGAACTATTGGGATTAGAACCTGGCTTAAAAGTCTTACATGACGACCTTAAGTTGTGAAAATGCGTCATTCTCTCCTGTTGTACCTGCGCCGTCAGCTTAGCTTCTTCCACTGACCTCTCTAACTTATCTTTTAGTTCCTATAAATAGGCTGCTATGGGTTGAGCATCCAACTGCAAGTCCTTAGCTTGACCGGTCCAAGTATTCTTCAAAATGGACAACGGCCCCTGTGGCTATCGTCTGAACACCAATTGAAACGACGACGGCATGCAGAATTCTGAGGATATTTTCCTAGCAGAATCTTGCAATGTGAAGCGAGAATTATTCAAAAATTTACATTGTTCAGGGATTGCTTATTGTGAGTCCGTTGATTTTCAACGGGTATTCGACTAGTATGTACTATTTATAAAATGTTTTTATTTGAATCAAGGAATGAATTCCCACTAATTTTTATTAACACTTTACAACATAGTTGAAAAGTGTTTATGACTTTGCTCATTCTGTCTGTCTGTCCGCTAGCACGATAACGGCCGTAAAAATGACTTTATCAAAATCAAATTTTAGTATGTTGTTCAGACGGTCTGTGGGACCTATGGGAATATAAATGAATAATATCACCCAATTAGTTTTGGATTGAACCCGGATTGAAAAAATGAAGTGCATTTAACCCTATATGGGACCTAATTTTTCAAATATTTTTTAAGCGAATTTAAAATTCACATATTGCTTCGAAAGTTTTAAAATATATACAAATTATCCTATAAAAATATAAAAAAATTTCAGCAAAATATATTCGGTAGTTTTTTTAATAAAAATTAATATAATAATTACACCCATATCATATGAAGAATAAAATATAAAATAAAATGTGGCATCCGTCTTGTGTCAAAATCGTGATTTTTAAAGATCTTTTTAATTTATATTTAGTTTTGTATCCGTCCTAAAATCGCTTTATTAATTTTTATTTTTTGTGCATCTATACTTTTTCTGTGCATCATACACTGCGACAACGCAATTTCAATATTTGTGAGTTTAAATAATCATCAAACGTTAATTATTTCTACAACGAAGTCTAATTTTAACTTATGGAGATTGTAAACAACATTAAGATGTAAGATAAGTTGTATAAGACTTGCTGAATTTTTTTAAAGCAAAATTATTTAGTTCTGGAGTCTGCAATATAGCTGATATGAATGAAATATTCATTGATTTTGCAGACGATTTTATAGCAGACATTTTCGACGAAGTTTTACTCATAGAGTTAAATTACTTTTACCTCTATGGTTTTAAATTTTTAAGTAAAATAAATTATTGTAGCACTGCGATGAATGAAATAAAAATGTATGAATGAAATATTTATTGTTTTTACATAGAGAGCCAGGCGATTTATATTTCGATAACGTCATTTGAATGAAGTTCATTTTTTTCGATAAAGTTTTAAGTTTTCAAATATAATAAATTATTGTAGTATTGTGATAATTTTAAAAATATTTCCGCTGAAAGTATCGCATTTTAGAGATGTTTAAATAAAATTGCATTGATTGCAGTTGGAAAGTGTTTCATAATCAATGCTTTATGTATGATTGATCTTTCTTGTTTATCCTAATGTAGGTGTTTCCGCTGTACATGATGGAGACTGCATATATCTCAATGGAGCCGAATACTTTCATTACTCACCCGGTGGCTATGATCCGGGGAGTCACGTGATGACCGATGTTGAATGCCGAGCAAAATGTGGAGCATTCTTTCTTCCGTATTCTGGCATATTAAAGCAAAAGCTTTGTCTTTGTGCTAAAGATAAGAGAGGTATGTTTCATCATTTTTCTTACATCCATTGCCTTTGAATTAGTGGATTACTACTATTCTAACCATCACATGCCATATAAATTAAATCCTGAATAATAGAAACATCAATAAAATATCCTGAAGAATTTTTTTATATTAGAATGCAGGATTATCTCAAATTTACTTCCCTTACAATGCATAGTAATGTATGAGAAGCATAGAGCATGGGCACGAGTGTAAATAAACAACCTGCGTAGTAGAATGCGCAGAAACGTAAACACGAAAGGGCATTATTTTTACCATAGCGTGTAATAGTAAACCGACGATGATGGCAAATAAAAATTGAGACTAAATCCATTAAACATCGAAATTTATCCTTGTGGTGAAAATAAGTTATTTAAAATACTTGAATAACAACATATATTTAAAGATTTAGTTGCTAAAGTGCACTTTAAGTGATTTTAAGTGAATGTACACTACTACTCATTTTTACCATGGTCACTAACTAGCGTTCTAAAGACGTACACATTTACTAGAAAATTCTGCAACGTATATGGAAGCGTAAAGGGAAAGATATGTAACGATTTTTCTTAAAAAAAACTCGTGTATATATTTTAATTAAAGTGAATATTTTATTTTCCGGTTAATTGAAAATATCCATTAAAAAGATAAATTTACTAAAATTAGAAATTAAACGTTTATAAGTTTCTATAGTAACCGTTTTTAATACAGAAATAATGAAAATTTCCATATTGCAAAGCAAATAAGTATTTTGTTTTGAAAACGCTACGAAACGTAAGGGCAAAATTGTCCGTGTGACGTCACGTGCCCATGCTCTATTGGAATGAGGTAGAAAAATTGGAATTCGAGTTTTTGGTGGATTTATATGTTTTGGATATACTTACGTTTCTTTATTTCTCTCTTCCTCAGCGTTTCGAATAAAAGTTGTGAATATAGGGGTATAATTATTTTTGTTATTTCATCACTAGTTTTTCAAAGATTCAAGAAAATTGAAAGAGAGTGCCTCGCTAACCTTTCAAACCTCGGGGATTGGGCCCTCCTTGACTATACCTATAGACTACGATGCATATATCTCTAATATTATCTGCATTTGCTTTGAGAAAACGATTTCTGTACTCTTTAGACATGAGCGTCTGAAGTTTTGCATAGGGGTATCTGCATGCATATGAGGTATTGCGTCTGTATGTACATGAGGTATTGCATCTGTATGTACATGAGGCCCATACCCTTTCCCCATGAAGTACTCTGTAATTTTAAATATTTTAAGATATTCAGCCTCACTATATTTTTTGTGCAAATAGCAAGTACACTGTTGTTATGCAGGCTCTGGACATAAATGTTTTTACTAGGCCCTGTATCAAATAGATAAGTGATTGCATAAAGGCTTTGTGAGACTCAGTCATATAGTTATTTATTATATATCTCAATTGTTGGAATAAGCTGTCCATTTCTTGATAATCTGCAGCTTTTTATTATTTGTGTATTGTTTGTACCCCGAAAACGCTAATTATGTTTATTACATTCATATCGTCAGCTTTTCCAGACTACTGAATACATCATACGTAAAATTTCCATGGTAGACGAAATATATTGCGAGACCAGTAATTTTCCTTTTCCTTTGTGAATGTTATTTTTATATTTTCAAATTACTGTATAGTAATTTTTTTCAAACTTTTCAAATTAGAGGTTTTGAACAAAAAACGCAACCTCCTGAACATATTTAAATTCATATGATCTATGCACAATGCCGCTGACAGAATTGTCAGGCGTCTACGCAGTAAATTCTCAGGCTTCACATTACCCTATATTTTAGGGGGCAGTGGGGACCTGCTATTTACAGTTTAGAAAAGTTCCATATAAGTTATTGATCTTTTCACGAAACTATTTATGCTGTCTGGGCTTTTATGCAATGCCCCCTATCTTGTCGTTTGCTATCTTGTCGGCGCCCATATATATGTTTGATCTGTGACATGCCACCAAGATAGTTTGAGATCGAATGAATCAAATCACCAACACATTAATTTCGATTGGTGACTGACAAGAAAAATAAACGTATCAGTAAACGTATTTTACTTTTACTTGAAGAATCAAGTAAAAGCAAAATGCGCTTATTGAGGAAACGGCGTATGGTGAGCCATAATTTTTAGATTTATTTAGGGGTTTGAAATGCTCCTGAAATGTTGAATTTCTTTGGTTATAGAATAGTAAATCTGTGGAGTCTAAGATTACAAGATTTTAAATTATTTGAATCTGTAAAATTTTTAAAACAAAAAAATATATTGAAAAAATATGTGATACTATCTTCATAACAGCAACATTAGATGTTTATTCTTTTCGTACACAACAGTGTAGGTAAGGGATGGTAATTAAAGATTGGACAATCTAAATATTCTCCATGTATCATACTTTAAGAGAACTTTCCGACCCTTTCTGATTGGATGTCCGACCCTTTCTGTTTGTCATTTTGAATTTGTTTTTTACTTTTGAAAACAAACCCGCAGTCATGAAGCTGTTTTCTGACTTCAAAACTATTTAACAAGTTGGTTTAGATTATAACTTTATAAGATGGGCATACGTTTATATGTTTTTTCTGTCCTAAGGCGGCAATCAGATAATTTTTTTGTTCTTTTTTAAAACGGCATTCAGTTCAAAAGAGTACCTGTAATGTTCAGAGAATTGAGAAAGATAAACAGAAGTAATCTAAAGCTACTGTATGTAAGATTTAAGTATTTTCGTATATACAAAGTCAAAATTTTTTTATAATGATCAACAAGTGCTCTGTGCTTGATGCGAACATGATGTGAAACAATGTATTTCAAAATAATGCAATACAGGCTGCAAGAGGATGAAAATGCGAAAAGGTTTAAACTAACAATCATTACGTAAATAGACCCAAAACGGAATGCTTCTTTGGAGGAAGATTTTTTGAGGTGTTTCTTGACTTATTTTAAAAATATTAGTTATTGTAATTTTTGATTTTCTTATATTAAATTTAGTTTGCTCAATAAAGAGGCTCCCCTGTGTTTGGAATTTCATTTACTTGCTGTTAGAGGAATTGGCACAGAACATTTCCCCTATGTACAATTATCTGTAGAATCAATTATTTAGTGAAAGGTATTTGTGTCAGAACCTTACTTTAGCTATGAAGAGCATCAACTAATGCTTTCTATGCTTTTGTGAATCAGTGATATAATGAATACCTCTGATCCAGTGGGTTTATTACAGTGTAACTGCTCTGCAGTTCAATTTATAAAAAAAATATGACCTATCTGCAGCTTTTCAATATTTAAAATTAAGAAATAGAAATTGAAGACATTACTATGCTCTAATGTTTTGCTTACATTGAAACTTCTAAGTTTACAACATTTGAACATTTAATGAGAAACAGATATTGTGTTATACAATGAAGCAACTGCCAATACATGTTGCATGCTTGACAGGAAATAAAAATTCCTTGAAAAAAATTATCGCTTCTGTTCCCCGGAGAGCTCTAGAAACCAAAGATGTATTAGGAAGAACACCTTTGATTTTGACTGTAATGCATAACCATATTGAATGTGGTGTTCTGTTGCTTAAAGCAGGTGTTAATGTTGATAACAGTGACAATGCAGGCCAAACTGCTTTACATGTTGCTTCTAGTAAAGGTTTTTATGGCTTTGTAAAGCTTCTACTTTCATATAAAGCTTCGTGGATCCAGGGAGATTATTTTGGTGTAACTGCTTTGCACATGGCAGCAATTCATCCAAATGTGAAGTGTCTCTCTGCAATTCTTCGATATCTTAAACCTGGAGAAACAGATATTCAAGATAGTACAATGAAAACGCCTCTTCATTGGAGTGCTGCTTATGCATATAATGATCATATAAAAGTATTACTTGCACAGGGAGCAAATATTTGCATTCCAGATGAGGAAGGGAAAACACCCTTACACTGGGCAGCAGCTAACTCAGATCCTGAAGCATTGGAGTGCATAAAAACTTTAATAAAAAAAGAAATAAATCTCATCAATTGGCAGGATTATCAAGGAAGATCTGCTCTTCATATTGCAGTAGCTACAGGAAGTGTAGATGTTCTGTACTTTTTGGCATCAAAAGAAAATTGCAATATTGATGTGCTGGACAATTCATTTTGTACTTCTCTGCACTGGGCTGCTAGAAGAGGATTCTCTGAAAAGACTGATATATTACTCAAAAAAAGAGCCAATCATTCCAGTGCTGATGACAGTGGTGCCACTCCTCTACACTATGCTGCTCATTATAATCATGCTGAAACAGTTGAAGTTTTTATGTCTAGATGTCACATTTATGAAGAAGTAGATAAGTTGGGAAGAAATGCCTTCATGTGGGCAGCTATTAAAAATGCTGAAGCAGTGCTAAATGTTATGGCAACTAATAATAGCCCACTTATAATTTCAGCAGACAAAAATGGATATACAGCATTGCATGCAGCTGCAATTCAAGGTCATGTTTCTATCATTGAAGTACTAGTATATCTTGGAATATCAGTTGATTCGATTGACAAGAATGGAATGACACCCTTTCTAAAATCATGTGAAGTCGGACGTTCGAAATCTGCTCAACTGTTGTTAGATCTTGGTGCTGATATTCATGCATCTGATTTCAATAAATGCTCTGCATTACATTGGTGTGCAAAAGGTGGACATGCATATCTCAGCCAAATATTATTAAAACGGGGAGCAAACTGTAATGTCCAGGACTCTTTAAAAATGACCCCACTTCATTATGCCAGTATTTTAGGTGACTACATAAATTGCATTTCTGTTCTTCTAGAATCGGGGGCTGATTCAAATATTGTAGACATTGAGGGTAAGACTCCTCTACATGCAGCCGTCCTAAATGAACGTAAGGGGGTTGCAAGACTGCTGTGTGGATATGACTCAGATGTAAATGCTGTGTTTCTTATGCATGACTGGGTCACACCATTAGACTGTGCTTTATTAAGACAAAATTTTGAAATTATTAGTTTGCTTAAAATATATGGAGGAATGCATGCACAAGATATTAAAGAACTTGCAGCTGTTACAATACAAGCTTGGTTCCGCAAAATCAAAAAAAGAAAAGGAGTACTAACATTGAAGTGTAATAAAAAAGATGTTTGTAATTTGTTTCGTAGGGATTTGTATGGAATATCAAATGTTCCTGTCAAATGCTTTCCAGCATCTGAAGTGCCTTTAGAGTTACGGAATACAGATATTTTATATCATGAATGCAATGGGTGTTATCATAAAATTTTGTGCCAGCATGTTTGTGTTGAAGATTTAAATAATGATCAAAATTCAGCTGAAAATAAAGCTGCTTTAAAAATCCAGAGAATGTGGAAGAAATATCTTTTGAAAAAGGGCTTTTTTAAAATGAGATTGGAAGTTTCTAATGCCTTTCATAGTCAAGAAGAAAGATTGGTTGCAGAAGAGTTATGGCAGCCAAGATTGAAATCTTTTTATAACCTGTTACTAAATTAAAAATGTATCTTTGTGCAGTGTTTTTTGTTGAATAACTAATTTAAAATATTTTCTAAACATAAAAATAAAATAAACATGTTTTCTAGATTTCTTTTAAGCAGTTCTTCATAAGAACAATCACTATACAGTGGATAACTGGCTTTAGTCAACTTGGGATATCATGAGCTTTCCTATTTAACATAGTTCCTGCAAAGTTTGTACATGTAGTGTAAGTAGACTGTTTGCAGAAAAATAAATAAAACTTCGTTAAGTACAGCACATAATTGATAAAACATATCAACCAGTTTTGGAGACAAAATCCTCCTCAAGAAAATAAAACAAAGCAACCTTCTCAGTCTTAGAGAGGTTTCTGTTACCAGAGAATTAGTCTCCCAAATAGTAGGGTTTGGACACAAAATAAATAAATATATAAAATTGAATGGAAATAAACTAATAAGGGGTTACCTTTCTTACCAAATCAAAGTAAGTTACCATGTAAGATAGCTAGAATGAAGATAACTAGATGGTAATTGACTTGTGTGGTAATAAAAAGTACATCCTTGATTTATTTTTGCTCATTTTTTAATGACATTGTCATACTACCTGGGACATGGGTGAAACATTCTGGTGACAGAAACCTATCTTTCTTTGAGGTTAATACCTTTTATCAGTTAAGTGCTGTAGAAAGAAGTTTTATTTATTTTCTTGTGTTTTTCCATGACTTCTTACATTTATAGACTATAGGAAGTTTGTGTAAACAGTAGCAACATCTATAATTCTATAGTGATCTAAATTACGGCAAATATTACCCCCAAAAGTGCTTTGAATTGAAATTCTGGAATTTAAATTAAAACTCCCGAAGACCATTTTTATAAACTCCTCAGTATTATTCACTCAAAAAATAAGAAAGAATTTGTGTGTTGTAAACATCTGCAGCAGAACAACAAAATTTTTATGCAAATTACTTCAAAACTAGATAATGCTGTTTCCAAAATTTATTTGTAACCTAAGTAGCAGAAAATAATGAAATTACTTTGCAGCAGTAAATTTAAACAAAATTCTTATATTGATATTAGATACTAAGTAAATACTAGAGCTTAAATTGTAATTTTGAAATTTAATAGCCACTGCCTAATAGACTCCATAATTATACTAGCCAATTTTGGTCCATTACTAGCCAGTTTCAGTAGAAGTTACTAATATTACTTGTATGCAATAATTGTGAATGTTATATAAATAGAATAATTAAATTATCAATAAAAAATAATTTGAAATGACTATTTGAAAGTAATATTTTAAATAAAATCTAGATATGGATAATACATATTTAGAAAATAAATTAATTATCAACACTTTTGTTCAATTTTCTAAATTATTTAACTTATCTGCTCAATTTGATTATTTTTGTCTACATCTCTTGCTAGCTACAGTGGCTACTAGTGCATAAAAATTTACTAGCCAAATGTAAAAGTTATTAGCTAGCTTGCTAGTGGCTACCACATAATTTTAGCTGTAATACTTTTCAAAATAAAAGTTTAGAAGTATAGTTGCAGCAGGAGACAATGTTTTACTACTAATCACAGACTTGTATATAATAAAAGGTTTTGATGCCAGTGCATTTAGTTTCTCATATGAAGCTTATTTTGTTAATCACGGGATTCGGCAGTGTTTGTTGAACCTCAATATTTAGCTGTTAATGTGTATGAAAAAGAAACATTTATATTCAAACACAATTATATAGAGGTAAGATTTTGATATCAGAACCTTTAAGTTTAGCTCTTAGAGAGTAAACCGTCAGTTACTTGTATTGCTACACTACAATTTATTCTAAGCTCTGCAGTTGTATTGCGATCATGTATCATGTTGTTGCAGAAATTATAATGTTTAACACATTTTGTAGATAATATTTTGGATGGTTCTACTAAAAATTTTTAAATATATTATTCCTAAGCTAACTAAATTCATTTTTTAATTTTCCTGTTGTGTTTTCAAAGTGTTATTAGAAGTTTATAAGAGGCAAATAATAAAACATGCCTGTATGCAACATTTTCTAAAATTCTTCTATCATAAAGCATTTTAAATGTAAATTCCAATTTAAATGTTTGTAATTTTTTTTCAATACATGGTAGTCTTTTATCATTAAATTATTTCTTTAAAATAAGAACTTTTTTATTTAATCAGTATTTCAATACTTAATCATTTTCTGTTATATTTTTAATGTTTTTAAACAATAATTTTTAATATATAGCTATTACTTTTCTATGAAGTCCATGCTAAATAAAATTGTGCTTACTCATGGATACTATTCCATTATAAACAGCTATTTCTTGCTTATAAGAGCTACATCAAAGTTATCAATTGTGTACTTTGACTGGTGACAGACTTAAAATGGTATTTACTGGTTGCATTTCCTTTACTTTAGCAAATCATTTGATCATTTATTATTGCAATTTTAGTTGTGCAATTTAATGAACAAGTAAGCTTTCTCATAGAAGATTATAAGTACACTGCATTTTATAGTATTAAACTAACATTTTGAAGTCATGTTATTGTGTTGCCCAAGCAGTTTATTAGATGCTCCTCTGCCTAATTTTATTTTGGCCTCTGGTTACCTAATTTATAAATGAAAGACAAAGAACAATGAAAATGTAGAATAGGTCTATTTAAAATTTTTCAACTAGCACAAATATGACAATCTTACTGCTAAAGACATTTTGCATCTTGTGAAAATATTAAAATCCTGTTAATATGCCACATTTTCAAAACTAATCAGTAACATGCATAGAAATTTTTTTAAAGGAGATGGGTTTAAGTATTGGTATTATTCTCTCTTCTGTGTGTTAGAAACACTTAATAAATGTTTCTAATAAAACTTATTTTAAGATTTTCAACCCCTTAAGCAAAATATTTAACCAAAAAGGGACATGCAGTATGGTTGTATATTGGTAACATTTAATCCAAGCATTTAAAACTATCTCAGAAGAAGTAGACATATTTAACAGTCAGTTGCATAATGTAGAGGATTTTTTCAATTTAACATTTTGGGTTCAAACTAAATGCTGATTAAATTTAAAACCATTATAACATTTAGCTAAAAATATCTGTAATTCAAGGCTTTTAATATGACATAAATTTTGTGCTAAAATGCATCCTTTTCAGTAAACAAGGTGAGCATTGTATATATATTGTATAAGAGTGCAGGTTGAACATAGACAGTGACAGCAGAGAATTGTCATGACCATGAGTGTATTGTGGCAACTTGCACCGAGCTGATCGTTGGTTAGAAGGCTTTTAATGTATATCTTACATAAAAAAGGATGGTTTTGTCTGTGTGTGTGTGTGTCATTTATAGTGGGATGGCTAAGCATCGGACAGCAATGAAATTTGGTACGGAGATATTTCAGAACTTTGGACGATATGCCTTGGTGAAATTAGTCAAATTAGTTTTTTATGTTTTAACATAATTTTGAGGGATTCCCCCCCCCCCCTCCAAATTGGTTCTTTAGTGACCGAAAATATTATCACTGAGTTTCCATCTTGGCACCATCGGAAAGATAAAGAAAAAATATTCTTTCTAATGATATTTAAGCCAAATTCATAGGATATTTCTTTTATATTTATTTATTTATTTATTTTGAAGTATACTGAAAGTTTCATTTTTTAAGTTATCTGATACTTGTTTTGCAGCATCCAAGAAAGTAAGATTAGCACAATTCTATAGTTTGGCAAAAAGTTGGGTGCATATATTCGCATTTTAATAAATGTTTCCATTTTGTGAATTACTACATTATTTCAATTTTTGTAATTTATCAAGCAAACACTTAAAAATTTAAATTGTATATCCAGTACAAGAAGTCCAGTGGATTATTCTTTCTGATTGACTATACATACGTGACTCCTGGTGCAGTTTAAGCTATTTCTTTTGTCTTACAGAAAGGATTGTTTTTATTATTATTATTATTATTATTTTTTTTTTTTTTTTGCTTTCCTCAGTTGCGGAGTGCATGCATGGGGATTTGGTTTGAAATGACATTGAGGTGGTTGGAAGTATCGATTCTGTAAATATTTTACTGAAGTAGCGAGCACTAATTTAGGACACAGGCAATGCCAGATAATTCGTTATATATACTAATTTGCATCCAATAGAATGGGGGAAGGGTCTGACCATGCTTTCAAACCATCTCCATACATTTATGATGCTAATATAACATGCAAGCATCCAACTTTTGCGTACTGTTTTTATTTATTTGTAAATTAAACATTTTGTATATATGACACAAATACACATATGAAAGTATACTATAAGTTTTCTTTATAATTTAAGGACCACAACATTTTTAAATGCTGGGTCCCCTTCTAAATGCACCATAATTTTAATACTAATATAGTTATGTTTAAAGTTTAGTGGTCATAGGCTTAAGCTATTATATTTATTTTTGTTATCATTTATTTTTATTATAATGTTGTTGGCTGATTATATTTATTTTTGTTGATATTTTTGTTAGTCGCACATCCCAGTCCTGTATATTTTTGATAAATATTTATTAATATTGTATTGGCAATATTTATTTTGATAACTAATGTTGTATAATGTTAATTTTTTCAGTGGAAAATGTGCCTATTGCACCTTTTGAAGAGTGCAATACGAATCCAGATTTGTTAGTATTTTATAAGTCAAATATAATTATTTCTGTGACTGGATTAGCGGTAAAACCTTCTGATGACGTTGTGCAGACTGCAGGCGATGTTGTATTCACAATTAGTCATGAAACTGGAGATGATGTGGAGTTTACAATTGACTATGGAGACGGCAGTTATGGAGCTTTTAATGATGTCCATGAAGCTTTGGTTCACAAGTATTATGTTCCTGGCAAGTATTGGATACAAGTCTCTGCAAAGCCTAGAGGTGCCCCAGAGGTAATATATATTTATTTTTATTCTGCACCTCATGTTAGTTATTTACTTTTATAGTACACAGGGTGTCTGTAAAAATAATAATTCTGTTTTTTTAAGTTTTTTGGGTTTTTCTTGTAAAACTTATTGAATCATTTCTAAATTTAAGCCTCGGCTAAGTGGGTGAGGGATCTAGCACCCAGGTGCAGGGCACATTGTAATTTTACAGAAACAAGTGCTGTGTATCAGAAATAATTTTGTTTGAACTTTTCATGGTGGCAGAGTCACAAAGTGTTATCACTTTTGTGTGCAAGAAAATATTCATGTTTATTTGAAAAGCGATCATTTAAACTTTGCTTTGTAGTTTGTAGGCATCTGAATTTTCACTTAACCTTCTGCTTTTCCTGCAGTAAACAGTATAGTACATGAAGGGAAGTATTGTGGTAAGATCAAAAATTCTATTCAGATTTTGATGGATGTACATATTTTGAGTATCGTTGAATATAAATCGAGCCATTCTTTTAATTATGCCTGTGACTATCATGGGTATGATAATTTTTGAGCAAATTGAATATTTAGAAATTTGGTCCAGTTATTTCAATCTCTGAACACAAACAACTGTATTGTAAAAAAATTCTGCCAAGTAATTAAAAATGTCTACCAAAAAAGAAATGAAATCACATATTTTGGTGCCAAGCACAATTCGATCCAGGTGGGAATGTACCATCAACGCTTTCCACAAGCTCACTACAGATTTCTACTTCACGTTCTTTTTTCATTTCGGGTTCAAAAAATTTTCACTTTACTTGAATCCTCTATTTCTCGATTGGCTATAGATAGAGCTTAAATGATGATTGATATCGATTGAGCATTAAATTATGGAAGGGGTTGGGTGGTTCACTAAGAAATTTCACTTCCAGTTCAAAAATTTCCCTTGAAACATCTATTTCTTAAGATTAGCTAATGATTAGCTAATTCTAAGGTTTAGATAATAATTGATATAGATTCAGCATCAAATTCCTGAGGAAATAAAGGGACTCACTAATGATTTCAACTTACAGTCCTGGAGATATCACTTCCGATTCAAAGATTTACATTTTCCTTGAAACACCTATTTCTCGAAATCTGCTATAGATATAATGTAGGTGATAACTAAATTGGATTTTGCATAAAATTTTGGAGAAAAATGGGTTCTACTTTCAGTTCTTGATCCACCTCCATTTCAAAAAATTTTCTTAAAACATCTATTTCTTAAGATTGGCTATAAATAGATTATAGATAATGACTAATATGAATTCACAATTCAGCATTAAATCCAGGATGATGTAGGGTGTTTATTAAAGATTTTCATTTCTGGTTCAGAAATTTTCTTTTAGTATTAACTACAGATAAAAGTTTAGATGATGACTGATATGGATTCAGCTTCAAATTCCTGAGGGGTTAGGGGACTCACTAAGGATTTATATTTCTGGTCCTGGAGATGTTGCTTCCAGTTTTTCCAAAATTCATCTTACTGTACAAAATAAGTATGCAAAAAAGAATAAAAGTGATAGTTCTGTCAAAAATGAAGTGTACACACTATTTGTCACCATATGAGGACTCCTTCATAAATTTCTTGATACATTTATGGATAGATTTATAGCAAATTGTGGTATTATTCTTTTACCGTAATAAATTATATTGAAAACATATGATCATATTTTTTGTTGTATAATCAGATGAAACAATATGTGTGTTTTTATTTAATATTTGTTGTGAATAGGTTTCTATCTACCAATAACTCAGTTGTCCCTATGATTTTATTACAGAGTATAATGCTCTCAGTTAACCAACTACTCTTCCATGTATTTGAAATAATTTGTAATTTTTTAAATGTTTTATTTTATAACTCTATTTTTTTCTTTTAGTCTTACAGAGTATTGGCTAGTACTGAGGTGACAGTAGCTGACAGCATTGAGGATAAAAGTGTTGTTTTCAGCTGTCCACCCGTAGTGAAGCCCACAGTTGTAGTTACCTGCAACTTAACTACCATCACTGGTGGCTTTGTGACCATGGAGATTGATTATGGTGATGAGTCAGACAGGGTTGTAATGGGACTACCAGGTATGTTTCATAGTTTTGAGATTTAATTATGTAAAATGTACATTACATGTTAGTTTTTCCCTTTTGTGAAGTTGTAGATAAGGGAGACCAGAGCTAGTTGGTGCAATTTTGAGAATTGATTTTTTGATGCTTTTCAGATATATGATAAAAAACAAATAATATCATAGTCATAGAATGAAGCTTTCTATATGGTGGGTATTTTTATTTTAAAGTAAATTTGGTTTGAAAGTAGTGGAATGTTTTTCTATCTGATTTTTTCATGCATCAATCAGCCCTGCTTACACAGTTAGTTGATATATGCTTTGGTGTAGGTTGGTACAGAAACTTTTAGATTTTAAAAGGTAAAAATATTAATTTGATCTTAATTATATTGGATTTTATTAAGCTCAATGCAATTTTAATTTGTTTTCTTGCAACCTATTATTTAATTTGCTGTTATTTACCTACAAAAGTCATATCAATTGTAAAAAGTAAGCATTGACATAAAATAAAAGTAATTGATGAAATGATTTTACTGCTTCTACAATAAAAAATTAGTAATATCCCCTCTCCCTATTATTATAAGTCAAATTTACTGATAATAAAAGTAGAAAATTGTCAGTTTTTATAGAGATTTGTAAAATTGTGGTATATAGCAAGATATATGATATGAAATCTAATTTTGAACTATTCAGAAATGTTTATCAATATATTTTATTTCTGTTCTTATTTAGACACCAATGTTCAAGCAATTGGTCCCCTAATACCACAGCATCTTACTGAAGAAATGTCTCCAAAAGAATCTGGTTTTATGCTTGTTATACCTCAACATGAGCCTGTAAATACCAGAGGTCGTCTTTCTGCTGTGAGGCTGTGGAGTTTGGAATCTGGTGCAATGGCTGTAATGGTAATGCATTCTATGATTTTATTTAGAAATTAGTTTACATGTATGCACATAGAAACACTTCATAGAAATAACTTTCATAGTTAAAGACTTGTATGTTCTCTTAGTTAAAGACATGTATGTTCTCTTAGTTAAAGACATATATGTTCTCTTAAATGTAGACATTCTTCTTTGAGTTTGTTTATAATATTAAAATAGAATGACACAAATATTCTCTTCAATCTTTGTATATTGGAATCTAGAAAATGTACCTAACATTGCCTGGAATTTAAGATGCAAACTTTTGATTAAATTCACACTGCACTTGAAAGCGAATTCTTGAAAACCAAAGAAGAACATTTTAACAAAACACCACATCATAACAAAGAAGAAAAAAAAAAAGATGCTGTGCCGATAGTATTAAGAGGGGGAGGTATGGTACCCAAATTGCTGAAATCTGCAATTTTGAAGTTATAGTTGTAATTTTTTGTATTCAGGTAGATTTTAAGTATAGTAAATAAAATGTGATATTCAAAATTTTAAAAATTAAAAAAAAAATTTTTTTAAATTTAAAATTTCAAAAATTTGACAAGTTTTCTTTTTGATATACGTAGAAAAATAATTTTTCTAAAAGTTTAATTTGAAATTTTTTAACTTAAAAATATGTAAGAAATAAATTGTCTTTAAAGCTTTTGTAAATCAGAAAAAATTTAATAAAAAAATAATGTAAAAATAAGTGATTTTGCACCACAAATATTGTTTTCGAAAATCATAATAAAAAAAAAAACACATATCTCAGCAATTTGCTGAAGACAAATTAAAGAAAATTATATATATAACAATTGTTCCAAATTTCATTCATATCCTTGCAGTAGAACTTAATTTATATCAATTTAAATTTATAAAAATGTCAAAAATCACGTCTTTGAGAAAAAAGGCATTAAGTTTAACATTGCTGGTGTCAACTTCAGTAGTTCAATTTTTATCTATTTAATGTAGCAAGATGAATTTGATGTCATTAGAATCAGAAAATTATAAATTTTTTTTAAACAATAAAAAAAAATTGAGACTTTTCAGGATTTTTTGGGTACCATACCCCCCTTAAGGTGAAAACTCTGAATATTTTGGATGCTTACTATCTTCAGAAATCTTATTTCCTTATGTCTTCAATACTCAGAAAGTATATATTTTTAAAAAATTCACAAAAATTAATTTATTTATAATAGGGATTCTGTTCAAAATTTGTTCCAAAGCGAATTTTTTGATTCTTCTAATGGTATTAAGATGGAAACTCTGTAATAATATTTTCGGTCACTAAGGAACCAATTTCTGTAAAAATCATTGAAAAATAATGCTGAAACATAAAATAACGAAAAACCTAATTCGAATTTTGAAAAAATCTTGCATTGTCCTGAAACATGAAGTATTGTGTACCAAATTTCATGGCTGTATGATGCTTAGCTTTTTCACTACAGATATACAGACATCTTCTTTTATTATTATAAAAGTAATTTCTGGATCTTAAGATGGGATCATTCTATATCCATTCAATTATCAAAATGTGAAAATGTCACCCACCCCCTTAGATTTCTCTCAATTTTTTAAACTACATATAACAGAGTTATAAAACCTTTTATATGGGTTACTGCATAAAGAATATGTAAAAATTTTTTTTGAAAATTTAAGTATAGGACTCTTCTTGGAAAACAAAAATCCTTTTGCTGAAAAAGAAAAAAGAATTACATTTTCATCTTTAAGGTAAAAAATATTAGGGTTTTAATTAAAATGTTATCAAAATGCATGCTGTTTGGCAATAAACAGCATATTCTAGAATGTTTACAGAAAAAATTATATGTTTTTGACAATTAGGTGTAGAGCAAGAAAGCGTTTTATCAAACACACTTTTTATTCATCCGCAATGCAGCACCAAGTAAATTCTCCATTTTTAAAAAGATTGGTGCTAAAAAAACTAATGTATAGAATGAACTAAAATTTTGTATTGTAGTATGAATTTGTTGTATGTAACTTTGTATGAAATTTCAGAAAAATTCGACGGGATGGGTGATATGCCTTGTTTGAAGTGACATGGAATGGTCTGATTATTCACATCCAATTTATATGCTTTTCAAATATTATTCTCAACATCTCATTTAAATATTGTTCTTCATTTATATATTATTATTTCATTTCATTTATATTTATTGTAAGCCTTTTCACCATGCATTAGATATTTTGTCATTTAATTTTTAAATCAGACTAGAAGTTTTTTTTATTTAGTGTTTTAAGTTAATTTTACAACCTTTAACCTCTGAATGGTAAAATGTTGACTGGATTTTATCCAGCACTCATTTCTGTAAGTTGTGCCATATGAAAATACTAACTTTTACATTAGTAAGAAATTAAATTAATTCTGGTCAAAAAGTAGCAGTGTCCATTGTTACAAATAGGATTGGCTTGGTAAGTTTTTGACATGTGAAAGTTATATAATTTTTTCTATCCATAGTTTAAACCATCAAAAATCTATGTGTAAAAATATGTCAAAAACCTAACATTCAATACCTATAATAAAACACCATGTATTAGCTGAAATTATAAACTAAACAAAGATAACTCATTAGGAAATAAGCCCAGAAATTCAAAGCTGATTATTTAGCAGTTTTAATAGCTTTTGAAGCCCAAGAAACCCTGTTTTTTGCTTCTTCAGTGCCTGCAGAATCACAAGCCCTATTGCATGGTGGAAATGGATTTCAAAGTGTGAAGGTTTTCAAAAGAATAATCCAGCATCTAAATTAGCAGAACTAGATGCGTCTATCTCTAGCTGCCAGTTCAGCTCCTATTGGAAGGATGTTTGTTAATTTTGGACTTGTTCTTTCTAAACTACGGAATCGATTAAGCATTGGGGAAAGCTCAAAACTTTTAATATACTACTGAATGCTGCATGGATGCACTGAACCAGAATACTAAAAACATATTGGGCAATCTTTCATGAATAAAAATTTCAGGAAACTTTACTTTCATTTTTGTTTTTATTTCATTATATTCAGAATATTTTTTTGTAATTGATTCAAACAGTAACTAGTATTTATTTTCCTCCAGTTTTGCTATAATTTTGGAAGAAAAAACATTTTTGAAAACACTATTTGTATTGTAATTATAATATTGGCATTAAGAATTATAATATGGGATTATTGGTAGTACAACATGTAGAGTTCTGTAACTTTACATCAAATGCTTTTTGTCTACATCTTTTAATTTTTCACTAAAAACTAGGTTTCAGACCATTGTCATGTCAAAAACTAGTTTTTGACGTCAAATTACCAACCCTGGCAACTTGACCAAGTCATTGCTACATCAGTTGCATTGAGGCCTCAATGCAAAGATAAAAATATTTAAATTGAAATAACATCTATTCATCGCTAAAGAAACATAAATATCATTCTCAGTACAGTAGTGATTTTGGTGCTTTTAGTAATAGTTAAAGTCAAGAAAAGCATGAAGTTTTAATTCTGTTATTATCATACATATATATGCTATTATTATCATGTTAAATTCAATGCGTTGTGATTAGTAAGCTTTTAAAGTTACAATTTTGGAGTAGTATAAAACACATTTGTGTTTATGTATGGTGCTTATGTATGGTACTTTAAATCCAATCACTGGTTGGCATTTATGAATGATTTTAATTTTTTTCATTAGCCATTTTTTCTTTGAATGGCCACTTTTTAATTTTATGCTAGAATTACCAATGCATTATTAAAACGGATCAATGACACCAATAGTTTAAAAATTGGTGTCATTGTTCACGATATTTACCAATCCCCAATTTCAATTTCTACAAATAAATATTTTATAATGCATATATTACAGCATATTTGCATATATATTTAAAGTTCCATTAACAAACGATAACGAAAGTCTCAACAATAGCTTCAGTATTGAAGCTCTGAATAATAAATTTATGTTTATTTGTTTTAGTCATTAATGGCACTTCTTTTGAAATGACAACTATAAAAGTGTTTTTTGATCAATGGAGGTTAGATTTTGAATAAAATAAAATGTTCACTTCAAAATTGCATAAGAAATAAAAACAAACTATATCAAAATTTAAAATAGGCCTCCATCATGTAAATATTCTATGTACGTACATACCAGCAAAAATTCATTGTCATGCTATTTTCAGTCTGTCCGGGATGCTAATTTGCAGTTCAAATATTTTTTCTTTGATTTTGACGTTAAATCTTGATCGAATAATGGTTTTGATTGAATAATGGTTCATTTCAGAGTGCTCTTCTAATAATTTTTTACAAGTGTACAAAATTTCATATATTTGTATGGTATAGTTTTCACATTGCAAGACAGAGAAAAGTGAAGAATGTGAAATTTATCAAACACCATTGCCGTCAGCTATAGGATTTTTTAACATATAGAGATTATACCCGAATCACTGATTGAAAAAAGCGAATGAATCCAAAAATATGAAAAATAAAGTGAGATAAACATTTAGCCATGATAAGCGCATAAAGGGAGCAAGCCCTTTTATTGCAACTGGCCTGTGATAACATATGGTTGACTAGCAGTATACCCATTTTTCGTGCAGAATATAGATTTTAAAGAAACTTAAAATTCACAGTCATGTGCAAGTTCCTGTAGTATTTTAAATGATATTGTTATTTAAAATGTTCTATTAAAATATTTAAATTAATGCTCCTAAAAATAAGTTTAAAAATCTCTGTTCTCACTATACAGAATTATTTTCACAAGGAGATCGGAATAGGGAAATATTCTGGCCCTGTTTGTAAATAAATTTACAAAAAATATGAAATTAAATTAGTATATGCTAAAACGAAAGTGCTAAAATTGTATGGGAAGATATACCCATACTACTTATATTCTCATAGATTAGAAGTTTTCCCCATGTATTAGTAGAAGATTACCTGTACTACAATATATGAGTTTCTGATATCTTTGCCAATATAAACAGCTGATGTAATTAATTGAAAATATTGGTAATACCTGCATTTAAACCTGAAGGCTGTAATTGATATAATCCAGTCAAAAATGCAATATATTTCTTTATTATTTAAATCGAAAAAGATTTATTAAAAACTGTCTACTGCATAAACACATTGGATTTAAATCCATTGCTAAGCAACATGATATAATTTTCTTCAAATAAATTGGCAGAAAAAATATCGTCTGCATAATGCTATCTCTATGGAAGGTATAATTGTGGGTTTTCTATTAATATCTCGACAACCTCTACTCCTGTTAATTCGAAACATAGACTAAATTTTAAGTGGTGTTATTTCACAGTTACCCACAAAATTTCATGATATTCGTTGCAGCCATTCTCCCGTGATAAGACAAACACATATAGACAGACAGATTTTCAATTTAATTATGGATTTGAAAAGGGAATGAGTCCAGGATTGAGTTTCTTTTCTTTTATGAAAATTAAAAGGACTGGAAAAAAAAAAGTCCAGGAGATTTAAATTGTAAATGCAAACAAAATAACATTTAAAATGAAATCTTTAGAGATTTAAACGATTCACTTTAATCTGCATAGTTATATGTTCTGTATATGTTTTATTCTATATTATTCAATCAAACAAAATTAAACATTGGCATAAAAATTAAAACGAGTAGAAAAAGAAATAATTCCAATATATTTAAATTGCAACTGTAAGCTAAATGACATTTTAAATTAAAGATTTAAATAATTCATCTTAATCTGTACATATATTTATATGTTCTGTATATGTTTTATTATATATTGTTTCCTCAAACAAAATTAAAAATTGACATAAAAATTAAAAGGAGTAGAAAAGAAATAATTTCAAGGGATTTAAATTGCAAATGTAAGTTAAATAATATTTTAAATTAAATCTTTAAAGATTTAAACAATTCATCTTAATCTGTACATATATTTATATGGTCTGTATATGTTTTATTGTATACTATTTCATCAAACAAAATTAAAAATTTGCATAAAAATTAAAATGAGTGGGAAAAGGAAATAATTACAAGAGATTTAAATTGCAAATGTTTAAAGGTTTAAGCGATTCATCTTAATTTGCCTTTGAAATCTTCAACATATCTCAAAACAGATGGGAATAAAATAAATATGATATGCTTTTATCATTTTTTCAAAAATTTGGTTGAATGGACAGATTCCCTTTAGCTATTATGTATAATAATTAAAAATTGAACCTAAAAGTGTAGCAAATATCCATCTTTTGGATTATTATCATATTTATTTTTTAATCATGATCATTTTATAATTACAATATATTTACAATTACAAAGGTGTTTACAATTGCAAAGACATTTACACTTACAAAGATACATTGCAGAAATTAACCAAACAAATTGATTAATTCTTTTTTCATAATGTCAAAATGTTTTGTGTTAAACGTATAATTTTTTACTTACACACCATTTTTATTTTGTTTTATTTATAAATCTAAATTAAAATCATTTTTCAGGTTTTGAGGAAAAAATGTCCGGAAGGAGCCATCTGTCCTGTAATACGAGACGTTCGCACTTGCACCAGGGAAGACTCATTTTGTGCTCAGTTAATGACTTGTACCAGCAACAAAATAGTCAAGTGTCCTCACCATAATCTTGCTAAAGTGCTTGAATTCGAAATTGCACATATTGTACAAATAACTGTTGAAACTGGCCATCAGTATGTCACATTGTCAGATACACCTGAAGTGGTTCCTGGTGACATCATTGTGTTTATATCAACCATGGCTAAAGTTGCTTACAGGTAAATTTGGGATTCATTATTTAAGTAATTGTCATATATTAAATTTAAGTAATTTTAGTAATACTGTTTCTGATCAAGTAATTGCACAAAAACTGTTGCAGTAATAAAACAATAAATAAAAACTTTAATAAATAAAAACTTGGTTTCCTGTTGTTTCCAATTTTTTATACTTATTTTTCATAGTTGGTTTAAATGCCTCAGGTGTCTTTCATTACTGTTTTTTTTTTGTGAGTTTATATCTATCCAGTTGTTTCTACTTGTTTTGATATTAATTCTCTTACCACCTTACTGTCTTCTTTTTTTCCTCTGTAATTTTGTTCATTCATTGTTTCCTGTCTGTCGTTTTGGTTTTTCTTCTTTTATTTCTCCTCTCTTTCATTTCTCTATCTTTTTGAACTTCTTTTCACCAGCTTTGAGCAATGTGTGTCATTCTCAGTTGCCTACCTGACTCTAGTATCTATCTGACTCTTGTATTTCTTGTCAGCCCCGAAGAAAAGGCTGTTATTTGCCTTTGATGCTAGTAGACTAGTTTATTTTTGTATTCATGCTGTATTTACATAGTTCTAATTTATAATGTTTCTGATGTCTAAATTTTATTATTTTTTATCAACTAAATGAATGTATATATAAGCAATGAGACAAGCAATATATGAGACCATCTTTTCTTGAATGCGATATACTATCTTATGAAAGACATATCCTATGACATTCTTAACTAAGACATATTTTATTATAGACATGTTGTAGATATAAGACTATATCTAATGCAGACATATCTTATGCTATATGAGAAAGACAGGCCTCACTGTATCATAATCTTATATGAGAGACATCATATATTAGAGGCGTCTTATAGATATGAAATTAATGACTGTGATAGAAAATATCATACGAGTCTGTAATGTCTAATATCATAGAAAATATCATATGTGCACAAATATCTTATTATATGATAGACATATCATATATTAGAAGCATCTTATTGATATGAAATTAATGTCCAATGTGATAAAAAATATCTGAGTCTGTAATGTCTAATATCATAGAAATGTTATATAAGCACAATACCTTATCCTGAGTATATGACATAGATATGGGCGATATATATCTTATTATATGATAGACATACCTTACGAGAAATATAACAGATTTAGAGCAATGCAACTACAGTAATAATACAAAATGTTGCAGATCTCTGCTATAGAGGATGCTAAATTTACTAATCACTCTCTCCACCCACAAAATTAGGAATCCAAATTGTCATTTTATCAAGATATATGGTACAAACACTACATGTCACATAACATGGCACAAATATTTTAAAATCAGATTTTAAATCAGCATGCAAAACTGCAAGAAATATCAATAATGGAACAAAGGAAATAAGTTTGCCAAACTGTGTTATCAATCCTTAACTGAGCCTGTTCCAGTTAATTTTCTCCATGTAAACTTCATTGAAACAAAATATCCATTTTATCTTTGATTTACATTTTTATAAGTATGCAGGATAAAACTCAAAACAATATGATGACTTAATTGTTCAGCAACCATCTTTTTGTATTTTGTGGTATGAGGAAGGTGCCTGTGCCTTAAACTCCATTGCCAATTTTGTGTTCTGAGATATATGTTGCTGAATGTTGGGTCATCATCAAATATTGTTTTATTATTATTATTTTTTTTTTTTTGGGGGGGGGGGAGGTTAAGTTTTCAAGCATAAATTACTGTAGCACTGTGATAATTTTTAAAATATTAGCGCTGAATGTATCACATTTTAGAGATGTTTAAATAAAATTGCATTTCAGTTGGAAAGTGTTTCATAGTCAATGCTTTATGCATGATTGATCTTTCTTTTTTTTTTTTGTAAAATTGCTCTGTTTTAACTATGATTACAAAGAAAGCTGTATCCATGCCATTGTATTTTATGCTACAACATTTTTTACTTCCAGGCAGTTCTTTTGCAACAGTTTGAGTTAATTTTGGTATATCCAGAATTTAAGTTTGTATCATACATTAATATATTTTTAATAATTTCTCTTACTTAATGTATTACTTTTTTTCAGAAAACCTCACATGAAGGAACAAGCTGATTTAGGAGCTGTTACCTATGATGTACAAGATGGTGTTATATCGCAAGAAATTCTGACCAACACACAGAAAGTCCACTATTTTCAAGCAATTATTAACAACCCTATTGAGCTTGGAGTACAATATCTTTTTAGCAAGAAAATAGGTAATTATTTGATTTTCTTTTTTGAAATATTGGCAACAAGTATAGCAGGGGTCATTCAGTTTGTTGTTAATCTAATTGCAAAATGCAGTTTCATCTATGTTCTGACTACCTAAATATATTGATTTTTAAAAATGATAACAGTTGAGTAAAGTCCCTTTTATATGATGCAAGAAGTTGACTCAACAAATTAACCATCCAAGTTTTGATTCAGAAACTTCTAGTGAATGCTGGACAATCTATTAAATACATTGTTTTTCCAATCTTTCAACATTGGTCTATTTATAGGGTTCAACCTATTGTACAGTTGAACACACAATCTCATACTTTCGCTGAAGGGTGTTGCAGTCTTTATGCATAAGCCTATTTGCTGTATCATATCTTCTTTTTTTTTTTTTTGTAACTTCTCTAAGGAAAATTTTAAACCAATTTAAACTAATAGGGTTTTAAAATCATAGCATAAATTATATCCATGGGAAAAATTAAAAATTATATTTTAGAGAAACCTAAAAGTGTGGGTACATTTTCAACAGAAGCAATTATATTTCCACTCAAGAGTTAGTCACTTAGTTTTGGTCTGTTAGTTTAATAGAGCTGTATCATATCGACCGTTACAGTTCTGTCACTTGCTGAAAAAGCCTAGCATTGGGTCATACCAATTGACCTCATACTCAATTATATGACATCATGCTAAATTATATGACCTCATGCTAAATTATATGACCTCATGCTAACTTATATGACCTCATGCCTATGTATGATTGATCAATTATGGCCAAGAAATTAAGTAATCTCTGTAGATGTATATTTAAGAAATTGAATATGCTATTGACTGTTCAATTTTCATCTTGCATGATGCAATTTTACAGAATAAGTTAGCAGTTCATTGCATTGTATAGAGCCTTAAGTAGGTCATTTTACTGTTTTATCTTTCCGTTGTATTGTAATTGATTATCAACATTTTTTGAGAACTACTGTTCTATATTTTAATTGCGTATTTAAACATGTAATATCAAAACAATAATAAAAATTTCTTATACTGTGTTTCCAATTTTTTTTTACCAACTTAAAGGTATGCACGATGTCATAATGAAGCTTTCAAATAAATTTTCGACAACTCCTATTATTCGGAAGCAAGAAGTGGACTCCCAAAGGCCATTGGCTGGTTTGAAGTTGAGTGTGAATCCACCAGATGTGTCTACAATCGAACAAGTAACTATTGAAATAAAAATCAGTGGTGGTACATTTGTTGATCTATTATGGGAGTTTGGAGATGGACGTACTAAGAAAGAATTTTTGAGAGGTATTTGTTTTATTTAGTACTTTTTAATTAGTTTTTGTTGTGGTTTTTAAATGTTTAGTATGGGCCAAATCAGGGTTTGAAAAAAATCTCAGAAACCATGGCAAATTCTGTGAGCTGCCTTAAAATCATTGCAAAAATTAATATTTCTCGCAGCAGGCTTTACTGCTAGAATTTATAGCCTGGTGTTTTTATGAAAAAGCTAAGATGCAAGTTTTTATGCAGTTATCCTGAACTGTAAAAGCATATGCCAAGTCCAGGGATAATAATAGCTGTATTTACACCATAGGAACTATTGTAATTAAAATATGTGATGCTGAAGATCATTCCAAAAACAAGAATATAGAAGCTGCAGAATTTTTTATATAGTGTAACAAAAGTATATAATATATAAAGTATAAATAGGCCAAATACTTATTACTTTTTAGTTACTTTTTACTATTTATTACTTTTTATCAGTATATAGTCCTTACTTGTTCTAAAAGCAAATTTTTTTCAATCAGTGTAGTTACAGTCAGACCTCAATTTAACAATTTGGAAGGGGAGAACAATTTTATTCATTATTTCAAAGAAATTGTAAAATTATTGGGGAAAGAAGATAAAAACTAAAAAAAAACATACAATCCATATAATACCTATCTAGATATAAGATATTATTCACCAAAACATCTTTTTTATTTTTAAGACAAGTGATAAAGGTTCAAAAACACTTTCAAATTTTTTCAGGAAATTTTAAAACACTTTCATTAAAATAAAGTAATCAAATGCTGCCCAGATGGTGTAGTGGATAGCGTGTTCGGCTGCTGTCTAGAGGGCTCGGGTTCGAATCCCGAATAAGGCATGGAGGCATGTGTGGCTACTGTAACTGGATTTCGATCTGTTGTTGCCACGTTAATTGAATTAAAAAAAAACATAATAATAATAATTTGCAAGTATATAATAATATTGAAATTATGAAAAAAGTATGAAAAAATTGTTCATTCAAACTTTGTTTCTTCGACATTTTTCATGAGAAATTTCTCTTTCTATTTTTTTGAGTGCAAATTGTATAGTGAGTTTCATATTTTATTACATTTTTTTAAATTAAATAATTCTGGAATGTACATAAAGCATATTCTGACTGCATTCACAGAAAACAAAAAAAATAATAAAAATCTGGGTTAAGAGGAAAAGTTGTTTATTACATCACGACTATTTATTCATTAGATTGGTGCTTTCACCACCATTTTTGCCTTGACTTCATGTAAAAATGGTTAATTAGAGGAATTCATTAAATTGATATTCATAAATTTGAGGTTTGACTGTAATAGCTGTTCACAAGAAATATAGTGCATATTTAAGAGGAATTGTGTTCTAATTAGATGGTAACTATTTCAGGTAGGATGTTTGCTTTCCTATGTACTATGTATTTTCAAGTTTTTTTCTTGTCTGCATGTTTTTAAATTAATATAATATTTTGAGGAATCCATGAAATTGTATAAATGACTTTAAAGGTAACCATTTCAATTAACTATGCTATTTTCGTAGAACAAAGTTAGTGCACATTTTCAAAACAGCTAATGATTTTTATTTACAAATTATTTTAAAGACCTGCAGAGCTGATATTTTTCTATTCTTCATAGTATCAGTGCTATGAAGTAGTCTCGTATATTTCAAATTTACAATTGACATATGTCAAATCTGGTTATGAAATATAATCTTTTTCCCTTTTGGTAAAACCAGGCATCATGCAACTTTGTTTGGCCTGCAATAATGTTTGCTGTGTGATTGCACAGCTTTTCTGTGAATTCTTTTACAATCAAAGGCTGGAAAGCAGCTAATAACATTGTTTAAAATGACTTTCATAAAATTAAAAATAATATGAGATTAAAAATCTCTATAAAATGCACTTTCAGAAACTTGTATTTTTAGGTCTTCCTACATTCTTTATTGATTTTTAATTCTGCATGCAGGCTGAACATTGCATTGTTAGTATACCCATGGCGAACATTTCACCAGAATATTTGATTCTTTGATTGCTTTTCCTCTTTTGTACTTTAGTGTAATAATTAATTTTATATTAACTTTCATTCTGGCAATATTCTCATTTTGCCCAAAATGGAATATCATTGCTGGTCAATGTTCAGTTCAAGTTATCTAACTATATTTGAAATATTAATGAAGTTAAATGTTCTGTTCTAATACAGTTCTCACTATTAAATTAAATGTGGCGTCACTGGATAACTAAAATTTGTGATATTTTAAACTACAGAAATAATACGTTAATGTTTAAAACCAATCTTGTCAAAAACCAATCTTGTACTTATACATTATCAACAACATTTGTTGACACGTAAGTAGTTACAGTTTTGAATAAAAATAGCCAAATATTTAAATTTTGCATATTCTTTCGATACAAAATTGTAGCCAATTTAAAGAAATTGATGCATAGATAAGCAAAAAACAGCAGTTATAACAGTTTGACAATCTATAATCAACAATGTATAAAGAACCTCATCAGCAATACTATTACATTAATCAAGCAATGTATACCATTAAGTTTTATTTGTGAGCTTTTTTTTGTGCAGGTTATAAATACTTTATTGGTGATAATGGCCATATTTTGAAGTTGCCAACTTTTAAAAAAATTCTATCGCAAAAAAAGGCATATACTAAATCCTTTTAAATGGTTTCATCAGTTTCTAAGTAGAAATTACATGGGATCTGTCCGTTACTTTGACAGTCATGTACTTTCTATGTTATGATATTGGGTGGCCCAGCCAAAAGATTTACAGGCTGTAACATTTCTGAAATGAATTCTTCAATTTTATTTTACCACTAAAATAAACCTATTATGGGATATATGCTTGTCTTTTCTCATATTATTTTTTTATTTTCAGAGGTTAAAAAGGGTGGAAAATATGAAAAGACCTACAAATACCCACAACCTGGAGTCTATGTGATAAAAGTACGGGCCTCAAATCCTCATGCCAACTTTTCACAAGTCCATATACTGAAAGCTCAAAGGCCCGTTTTGCCAATATATGGTGTTACTACAAATACACCACAAATTTTACCAAGTAAGTTATTGACAATTTTTTTATTTTTCACTCTGAGATATATCAATTTAAATTAATCAAATTTCAGTAATAATTGGTATTTAGTCTATTTCAATATTGAAATAATTATTTGATCATAAGGTGAAAATATATTTTGGTGTAGGGCCAGAGAATTTCATACCTTTAGTTACAGTCAGATTATTGACAGATATATTGACTAATCTATTATGTTAATAGTTAGATTAGCTAAATTTGAAATTATGGGCCAAATTTCATAAAATTTTATAGGTAAGTCACTTGTGTGTGACCCTGGTGCTGATTAGAATTTGGTACAATTCGAGATAAAAGAACCTGTTTTTTTTTTCGACATGGCCTACAAAAATTTCATGCATCTACTCTAGCTAAAAAACTAATTGACCAAATTTCACAAAATTTGGTAAATAAGTGCGGGATACCCTGCTGCTGATTAGATTTTGGTACGATTCGGAAAAGAAGAACCTGCCTTTTTTTACAAAATGGCTCGTAAAAATCTAAAATAAAAGACTATGTATGTTTAAATGTATCAATTAAATGCTTGTTTTATATGTAATTTTTGATGATGAAAAGAATAAGACCAACCCCTTTATTCTAGGACTAGCCATTCTCGAGTTATTTTAGATTTTCGCATTTTTGCTACGTCACATTATTTGAAAATAAGTCCAGTTACCAAATGAAAACAAAAATTGAATTAAAAATACAAATTTAGTGTTATTTAAAATAATTATGGGTGTTATTATGTGCAATTAAACTCATTTTAATGAATTATTGAAGAAATAAAGAGAATGTGAATATGAGTCTGCAGGGAAAGGCATGTGCTGCCCACATCAGCTTTTTTATTTGTGTGTCTTAAAATTTTAATGTGAATTCTCTTACAGGCTCCATTATTTTCGAGCTGACTTATCCTGTTTCTGAATTGCTGCCTACAAATGCAAGTGCCGTGTTTACGTTTGGTGATAAAAAGACCTGGAAATGGAATGTTCCAAAGGAAGGCGAGGGAATCCAAGAAACATTTGAACACAAATATAGAAAGCCTGGAGTTTATCTGGTCAATATTCGTATATCCAACATTGTGACTTCCTACACCTTATTAACTGAGGTAAGAATGTGCTAATTTGTAAATGGTTGGAAACAAAATTCTTCTAATAAGCCTGTTTATTTATTGAAATGGATAAAGTGTATGCGGAGAGCTTAATTCCAAAAAGGAGTGAATCATTTTTGTTCATTCAGTGCAGTTGCTGATATTCTTTTGTTTTTCTACTTCAAGGTTATTTACTGTGAGTTACAGTAAAGCATTTTTATCATGTGACACAAATAAGCGAAAGTGATTTAAGCCTTTTCAGAATTAAGCTGGAAGACAAATTGATATGGCTGGCAATATTGCTGATTTTTCCAGAAGATTGTGCTTTGAGTAGCTTTTTTTAATTGTCCAATAAATATAAAAATCTCTTATCTAGTGTTTTACAACTTTTGGCAAAAGATGCTTAGTATCGAAGCTAAAAACTAAAATTCTTATTTTTATCTGATGAATCACTTTACTTTGAAAAAAAATTGAACATGTTTTGAGAGTTGTAAAATTTTGTTACTTTGCTTCTTCAGTTTTATTGAGAAATGGGAATTTAAGATTTTACAAAAAATTGTTTCTATATGTGGGTATATTATAAGAAAAAATCCTTATAACACAGTAAATTCTCCTTCTTATTACTTTTAGCAAAAGTTTCAAAATTATATAGATTTTTATATAAAATCTGTATAATACACTCATATAAATATGCTAATACAAATATGTAAGGCAAATAGTATTTCCATATATGCCCTAACCTATTAAAAATTTCCTAATTCTTTTTTCTTTTTCTATGTCTTTGGAAGCTAATTATGACAAATAAAAAAAGTGACAAATTAAAATTTTTTTAATTTATATAATGTCATGTTATGTTTCAATGATTGTAAATTTGTATACTCAGAGAATGCACACTTTTATTCAGTAGAAAATTAAATCTTGTTAAAATAATTTTAGCTGGGAAATTTTGTTTAATTAATGAATAAATACTGGGAGAATTTTCTTTTTTAGTTTGTAATGAAATATACCATTGACTAGCAATGAGCTGTCCATGAAAAGCCTCCATATGTCACCTGCCAGTCTGCCTTAAATTCAATTTAACTACAGAAAATCAATTGAACCATCAGTTTTTATGAAACATTATTTAAAGAAAATATAACAAAATGATATTAGCCAGCAACAAGGCTGCTCAATATTAGAAGAAATAAATGCTAATAAGTGTATTCTAATGAATTTTGTAATTTTATTGACCATAATTGTTAATTTTAACCAGACTTCACAAAAGTTATGCATAGATATAGTTTATTGTATATAGAAGTGTAATAGTTAATATTGCTTAAATATCTATATTCCTTATTATATCATTTGATCAATAAATGGTTTGTTCAAAAATCATTCTCTGGTATAACAAATTGCTTATACATACATGCTCATTTGAATCTTTAAGAAGCAACCTGTGATTGCTTAGAGGGCCAGATGATCTGTGATTCCTGACTACTGAACACATTCACAATCTGAATTAATATCCATAAAATTTAAATCGCTGTAGAACTGAAATTTTGTATTGATAGATATTGTATATGCTTTGATGATAGTGTTTTATATGCTTTGATGATAGTGTTTTACATGCCTTGATGATAGTGTTTTATATACTTTGATGATAGTGTTTTATATGCTTTATGGTATAACAGATAAATATTTAATGAAACTTGTTGTATTATAGGTTGAAACAGCTGTTCGTATAAGAGATCTTGCTGTGAATGTTTTATATAGTCCTAGTCTTGGAAGCCATGATCAAATAGCTGGCTATGGCCCAGAAAAGAATAAATTCCCAGTGGAGCGCAATCTTACCATGCACATGAGTGTTGCTACAGGTATATTAATTATATTTTCTCATATTCAGTTAAAATTTTGTTGATATTTCCTTACAAACATAAATTTTGTAGTTTAGCCATCTATCCAACACTTTTTTGGCATTGAAGAGTGCTAACAAGTAGGGTATAAGTATTTCTATTCATGTCTATACATGAAACCAATTTGCTGATGCTAAACCTGGTGAGGTAGTTCCATAGAAAATGTTTTCTAAAAATTTTTATTTTCAAAATTTTGTTGAAAATAGTATTTTTATCTGAGCATGTTTCAATACATTTTGGAATATCTTCCATATCTAAGCCTGTCTGTCAGATATGGAACTTTAGCATATTTTTATAGTTGCCATTGTTCCTGTGCAGAGGGTAGCAAAAGGGGGGGGGGGGGGTCAGATCGTAGCATCTTCCACCGGATGACAGTCAATAAAAGTGCCAGAATGTGATAGAATATTAAAGAAAATTTTTCTAAAGGAATATGTATATTTTAATTAGTTTTATTTTGTAAAATTTCAAACTTTAATAAGTTTCATTTTTGTAAAAAGAGCTGATAAGTAAAATTTTTGTTAAAATCACAGAATAAAATAATAAATTATTTCATTACTAATTTATTTTAATGCATGTTCAATGAAAGTGCCAGAATTCAGTAGAATATTGAAGAAAATCTTTTTCTAAAAGAAAGATACATACATTTTACGTTTTAGCTTTTTTGGATATTTTTGCTTGCTGGATTACTGCATCTGCATGCTAAATGTAAATTTTGTTGAATGGACAATTCAGATTTATAAAAAAAGGGGTTTCCAGTGTCACCAAAATAATGTTTTGGACTTCTATGCAGAAAATGCATGGCCCTCTACTACCTTTTATTTTACAATTATTGAGTTTTTCATAAACTGTTTATGTGGCCCTGATCCCTATTAATGCATTCCTTTGTCCCCCCCCCCCCTTCTTGGTAGCCCTGGGGATTACAGATGGACAAAAGCAGTTGTCAATAAAGGTCCTGTTTTTGACTATAGAACATTAAAAGGATATTTCTCTTATGTTTTACTTCATTATTGCTTTCAATTTTTATTTCAACTTGCACACGTGTAAAGGGGCATTCCCGGTGTCATTTACTGTGACTATAACTCTGCTCCTGTCACTTGCAGTTTTAACTAAAAATGAAAGAAAATATGCAATGACTGATATAAATATGAAAAAAATTACTTTTGAAAAATTACTTTAATTAGAGGCTTTACTATATCAGTTTAAAGGTCTTTAAAGAAAATTAAAACAAAAATAAACACTTATAATATTTAAATCTTAAATGGGAAGGAGCAGGAATATGAATAGTTTTGTGGCCTATACATATTTTTGTGTCATTATTTTTATTTGCAGAATGTTTATTTGCTCAAGGTAAAATTGGTGCAATAAGGCTTCTGAATTCTGCCTCTTCTGTAATTGACAGTCTTATATTAATAAAAAACTACGAGATATAGTAAATAGAGAACATTACTTTGTAGAATAATTAATGAAGAAATTATGACATAAATTGCTGTGCAAATAGAATGATAAAAATTAGATTAATATTTTGGAAACATTTGGGTTTCCTACAATGTAAAGAAGCAAAGAGCTTTAACGCCAGACATATTAAGCACTTGGCTTATTTGCACTGAAGAGGAAACGGAAGTTATATTGAAACCTTCCCCTGTTTTTTATCCCTTTATGTGCACAACAATTTACATTGTGATTTTTTTATTCAAATTGGAGAGATGTACAAATGGGGATACATTTGTTCTTTCTTGTGCATTTTTAAAAGTTATGTGTATTTAAAAAACTTTACTATTTTTGACTAATGATCTGAATTATGATGAAACTCTTCAAAAAATGAGTGTTTCAGTGAAGTGTGGCTATTATGTAGTGGTAACTGGACATATTCTTAGTAGTATTCGGTGTTGGATTTAGTTGCTTTGAAATTTTAATGAGTAAGTTGCTGTTTATTTGTTGGTACATAATTTGAATGCTACTATAGTTACTAGGCATTTAAATTATGTACTACAGAACCCCCACAGTCCTTAGAAAGACATAATTTTTCATTTTTTATTCTTAAGGGCCCTTAAAAGTACTTATTTTTCTCCAAAGATCCTTGAAATACTCATTTTTCTTAAAAGTCCTTACCTTTTTCTCCATGATAAAATAATGATTTGAACAAAAATCATCATTTTTCCCTGTGGAAAAATAACTATTTAAATAAAGTTGTCAATAAAAAACGAGTGCAATTGTTAAATAAGCAAATTGTTGCCAACTACGGGTTTGCTGCTTGTGTATTGTTGCAACTTAACTTTTCTTTCTCATTTGTGGTTCTAGCATTTTTATGTTGATGACTATGTTATTACTATGTTGAATATTTTAATAGAGAGCAAATGGTATGGAAATGTAGTAGATTACATATTTATTAATATTTTTGTTATATAAAATCTTGCTGGAACCATGTTAAAATATGTATGTGTAAATGCATTTTGGGTCCTTAAAAGTCATAATTTTTCTGTACCTACAAAGAGTAAAAACCCTGTACTTACAAATAGGAGGATCACCCAGGGATGTATTCTTCATGACTCAATTCTAATAGAGCTTTAAACAGTTATACTTTTATGTTGGGTTATACTTTTGGATATTTAACAATTTTAGGAGTTTTGCTATTTGTTTAAATGTGTTCAGGGGTCTTATTTACATAGTCATTCTCTTTTAGTTATCCATTTTCCAATTGTTTAGGTTTTTGATATTCTTCTGTTCCAAATAGGTTCTATTCCATAGGTTTTGTGTTAAAAACGGCGAAAGTTCGTTCTTTTTAGGTTTTAGCAATTTAAATTTATTTAAATTGGCTAATTTGTGATTCCATTTATTGCCCTTTTAATTCCCTTTAATTTGATTCCAAATTTATTGCTCTCGGTTAAAAATTGGTTAATTCATCGCAATTTTACAGTTTTATTCTATTTTCAGTTTTTTAAATATTTCAGAATCGTCCATATTTAAATTATTGCCGAATTCGTATATTTCCAACTCGTTTCACTTCATTTCTTTTTAATTTTCGTCTGCTTTGAAATTCCATTTCTCTTCTTTAAAATTTCGAGTTTTTAATTGGTTGATCGTAATATTAAAATCGTCTGTCATTAATTATTTTATCGTTCATCGATAATTTTGTTTACAATCTGTGGCAGCGATGTTTCGCAGTATATAAGCAAATCGCGCACTTTTTCGATCTCTTTTCTCTTTTGCTCTTTTGATTGGAACTAAAATGTAGTCTTATAGAGTTGTTGTTTTCAGCGCCTCGGCGCGAGCCGAGCGAAATGCGTTCTGAGGAACGAACGTCTTATTTCCCGGCCTGCCTGTAAATGTGTGTGGAATCCTGATAGCAGAGTGTTTTTTTTTTACTTGAAATGACGTTGCGAGCGAAGTGATTGATGTCTACTGAAGTATCGTCGGCGCCTTTGGAATAGTTGTTTACTTCCGGAGGTCAGATTTGTTCTTTCATAGTGAACTGAGTAGTTTAAATTTTCCGAGTCTTAGGACCGGACCTCCAATTGTTTACTTCACGGTTTTGATGATGGAGCTGTCTGTTCTTTTGTTCCGAGCGATGTCCACTGGCGCTCTGCTACTCTCGGCTGAGAATTTTATGATGTGAAGGAGCTGCCCGTTTTTGTGCAGATCAGGCCTTGGGAGTGTTCTTTTCGCGGAGTTTTGGAACACCATATTCCACTTGAATGGTTGGACTCACTTGATGTACCGATGCCCTACGGGAGGTACTTCTCCTTTTGGCCTCTTCTGGAGCAGGAAGGGACTGCACCCAAGCTGATGATGACTGACATCAATTTCGTCCTCGGGACTTTATTACTGCCGTTCAGCGTTTTCCCGTTTATGGGTGATATCTTTTCAGTAATTTTATTCTTTTGCAAAATTTAAAGTTAAGTTAAATTAGCATGACTAAGACCCCTTTCACTTATATATTTTAAGTTGCGAATCCTGTGGTTATCTTTTTAAATTTTGTTCTAAATTCCCTTTTGGCTAACTTATGTTTTTTTTATCTAAAATTCTAGTTTCGACAAATAATTGAATAAGTTTAATATTGTTAACTTTAAAATTTAATATTCTAACGTTTTTTTTTACCACTATACGACCGGCCATTCCATTCTATTTATTTATTTAAGTTGTTTATTGGATTTGTTAGTTAATGAGATGTAAAATGTTTTGAAAATTATTTTAAAAATGAAGTTTAAAATTTTAATAAACGTTAGATTTTGAAAACCTAAAATCTGTGTTCTCTCTCTCTTTTACTTTAATGCATGTTTTTTTATATTTTTAGGAAAGTTCCATTTAATTACATGTAGAGTACATATTTGTAAACTTAGGGTAACTGGTCAATAGGTCCTCTTTCAGTTTATTTAAGAATTCAGTTATATTTTTAGAACGTTTTCACATTGAGGAACTTTAGAACTTTTTCAGAGTGTATTTCAGTGTTTTCAGAAGAATGATTTAGAAGTTTTAAGAATTCAAAATGTTTTGAAAATCATTTAGAATGTTTTTTAGTATATCATAATTACAGTTTTTCTTTCCCCCCCAACATAGAGCTTTAAACAGTAGACATTTTTCTACAAATTTTAAAATTAAAATAAAACTTATTCGCACATTGCTTATGAATTTATTAATATCAACTTCAATAATGGTTATTTCAACTTTTAGGTGAGGTTGAACTGTATATTGTGCAATTGGCAAATGGTACAACTTTGTTGAACAGCTCTGATACTTCATATACTACAATGTTTAACGAGGTTAGTATTTTATGATTTAATGTTTCTGTAACATTATTTCACAGAGATATTGAGTTATTTAAAGAATGATTTGGTGATTTTCTGTCATTAATTTTATCATAATTTATTTTAAGTATCAATGTGTTTAATTTCAATCTGTAATGCTTCTAAAGATTTTCATGTGTGTTTTGGAAATTATTTGCTTTGGAGCTTTTAACTTCAACTTTAATTTCAGGGAAATATTTAAAAAAATAAATAAATAAACTGCTTTTAAGGACTCTTAATAAAGTTTAACATTTTAAAATAAAATTTCAAATTTAAAAAATTGACTATAAAATTTTGGTGAAATGTATCTAAAATGAACACATGGTTTTTCCTTGATTTTGAAGCCAAAACAGATTGAGTAATACCAAAACCAAGTTTCTAGCTATAGTGGAAGTAAGGAGAATTTGTGCAATGTATATAAGAACAAATAACTCAATAATGTAGCAGTTTTGGCTGCATTAATGTGTTATTTGTGCTTATATATATTGCTTAAGTTTTCCTTATCCTTTGCACAAAGTGTATTTTACTTATAATGGAAGTGCTTGATAATTTTGGTACATCACCACTCGGTCAGTTCAGTGCATATTATACATGTATAGCATGCATTAGCAGCCATTTTTATGGATATAACATTTTCCACAACTGAGCAAGGTTTCAAAATCTTAATTAAAGTAATTGAGAACAGAAATTATATAAATGTAATTATTAATATCATAATTTGTTACTCAACATTAATATATCAGATAGACATACATAAATTTTTAAAATTAATTCTAAAGTAGAATTTCTTTAAAGTTTTTTTTTAAATGTCATGAATAATATATTTTGTTAAATAATAAATGATTGACCACAAGTATCATCTGCTACCTCAAAATGGTATAGAAAATTGCCCGCTGACTTGATTGCAATGGAATTGGATAGTGGCAGTTCATTTTTCTTGCTTGTTCCTCCAAATCTTAGATCTTGTCTTATGGTACTCAACCCATCTAATTATTTCTACTTCAGCATCCATTCATAAGCAAAGTCACGATTTTTTCCTTTTGCTCTAGTTTTATCATATAATAATTCTTATTTTTTTTTACTTTTCATTCAGTTTTACTATTTTGCATGGTTGTTAAATGTGGAAAACTAAAAATTGCTAAAAATTATGTATCTGTATTAAAATATTCCTCACAGATAGTTTTTTTTTTTGGTTATTAGAATATTCCTAATATTTATTTATATAGATAAAATTGAAAGCATGTCTGTTTTATATACTAATCCACAGTTATTGAAAGATTTTTTTTCGAATTTGGTACAATTATTCTTTATTTTACTGTGGGAAACTGTCTCCATGTTTTGAGTTTCTAAACACATGTGACAACTGCTCTCAAAGTATTAATAAATAACATTCTTTTCATATAATTAACATTAAGCATTTAATTCTTTTTCTCAAAACTTTATTTGAAAAATAAAGTGTTATTTAGCAATTCAAATACATAGTTTTTATTTTATAAAACATGTTTAAATAAAGCACCAGAATGATAAGGCAGATTATTTTAATTTAATTTCTTTCAGTTTGAATAAAATAGAAATTATTATTGTGTAGTTGTTGTAAAGAAATACAATATACATAAATGGTTTTGGATCATATTCAATTTTTACTTAAAACAAATATTTATAGTGCATCAAATAATGTGTTCCAAAATGGCAATTTACATGAAAGATCCTTTGATAAGGGGTTGCATTAAAAGAGTTTTGAAACCATTTATGCTATTTAAGTGTTTCCATCACTGCCTTTGACTGTGTCAATTGTAGTGAAAGCAAAAAGCAAAATTAATGTCACATGACCCTAATTTTTTCTTTATTTGTAAATTTTTTTCTTGAATTATAATTATATGTTTTCTAAATTTCTGCCATTTTTATTACAGCCTGGCTACTACAATTTTACTGTAGCTGCATATAATCATGTGCAGAAAACGACAGATCCATTATTATTGTTCTTATACCTAATGGAGCCTGCTGAAGGCCTCATTGCCATTGACAATGTTAACGCCACTCTTGAAGAAGAGGAAGATAAAGAATTTGAAGTATGAATACCATTTGATATTATTAGCTTTTCCTCATTATAAAAGGAACATTTTAGAACAATTAAATTTCATTGTAATAATTTCTAGAAGAAGAATATTAATGTGTACTGTATGTGGTATTGACAATGTTTACAATGTGAAGGGCTCTGCCCCCTGCTCGCTATGCTTCGCCAACCCCCATAATTCACTTTGCAAGTCAGGAGGCTTCACCTCCTACTCGTTGTGCTTGATGAGATCGCTTTGCAAGCTATTTCAAGCCAAACTAAAATTTAAATAGGTAAATGGTTTATTTCACTGTATTACCCTATTATTTCTCGATAAATATACTAAATTTCATATTTTTATATGCTATAGTTTTTGCGGTACGAGACAGAAAAAAATCGAAGGACGTGCCAATGCAAAAAAATATTTTTCACTTCAGAAGTGCATAAAAAGTAAAATATCTTGTAAACTACATAAAAATTAAAAAAACACGCTCTGTCTAGCAAAAATTCAATTATGTACGTACCTGCCTGCAAAAATTTGTAGTCTTGCTATTGTTAGACTATCCAGGATGGAAACTTGCAGCTCAAATATTTTGTCTTTGACTTTGATATTAAATATTTCTTAAACTACAATATATATCAGAAAACGGTTTATTTCAGCATGTTCCCTAAAACCTTTCTCTACAAGTGTACCAAATTATATTTTTGTATGCTATAGTTTTTGCAGTACGAGGCAGAGAAACTCGAGGAATGAGAAATTTGTCAAAACAGCGGTGTCAGCTACATTTTTACTTACTTTCCCTGCTATACATGGTAATGTATAGGGAAAGTATTGGAATCATGCCAAAAATCGCAACTCGAGTTTTCGAATTAACTACACGTTTCGACACCTATAGAATATGATAAAACCATTTTTAGCGTGACGTCTGTGTGTGTGTCTGTCTGTGAAGATTTTGTATTTACTCTAACTCAACAACTAATGGACCGAATTTTATAAAATTTGGCAGGTAAGTCAGTTGTGGGCGAATCTGGTGCTGATTAGTTTTGGGTGCGATTCGGGATAAAAGAACCCACCTTTTTTTGCGAACTGGCCGTCAAATGCCTGTATCCACTCTAGCTGAAAAAACTGATGGATCGAATTTCACAAAATTCGGTAGATAAGTCGCTTTTGGGTCATCCTGGTGCTGATTAGATTTTGATACAATTTGAAAAAAAGTAACCTGCCTTTTTTTTCCAAAATGGCCCACAAAAATTGTCAAAATCTAAAATAAAAAACTATGTATGCTCAAATATATCCATTAAATGCTTATTTGATACATAATTTTTAATGAAGAAAAGAATAAGACCAACCCCATTACACTAGGACTAGTCATTCTCGAGGTATTTTAGTCTTTTCTTATTTTCTCTATGCCACCTTTGAAAATAAGTCCAGTTACAAAATTGAGAACGAAAATTGAATTAAAAGTAAATTAAATTTATTTAAAATAAAGAGAACATGTATATAAGTCTGCAGGAAAAGTCATGTGCTGTCCACATCAGATTTTTTAATATAGAGAGGCATACACCAATATTTCATTTTTTCACTCTCAATTTTCCTCTCAATGCCAGATCTAAGTAAGCTGGAAAGTCAAAGATATTGAATATTATTTGTTTTTATCTGTTGTTGGCTAGAAATTTAGTGAAATTTAACTTAGGTGCATAGTGGTTGCCTATAGAAATAGCAGAAACTATTGTTTATTTAACTGAAAGGTGTTGTGTTTCCATAGAATTTTGTGATATAATGTAGCATAAATTATAATGCAAACATTACCACTTCTGGATATTTCATAAAAAACTTTTACCCAGTCGCAGAATGTTTCTGGGTGATCTGCGACAGAGATTGGAGGTTTAAAAATTTATCTGCGGCTTTCACTCTGAACTCAGCCTGTATATTTAATAAGTTGTTTTCAAAATTCATCATTCTTCATGTGTTTCTTAAGTATTATCAAATTTTGCATACTTTTGTATATTATTTTAATCACTAGAATCCATTTTTGTGAAATGAGAGGTTTTTGCACTGCGGATGATCAGTTAAAGGAATAGATGTTAAGGGAGAGATGAAAAAAAAATTAAAAAATTCTGGTTTTGCCACACTGCTGATGATCAGTCAAAGGAATAGATGTTAAGAGAAAGATGTAAAAAAGTATTAGCACAAAGAATCTGATAGTTTAGAATTTATTCTATGGATTATCAGAGGAATGACATTTCTGCTGTAGATATACTTTTTTTAATGGTTAGCTGATGGAATTTTTTCTGCAGAGGTTAAAAATTGATCTGCGACATATGACACCCATCACCCTACTTTCTGCTATGGGGGACTTTTACCAAGCTTAATTCCATTTCAACCGTTGGTGTAAAATATATTGAGTTTATACATTTTTGTTTTTTTCCCAAAAGGAAAAATTAGGTCCTGTTTTTAAAATTTTGTAGTTTTTAGTGAGAAACAGCATCCAATTACCTCTATCCCTTGCACAAATCAATTATGTCAGAACATTTATTATATAATTGCATAAAATTCTCTTTTAGAACATGTAAAGTAAAAAAAAGTATATAAGCAGATTTCATTTGTGTAAGGTGGGTGTTAATCTGAAATCGTTTTCACCATAACCACAAATTTTAAAAGACTTGTTTTGGTACATAGTTTGGTATTTTGGAATGTCAAAAAGTTACTTCACTTTTTATGCTCTCCAATTTTGCAATTGACTTTATAGATTTAGCTTCAATACTAATGAAATAGAACTTCTTTGTTGCTCTGATAAGGGGGCAAGGGTGTTGCATCATCATGCTGCGCAGACATGAATTTTCGTACATATTTATAAATTTCATACTTGTTGAATTTCACATTGGTACATTTTCCAGGCTTAATGATAATGCTGAATAATATATGACAATAATAAAAGATCTTTTTTCTGATATGAATAAAAAAACTAGAAGATCGGGGTAATCCTAAGACTTTCCATTCGAAACATGTAGTTATTCAGCCTCTGAACCAAACTATATTCATTAAAAATATAAATAAAATCTGCATTCATATCTATACAATATACACAATTTATTATCCAAATTTAGTCTAAATAGCTTCAGTTTTTTAAATTACAAAGAGCCACATATTTTGACAAAATCTTGTTTTATAATTAAACTATATTTTTGGATTTTCTTTCTATTTTAATATCTAGACAATATATGCAGTATATCACGAAAATTTGGTTACAATCCCTTCAGTGTTTTTTGAAATTGTGAAGGGTCAATAATTTGGACCATTTTATAGCTAAATTATGTACATCTTTAAGAATTAATTTTCTGTATTCACATCTACATAATATTTGAAACTTTCCTCTCAAATTTAGTCTAAATTGCTTCAGTGATTTTAGAGATTACGAAAGGACAACAAGTTGACATAAACTCACTCGCCCACCCCTCTATCTAGGGACCCCACCGATGCATTTACAGTGAAAACTCAATTTGAATCACAATCACTATATTTTTCTTCGTTAAAGTAAAAGGTTTGCTTAAACTACTGCTAACAGCATATTAACCCAGAAAAGTAATACAATTCACAATCACTATCATCTTACTTTCTTCTAGTTCTTTATTCAAGGAAAATAATAACACTTTTTACTTTTCCTGCATTACATGGTAATGTATAGACAAAGTATTGAAATCATACCGAAAATCACAACTCAAGTTTTAGACAGATCTACATGTTTCGAGACCTCTAGAATACGAAAAACTATTTTTAACATGACGTCTGTGTGTCTGTCTGTCTGTGCAAAGTATGTATCCACTCTAACTCAAAAACTAATGGACCGAATTTCATAAAATTTAGTAGGTAAGTCACTTGGGTGTGACCCTGGTGCTGATTAGTTTTTAGTACGAATCGAGATAAAAGAACCCGCCTTTTTTTGTAAAATGGCCCACAAAAATCGCCTGTAACCACTCTAGCTGAAAAGCTAATGGACCGAATTTCACAAAATTCGGTAGATAAGTCGCTTGTGGGTTACCCTAGTGGTGCTGATTAGATTTTGGTACGATTTGGAAAAAAATAACCTGCCATGTTTTTGCAAAATGGCCCTCAAAAATCAACCAAATCTAAAATAAAAAACTACGTATGCTCAAATATATCCATTAAATACTCGTTTTATACATAATTTTTAATGTTGAAAATAATAAGATCAACCCCATTACACTTGGATTAGCCGTTCTTGAGATATTTTAGTTTTTTCATATTTTCCCTATGCCACCTTTGAAAGTAAGTCCAGTTACCAAATGAGAATGGAAATTGAATTATAAGTGAATTAAATTTTCTTCAATAATAAAAGGCAATGTCTGTGTGTGTCTGTCTTATACACTATACGTTTCGCGACCGCACGTCGGAGAGCTACGAAATTTGGCAATCGGAGACCTGGGGGGGAGGGAAGGGGACACGTGAAAACCGATTTTCAAAATTCTAATTATTTTTTTATTTATTTAATGTTTTATGCGATTTCGACCTCTTTTTGCCCTTTTTTCTCCACGATCCAGACGTCGTAGAAAAAAACAACTCACACCATCGGAAAGAGCAGACAATTGCGAGTAAAAATATATCAATTTCAAATCTCCATTTCGATTTCTAATATTTTTTAAAGATTTTAAAACAAAAGTCACTTTTGGCTCAAAAAAACGATTTTTGGTTTTTAAATTCTCGCATAGTAAAAAGTACTCATAATTTCGACTAATAATTTACATTTTTAGAAAGCTGAAATATCTGGCATTCTTACAAGTCTAATCTGGTCCAGAAATAATGAAAATTGCCTTCAGGATCGCAATTTTAAAGACGTTATGATTTTAAATTTCTCGGCGTGCCGCTTCGTTTCTCCCCCGCTGAAGCAGGGAAGGTGGTGGGTGGGGACGTCAAGGTGGAGGTGACATCACGGTTCTGTATATGCATAGCGATGGGTGGGACAATAAGAAACCGAATTAGTTTTTACTTTCCGTTTCCCGCTCTTCCGATTTTAAATGAAATAAGAGCTTAACATATGCACTGTAGAAATTATTATATTTATATTTTAAATGATGGAACGATATGGATTTTTTAAATGGATATTTTAATTTTATGGATATTTTAAATGATGGAACGATGGATATTTTAATTTTATGGATATTTTAAATGATGGAACGATGGATATTTAAATTTTATGGATATTTTAAATGATGGAACAATGGAATGAGGATGATGGAATTAAGAGCTTAGAGAGCATATGGTCATTTTAAATTGTAAATTAGCGCGCGGGAAGTTAGCGGTAGGCCCGGGTACGATTCCCGCCACTGCCAAAACTGCCGAAGTGTTCACGCGGAATACGATCACGTTAAACATGTGGGCCCGTAAGTCCTTCCGAGAGGTTGGTGGTAGGGGAAGGAGGGTACGGTCCCTGTGGATGCCTCCTTCACAGGGTTCCCGTCTAAATTGGGTGAATATAAAGAAAGTTGCGGAGGGCGAGGCAGCCCAGTGGTTAGCGCTCAGGAATTGCACTCGGTAGGCCCGGGTTCGATTCCCGCCACTTCCAAAACTGCCGCCGTGTTCACGCGGAGTACGATCACGATAAACATGTGGGTCCGGAAGTCCTTCCGAGAGGTTGGTGGTAGGGGAAGGAGGGTACGGTCCCTGTGGATGCCTCCCTCACAGGGTTCCCGTCTAAATTGGGTGAATATAAAGAAAGTTGCGGAGGGCGAGGCAGCCCAGTGGTTAGCGCTCAGGAATTGCACTCGGTAGGCCCGGGTTCGATTCCCGCCACTTCCAAAACTGCCGCCGTGTTCACGCGGAGTACGATCACGATAAACATGTGGGTCCGGAAGTCCTTCCGAGAGGTTTGTGGTAGGGGAAGGAGGGTACGGTCCCTGTGGATGCCTCCCTCACAGGGTTCCCGTCTAAATTGGGTGAATATAAAGAAAGTTGCGGAGGGCGAGGCAGCCCAGTGGTTAGCGCTCAGGAATTGCACTCGGTAGGCCCGGGTTCGATTCCCGCCACTTCCAAAACTGCCGCCGTGTTCACGCGGAGTACGATCACGATAAACATGTGGGTCCGGAAGTCCTTCCGAGAGGTTGGTGGTAGGGGAAGGAGGGTACGGTCCCTGTGGATGCCTCTCCCACTGGGTTCCGTTCTAAATTGGGTAAATAAAAAGAATGTTATGGAGATAGTCGCTGGGGGCGAAGAAGCCCAGTGGTTAGCGCGCGGGAATTGCACTCAGTAGGCCCGGGTTCGATTCCCAAAATTGCCGCCGTGTTTACGCGGAGTACGATCACGTTAAACATGTGGGTCCGTGAGTCCTTCCGAGAAGTTGGTGGTAGGGGAAGGAGGGTATGGTCTAAATTGGATGAATAAAAAGAAAGTTATGGAGATTGTCGCGTAGGGCAAAGTAGCCCAATGGTTAGCGCGCGGAAATTGCACTCGGTAGGCCCGGGTTCGATTCCCAAAATTGCCGCCGTGTTTACGCGGAGTACGATCACGTTAAACATGTGGGTCTGTAAGTCCTTCCGAGAGGTTGGTGGTAGGGGAAGAAGGGTACGGTCCCTGTGGATGCTTCTCCCACTTGGTTCCGGTCTAAATTGGGTGAATAAAAAGAAAGTTATGAAGAATATCGCGGAGGGTGAAGTACCCCAGTGGTTAGTGCGCGGGATTTGCACTTGGTAGGCCCGGGTTCGATTCCCAAAATTGCCGAATAAAAATAAAGTTATGGAGATTGTCGCGGATGGCACGGTAGCCCAGTGGTTAGCACGCGGGAATTTCACTCGGTAGGCCCGGGTTCGATTCCCGCCATTGCCAAAACTGCAGCCGTGTTCACGCGGAGTACGATCACGTTAAACGTGTGGGACTGCAAGTCCTTCCGAGAGGTTTGTGGTAGGGGAAGGAGGGTACGGTCTCTTTGGATGCCTCCCCCATTGGGTTCCGGTCTAAATTGTGTGGCACTTCCTGGCCTTCCAAGCAGTTACCTTACACCTTTCTGGTAGGTCGCGCCAACGAGTTTGCCACGGTCAGAATTTTCAAGGGTAGCGAACAGGCTGGTCGCCAAAGGCGGCTAGTATTAAAATAAAGAGAACATGAATATAAGTCTGCAGGGAAAGTCATGTGCTGCCGACATCAGATTTTTAAAATTATAAATATTCTTAATTTTCACTACAAATATATATTTCTTTTCCAGGTATATTTAGAACGTGTTGGTACAGATACCTGCCTTTTGGTAGATTATGATGATGGGACTGTTCTTCGGGCATTCGGTAATGGAGAAACATGCAATGACACGGCTGAAGAAGTTGTTTGGGAAGGTGAATTGGAAAACCCACTCATAATTCGACATACATATATATCAAAAGGTTACATCGATGCCTTTTTTAAAGCCTTTAATGCTATATCAGATGTCAACACTACTGTGAGGTTTTTCATTACAAACCAAACTTGTAAAGCTCCCGATTTGTCTATAAGAAATAGGATTGCAAGTTATTATCTAGCTCCTGAGTCGTACAGGTAAGTTATTGTTTGTGTTTGATGTGTAGTTTATTTATACAGGGTGTTTAAAAAAGATTTGCTCATCTAAATATCTCATAATTTGTTTTCAATTTAACAAATGCTTTAATAAGGTAGATTTTCATTGCATGCAAATTTTGATAATGCTACACTTTTTAGCAAAAAAGTTTAAAATGTAACTTAATAAAATAGGCTGTCTAGAAAAATAAATCTCAATTATAACATATTTTTTTATAGTCTAATTAGTCTAAAAAGTTTTATTGTCATGTAATCAGAATTGTTTGAAATATCATTAAAGATTTTGATGTCTATTTAGGAACTGCCTAAAACTTTTGCTAAAGATAGGCATTGATGTATTTGTGGGCATTTTTTCAAATGGAAATTTTGCCCAACAAATTCAATTTTTGTTTAACCTCTGAAATTTATATGGAGAAACTTGAACAACGTAAATATGCACATATAACACAATAATACAGCATACAGCTATTTCAATGATACGCTGGATCCTCTTCGTTAGTTTAAGAGAACCAGCAAATCCAAAGTCCAAAAGAGGAATGGGTGTAAAAGGAAGAAGCAGGTGTGAAGCAGCTGTATGTTGCCTTATTTTGTTATTTGTGCTTACTTATGTTGCTCTAGTTTTTCCTTATTCTTTGCACGAAGTGTATTTTACTTATTGATTCCTGAAATCTATGTTTTTACTATTTCTTTTGATCGGATTAAAGTGGTTTAAGTCCTCTAATTTTGACGATTTTTCATGGCCTGTTTTGTATATTAGAGAGCTGGATTTACTTCCCTATTTTTACAAGTATCTTATTTCACAAGTTTTGTCAAATCTGAAAAAATGTGTCCTTTCGACTCCTTTTAAACAGAGTTGCAACTTCAGCAATAGTTGTTTACTTTTCATTCCTTATGAAGTGTGTATGCTCCAGAAGCTAACTGAGTATTATTTTCAACATTTTCTAGAGTCGTTTGTAATAATGTAATTTCCTTAGAAATTTCTGTTAGTTTTTTGTATACATATACTTTATTAAATGTTTTGAAAGTTTTACATTTTTTTGTATCTGTTTTAAGATATAAGTAAAAATCTTAACTACAGTACATATTTTATTCCTTAAAACTTAATAAAATCTTTGTGTTATTTTTAAAACTTGTATAAAATGTTTTTTTTATTTTTAAGAAATTAAATTTAACACATGTGCAATATTGAGATGGAGTTCAATCGAAAGATTTTGAGTTAGTGGGTAGAGTTGAAATATACAGAGCGGTCTATCAAATTAATTAAAAAAATTATTAATTTAAAAAATAGAAAAATAAGGGTACAATGCAACAAATGTGACAATCAGGGGGTACAATTAAAGGAAATTGACAGTTAAGAGGTATTCGGATGAAAAAAGGTTGGGAACCATCGATTTATAATATTGCTAGAATTTTCATATATTTAAAATCATGAGCGTCACTGAGTATATCTGTTAGTAAATCATATATATGCAAGTTCATTTTAAAAATTAATTTTTTTGCCATATAGTTTAACATTTCACAGATAACTTTAAATTTGTTACCTTAATCTTAATAAAGATTAACTACATGTATGGAAAATTTGAACAACGTATTTAAGCAAAAATGAAATAATAATAGTAATAATAAAATAATAATCACTAATAATAATAATATTAATTGCTAATAATTATAATAGTAATATTTTATTTCTGCTTAAATACATTGCTCAAGTTTTTTTTATCCTTTGCCCAAAATCTATTTTACGTATTGATAATACATGCAATTTTTGACTTAATTTTTTTAATTATCAAACTTGTATTTTTAGGTCTTTGCCTGTCGTATTATACTCATATACAACAATGAAATGTAATGACTCTAGTGAAACAGTCAGAAGTTGGAGTGGATATAGATTGAATGAAACAAATGGACAAACTATTGAAGAAATTGACTTGACGATGGTAGATTCTTACAGGAAATCTATGTTATATCTAAAACCATTCTTTTTGAAAGGTGGCCTTTATAAGTTTAAATTTACAGTAAATATGACAGGTTAGTATTTTTGCGTCTTTAACAGAATTGTATGTTTTATAAGTATTTTCTGTTGTCAATCCACTTAATGTAGATTCAGTGGATGTAATGTGAATCACTTCACAGTTCTTAAAAAGTCCTTAATTTTTGTTTTACGTTTTTAAGAGTCCTTAAAACAACATATTTTTTTTTATCAAAGAGTATTAAAAGTATGCAATGGTCTTGAAGGTCCTTAAAAAGTCCTTATTTTTTCCCATCAAAAATTTAAAAAATGATTCCTCTACAAAAGCTGATAATAGAGGAAAAAAAATAGTTTTGTGCATAAATTAACAAATTACCTTCATTAAATGTGGAACATTTTAATTGAAAAACCATAACGTGCAGTAGAAAGCTTCAATCTGTTTTGCATTATTTGCTATTGTAATTAAACAATTGACTATGTTTATCAAAGGTCTTGTAAAGTCTAAATTTTAGGATCCCCAAAATGATACTTTTAATGATAATTATGTTAATATTAACAGAGACACATGATTGAAACACTACATACCTCCCTTCCCTCCAAAAACAAAACAAAAAAAACCCTTATGATTTTAAAGTTCTAAACATTGTTCATATATTCTGGGTCTTTAAAATTCCTTATTTTTTATGACTTGTAAAGAATCAGAACCCTGCTTTGGTTCACCAGAACATATTTCACAGCAAAATAAGCCACATTTTTCGTCTGCTAGCACGCGAGTCAATGCAATAGTACTAATAGTATCTGGTTTTTAAATATAGAAAAAATAAAATAACTTTCTGTGTTGTTTTCTAATTCACGGATAAGGAACATGGTTTTTAATCTTTATATGGCTCCTAAAAGTTTATAAAAAAATATTTTATTTTAGAAATAAATTTTATAGTATTATTGTAACTTTAACAAAATTTTATTGTTTGTAATCACTACCATGGTCAATACACATTAAACTTGAAGTCCAAAGGTTGTAAAGTAAGCCATCCCTTTTGATGCACCAGGGCAATATGTTTCACTGCAAAACAGCTCACATTTCTTGGTCTCCATCATATAATCCAATGTGATTGTATTAATTCTTTAGCCATTAATAACAAATAATAATAACCATTTATGTTATTTCTCCAATTCACCAATAAGGAAGATGGTTCTTAAAAGTTATTAAAAATTATTTAATTTTAGAAATAAATTTTAAAGTGCCTTAAAAGTTTATATTAAGTTCTTAAAAATACCTTAATTTTCTAGTTAATAATAGATCAGGAATTAAATACAAAAAGTATTAATAAAATTTATATTTTATAGAAAATATTCTCCTTTTCTTTCCTATTTGTTTTTTTGTGTGATTAAACAATTTCCTTCTATGGCCCCTATATATTTTGAATATTATCATTTGTGAGTCCAAAGAAAAAGTTCAGAAATTTTTTTTTCTAAGTTTTGGAATCTTATTAAAGTTTGATTTAACAGTGTTAAAAACAGATTGTTTTTAGTTTTTAACTTAAACAATTTTGGGAGCTTTAAAAAAATTTAAATTTTAATATTTTGATCTTCAATGTATTATATTAAATTGTATTTTTTTTTTTTTTTAATAATTCTGTGGACTGCATGTGGCAAAAGCCATGTTTTTAGGAATTTTAATGTGTATAACATGCTTTATTTGGCAGTATTCCAGCTTTCTACCTAAATTGCTGTATGTGGCTGAAGCAATTAAGGTCTTATGGAGAGATATTTTAAGATCCTTTAAAAATACTTTTTTTGTGTGTGTGATAAATATGTGAATCTTGGTAGAATCTTGTATTTTTCATTATAAGTTTAGATTATGATAGTAGATGCTAAAGTCATGTAATCAAGAACATTATGTAATCAAGAATGAAGTCCTAATTATAACAATATTTTAGACAGGACAAAAATAAATTTTTCCTAATATTAGAAGCTACGTAATCAAATTTTGAACTTAATAATAAATTTTTATAAGGAAAATTTAATTATTATATATTAAAAGGCTTTGCATTCTGATTACGGAATATATATATATATATATATATATATATATATATATATATATATATAATAAAATAAATTCTCTAAATATATATTAATAATATATATATAATAAAATAAATTCTCTAAATATATATTAATAATATATTTCACTATCTACCTAAAAGTTACTGAATAAAAGTCAATAGAATGAACATGAAATAGAATATTCTATTTCATGTCAATGTTACAAATATTTAAATTTAAACCAATTGAAGTGTTTTACACATTCTAGGTCAAAAATATGTTATTCAATCTTCAGTTAGTTAAATTTCTTAACTGTTATACTTTTCAACAGTGCTTTTGAGATTTTATAAAATAATTGCATTTAACCTGCCAGAATTTGCAGTGTAATTCAATGTTTAATTTTAAATTTGCATTGAATTGCTTTATTTTTCATACCCTTTGTTTTATTTATCTAAACGATGCACCTGTGTACTAAATTTCAAATTTTTATCTGTACTGGAAGTTGGTTAGAATTTCTGGACATTCATCCAAATTTTTGGTTTTATATGCACAGGCGTCCAGATGAAAGGTACCCGAAATATTTAAATTATATCTTGGAAAGTACTTATTGCAGATATTTCTTGTTTACACAGTTATGAAGTAAAACTATCAAAGTTTCCTTCTCACTATAATTGTCTTAATGAATTTCAGTGTCAGCATGCTTTATAGCACAACAAACATCCAGACAATAATCAACTTTATTCCACATTACTTAACACATGTTCTGTGTAACTATAGCCACAGTGTCTGTTATTTGGTCTTGATCTATGTTTTTGATATGACTTCAAATAAAAAAAAAAATAAAATAAAAAAAAAATCCTGTGGTGTGAAATCTGTTACTGAGCTCTTCCACAATCACTAGTTGGTGCATGTGCTTGAGTGGGTACCAGTTGGCATGGGTACACGAGTAGTGCATGAAATTTTTTTTAATATATCTTCTGCAAACCAGAAGTTTATATAGCTTAGGATACTTTTCATCTGGATAGTCTGTATATTATTATTGGCATTTGTATTTAAATGTAGTCTTTTTAATCAAAATTCGATCAGTTGTTAAAATTTCTTAGAATTTAGATGCTTTCTCATATGATATAAAATTTGAAATACAAATTTAATTTTTCAGTATTTATACAAAATCCGCCATTAATACTGGTAAGAGCTGTCGAAACATTTATAAAAGTGGTACCATCTCCAGTAATAGTGAGACTTGCAGAAGGAGCCCAATCCAGAGTCACAAGAGGTTGGGGACAAGGTTTGATTCTAGATCCTGGACAGAACTCTATAGATCCAGATGATGAATCGAATAAGGTATGTTTACAACATCTAGATCTTTAAATATGATTTAAATAAATATAAGTTAAATAGCAAAACTTCATTTAAAAATAGTAATTAGAACATTTGAATATTAGTACTAACATAACAGTATTTTAAATATTGATATTAATGAAAAGCATTTGTATGTTTGTTTACTTTTGGAAGTGAAGGACTTTTTTGATTTATAATGTCTCTGCACATTTCTTAAAAATTTGCTATCAACTTCGACATTTCTTGACCATATTTATCTTTAAAATGCTTTAAAGTTATTATTAAATATCTATAAAGTTAAAATATTCATTAAACATAGAGTGTAAAACAGATTAGTAATAGTATCAGCCAGTTTTGCAGGCACAAAACAGCCTTCTTCTTCAGGTTAAAAAACAGAGCAACCCCCTAACAAAGGCAGAAAGGCATCTAAAAACCTGATACCTGATAAACTAGTATATAAAAATGATACACAATAAAAAGTTAAAAAATTATATTGTAAAATGTTTAAAAACATGTTTCACATGTGTCATAATATAAATAAATTTCATAACAAGCAGATTTAATATTTGAAGATTTGTTTTTCTTAATTATAAATTCTTGATTTTTTAATGTATCTTTTGCTGAAACATTAATATGCGTATAATTTTAATTTTATTAAAATAAGCTCAAAATTTATTTTATCAAGTTTGAAATTAGTTTTTCTAACTTTTAAAAATATATGTTTAATTAGGAAATTTTTAGTTGTGCTTTAATTTCTTGCATTTCAGCATGTTTTGTCAGAAAAATATGTTATACTGTACACATACAATGTGTATGCAATATACTGTATATGGTGCATATTTTCGTACTTCGTATGTAATACTGAGTGTTATCCTTGACTAAAAAACTTGAGCACTGTAATTAAACACAAATTAATAAACAATACAGTATAAATCTGTTCTGAAAATACATTGGATTCCTTTCATGTGGCATTGTTTATTAGTTTGTGCTTAATTACTTTGCTCAAGTTTTCTTTTTCTTTTGTATAAAGTTATCTAGAAACAGACTAAAACCCTCACTGTTTTTATTTCTGATTTTTTAGAATTTTACTATAAAGTGGTTTTGCCGGCGTTTACCTGGTGAAGTCATTAACCGGAATTTAACTGAAGATATGCAAAATGTATCTGACCCAATATTTGATAGAAGTGTGCTGTATCGTGAAAGACCAACTGGTTTACCAACTCCTAGTTCTGATGAAAGCAGTGAAGAAGATGAGGTTAAAGATGGAATGCTTGAGGAGCCTGACCTTGGAGGTTGTTTTGGAAAAGGACCAGGTAATTTTTGTATATTAAATTGAATGTCTGTTTATCTGTTGTCTGTTTGTTATGTATACAGATCCACAGTTTTGGATGAATTTTGTTTTTCCAAATGTGGCATTGTTATTCATTGTTACTCTGGGTAACCTAACCTTGTCCAATGTGCTTTATTTAACCCTGACCATGTTTCATTGTTTCCACTTTTTAATGTGTTGGCTGTATAATGACAGTGTTAATTGGGTTGAACTCAACCCTATTTTCCCCAGTAAATAAAAAAAAAAATCCTACTTAAAACCCCCCCGCTATTTTGTCTACTTTTTTTTTTTTTTTTTTTTTTTTAAATTTTTGCCCCTTATCAAGTTAAATCTATGTCAAGTAATGTCATAAATAAAAAAAATCAAAGTCGAAAAATTATTAAATTGTCACATAAATGAACTTTAATAGAAATAAGAAATACCAAAAGATAATTATTTAAAAAATAAACAACCAAAAAACTGTGGTTGCAACAAAAATACATTTTTCCTTAAATAAAAAAAATTAAGTCAATATTGATTTTGCTTTCTGTTATAAAATTATTTTTATAATTTTTATATGTACAATGAATTTTCTCTTTTATCCTATGAAAAAAAGATGAAGGAGTATTGCTCTTAACTACTATCTATATACAAGTAGTTCATTTCCTTACTATACTTTTATCACACTAATTTTCTATTAATATATGGCATGTTTAAGTTGTAATGAACAAAAGCTTGCATTATTTGTAATTTTTTACTTGAGATGAAGGTAAAGCTACATAATTTTTTAAAATTAGGTTCTGTGTTATAACATCTGGCAGATGTCACAATTGTCTTCTAAATACAGAGTGATAGAAATATCATACACATTTTATAATATACCCAGAAATTGAAATAGTAAAATTTTTTCTTTTGAATGGCACTAATATACTCTCAAAAATATGTCAGAAATATCATTTGCTCGAAATAATCAGACAATAATTAAAGATCTCTTTTATATCAGTTGAAGAACATGGTCTTTTTCCAGAGTGAAAGAATTTTTATTTTGGAGCAATATTTTTCTAGCCATATTTTTGAACATGTCATTGAAGAATTTTATAAGAAATATCCATGCTCTAATTCAATAAATAATTCAACAAATATTAGGTTAGTAAAACATTTTTGAGAAACTGGATCTGTTGCAGATAAAGTAAGAACAAAAACAGGCCTTCCATTTTGACTCAGAATAAACTGCCTAAAATAAGGACAGCATTTCTGAAAATCTTCAATGACTATCATAAGAATGGCTAGAGAAATATTGCTTTAAAATAATATTCTTTCACTCTGCAAAAATGCCATATTTTTCGATTGATGAAAAAGAGATCTGTAATTATCGTCTGACATATGAAAAAGAGCAGACGATATTTTTGATATATTTTTGAGTACATATTAGTGCCACCTAAATAAAAAAAAAAAATCTACTAGTATTTCAATTTCTCAGTACATTAAATGATTTTGAAACTTCATGTGGATGACTTTTTGATCACCCTGTATAACCCAATTTTCACCATTGGATTTCTTGAAAAAACAAAAATGCATTGGCAATTATAGACACCAAATTATTAAATGTGCTTGCAAAGAGAAAATAAGTTAATTATTGTTGAGAAGACATTTTTAATTTAATTATAAAATACTTTAAAATGAAAGTCTTTATTCACACTAAAATATGCTAAAAACATATTACAAGCCTGAGCACCTTTGGATGTAAAATGCAGTTTATCAGAGGAATGTGGCTAGAAAAATATGCATTAGGCTTTTTATACCCAGCCAAAAACCAAGAGTAAAATTTGCATATCATTAGTGGCCAAATTACATACTCTGAATTAAGGGTGTTTTACATTCAAAAGTGCTCAGGCAAAAATATATTTTTTAATGTCTTTTAGTGCAAATAAAGACTTTCATTTTAAAGTGTTTTATATTTAAATTAGGAATGCTTTTCATAATTTCTCAACAATAATTAACTTATTCTCCTTTTGTAAATACATTTAATAATTTGGCACCTTTAATTGCCAATGTATTTTTATTTTTGTCTTAATATAATTATAATATTCCTCATTTAAAAATACTAATTTTCCCCAATAACGGGTGGATTTTTAAGGATTTTGTGTGAAAAGACCCCCCCCCCCCCCTCTCTATAAAACCCACATTTGCCATCCCTGTGTAATGACATCGATATATTGACACTGTTATGCATGTACTATTGAAATACATATTGAATTTGGTGTATTTTCATTAGTTTTTTTTTTTTATTTCATTGTAAAATGCATTGCATTGAACCTCTTTCTTGTATTTTAGGTATGATCAATGTAACTGAAGGAGGTGTGAATTGGAACACCACGGTTTTCAGAAGATCCAATGTAACATATGAAATTATAGTAAAAGTGGAAATGTCTGATCGAGATCCAAGTTGGGGCGGTTTGCAGATAGTACTTTTAGAACATATACCCCCAACAATAAGTGTGGAGTAAGTTTTCTTTTATTTTGTTAACTTATTTCTTAATTAGCGTACTATACATAGTATATGTAACAAGAAAGATGAATTTAGCTATCAGATTTTTATGACTTTGCATATTTCAGGCATCCTTGAATGCAAAATTTGTGTTTTAATAATGTCTGTGTGTATGTATGTTATAATAACAGAAGAAAATTAAGGGAGTGCTTTTGCACCCTTTGCACACCCTTTCTGGGTAGGACACTGCTATTAAATAATTTAGTAACTTTTAGTTGTGATGCTTTCAGATGTCGTGAGTTCTTTTCAAGCATTTTATCTAGTTTTTTTAATCACTAGCAATATTCTTAATTGTTATAAATAGTGCCATCATAACACAAGTGGGGGTTTAGAACCTAAATTTGTTTGGGGGGGGGGGGGGTCCAAAACAGAATTAAAAAAGGCTGGAACAGTAATTATATCTATATTTTTTCTCTTTTCATACATATAAAAGTATGGCAAAAATAATACCAATACATAAAAAATATTATGCATTAGCAGATATACTCTGCATCATTTGAAAAATCTTAAAAATTATTAAAAAAGTGGCATTTCTTATTTGGAACTTTAAACTCAATGCTGACTCATCGACCGATGATACCATCTGGTACTTCCCATCTCTCTTAATAAGTTGTAATCATCACTTCTTTTATTCAGCAATTTATTGGATTTATATCCCATAATTTCCTGTGAATTACTAATCAGAACAAATCCTTGGCTCTCAAAATGTTTAAATAAATAAATAATAATAAAATGGTAATAATGTGTCCAATTTTTCCAGATATTACGACGTCCTTTTGAAACTTGCACTAGGCTCAAGAATGTAACTATTGAGTAATTTCAGGAGAAATAGTTTTTCCACTCATCGAACAGAAAATGCTGTGGCAAGGATACAACTAACAAAAAAAAAGTCATACAAAATTTAAAATATGTTGAAACTACTTAAACCTGTTTTTCCATAACATTGGCCCCCAAACAATAAGAGGTCTCTCAACAGGAAAGCATTACACTTTATTCAGAAGTGTATATTTTTCTCTATTTTAAAAAGAAAAATATTTTAGAAACAAACCTACTACAAATTTAGAAGGGGATTACATTCCTTAATAAAATTTAATGAATATTTTTTGAAGGCCCCTGATGCCTGTGGGGGCTTGGGCTCTGCAGGCCCACCTGGTAAGACAGTATTGGTTATGAAAGGTTTAAGGGATATGCTAAAACATTTTGAAATTTTACTTGTTAATTTATATATATAGAAAAGACCCTTCTTAGTTTCTTGAACAGCAATTCTAATATTATCTTTTAAAATTCAGCATCTTTTTAACACTTTACAACAAAGTTGAAAAGTGTTTATGACTTTGTTCATTCTGTCTGTCTGTCTGTCCATTAGCATGATAACTGCCGTAAAAATGACTTAATCAAAATGAAATTTTAGTATGTTGTTTAGACGGTCTGTAGAACCTATGGGAATATAAATGACTAATATCACCCAATTAGTTTTGGATTGAACCCGGGTTGAAAAAATGAAATATATTGAGCCCTATGGGAATTAATTTTTCAAATATTTTTTAAGCGGATTTAAAATTCACAAATTGCTTCGAAAATTTTAGGTAATATTCAAATTGTTCCATAAAATATATAAAAAAAAATTCATCGAAATATATTCAGTAGTTTTTTAAATAAAACTTAAAATAATAATTTCACCTCTTATATGAAACGATCACGTGACCATGATATGAAACGATCACATGACCCACTTCAAAATGATATATGGCATCCATCTTGTTTCAAAATCGTGATTTTTTTAAGTTCTTTTTAATTCATATTGAGTGTTGTATCCGTCCTAAAACTACTTTATTTTTGCTTAAATTCTGTGCATCTACATACTGAAACAACGCAATGACAATATATTTGAGTTTAAATGCTCATTTAAATTTGATTATTTCTACAACTAAGCCTATTTTTCACCTATGTAAAATGTAAACAGCAAAATATATAGAATGAGTTGTATTAGAATTCCTGTATTTTTTTAACACAAAATAATTTAGTCCATGGAGTCTGCATGGCTGATATGAATGAAATATTAATTGATTTCATAAAGAGAAGGACGATTTTTTTCGATGAAGTTTTATGCATAGAGTTTAATTACTTGTAGCTCCATGGTCTTAATTTTTAAATAAAATAAATTATTATAGTATTGTGATGAATGAAATGAATGGGAGAAAGTTATGAATGAATTGCTGCTTTTATAGAGAGATCCAGGCGTGTTAGTTTTTCTATGACGTCATTTGAATTAATTTCAGTTGTTTTGGATGAAGTTTTCAAGTATAATAAATTATCGTAGTATTATGATAATTCTAAAACTATTACCGAGGAATGTATAACATTTTAGAGATGTTTAAACCAGGCAATTTATATTTCAATGCCGTCATTTGAATGAAGTTCATTTTTTTCGATGAAGGTTTAAGTTTTTTAGACATGTTTAAATAAAATTGCATTGAAGTTGGAAAGTGTTTCGTAATCAATGCTTTAAGCATGATTGATCTTTCTTGTTAAATAATCACTTAATTTCAGATGTCAAACTGAAAAACTTTGTTATCCAAATGATCCTATTGGCCAGCGTATCAATCCTGTGAGAGTTGGTCTGATTGGCCTGTGCAAAGACGGATGTGATACCGAGCTACTCTATGAATGGCAAGTGATTGGTGTTGATTCTGAAGGAAACGAGACATACCTTGCTGAGGCTGGAGAATTCTTAGTTGGTAATATATTTAACTAGTTACATTTTATATGATTTAATTTATTTTCTTTTTTACCTTCTTACAATACATAGTATAGTTAAAGGGAAAGTACTGTGATGAGGTCAAATATTCAGCTCTTAGATTTTGAAGGATTAACATGTTTTGGACAAATGCCTGAAATCTTGAATCAACCATTTTAATGAGGTCTGTGGGCACTGTATCTCTTAATCAAATTACAAAAAGATTCAAATAGAATTTCTCATGATTATTTTAACTAGTTAAAATGAGACATATATATTTTCAGTAATATCAGGTAACGAATAGGCCCTATAATTAAGCATTTTTTTCTTTCAAAAATTGAGAAAATATTCATAAAAGAAGCTATGCCACACTTTATTAAATGAATAATAATTTCATGTGCCATTTTTTCTTTTAGAGTAAGTAAATGATATATATACTTTATAATATACCAAGATCAAGCTTGCTCGGGGATTTTTTTTTCTTTAACCAAAAATTAGCCACTTTTGTTTTTCAATAGCCACATTTTAAAATTTGAAGCCACAGATTTTATTGTTCTAATTTTTGTTCTATCTACGAGGCATGTTTTTTATGTAAGTACCGTTTTGCGATTCCGCCGCCGCAGCACAACGGTCGGCGTTCCGTGCATGCGCGCTGGTTACCTACATCTCTTGTCTACGCACTGACGCCATTACAGTCTGATTCTTCATTGTATACATTGTTTACTGAGTGTTTAAGATGCCTCCGACAATCGTGAGTCCCGCCGATTGTGAAATACGGGCTGTTATACGATTTCTTAGTGCTAAAGGCGTAAAACCGATCGATATTCATCGTAAGATCTGTGAAGTTTACGGACAAAACATTATGAGTGATGGAATGGTAAGGAAATGGGTGAGAGCATTTAAAGATGGCCGCACAAATGTGCATGATGAAGAACGGAGTGGGCGTCCTTCGGTCTTTAATGAAGATTTGGTGCAGAAAGTGGAAGAAAAGGTGAGAGAAAACAGACGCTTTACAATTTCATCAATGTGCGACTGGTTTCCTCAATATTCTCGTAGTGTTTTGTATCGCATTGTGACCGAGAACTTGAATTACCGGAAATTGTGTTCACGTTGGGTTCCAAAAATGTTGACGGATTTGCACAAAACCCAACGTTTAGGCAGTGCATTGACTTTCCTTGAGCGGTACCACAATGTAGGTGAAGATTTTTAAGACCAAATTGTTACTGGTGACGAAACATGGGTGGCCTACGTCACACCAGAATCAAAACAACAATCCATGGAATGGCGACATTCATCATCACCCAAAAGAGTGAAGTTTAAGCAAACAATTTCTGCCCGGAAAATCATGTGCACAGTTTTTTGGGACAAAAAAGGAGTATTGCTAGTGGAGTTTCTGCCTCGTAATGAGACAATCAATGCAGCGTCTTATTGTGAGACATTGAACAATCTGCGTCGTGCAATCCAGAACAAAAGACGTGGCAAGTTGAGTAAGGGTATCGTTTTGCTGCATGACAATGCCCGTCCACATGTGGCTAATCGGACCAAAGATCTCATCAAATCTTTTAAATGGGAAACTCTAGATCATCCTCCATACAGCCCTGATCTGGCGCCCAGCGACTACCATTTGTTCCTGCACTTGAAGAAACACCTGGGTGGTCAGCGTCTTCAAGACAATAACGAAGTCATAACAGTTGTGATACAGTGGTTAACAAGTCAGGCGGCAGAATTTTATGAGGAGGGTATTCAAAAACTGGTGCCACGTTATGACAAGTGCCTCAATATTCACGGAAATTATGTAGAAAAGTAGATTAAGGTACAGGCTTTCATGTAGAAATAAAATTATTGCGATATCTTTGCACGTCTTTTTTTAATTCCAAAACGGTACTTACTTAAAAAACATGCCTCGTATATTGTTTTTTTTTTCTTTATAAAATGCTGTCACACTCCCTGCAGTATATAGAAAAGTGAAATGAAAAAAAAAAATTTAACAATTTAATAATAACACTATATTATTATTTGTGCAATTAATAAAAGTAAAAAAAAAATCTTGTATGAGGTGTAAAAAAAAAAAAAAATTCTTCTTGGCCATCAAGTTTTGCCACTTTATGAAACATGTAGCTACTCAGATATTTTTTGTCACAAATGGTGAATTTGGTGATTGGCAGCATGAGGCTTGCAAGATGCATCATATTCGAGATATTTAGTGCTTTTCAAAATTAAAATGATAAAAATCATAATTTTTTTTTTTACTATAAAAAAATTAGCGAATACTTAATAAGACATTAATTGACATTGCTTATGAATTATTACAAGCCTTAAGATATTGGCAGTTTTACTTTCATCACTCTGAATATTATATTTCACAAAATAATTCAGTTATTAGAATGAAATTTGGCATGATTATTTTAATTGGTAGTTAGGAGAATGTTATTGGTGAGATTGAATTATAAGAAGACTCAAATTTTTCATATTGTTTCCTACAAAATTAAAAAGTGTTACTTGATAATAAAAGTTGTAGTTGGATATATAAAATATTTAACAACTGTTTCACAAAACTTGCTTTATTGGATGTTTTCTTGAATGCAGATTTCACTGTAACCTCAAGTCATCAAGTTTTAAATTTCATTACGAGAACTTTAAAGTTCAATGTTTCATGATTATCCTTTTTATAAGTATTCATATTCAAATGAAATTGCAGTTTTGGATAATTTTTAGGCCAAATGCACTAACTTTGTATCTATAAATTGTTCTTTATTAAAGCAATCTTAATTCTCATCTTTTACAGATATGCAATTGGTAGAAAACAACTGGTCGATGCAATTAGTCTCTTTTCAAAATGCCAGTTGTGCTGACTAATGCCCTTTTAAGAAATATTGATTCATTGAATTTTCTCAAGGTCCTTATAGCAAATATTGATTTATTCCATTGATTAACAATTTTTTTAAATATTCAATTAATCTGAAATATTCATTTTTATTTTGCTAATTTAATCTTATTATGTGGTACATTTTCCATATTCCCAGCATTTTACAATTCATTGCAGATAATATCTAAATTGAGAATAATTTTCATATTTCATAATGTGTGTACATTTGAGAAATCTAATGTGCATATTTTAAACAAATAAATCAATTGTGTGTCTTGTATTGCTTATTGTGTTATATTCTTTGTCATGTGGGGGTTCTCATTGTGAAATAATTATCTAGTGAGGTTGCGGTCAAAAGGTTGGTAGCTCTAGAGCTTGGGAGCCCATAAAATGTTGAAAACGGTAAGACATATCAACATAGATATAACACAGATCTCAAAAAGAATGGGGGGGGGGGGGGGAGGGTTGCAGCTACATGGATAGTTACAATACTGAATTTTATTTTCCAATATAGAACCTGTAGAGAACTAATGTCATTTTTTTTCTCAATTGGGGGGCATTACCCATCCTGCTTAAGCCACTGCTATTAATAATAGGAGCATAACAGTCATATAAAGACTCATAGCACTTATGCTTATAAATGCAATTTTAAGAAGTGTTATTTATATATTGGTATAGGGAAAATATGAGAACTTGAGGGTTGCAGCTACATGGATAGTTACAATACTGAATTTTATTTTCCAATATAGAACCTGTAGAGAACTAATGTCATTTTTTTTCTCAATTGGGGGGCATTACCCATCCTGCTTAAGCCACTGCTATTAATAATAGGAGCATAACAGTCATATAAAGACTCATAGCACTTATGCTTCTAAATGCAATTTTAAGAAGTGTTATTTATATATTGGTATAGGGAAAATGTGAGAACTTGAGGCTAATTGAGGGAATTAATGAATCTAGATACCAAATAAAATTAATCAAGTTAAAGTCTATTACACATAGAGACCCATATGAAATGGAATATTATGTCTGTATTGTTATTTATAATATATAATGAGACACCTTGTTTTTTAGGCGCGACTGAAAAGAAAATGGCACTCAGTGAAGACTTTTTCAAAGAATATTATCCAACATATGGAGACTTCATTGCTAAACTGATTGCAGAAAATGAATATGGTCTTCAGGGGGTATCTGATTTGTTTTTACACATCAATCAGCCTCCTGAAGGTGGGAACTGCACGATCTTGCCTGAAACAGGCCGAGCTTTAATCGATGTGTTTACTGTTAGCTGTCTTGGATGGTCGGATCCTGAAGGGAAAGATATAGAACATTTTGCGTTTTGGAGTAAGTATAATTATGATTATTTGTTTTATATGTCAGTTATCAATTCAGTATTTGTGTATTGAAGTGTGGTTATGTCAAACATATTAGTCTAATATGCAAATATACATTGTTTTAATATTATTATGGTAGTATAGTTTAAATGTAGAAACCACTGTAGCAATCTGGGAAAAAACTGTGACTATTTTCAGACTCTTCCCAAAGTTCCACATTTTTAAATCAAATCCTTTAAAATTTTAATTTCAAAATCAGGCACCTTCAAAATTTAGTTTTTTGTATAATAAAACAGTGAACATATAGTAATTTAATCACTTTTGTTTGTTTCACTATAGAAATACATTTGTTTCTACTATTTTCTTGGGTTTGTCCCATATTAAATGGTCCAATTTTGGGACTTCTTCCTAATATTCTACACTTCCAAAAAGGACTTTCACAATTTAAAGTTTGTAAAATACTGCTTTTACAAAGCTCAAAGTCCCCAAACACAAAACCTTGTGCTTTAAAGATGCTCTCCAGCCTTCTCTTGCGTCTATTTTAAGGATTCATCTATTCTAAGGAGCATCTATTTTGGGACCTTTGAACAAAATTCCACATTTCAGAAAATGGCTTTTCAAAAAATGTTAAGTTTGAAAATTGCAGCTTTTACAAAACTCAAAGTTCCCAAACACAAAATTTTGTGCTTTAGAAATATTTTGCAGTCTTCACTTATGTTTATTTTAAGCACACTGATGGTGATCCAAGAATCACTAAAGGTGTTCCAAGAATTGGAGATATGAAGGTGATCAAAAAATTATCGAAATGACTGTTTGCATCTATGATTTGATTTGGTTTTTATATTTGTATCTATGATTTGATTTGACTTTTATATTTGTATCTATGATTTGATTTGACTTTTATATTTGTATCTATGATTTGATTTGACTTTTATATTTGTATCTATGATTTGATTTGACCCTTATATTTGCATAGCTTTAATATTTGTTTTTGCTGCAGATACTCTGTGCTTGTTATCATTCATTTGAGTAAGAATGTTTTTTTCTAGCCATTCACAATGACACAGCAGCTTTGATCTATTTAAGTGCTGGCCCTGATGGAGAGGCCCAGCTTGTATTGCCATGTGGTCTGTTTGAACTGGGAGTAGACATTAAAGACAAAGAAGGAGCTTTAGCAAGAATAAATATAACAACTATGATGGTAAGAATATTAAAGATTGAGACAATTATTTATTGAGACAAAGTAAATCTTTTAAAAGACTAATTTCGTAATTTTAATTCCTCAGACAGAGATCGAAAACTGGTAGCCTGCAGGCTACTCTTACAATCCTTATTTAAATTTTATTCAACCCACAGCAGCTGTTTGATATTTATGCTTCCTGTGGTTTCAGATCATTAATAAGATATTTGAATTTTAGATTAGAATATAATTTCATAACTTTAAACTTGCAAATGTCCCATTCTGTTAATAATACAGCCAATTTTATTTTGAAAGAAAAAATAAAAAAAATTATCAACCCAACTTATAGTAGAAAAATAACCATGTAGCTTACTTTATTACTTGTTACATGGAACATCAAGACTGATTACTGTAGGATTAATGATTTTTTTTTTTTTTCAGTTTTTATCTTAGTTATAGAAATTTTTATTTGCTTTGAAAATTACCTGATAATTCTTATTTATAACATGCACTCGTCCACCTTATGTCTAATGTGTACCAAATAATTTGAAAATCTTCTCCAAAACACTTTATATAACATGCATGTTATACTTTTAAAGTAATTTAAACTTCTAGATTAAAATTTTGCCTAGTTTGCCTGAGAATGTCGCCTAATGATTTTTAGAGGGTAGTTTTATTTTAAAACTAGCACAAATGCCTGGCGTTGTTCGCATCTACCTTTCTGGTAGGTCGGATGGTCTGGGTTTCAACAACAACAATTTAAGATGCAAACCTCTGAATAAGCACCCACTACATAAGTAATACATATTGCACTGAACCGCTCAATTGAATAATAATAAAAAAAATCCTGTATCTGCAAACGTAGTAACCCCCGAAAGACCAAATATACAATGAAATAAACAAAGAGATGGAAACACAGTATTTTAAACATTCGTACATGAGTCTGATTTTTCAAATTTATCAGTAAAATTTGATTATACGTTACAGTAGTTTATTGTTATTGATTAATATGTAATAGTTTACCAAAATTATTCATGTATAACCAAATAGTTAAATATTAAAAATTAAATAGATTAAATTAAAGTTATGTTAATTATGCTGTATATATGAGTAGTTAAATGAAAGCTATATTTGTAAGGATGACACTGAATCTTTTCAATAATTTCTACAAACTGTTCCTTCATATTTATAGTTTATTTTGTGTTAAAATACATTTATATTATTTATATTACGACATTAATTATTGTTTATATTACAATAAATAATTATTTGTTATTTATGAATATATATACAATAAGACCCAGTTATAACAAGCAGCCTTGAACCAATTTGCTAGCTAAATCTGGATGCCCACTGAATTCGTTCTCTTGTAAAATTATATATAATTTAAGAAAGGGTCAATCAGTGATATATGATGATCATTTTCCAAAGGTCCATAAAAGGAATGTGAAACAATGCAGTGAACACCAATTTAATTATGTTGTTAATCCCCAAGCAACACAAAAGCCTATTTATATACTTCATCCTCCTTAAGAAGACATTTCAGATTAAGCTAATGATTTAAGTATAATATTCTAAGAAATGTTATCCTATATTTTTTTCCTTTTGCGACAGTCTCATTTGCTTTCACCAAGATTATTCACAGGAACTATACCCAATATCTCTCTTTCCAAATAATATCTAACTATCATAACTGAAAAAATGTGTTATTCATGCAATTGTCAAAAATTGTCCCTGTTGTGAGCGGACGACATTTATCCAGAGTGTCTGGTGCTATGATCTTCTGATGCAAACTCCTTCAAATGGTACCGTCTTCCATACCTTCTTCAGCATCGATTCATGATAAAGTGAAGATTTTTCTTTTCATTTGCTCTAATACTTATCATCTCTTATGATACCTTATGCAGTTTTGCAATTTTGATTGCATGTTAAATCCAGAGTTCTATAAACTCTTTATTAAAAATCATTAAATCAGGCTTGAATTAACATTGTGCCTATTTAAAGTTTATAATTTCTTCGATAAATTCATAATCTTCGATTAAATGCATGCTTGCTATAAGCTAGTTCCACTGTAATTAAATGTAGAAAAATATTTACAGTCAAACTGCACTAACAAATTTTTAAAATATAGAGATGGGCAAATAACACGTTTCTCAAATTCGAGATTCGAATTTGAAAGATCTCAAATGTTCAAATACCTCAAATATTCAAATACCTTAATTAGTTATTTCAGATAAATGATATTTACAGTTAATAAATTATATTTACATTTATGAAATATTATTTATTAATTATTAGTAAATAAAGTAAAATAAAAAATTGTAATAGAACCGCATTAATTTAGAAATGAAACTTTTTATTTTAAATTTTAATAACTTTTCACTCGCTTTTTATTTAATGTTCTTTTTACTACATTACAATTATTGAATAATTGTAAATGCTTCTCACCTACTTCCCATTTTTATTTAAGAAAACAAGCATTTGAAGACATTCAGGATTTAGACTGCTGCTTTTTTTGCGGCAAATTAAATAAGAGGTATTAAAGAAACACTCTTGAAAAACTGTTGAGATTCACATGATTAAATACACTTCAAAGATAATTTTTTCAAGCAAAGATACATGCCTCTATTTTTTTCAATAGTCAAAAATGTTTTAATTTGGCAGAAGCAAATTTTTTTCAAAGTACTTTCGAATTTTTTTTTTATGGAGTATCCTAAAATTTTATTCCAGAACCTATTGGAACCTATTGGTTAAATTTGGCATGATATTCAAGGTATTTGAATGTCTTCTAGAAATGCTATATTTGAGATCTCAAATACATTCAAGATTTCCCAGATAGTATTTGACTATCTCTATTAAAATGTATAAATATGTATGCAACATATGAAAATCTCTTAATTCTGTGCAGCTGGAACCACCCTTTAAATCAGAATACGACAACTTCATCAATAATCGTCAGTTAGAGCAAGTTGAGGCATCTGGTGATCAAGCTCGAATGAATCAAGTATCGCAGGCATTGTCATCACTGATGAATGTTAGATTGCCATTAGATGATAATAGCACTTATGAAGATGTTACAACAAGTAAGTGTACTTCTTTTTATATCTCTTTGGGCCAATTAACAGTATTAGAGGATCTTTGGTTTGCAACTGTTAAAAAATGGAATATGCTAGAAATATAAAATTTGATAATTTCTGTTACTTTGATATGTAAATTCAATTTGTGCATAAAAAGCAACAAAATTTTGTTATATCAAAGCAAGTCTATTTTTTTTTTAATCAAAATAGTGATGATAGGAAGATTAAATCAATTTTGCCAGCTGTGTAAATCCCTTTGATAAAAAATTAGTGCAACTTAAACAACGTTAAACAGATAATTAGAATACAGAATACTAAAAATAGGTACTATTTTCTTTTTAGCATTGTCCATAAGTTATAAATTTCAAAATTTCAGTAATGTCCTAAGTACTGAGGAAAATTTATTTGAGTTTGAACTTTGATTGCATTTGGAAGAATTTCTAATTTTCCAATTTAATAGGTTTTCTTTTAAATATGATTTGACTGCAGTGCAAACTGTATATCTTAAAGTTAAAAATGTCAAATTTATGAAAATGGAAAAAGACATCAAATTCATTTTTCATAAGATAGTAATGCATTTTATATTCTTTTTATAAAAATTAATTAAATTTTATTTAATTACACTTTACTTAATTATTTAATACTAATTTACTTAGTTACACTTAATTTTTTATAAAAACGAAGTTTTTATGAAATTATTTTAATCTATTTTGGATTTTGTTTGATGCTACTTTACCAGTTTGACTGTTTTACTAAATCTGAAAATTAAAATTCAGTAAACTTCCATTAATCCGGCATCCAATGGTTTGGCACGTCCAATAGTCTGTCAGGCCTCTCAAATGGCATGCAGGTCTATTTGACTGTACATTTACTGTAATACGCTAAATGATTTTATATGCAGATTTCTGCTCATTGAAGTTTATTTTATAATTTAAAAATTTATTTGGATGTTTTTCACATACTCAACAGTGTAATCTAGTTTGTGTAGCATTTTAGGTAAATAAATATCACATTTATATTCTATTATTTTGTTTTTAATTAATTTTTCCCATTGTAATTTGACATCTGATAATCAGGCACCGTTGAAGTCTCAAATGTGCTAGATTATCAGAAATTTACTGTACTTCATTACTAACTGCATATGATAGTGGATTACATGTTTCAAATGGTTTTGAAGGCCAAAAAAGAGCCTTCTTCATGAGGATGATTGGGATGAAGCAGATATTGCAGCAAACAGAGAAATTTCTGTTTGTTAAGTGCTGGAAAATTTCTGTCAAAATTTCTCTGAACTTGCTGCAGTCAAATGCAATTTGACAAATGCTGCATATGCTGTAGTAGTAGCGACTGCTGCATCATTCTCATGGATTTGCATAGTTCATTGTATTAATGAGAAAATATACTTTTTGTAATAGTTATGGGTTTTAATACTAAAGAATTCACCAATAATTATTTATTTCATGGATATGTATTAAATGCCTATTACATTGTGATGAGAATTTTGCACATGAGTAGGAAAAAGTCATTCCGTTTAAACTTACAAGTTGCCAAAAGCTCCCAATTCTAATTTATGTGGTGTTCAGTAGTGGTTCGTGACTTCACAAAATTGTGAAGCATATTCAGTGGCTGGATTCTCTCCTCCTTTTCGACAACGAACATCATAAAACACATCTATTGTCAAATAATATTTAAAAACAACTAAATGAGTCTGAAAAATTCGCCAAATAATAATAATAACCTATTCAACCCATAACATCAGGTGATGCAGAATGAAGTACTGCTTCACCTGCATCATATGACGAGCCGCCACTGGTGGTGTTGTCACAAACATGTGTCTTTAAAACTAGTTAATACATTTAATCAACTGTCATATGTTTTTACTAACAGAGTATTTTAATTTTCATATTTTTTAAGACTTGAGTGAATTTTTTATATATATACAGTAGACTCTCTCTAATCTACACAGCTTGGGACCAGAGGTTGTGCGAATTACTGAATTTTGTGTATTATTGGTAGAGATGTGGGTCAGAAAATTTGCTGCTGAAAATTTTCCGCTGTATTTTTCCCGAAAATTTTTCATTCTTTTTTTTTTCTTAAGTAATTTGGAACTAGAATGTAATACTCTTTCCAAAGTGTTTTTCTGAAAAGTAAGTAGTTTTACAAGAAGTTTTTGATCATTGAATTTTCTAATTTTGAAAAGGAAAATGAAGGAGGGTGGGGGCCAAATGTGTGTATGTGTGCTTCATTTTATAGTAAAAGAATGGATGACAACCAAAAGGGTACACGTCACATTTTACTCATTCTAAAAAAAAAAATGCAAATAAAGTTTGAAGAAGCCTATTCTTTCAGTATTAAGTTCTCCAAAATTTATAAAAATACTAGCAGCATACCCGTTCTTCGTACGGAGTATATAATATAAAGAAACTTATAATTCGCTATCATGTGCAAATTCTGTTAAAATATTAAATTTATTGCTGCTAAAGAGAAATTTAAAAATATCTGTTCTCACTATCCAAAATTATCTTCACGGGCAGATCTGAAGAATAAAATATCCTGATCCCTTTTGTAAGCAAATTTACAAAAAAAAAAAGGAATTGAATCAATATATGCAACCCCATACTACTTATATTGTTGCAGATTAGAAAATATGCCAGTGTATTAGTAGAAGATTACCTGTATTACAATACGAGTCTCAAAAATATTTGCCAAAATAAAAGAGATGACATAATAAATTGAAAATATCATTAATCTCCGTACTCTTTATACCAGAAGGTCATAATTGATTCCAATATATGACAATATATATCAAAATATATGCCAATATACCTGTACTACTTATATTCTTGTAGTATAGAAGATATACCTGTGTATTTGTAGAAGATTACAACGTACAATATATGAGTTTAAACAATTTTTGTCATAATAAAACAATTGCATAATAACTTGAAAATATCAATAATCCCTGAATCAATAATCCCCAAAAATGTCAATAATAATAACGTTTAAACCTGAAGACCATAATTGATAATATCCAGTCAATAATGCTATAAGAAAAATCAAATCTTTTTTTTTCTAAAATATATTTTTATATCCATTTATTTATTATTCAAATCAAAAAAATAATAATTCAAATTAACAGACAGATGTAATTTAATTGCGTTTCTGAGCAACAGGATATAAGATAGAATCTTCCTCATAAACTGCGAAATTAAATAACCATTTTGATTTCTTTATACATTTCATTGTTCAGTAAAAGCTTGTGAAATATAAATCATGGAGATAGATTTCCCATTTAAATCATGTTTCAAACAATTCATGTTTTCAGAAAGTGACTAATTGGCGCAAAAAATCTCCCATCAAACTCAGAGATGAAGTTTTAATTCACTTTCAAACGATTTTCAAGCTTTTTGTTTGGATAAACCACGGAGTTAGAGAGTAGAACTCTTAGGAAAAAGTTTCATCTTTCATTAATATCTCGACAACCCCTAGTCTTAGATACTCGAAACTTGGGCTAAATTTATGGGGTGCTATTTCAAGGCTATCCACGAAATTTCATCAAATTCGGTTCAGCAGTTCTTTCGTGATGATGAGACAAACAAAAATTTCGTTTTTTACTAATATCTCAAGAACCACTGATCGTAAAAACTCCAAACATGGACTAAATTTTAAGTGGGATTATTTCCAGGCTACCCACAAAATTTCATCAAATTTGGTTCAGCCATTCTCTCGTGATGACAGGACGTGATGACAGACAGACTCGACAGTTCTCTCGTGATGACAGACAGACAGATTTTCAATTTTATTTATATAGATTAAAAAAATGCAATGTTTTCGCAATTTCTGCTGAAGGAAAGTGCTTTAATAGCACTAAACATATGCTTAACTCATCTTGCAAATTGTCTGTTCTTTCATATGATACTCACTTATTCAATTACAAGCAGGTATTTTTTAAACAATGTATATATAATGTATGTATTATATAAATTAATTTATTTTCAAAAGTACTTAGTTACAAGCATTTTTTAAATATATTTTTGTTGTATAATATGTTTATATATTTAATAATTTATTTTTATACATATAATAAACTAGTATTTTTATTATTATTATTTTTTAAGAAGATGATAGAATGTTTCCCTTTGAATTATCAGTAGGTACTGAAAGAAATGCAATGTAATATTTAATTCATTTTTCAATTATAAACAGTTTTTAATTTTTTTTAAACCTTATATTTTATAATCTACTTTTTATACCTATAATAAACTGTAAATTATTTATGACTTAAGATTTAACAAATTTAATTATTTCTCATGCTTTCTTTTTAATTATTCCATGTGCAATGCCTTAAAATTTGAATTATATTTATATTGTAGATAAAAAAGCATTATTATAGATGAAATAGAATTTTTTTTATACATTTTCAAAAGCAAGTGCATTTAAGGAAAATAATGAATTGTAGCTGCTAACTGCAGTATACTGATATAAGAAATTTTCATAAAATTTTTCATATATTTTTAGATTTAAACCTTTTTTTAGCCTTGTTATATAATATATGTTTGACTATAGCTGTAATATAAGAATTAATACTTTTAAAAGTCACTAAACATATATATTATTCCAGTTGAAATGTAATATGGAGTAAAATTTCAAATTTTGCTAGAAAATTTTCTGTTTCAAAATTTTCTTAAAAATCCACATCTTTAAAGGTCATTGTTGCATAAACTAAGTTGTAAAAATCTGATGTGAGCAGCACATGACTTATATCCACGTTCTCTTTATTTTAATTAAATTTATTTCACTTTTAATTCAATTTTCATTCTCATTTGGTAACCGGGATTATTTTCAAAGGTGGCGTAGGGAAAGTACGCAAAACTAATATATCTCGAGAACGGCTAGTCCTAGTGTAATGGGGTTGGTCTTATTCTTTTCGTCATTAAAAATTACGTATTAAATCAGCATTTAATGGATATATTTGAGTATACCCAGTTCTTTAGTTTAGATTTGGACAATTTTTGTGGGCCATTTTGCAAAAAAAGGCAGGTCATTTTTTTCCAAATCATACCAAAATCTAATCAGCACCAGGTAACCCACAAGTGACTCATCTACCGAATTTTGTGAAATTCGGTCCATTAGTTTTCAGTTAGAGTGGATACAAGCTTTTGCGGGCCATTTCGCAAAAAAAGGCGGGTTCTTTTATCCCGAATCGTACCCAAAACTAATCAGCACCAGACTCACTCACAAGTAACTTATCTACCAAATTTTGTGAAATTCGGTCCATTAGTTTTTTAGTTAGAGTGGATACAAAATCTGCACAGACAGACAGACACACACACAGACGTCACGCTAAAAATAGTTTTTTCGTATTCTAGAGGTCTCGAAATGTGTAGATCCGTCGAAAACTCGAGTTGCGATTTTCGGCATGATTCCAATACTTTCCCTATACATTACCATGTATTGCAGGGAAAGTATAAATGAGACATTAGTACATCCTGAGTTATTTAATCAAAAATCACTCTACAATATTTTAAAGCAAAATTGGATAATTTTATAAATTTTGCTGCTTGTTTTAAGATTTTAAAACATAGATTTAATTATCGTTTAAGGATTTTCAACTTTATATTTTTTCTTACAGTTTATGAATAGTCATTATTTCTTGCTCTGTATTAAAACTCTGTTTCTGTATAAAGTCAAGGTATTTATATCTCCGAGCTAAGCCCTGCTCAAAAGTAACTTTTTCTCCTTCAGAACTTTTGCAGAATTTAATACGCTATTGTAATTTATTGTAAATTTAACTGTTTACATCCAAAATGTATTACAGATTATAGACATTTGCAGATAATAGGGTTGCAGATTAATGAGAGTTGACTGTATTAATAAAGTTTTGCATGTAATCTTTTTACAACATGACTACTTTACTTTCTTTAGTGGACCCTGGTTTACTAGATAAAGAAGCTGAACAAAAAGCTCAGACACGCTTGAAGATGGTTAAGTCCATTGGGAGCGTTATGAATACTGACACGCTTGGGCATTTGGAACAGATAGGCAGTGCACTGACTGCCATTGCGGGGGAAGGAGATGGTATTGACAATGAAGGCATGGTAAGTATTACATATTTAAATATGCTTAGATGTTACATCCACCATATGATGGGTTGTATAAATTTATGTAAAATATTCTCCCTCATCTCCCCCCCTCCCCCCCATATCTCTAGCTCTCATAAAATCACTGATCTGCACAGATTATGTATTTCTTTCAATAAATATTATCCACACTCCTAAGAAAAAGGAATTACTATAATACCCCTTTTGAAACACAATTACTATTTTGATTCCTACACCCCTGACAAAACATAATTTCTATATAACCCATTAACAAAATGTAATTACTATATGACCCCCCCCCCCCCCCCCTTATAGAAATATGTTAAAAGTTCTAATTTACATAGAATGGTCTCAGAACTGAATAAAAGTTAATACTTACTATAATTGACTGACTTCACTTTTAAGCTACTGCATTGGACATCAGTGGTAGCGCATGACTTCAGGAATGTGTGAAGCAGATTCAGCTGCAGGATTTTCCTCCTTTTCAATAACGAATATCATCAAAACATATCAAGCTGCTGGCACAAGTGTTGTCAAATATTGTCTAAAAATAGCCAAACGTGTCTGAAAAATTTGCCAAATAATAATAACAAGCCATTCAGCCTATAACTTTAAGTGAAGCAGTGCTTATCATGCATCACCTCACAAGCCGCCATTCATGGACATGGATAAAAACAGAGAGTCCAGTACAACCTACTATCATTGATGGACCCCACACTGTAAGCTGCTAAAATATGCATGAATAAAATAGAGCCTATTATAATAATGAAATTCACTTAAATATAGCAGATAATGATGTTAGTTCATAAAAGCGTTTCATTTCAAAATATTAAAATAAAATATACTGGGATATACATATCCCCAGTTTTTCATGAATGGCACAGAGGTCTTATCAAAAAGTCTTATCACTCAATCAAAGAGGTCTTATCACTCGATCCATTTCATATGTAAATGACAGTTTTGTACATGATTTGTCTTTGTAGCCCAAACATTAATAAAGTTATATTACAGTCATCATTTCAATCTACATCTATTAATATATAGATACTCTTTGTGATGTATCATGTACATTAAGCCAGTTCTAGGAATGAAAGAATATAATTATATGATGCAGAATCTAGTAAATTTCATATACAGGTATGGACAAATATTGGGCTTGAGTTTCAGTAAAAAGCAGGCGTAAAGTGGATTTAAAAATATATGTCTTCAATCTAAATAAATTGGTTAGGTTCCAGAATTCTTCAAAACGTTTGCATATCATCATCAATGCTTTTCGGCTTAAAGTTGATAAACAAATTTCAAAAGTTTGTTTAAATATATGCACAACAGATAGCATTAGTTAGCAACATTATTTGTAAAAGAATACATGCAAAAACATGAAAATATATGGTATTTTGGGGAAATGGACTGGGCATCTAAATTATGGAAGTATTAGTATAATATGCTGCTACTTAAATGTACTTCTAGTAAAATGCATTTACTTTATTTGAAATAATTATGAAGCAACAGTAATCACCTTATGCAGAAAATAGTACCGATTAAAGTTTACAGAATACCTTAAAACAGTGGTTCCCAGACGGTGTTGAAGGCCCAGACCACACAGCCAACCCTAAGGCTTACGGCAATCAAATGTATGGCCGGTTCCCAGACGGTGTGTTTTGTATTGCCCTTTTTTAATAAGAATTTGACATCAGAACCATTGAATCCTTTTCACTTTTAATATGTGTGCTTTAGGTAGGGCCTATGTGTATCTGGGGGCTAAGACTAATTTGAGTGAAAGTGTTCTTTTATTTTTAATGCTTCAATGGAGCCCTGTGCCAAGCCCCAAGGGTATCATGGAACACAGTTTGGGAATTGATGCCTTAAAATACTCAAAAACTGCAAAAAAAATTTTATTCATTTGCTTAAATTTTTACAACTACTGCAAAAATTTTTTGATACATTTGTTTAAATTTTTAAATTAGAATAAATACATTTTTCTTTACAGGAAGCAATAATTATGCTGTTAAACAAAACTGTACAACTAGCACAAACCATGCAGGTGGAAGCTCCTCAGCAACTCCTTGATTTTTGCATGTATGCTGTTGGAACTATGGGTGGTATAGTTGCGGTATGTATAGCTGTTGATTTTTACATAGCTAAATTTCTTTTATTTAGCAATGCTACTGAAACTATATAATAAATATTTGATTTATTTTAAAGGAAATGAATCATTTTTAATGTTTAATTGTAAATGAACAAATTCTTAAAATCAAACTACTTAAACTTAACAGCATAATTACATATAGTGATAATGAACTAGTTTACAATGTAAAATGCAGTGCAAATTAAGATAAATAAGCATAGGTACATTTTGGAAATCAGCTGGATTTCTTTTTCAGTGCAAAAAGTCAGGTTCAGACTTTTTTGCATTGAAGAAAGAAATCCAGTTGATTTCCAAAACTTGCATATGCTTATTTATCTTGATTTGCATTGCAATTTACATTATAATCCAATTCATTATTGATTGTGTGCATAGTCTTATGTTTTACTTAGATTTAGTGATAATCTGCTTTTTTTCACGTTGTTTTATGTGATATGTGTTCAGCAAATCAAAATAGTACAATTCAGCGAATCAGAATAATAGATATTTTGTTTAATGTTTAAATATTCTAGAGTAAATGAACAAGTTCTAAAATTAAAATTACTCAAACTTAACAGCATGATTACATTTAGTGATAATTTGCTGTTTTTTTCACATTGTGGTATGTGATTGTGTTCAACAAATCAGAATAGCACAGTTCAGTGAATCACAACAGGTATTTTGTTAAGGTTTTAAATATTTAAGAGTGAATGAACAAATTTTAAAAATTCTTAAATTTAACAGTATGTGTATGTATGTATGTATATATTTGTTAACTATGTATATATTTGTTAACTATGTATATATTTGAAAAAACTTCTTTTCTTTTATATGCTATGGGATTATGTTCAGCAGCTCAGTGATGTTTTTAATTGTTGTCACTATATAAAACTATACATACTTCTTTTTTTTTGTTATATGGCAGCCCTACAGTTTTATATCGGGAGTGAAAAAAATGCATGCAACCATAGTGATAATTTTTTAAACATGCCAATGCTTTTGGGGTAATATGCAAGTATCAGAAATTTTAAATACAGACATCTTGAATACTTTCAAAATGAAACAAGAACTTTTAACAGAATATATCTTTCTTGCACCTTCTGTTTTAGAGCCATTTATGATTTGTGCCCCATAGATTAGTGGCTCTCAACCCAAAATATATAGTGGATTAGTAGATTTTCTATAGTGGAATGATACAATCAGGACTGCCATTAGGTCAAAGTGAGCAATACAACTGCCATTCCACTAAATAGCATTTGAACATGAATTTTTTTTTTATTTATCATTAGAAATTTTGATACAAAATAATGGTATTTCTGGGCCCCCCAAATTTAGTGCACATATATTTATTAAATGACAACCTAAAAGATATTAAATGCAGGAAAAATAAAATAACTATTTTCTGGTGTTATTAATACATATATATTGTAGAATATGGTACTTCTCTTTAGACCAGTATCTGTTTTATCAACACCCTGTCTAAAGTGCTTGAGGAAATATTTTTTTTTTGCCGCCTTGAGGGCTTGAGGCATTGCACTATTTATTTGCCTTGGGACTTGTAAACCCTAGTCTGGTTATAGTTCTTTTATTTTCTTATGTGTTTCTGTAGATTTGTCATATTTTCTATGACTGATCAATAAAATGATTTAAAAACAATAATAAAATTGCAGTCTAAATCATTAAAAAAAATTGAGTTAATTTAATCTATCAAATGAAAATTGTAAATTCTTAATTTTAAAATTCAACATAGAGAAATAAAATTTCAGTCAAATTCGATTAGAAGTAACCTTAAAACTAAAATATTGATTTAACTAAAGATTAATTCTCAGTAAAAATTTGAATATTAATCACTATTGTTTTTACAAAAATTGATCCTTTTTATGAAATTTTGTTACAACAAAATATTTTGATGATCCATGAAATTTGTTCAAAGAACTCTGCTGTAGTAATTAATATTATGTGGCAAATTTGCAATTTTTTCAGATAGAAGTCATTTTAACATGAAAAAGTAAAACATGTTTAGATGACCATTGGTTGAAAGTTCTATTTTAATAAAAGCATTCTTATATATATTTTTTATTTCATTGTAAATTGCAATTTACATTTACTGGTAAAAATACTTAGAGAGACATTGCTAGTCTATTGGCTGAGACACATTAATCTAGGTGACACACATAAGCTAGTTTAACCATAAAATGTTATATTTTTTTATTATAACACAAGTTCATAAACTTTATTACATATTTAATGTTACATTCTTATCTTAATTCAGAGAATGACAGAACAGCTTATATCTGGTGTAGTGCTTCCCACTGATCGAACGAAAGCCTTAGATTTTGAGTATGATGTTGAAATTCCATTGTATGGTGAAGAAGAAAAAGGTATGCTGTTTTTGGGGTCAATGTGATATTTTAGAATGTTTTAATCAGTTAAGTGTGTATTTAAAGAAAACCTGTTTAGTGTAAAGCATTTTTGGTCCTTCAAATATGAATCTGCAAAATTAAAATCATCTAATGGTCTTAAGTATTTCTGACATCAGTAGAGTATATGAGAGAATATAGAAGTGTTAAGTTGAAACAGCTTTACATTGTGCATGCTGGATTGAGAGATCTCGATTTTAATAAACACAAATCATTATGCCACATGTGGTAATAAAGCTTTTGTAGACATAAGAAAAAAAAATGTATAAAGAAAAATCTAATGTGTACTTTGTAGAAATAATTAAATGTAATTAAACCCAGTAATTCTCTGAACTATAGAAATATGACTTGAAATATGACCTGAACAAGAAATATGACCTGAGAAAAAAAAAGTACAAGAGACAAGTACAAAAGAAAAAATTTCACTAACATTAATTTTTTAAGTAAAATAGCTTTATTAAAAGACTTAACCTTATTATGGTACTAGTGGAAATCCATGAAAAATCATGGAACAACTTGATTGTGCTGTATCCCAAGGAGTTTACATATACTGAAACCACACCTCAGAAAACATTTAAGAGAGATTGAGGTATTATAATACCTGGTTACTAATCCCTCGTCAATGGTTTCAAGGAGGGATGATTAGACACATGAAGCATGAAGTTTCTTTGTTAGTCTCCACTTGAGTGAGACTAATCCTGCTGGCCTCTGGAGTACTTTTCTTACACTGAAAATTATATTATTTGAGTGATAAAATTTGAGCAAAAGAAATGTGAAACAGTAGTTCACTTTAGGGATATACAAGGTCTGGCCTCCATGGTTTGGAGTTACATCGAGTATTTTTACATAAAAAAAAATTATAGTTACTTAGTAGTTACTATTTTATAAGAAACTTTACACAAACATTAAAGGGTGCTGGCTGATAACTAACCCATTTATCATAAATACCAATATGGTAGAAAAAACACTTACTAGATATCGTGTTGAATCTTTGAGGCATTGAAAAATGTAAACAAAACCATTTGTTAAATAGCATACAAGTTTTAGAATGATTGTCTTTTGATCACATCTCTAAATGTAAAACTCCAAAAGCTTTTGGGAGCTCACACTTTGAAAATCACCTTTTCCTCACCAAAAATGATTAAACAATGTTTTAGAAAATAGATCTGACAACTAATATTACTATGATGGCAAATAATAAGCAACATCTTAGTAATTCTTTCACAAATTTATCATGTGGTGGGATAGTTTTAAATTTCTTTGAAAGTTGATTTGCAAATGATTTATATTTCTGTATTAGTTTTTCTATAATTTTTTTTTCTTTATTTTACTTTCAGATAGTTTCTTTGATGGAACAATTCCTCTTGAAGATGCATTAACGCTAGCTGTTATTAAACATGAAAGAGAACAAGTATGCAATTAAAAAAAAATCAGTTTTATTCTTAAAATTGTCTATTTATTCATGTAAATACATTGTAAACACTCTATTTATAATAAATTTTATATAAATTATTTATTTAGTGTATAAATTTTATATTATTATAAACTTTAAAAAAGTCATTCAATTATGGATATTCAAAAGTGTCGATTAAATCTGCAGCTATATTTTTGATGTTTTTACTTTCCTTATATACATAATGTATAAGGAAAGTATTGTGATGGGGTCGAAAATTCGAATTCGAGTTTTCGACGGGAGAGCACATTTCAGGCATCCCTGATCACGAATCAAACATTTTTGAAGTGATGTCTGTGTGTGTGTGTGTGTGTGTGTGTGTGTCAGTGAGTCTGTGGAGACGATAACTGACAAACGAATGGACCGATTCGAACCAAATCTGGTACAAAAATCACAATCCATAAACACTGGAAGCCTATTGTTTTTATACATAAACGAATGTTCAGAACCTCCCTAAATTTTTGAATAAAATTTTGAAAAATTCGTCAAAAAATCAAAACCACTAATAAAGTTACGCAAATAGACATTTCTTATCTAATTTTTCATTAGAAAACGATTGACATAAATTTCAGAACGCTAACATGAACCGTTCTTGAGATATTGCACATTTTTCAAAAAAATTATCAAAAAGTCATTTAAAATGAAAAAAAAAATATTTCCTATTGAGAAACATGTTCACTTTTCATATGTAATACCATGCGATAAATTGGGTGACATCATTCTCGTGGATCTAGCTCGTTCCATTCATGAAAAAAGATACTTTGAGTAATACTTTTGTATTTGAACGCCAATAGTCATTTATCTGCTGTAAGAATAACTTATTTCTTCGTCCATAACGCTTGGCGAGATATTAGCGACGAATTTGGCGGAATGTCGCCAACTTGGCGATTTTTTGAAATGTTGCCAAATTAACGAAAATCTCACCAAATGGATAAAAATGACGCTAAACCAATGAAAATTACGACTAATTGTCGAAAATTCAATTTCTTGGAAAGAATATTAGTATCTACTATAAGAAAAACCTATTTTTTTTACTGTAAAAGTAGTAAATTCATTACATTATATAAGGAAAGTCATGTGTTGCCCACATCAGATTTTTTGTTATGTAAAATAAGGCTGCATAGTAAAGATGATATTAAATGAAGCTTTGTAGAATTCTAATTTAACAAAGATTTTTTATAGTGCTTTCTCTGCTAATTGATTCCAAACCTCATATATATGTGTTGTACATGATGGGTTATTTTCATATACAAAAAAAGGCACAAATTTATATTCATTTTATGCTTTTTACATTATTAAAATATAGTCACTCTTTATTCAAAATAAACTATTTTATTTTCAAACATTTTGTTTTTTCTCTGAAATCTGTAGTTTGTATAAGTGTTTTTAAAATTTCAATGCTGGTGTTGAGCCCAGTAACTAATACAGATATTGAAAATGTTTTTAAAATTAGAATACTGGCTTTGAATCTATGAACTGACATAAATATTGAAAGTGTTTTAATTAAAATGCTGCAGAAATGAAAATGCTGTCAAAATATGATTAAGACTACTGTTAAAATATTAAAGAAATTTTTCGTTTAACTACAACATACAGTGGAAATTTGGGAGTCAACCAGTTTTAAAAGCAAAAAGCAGCCATCTTATTCAGAACAAGTAAGAAGTGCAATTTCATTTATAAAAGCAAGTTCGGCATCTGCTTTAAAATAACACATATGACTGCAGGTAGGAGAAAAGTTGCCATTGCTATGAGGAGAAATAATAGAGATAAAACCAAAGAGGCAGGAAATGAGTGACAGGATACTACTTATAAAGGGTACAAACCACAAAGATTCCACGTTCTCCTTCTCTGGATCAAATCCATTTTAAAAAAGGGTGAGCAGGTTGTGCATGATGGATGGGTTCTTGGCATTTGGAAAATTGTGTAGTAGTAGCATTTATTTATGAACTGGGTAATTCATTCTAGTCTTTATTGCAAAACATTTTTAGTGTTCTATATTTAAATATACCTACTTTTTATGTAATAAAACTGCATTTCTTTTAAGCAAAATAAAGTTTATAAAATATTTACCGAACTATTTATCTTTTAGGCTGAAGGCCACATTAGAACTATTGTTGACCTTACTATTAGATTGGTATTAGCTATGCTCAAGAATATAATTGTTGGAGAAAAACCTATGGAATTTATTGCTCCTAGCGGCTTGGGTTTGACTATATCCATGTGAGTATTGGGTTTACCTATATACTAATATATATATATATAATAAAATAATATTTTCTATAAAAGAAAAATATATTAAAAAATACCACACTTTGAAGAGTAAAAAAAAAATGTTTTTGAAAGTGCTGACATGTTTTAGGAAAATGAATACGTCTTTAGAACAACATCCAAGGTTGATTGAAATGATTAAAAGTATCAACCAGCTTTGAAAACCAAGATGTACGGACGTTGTACAGAACAGAGCACCAGGTGTGAAGCACCTTTAATCTCCGATCTCAACTTCTGGCACTTATCATCATATTGTGACATTATTTCAGTGACCCATAAATGGAGAATCAATGTTTTTATTTTGACTAGGCTCCTAATGTGGCAGTTTGGTGCACATTTGAATTTAATCAGTTTGAGGGGGAGGGGTGGCACAGATTTGGATATTACTTAGCTTTTTTGGTGATATAAGGAGATGGTTTAGAATATTTAAATGTTTAAATTGTCGTGGTTTGTTGGTTTTATTTAGTTTGGGTTGTCAGAAAAGGGGTATGCCTAATTTTCAATTATTCTACTAGGTTTTGAACGGCGCTAGGTCTCTTTCGAGATTTGGCCTTTCGATGATCATAATCATGTTAAGTTGAATAATAGCTCATGGGGAACAGATGGCAAGTTGTTGAAAAAGTTTAGCGCCTGCTTTTTATTTGAACTCTCACGGTTTTGATTTTGAAATCTTTTCTAATCACCGAGTTTATTAAGTATCTAGGAACTTTCCTAATTACACCTTAGGGTTCTATTTTCTCTTTTTTCTAGGCAGGCTATGGTAGATTTACAGGCATATCCCCATACTGGTGCTGCATACAGCATTCTGGAGCAGATGACCGATTTATATATTAAAAGTTTGTTTTGGTAACTAAGATTTCCGTTTCCTATGAGTGGGTATAAGACTCCTGTGGCCATATCAGCTTTCGTGATGGCATTTGTTATGTGCAATTTGCAGGTTAGATGGGAGTCTAGCATTATACCTAGGTATTTAGTTAATTTTCCTGCATAGAGTGCTTGATTGTTTATATACAGAGGCATAGTAGTTTTTCTTTACCTGGAAAAGTATATCTAATGACATTTATTGGAGTTTAGTTTTATTTGCCAGTTTTCCATCCATGTTAGAATTATGTCTATGTGTTGTTGTAACTGTCTGTGCATTACTGAGAAATAAGTGTTTTCCACAAGTATAGCACTGTCGTCTGCATAGAGTGCAAGCTCAGTGTGTTTAGACCTGGGGATGTCGCTTAAATATATGCTGAAAAGTGTTGGACCAAGGATGGATCCTTGTGGTACACTGCTTTTTATGAGCTTGGGTGTAGATAACTAGTCTTTAACTCTGACTTGAAAGTGTCTGTCATTTAAGTATGAGATTAACAATTTGACTAGTGTGTCAGGGACGTTTTGAGTGATCAATTTGTATGCTAATACCTTATCAAACGCTTTCTGGTTGTCCAGAGAAATGCCAGCTGTGGGTGTCTTGTTTTGGAGTTCAGAAGATATGTACTCCACCACTCTCAGTAACTGATGGATGGGGGAGTGTTTTGGATGAAATCTGAACTGTTTCGGAATGATGATGTTATTATCATATAGGTGTATGTTTAGTCTATTAAGTATAATTTTCTCAGTAATTTTGTTGGTAGTAAGCTTATTGGTCTATTGTTGGCTGGAATCATACCATAGTCTCTTACTTTACGAACCGGGGATGATGATAGCATCTTTCCATGAAAGCAAAGAATAGTCCTCTTTAGGATAAAAAGACAGTGCACTAGCACCCATAAAGGCAAGAAAGAGTTTGTAAAATACAATCAAATAAGAAGATAAATCATTTTGTTGCAGACATGTTCTTGCATTTGCTGTTGTTTTGTGTTTTTACCCTGAAAAAAGGAACTTTGCCCCTGAAACTGGTTTATACTATTAATCAACTTCATTATTATAATATACTGTTATTAACCCATTCATGACCAGCGAGTGAAGGAAGCAGGACTGCACATAGCGAGAATGATCTGCTACTTCAGGCCTGGGCACTTTTTAATGCTAAACCTAATACGCCAAAAAATTGTAATAAACAAAATGTGCTTATTCTTCTTTGGTACTTAAGTTTTTATTTCTTTTATCTTCTGTTCTGTCATTATTGGGGACAACCATGTAGTTTTGGATCAAGAAAAAACTAAATGTATCATTCTGGCTATTTTGTAAACATTCGAAATGTGGTTAGTTTAATACTCAAAGAACCCAAAATATTTTCTTCTGTACTATAGAAAAATTCTACAATATTGCCTCATAATTTATTACTATCACTGTTATTATTATCTCCTCCTAATTATTATATCTCAAAAATTATGTATACCTTAAATTCATTTTATGTTTCATTAACTTTTATTTAACAAGATTCTATTTAACTCAAGATAAAGTTTAATCAGGGAATAATTGAGGAAATATATTATCTTTTAGTACAAGACTTCTTACTAATTCTTTCAGATCCATATTGCAGATTTGTTACATTTATTTCCACTGACTGTTCACTGATTATCCTTAGGGATCCACCTTAGACCTCAAGTTGTTATTGCTCTTATAAATTTACATTCTCAGATACCACTATTACTATTTTCCCAATTATGATACCATACAGGGATTTTGTATACTGGGGGAAACTCAGGAACAACAAAATCTGTTAGGAATTTAAAGTAATGTAAAACACATGTGAAATTAAATTTTGTAATACTATTTAACTTTGTAATACTATAACTTTATTTGTAACACTATTTGTAATAATATTTAACCTTTTATTTGAATTTCTGGAAATATAGCGGAAATGATTATTTGCTAATTAGACTAACCAAAAATTTGCCCATAGAGATATAAAAGTACTGCAGTAAAATTACATGTAAGTCTAAAACAAAATATTTTCTATGGTGGACAGTCAAAAGAAAAATAATAATAAAATAAGGCATTTGAATATCTCAAGTCCTAATTATCCAATTTATGCTATTCAACTTACATTCTTGTGAGTTATACTGAAAATTTTAAAATAAAATGTATTCATAAATAATGTTTCTAATTTAGGTTTAAAGGAGGAACTTTAAGCAACCGGGCCATACAGCATGGAGATGCAGTTTATGTGTTTCCCGAAGTATGTGACATACTTTCAGAATATGGCTGTTGGGGTAATGAAACTCTTGGAGTGATGGTATGTATATTGTATAGAATTGCCAATTTATGGTTTTAATTTTGACTATAATTCGTAAATTGTAACCAGTTTTGGAATTTTATATTCGTGTTGATTAGAATTATGCTAAAAGGGCAGAAGCCAGCATATATGAGCTGGTTTCGCTTTTGTTAGAAGTCGATATCACCCATTAATCAAATTTAAGTGGAGACTTATACAGGGTGTTTCAAAACGATTTCACGATGAAATATCTCTGGAATGATTGGCCACAGACCCGTAGTTTCAATTTAAGAAATGCTTCAAATAAAATGGACTTTCTGACTAGGAGGTTTTGGTCATATGACAGTTTTAGTAAAAAAATACAAAATTTAGCTTTTTATATGACCCTCTACATAGGACAGTTCTAATTAGTAAATTGCTCCTTATTCATTTAAAGATTTTGTTTGGGGAAAAAAGACCTGGTTCTCTAATGTGCAAAATTGGAATACCAAAAGAAAAAAACCCCAATGAATGTGTAAATTTTATATGTTCAGAGATTAGTTATGTATATCATGCATTAAAAGTTGAAAAGCAAAATTATTAAAATTTTCTGAATAATGAAAAGTTGCAAGAGTTCTTATTATGAAACATTTAGATGTTCAGCGCATGCACAGACTACATGCCATTTCATACAGTTTGACCTGTATTATGATGTGTGCACAGCTTCAATGACACATATTTTATTTTTATGCATTTTCTCTGTGCAATAATATACATAAGGAGAATTTAGAATAATGCTCAACTTGTCTATAATTTGTAAATATTTGTGATTAATTTATTTTAATTTAATACTAAAAATGCAGATATTTATAAAAAAGTTTTCCCAATATTTGATTTGAGCGTAATTTTATGCACAAACTTGCATTGATAATAATACAAATACTTTACAGTTGGTGCAAAATGCTATGTTTTTAGCTTTAGCACTGCTTGATTAATTGATCCTGTTAATAATAATTTTTTATTCCCATGTTAAAAGTAGTTTTAATAATTTAAATTGAATTTCTGGTATATTATTTTGCCAGACAAAATTAATTTCAGTCTAAATTTCTTTCCTTTGCATGTTTAGATTAGCTGAAATAGACTGCCAGGTTGGAAATTAGCAAATTTCTGCAATTTGTAAACACTTTCAGGACTGATCATTTTGTACTGCATTTCTCTCACAAGGCTGGGGTTTTGGGCCTTTTTTCCCTATTTCTTTAAATATACTTATTCTTTAAATATTATAACATTTTTAACACTTTACAACAGAGTTGAAAAGTGTTTATGACTTTGTTCATTCTGTCTGTCTCTCTGTCTGTCCGTTAGCACGATAACTGCCGTAAAAAAGACTTAATCAAAATGAAATTTTAGTATGTTGTTCAGACGGTCTGTAGGACCTATGGGAATATAAATCAATAATATCACCCAATTAGTTTTGGATTGAACCCGGGTTGAAAAAATGAAATACATTGAGCCCTATGGGACCTAATTTTTCAAACATTTTTTAAGCGGATTTAAAATTCACAAATTGCTTCGAAAATTTTAGGTAATATTCAAATTGTTCCATAAAATATATAAAAAAAAATTTAGCGAAATACATTCAGTAGTTTTTTAAATAAAAATTAAAATAATAATAACATTTCTTATATGGAGTGATCACGTGACAATGATATGAAAATATCACGTGACCCACTTCAAAATGATATATTGCATCCATCTTGTCTCAAAATCGTGATTTTTAAAGTTCTTTTTAATTCATATTGAGTATTGTATCCGTCCTAAAATCACTTTATTTTTGCATAAATTCTGTGCATCTACATACGGAAACAACGCAATTACAATATATTTGAGTTTAAATTCTCATCCAAATTTGATTATTTCTACTACGAAGCCTATTTTTCACCTATGTAAAATGTAAACAGCAAAATATGCAGAATGAGTTGTATTAGAATTGCTGTATTTCTTTAACACAAAATCATTTAGTTCATGGAGTCTGCATAGCTGATAAGAATCAAATATTCATTGATTTTACAAACAGAAGGACGATTTTTTTCGATGAAGTTTTGCACATAGAGTTTAATTACGTGTAACTCCATGGTCTTAATTTTTAAATAAAATAAATTATTATAGTATTCTGATGAATGACATGAATGGGAAAATGTTATGAATGAAATGCTGTTTTTATAGAGAGATCCAGGCGTGTTATTTTTTCTATGACTCATTTGAATGAATTTCAGTTGTTTTCGATGAAGTTTTCAAATATAATAAATTATCGTAGTATTATGATAGTTTTAAAAATATTTCTGAGGAATGTATCGCATTTTAGAGATGTTTAAACCAGGCAATTTATAATTCAATGACGTTATTTTAATGAAGTTCATTTTTTTTGATGAAGGTTTAAGTTTTCAAATATAATAAATTAATGTAGTATTGTGATAAGTTTTAAAATATTACCGAGGAATGTATTGTATTTTAAACATGTTTAAATAAAATTGCATTGAAGTTGGAAAGTGTTTCATAATCAATGCTTTAAGCATGATTGATCTTTCTTGTTTTTAAATATGAATGTTCACTTATTTCTGTTTACAGCTATGAAAATAACTGAATAGTATCTATATTAGAATTTTTATGATAAAAATAATTATTTTGCAAGGTAAAACATTGAAGAAAAAAAAGTTGTGCATAAGACAGTATCATACTACATTATGAGTAAGAAAAAATATAAAATTTGATAATCTATTTATAGTATATACATATACATACACATATATATATATATATATATATTATATATATATATATATATATATATATATATATATATATATTATAACTAAATACATATATAAATTTATATACATTATTTTGAAAAAATTTTTAGGTATGATAAATTTTAAAATTTTCTAATAAATTTCAAATTTTCAAATATAATGCTGAATCAGCTTGCTAAACATGTTAAGAAAAATTTATTAGAAACTGCAAAAAAATGAGTCGGATGTTCGCATCTATATATTTGTAGAAAGCTAAATGTACAAGGAATACTCTCAGGCAGCCTAAACATGAAGGTGAAGTTGGGAAATTAAATTGTAAGGCCTTAAAGCACAGCTTAAGCATCATCAGGGGAAAGTACAGCACTTAAGTCCAGCTCGAGCATAGGCCGGAAAGTATTAATAGTCAACAACTTACACTACTAAAAGTTTTGACAATGAAACTTATTTTAATTTTTCATTCTGCTTATTACATTGAAAATGTTGTTTCCATGGACGAACATAATAAGAGTTCACTGTATTATGCATATTATAAATGTACACACCTATTACTTTTTATTTCAGGCTGTTTCGTGGCCAGCTATCCTGGATTCGTATGGTGACAGCGTAGATCTTCTTTCAAATGACACCAAAACTCTCCAACTTTTGATGCTGGATGAATACTTGGATCTCATGAAGGTTCAAAATACGACTGGCTGGTTTACTATTAAAGTACCCCGAGGAAGCAAGAAAGAAGGAGCTGAACCGGTATGAATGAGAACATTCAGAAATGCCTTTTATTCTGTATATCATAGATTCAGAACCATTGCTTACACTTGTTTATTTGGCACACTCTTTATTCATGAAGTACTGTAAATACAGGGTGTTTCACTGTAGTTCCACCCTCCCAAAGAACAAACTATATTTTTCTTCCCACTCTACATACATGATGTTTAGTTTACAAGTGACCTTTGTTCATGAAAATGCAGCGCCATTCAAAATAAATACTTGAAATGTCCTCCACCGACATCCAGACACATTCAAATATAGCACTATTTATTTTCAAAGATTTATGCATTTTTATATCTAACCGGCATACCAAAATAGTGTTATGGCAACGCTATATATAACTATGTTATTTTTTTTATATTTATATAAATGTATTGTTTGGTGTTAGTTAGGCTTGTACTATATATACAGAGTGTCCCAAAAAGATTGAAACACGCTTTAAGTCTTTACCTCTTAGAGATAAGTGGGCAATGTAAATTGCAAAAATGTTGAAAGTAAGGTAGGAAATAAGACTATGTTAATGAAATTGTCCTCCCATTAATTTTCAAAATGTTACACGTTTTAAATTTTTATACGACCTTCTTAGACAAACTTGGCCAATCAGAAATTTTTTATTTTTAATGCAACAAGATCATTAAAAAAAACCCACATCTTTAAAATCAACTGAATTATGATAAAGGAAAAAATCTGACGCCACTTTTCCGTACCATGTGAAAGACTGTTTCATCAGTGAAAATATGGATCATAAACAAATTGACAATAGAAATTGTTTAGATTAAAAATATATTAATATGTGTCAAAAATTTTTATCACAAATGCAAAGCATTACACAGACAGAGATCATATAAAGCAGTGGTACTCTCTATGCGGTTGGGTATCCTATGTATTATCATCCAGTTTTATCTTTTTTGTGATATGTCATAAATTTACATTTCTAATTTGATATATGGTCCCCATTTACAATGTGCAATTTTCAATTAAATATAACTCACTCAATTTTAAAGATACAGATATGTGGTTTTTTTTAATGATCTTGTTGCATTAAAAATAAAAATTTTCTGATTGACCAAATTTATTTAAGGGGGTCGTATAAAAATTTAAAAAGTAACTTTTCGAAAATTAATGGGAGGACTATTTCATTAACATAGTCTTATTTCCTACCTTACTTTCAACATTTTTGGAATTTACATTGCCCACTTATCTCCAACAGGTAAATAATTAAAGCGTGTTTCAATCTTTTTGGGACACCCTGTATATAAATAGAATGTTACCTTGATTCTAAAAGTATAATGTTTTTAAATTTGTCTTTTTCATTCACATAGGCTTTACCTGAACCAAGCTTTGCCCATGCTGTTATTAAATGGAATGAACAGATGGTATATCATCAATTTGTAGTTGAAAAAGCAGATTCTGCTGTGAATGTTGAAATTACACCAACTGATCCTGAAGTCGAGCTCTTGGTGTTTGTGAAACATAGGGTGAAGCCACTTCTTAGTTCCTATGACCTGATGATCAATTTAGCCAATATAAGGGAAGAAAATGGTGAATATTTTTCTTTCATTATGATGCATTTTCATCTTCTTTAAATGCACAGGATAATTCCAAGATACTCAAAATATTTAAATTTGTCGAAAATTCAACTTTACCTGACCAACTTTACCATTTCACACCATTACAATACTCTCCTTATACAAAAATTTCCCATAATTACACAAAATTTGCCTATTTTAGCAATTTTTGCATTACCAATATAGAAAATTTTGTGAGAATTTTTATATTTTATGGCAATGATCAGGACAGACACGGCAATCCAAGGAAGTTGTTTTGACTGTCCTAATGACTGCCATAAAATATAAAAATTTTCTACATTAACAATGTAAAAATTACCAAAATTGGCAAATTTTGTGTGACTATGGGACAATTTTGTATAAGGAGAGTATTGTAATGGTGTCAAATGTACTAATTTGAGTTTTCAACAAATTTAATTGTTTTGACTGTCCTTGAACTCTAAATGAATATGATTAAGGTGATGTATGTCTGAGTCTGTGGATATTATATCCTAAGAGTTAATCAAGCAGTTAAAAGCAATTTGATTGCTATTAATGAATGCTAGATCCCTTTGAAATATTGAAAACCCCATTTATTTTCAAACATTCTTTTATATTGTCAATTGTTAAATGAAAGCAATCCATTTGTAATGTTTCATTAGGAAATAAATGACAGTGCTTTGAATGCTACCACGTTTTTCAATGCAGAGAAAACAATAATTAATTCTTATTAATTTTAAAGTTACCAATTTATTATGTTTTATCTGTAAGTTTAATTTTATTTAATCGCAGGGGTGCATTGTATGTTTCATATTTTTTCTCTAACTTAAATGTCAATGAATCACCAGATGTTATCTGCATTGACCAAATTTTATTTTCTTTAAATTAGGGCTGTGGAGTCAGTATATCAAACTTCTGACCCTGACTTTTTTTTTTACTGTCCGATAATGACGTACGTCTTCATAAATAGCAATGTATTAATTAGTAGTTTTTGTGGAATTTTCAGTTTACTACTTTTATAGCCTTTACTCTATGAACTTTATAAATTTGGAAAAAGCTCTCCATTCTCATAACCATACAGTTATTATAGTACCTCATTCATTGCTGTAGGGGCAATACTTTCAGATCTGATTACTGAATATAACACTTCACTCAATAAGTCTCCAGTCTGACACATATATTGCAATATTGTTGACAAACCCATATGATTTCTGAATGGTACCAACCTTCAAATAACACGTGTCAAAATTTCATGACATTCTGACAATTAGTTTATAGGTTACAGTGGTTTTAGTCACCCCAGTTTCGTAATTTTCAAAACAATGGATAAAAAATAATTTTGTGTGTTGATTAAACATTGTTTTTTGATGGGGAAAAATACTGTTGAAGCCAAACAGTGGCTTGATAAGCGTTATGAAGACTCTGCACCAGGGAAATCAACTATTATTGACTAGTATGCTGAATTTAACTGCGGTCGTACAAACACCGATGATGCTGAATGCTCTTGTCACCCAAAATCTGCAGTTGTTCTGGAAAACATAAAAAAAGCCCACAAAATAGTTTTGAAAGACCGTAAAGTGAAGTTGCGTGAGATAGCTGACACCTTAAAGATATCAGAAGGTAGTGTGTTTACAATTTTACACGAAAATTTGAGCATGCGTAAGTTGCTTTCAAAGTGGGTGCCGCATTTACTCACACCGAATCAAAAACAACTATGCGTCGACGATTCAGAGTGCTGTTTGGAGCTGTTCAAGTGAGATAAAAAGGATTTCTTGTGTCAGTATGTGACAATGGATCCATTACTACACACGTGAATCAAAAAGATCGACAGCTGAGTGGACAGCAGCCAGTGAAAGTCGTCCAAAGCGACCCAAAAGTCAGCTGGCAAGGTTATGGCATCCGTATTTTGGGACGTGCATGGTATTTTGTTCATCGACTATCTTGAGAAAGGTAAAACTATCAATAGCGAATATTACGTGGCATTATTGGATCGATTGAGTGTAGAAATCAAGAAAAAACGGCCTCACATGCAAAAGAAAAAGTGCTGTTCCACCAAGACAATGCCCCGTGTCACAAGTCGATGAAAACGATGGTTAAATTATATGAATTACGCTTCAAATTGCTTCCTCACCCACCGTACTCTCCAGATCTGGCCCCCAGCGACTACTGGCTTTTTGCAGACATCAAAAATATGCTCCAGGGAAAGAAATTTGGCTCAAATGAAGAAGTGATTGCCGAGACTGAGGCCTATTTTGAGAGCAAAGACAAATCGTTCTACAAAAAAAGCATCGAAAAGTTAGAGGAGCATTAGAATGAATGTATCACTCTTGAAGGAGAGTATGCTGATGAATAAAGTCGAATTTCTAAAAAAAAAAATTGGTTTTCTTTGTTAGACCGGAGACTTATTGAGTCTGATATGTATATAAAAAAAAAAGGATACACACTGGTAGACTAACATATTTTAATTGTAATATTAGCAACAAATGTATGCCTTAATGATTGCATTTCTTCATTTTCAGGTACATACGATCTCTTTTTGTCAAATGAGATTATCCAAAACCGAACAGGATATTTTTATCTGGGCATCATTGAGGCCAATAACACGGCTCTTAATTCCTCATTGCCTGAAGATATGCTATTTGACACTGCAGTAAATTTTACTCATGGGGAAGCTATTCGAGATTTTTCCACAAACTATTCTGTGAGGATTTATACATCTGGGTGCTATTTTTACAATTACGATCTCAGAATATGGTCAGGAGCTGGCTGTTATGTAAGTTTGAATATATATTTAAATGATTACACATTTTAATTATGTCTATAGTGCTGAAAATAAAACATTCACTCTTGTATAGTCACATTTTAATCAATTAATAATTCAAATAATTTTCATGAATCAATGTTTAAATTGCTTACTTTTTGTCTCAGATGAACTTGCCTGACGGTTAGACTTTTTTATGTAGCATCTTTACCATTAATAATTTGATTATGATTTGGATTTTTCTAAACCTATATTGTTTTATGTGCTTCAATAACTCTGGTACTTTCCAATATACATATAATTTATAACATTAAATGACTAGAATTGTTCTAAACATTTAACATTTATTCCAGGTTGAAAATGCCACTGCTGCTTTGACTCAATGCAAATGCAACCATTTGACTTCATTTGGAGGTGGATTTTTTGTTGCTCCCAACACAGTTGATTTCAGCTATGTGTTTGCTAATGCTGGATTCGCTGACAATGTTACTATTTACATGACAATTATCAACATTATGTTGATCTACTTAGGGTTGTTGGCTTGGGCTCGGCGACAAGATATCAAAGATAAACAAAAGGTTAGTTATCAATTTATTAATTTTTATTTAAAAGTTTAAATGAGGAAAATTTCTCTTGTATATTTTGTGAGACAAGACTGGACAAAATATGTTTATATCTAGAAGCCAGCCCCAAAATTCAGGTGCCAACTTTTTGGTCATATTAGATTTTGATAGCACAATTGTCTTACCCCTAATTTGTTTAAATGGTAAGAGAAATGAAAACATTAAATATTGTGTATGGCTCCACCCTATGTTCTTTCTAGTTGTGTGCATGTGCACATAAGCTTTTAAGGAGGTGCATATCAGGGTTTGCTCTGGATTTTTAGTTACTTTCGCCAACCTATTTGCCAAATGAAATTTTCTTTCATGAAATGGAATTTTTATTTGCCAGATTTTATTTTGACTTTCCATTTGAAAAATTTAATTTGATTTATAAATTCCCAAATTTCAAAGATCATTTTTTTTTTTTTAAACACAAATAGTATAGTAATATAATGATTAGTATACCACAATTTTTGATTTTGACATTGGCAGAATTTATAATTGCCAAATCTTATCTTCAATCGCCAAACTGAATTTACTTTTGCAAAATGCTACAATGGCAATCAGCAGTGCGACCCTTGGTGCACATGAGAAGTTGATTGCTGCGCATAGGCATTCAGTCTTTGTTCTCCATCTGCCTTAAAAATAGATGTTTATTTTCATAAATTTCAGCAGTAAAGTGAATCAAATGTGTTGCTTCAATGACCCCTTTGGTGAGGCCATCATACTTTATTCTCATCGTTAACTTATCTTCACTTTTATGATATTGGGTCACGCATATGTCAATGAAGTTAAAATAGTTCGAGTTTAACTAGTTAACTGGGAGAAATATGTCAGAGACAAATCATTAATCAGATTTTTGGAATTTTTATTGATGTAAATAAACTCAAAGAAATACAGGTAAAAACTGCAAACACTTTTGAATAATAGAGGCAAAATAAAAATCAAATCGAAGGCTTGTTATCAATTAGGTTTTCTTTATGTATTTTTAAAATGATTGTCTGCTTTTTAAATTTTATTTGCGTGGTATTACATGTAGTATGATCTTATTTATTGTTTGGGTGCAAAGTAACAGTCTATATTTATATTATGTGTAGTCACTTGTAACCATTATGTTGCTCATTTCTTTTTGAGCTGTATATTGTGTCAAAGATCATTCACTACAATTTGGATTCTGATCATTGCCGAAAGTGGAAGGATTTAAACTTCTGGAACTCATAATCTGATGGCTTTGCAAATATAAAATATTTAAAGAAACCAAATTATAAAATTGGTTAGGTTTAAGTCGAGAAATTTTGGTTGACCAGATATCTGGTGCCAAGGAATTGTCCATCTATACTGTGAAAGAATCAAAGTTTATCACAGTTAATCAAAAGTACCCAGACTAGAGTTGTTAAAGAAAATGGGTTGCTGAAATTTGGGATAATTTTCATTTTTTTTTTTTTTTTTTTTTTTAATATAAATTTTCATCTTGCAACTGATATGAGTTGTCATCCATTGCAACTGTCAGCCATATGTTTGTATCAAGAGAGACAGTCCCCAAAACCTTATATTCTTTGTTTGTTTTTGAATATACAAACACAAAATCAAAACAGCAATCAGGAAAATAGAGTCATTTCTCAACTGATGAAAATGTGAAAATTTATGTCTCAAAGCAAAATTTTGGTGTTAGTTTGATGATACAACTGTGGAAAATTCACAAAATGAAACAATACAAGGCATAACTTGTGTATTTTTATTTATATGCAGAATGCTTCTGCTTTTATAATTATTTGTAATTTTCCAGCTTGGTGCAACTCCATTACCTGACAATGATCCAGAAGATAAATATTTATATGAAATGGTTGTTTTTACTGGTAACAAAGATGCTGCAGCTACTGATTCAAAGGTATTTTTTTATGAAATGTTATTTTACTTCAATGGTTTTTAATTTTTATTTCGCTAGTTTTTTCAGTGGTTGTTCATTATTATGTTTTCTCCTGATTACTGTATATATATATATATATATATATATATATGAGGGTTACACTGAAATTTTTGGGACGAGCAGATGATATGCACTAGAAAAAAATTATTGGATTATTTAAATTTCAATTCTTTAATGTCCGTAGACGATAATTTGTGACAGCAATTACAATTTAGCTTTCAAAGAATAAATTTTGAAAGAAAAGGAAATGGAGTTAAAGCGAGAGCATTATCGAGCTATGATTTTCTATGATTGTAAAGTCGGGTTAAATCAAGAAGAATATCTTCAACGTCTACAATTAACATATGGAAATGATGCTCCATTTCGTGCCACTGTATTCAGATGGCTTACAGAATTTAGAAGAGGTCAAAATTCTCCTGGATGAAGAACACACAGGAAGACCTTTGTCAGCTGTAGTCCCAGAAAATGTGTCATCCATTCGGAAAATGTTAATCAATGATAATTGCTGTACCTATCAAATGATACAGAAGGAACTTAACATTGGATCTGCAAAAAATTATTCATGAAGAACTGCATATGAAAACATTAGTTTGTCGTTGGGTCCCCCATAATTTAACAGAATACCAAAAAACGGAGCATGTCAGAATCAGTAAAGAAACCTTAAATTTACTTAATGATGTTGGACACAGCATTTTTCTAAAATCATATCTGGTGATGAAACGTACATACCGTTTTTTGGCATACCAACACGTCAAGAAAGTAAAGTATGGGAATTGTTTTCTGGATTTCTTGATTTTTTATTCTTATGAATTATTGTCCATGGAATTTTCATGAAAAATTCTCAACTACAGTGAACTCTCATTAAGACGGCACCCATTTAAAATGGATTTCTTGTTATTAAGTACAAATATAGATTCCCAGGGTAAGGTCTATTAGCATTGCATGTTGTAAACATCATTTAATATGTTCACTTATTAAGATAGACAAATTTTATTTATTTTTATGAATCAGTAGAAGATATCCCTGAAAATATTTTTGAGCAATTAACTGAAATTGAGAATAATATAGAGAAAAGAATGTTTACCCAGAAGAAACAAATGAAGACTACATTTTTTAAATTGAAATATATTCGACTACATTTTATTTATGCTTTGAATATTAATATTCATTTCATTTTTTTTCTCATTATACATACTGCTGATAAAATGTTTAAATTGAAAAATTCTTGTTACTTTTTTAAAGTTGTATTTTTTAATATAGCATAAGTTACATGACGTTTAGGGAAACAAACTTACATTACTATTTTACACATTTCATTACTATTTTACTTCAGATTTATGTACTCCGTCGATAATGGACCATTGCAAATAAAGCCAGTAAATCTTGGTCCTTGACTGTCTGTCATAGCGAGAGTTCACTGTATTAGCATGGAATGTGAATGCATAAAAATGTAGAGTGGTGTATCTAGCTTTATTTTATTGCAATTATTTGCATTTTAATCAGAGTTGTTATCTATTTAAGGTGCAATTTATATTATCTGGTGATGATGATGAAACTGTTGTAAGGACATTAGAAGACAATAAAAGGAAATTGTTTAGAAACAATGGTGTAGATACATTTGTTATGACAACACCTAGGTAATTAGTAATAATTTTTCTCTACTTAAGTATCACTTCAAAACTCATAGAAATTTCGATTTTCTATGTTCAGATGTCTTTATTTGTGCATTTAAATGGGGGGGGGGGGGGAGATTTTTTGCTAGAACAAAATACTAATTTTGTAACAGTCAAAACAGCTCAATAAAAAATCTTTTTAACTTTTTCACTAGATCTGTTTTCATGAAACTGTTTAGAAATAATGCTACAGATACATTTGTCATGACAACCTCTAAGTAATTAATAATAATTTTTTATACTTAAGTATCAGTTTTAAACTCATATAGGAATTTTCAATTTCATTGTTTACATTTCTTTATATGCACATTCAACCAGGGGAGAACATTTTTAATAATGAACTTGTAATTTTGTGAAAGCGCAATAAGAAAAGCTTTTTCACTCTTTCACCGGATTTATTCTTAAATAAATAGAATTTTTTAAAGTTATCAAACTTTTTAGTGTTTATAATGTGTGCATGATTCATTTTAGATGGTTTGTCCAACTTATGTGAATACTCTTATGTTTAGAAGCTAATATTTTGATAGAAATTTCATTAAAGATCTGTTTTTAATTTCTCATATTATTGCATGGTGAAATTATATTTTCCATAATTTTTTAATTTGATTATGTCATAAAACATGCTATTTTATGAAACTAACACATTTCAAAAATTTTTTGGGGAAAAACTCTTCTGTGGATGTATGTGTTGTTGTTGAGACCCAGGCCGTCCGACCTACCAGAAAAGTGTAAGGTAATTGTTTGGACAGCCGGGAAGAGCCACTCAATGTAAACCGGAACCCAGTGGAGGAGGCATCCATAGGAACTGTACCCTCCTTCATCTACCACTAACCTCTCGGAAGGACTTACGGAACCACATGTTTAACATGATCATACTCTGCTTGAACACGGCAGCAGTTTTGGCAGTGGAGGGAATCAAATCCAGGCCTACTGAGTGTAATTCCCACACGCTAACCACTGGGATACCGTGCCCTACGTGGATGTATGTGTGTAAAGTGTTTACAGAATAATTAAAAAATTAATGCACGTACCACTAAATTTAATGTGAACATACATTATGTAAAAAAGACAGAACTAAATAACTAACAGAAATAATAAAAAGGAAACCTGGGGAAATCATTTTTTTAGGATAAATGCTTTGTTTTATCATCTTGAAAATTTCAAACTGTATGCCTGCCATACCTTTCTCAAATTTAGAAAAGTTACTATTATGAAAGTTGAAAAATATATAATTCACTTGCTTTTACTTAAAATTTAAACTTTCATTTTTTTCCTTTTTGCTTCAGTGATAAATAAACCTTAGCCTATCTGTATTTATATATTTATAATTTTTTGATAATGCATGTATTTTTATCTTCAAGGCCCCTTGGAAGACTGAACTATTTGAGGATCTGGCATGATAATTCTGGCAAAGGAAAATTCAAGTCCTGGTTGCTGAACTTTGTTGTTATACGGGATGTGCAAACTGGGGCCCGTTATGAATTTGTCTGCAATCGATGGCTGGCTGTTGAGAAGGAAGATGGATTGGTATATTTCAAAAACTGGATTTTACACTTTTTTAAGCCTTATTTTTGATTCATGTATGTAATTCACTTTCAGTATTTCGTGAGTTTTACCTGTCAGATTTAGAAGTTGCAGTTTTTGAGATATAGAACTATAAATGTGAAATTAAAGCAGTATATACTTTTATTAGTCCTTTTCTTATTAATGTTTAGTTTTGAATGACATTTGAACAAATGAAAAGTGAACAATGAATTTTAAAGTAGGTGCTGGTGCTGTCAAAAATGCCAAATTCAAAATAAAGCCATTCTAATACTTTTAACTTTGTCATGAAAAGTTTATTAATTAATTTCTTTGAATTTGCTGGATTAACAATGCATATAATCAAATAGCCATTCAGTTTTTTAGATTTTTTTTTATTTTTTTTTATGATCTTTAAGAAGTACCATAGCCAGTTTTGTTGTTGTTGTTTGTTTGTTTAAGGAATTATGAAAATTATTAGAATAGATTTCAGAGGGAAAAAATGTGGGGGGTGGGGATGGAGGCGGAAAGAAACGTTATTAAAATGACCTTTTAAAACCATAGATGTAATACTTTTTATTATTCATAATTTTCCATGTAAATGGATTTTTAGAAATTTAAATGGTCTAAGATTTATTATTAAATTTACTTGGAAAAAAAATCTGCATAATATAAAAAAAAGTCCTAACTCCTGCCATTATCATATTTGACCCCATTACTCCTTTTATACTTGGTAAATTTTTATAATTTTATTTTAGATAAAGGATTCTATGTGAAATAAAATTCGTTGCATAGTCAAGTGATGGTAAAGGTGTCAAGCATTTGATGGAAAAATATTGGTAGCATAATGGTAAATTACTGCTTGTGTAAACTGTGGTTCAAAATGTTTCTGTACAAAATGGCATGAATAATTTCTGACAATGTAGATATTGCTGCAATGAAACCAATCTTTAACTAGGGTGCCCTTATAAAAATAACAATTTCTTAAAAACTTTAGTTCCCCTTTGCCAATTTAATATTTCAGTATTTGTTAGAGTGCCGGTGTTTTTTTTCTTTTTATATACATTTAATGCTTTTTGTCATGTTGATGTCAAATGCAAACCCAAATGCCTAAATATTTAGCTCATGTTTTAATAAAGTATAAAAGTTAAAATTCTAGTATAATGTACAAATTTCAACAAAAAGTACTATACTACAATTTTTGAGACACCATAGATCTTCTTCTTTAGTGCTATAGGTGCCATATATTATGGAAAAATACATAAATGAAATAATTTACCCATAACAAATGCCATAACTACCAAATAACAGGATGGGAACTGGTCACCAGTCAGCCAATCAGAGGGCAGGAAGTAGAAAAATGAACATTGTGGATTTGTAATTTGTGTCAATGTGTAATATAGCTAGCTTTTTACTGTATGCAGTTTTGACCAATTCAAGTTTTTTTTTTTTTACGAGCCAGACAAATCTATTAAAGAAAGATCCAAGGAATCTCTGATGCAACTCTGTGTATACTAATTTATGTATAAATATGTAATTTTTTCCAGAATGTTATTTACAATTGCACAAAGTATTGATTTTTTAAAAGTATGTTAGTACTTTTATAGTTTTATTAAAAAATCGTGCTTTTATATTACTCTATTATTCTTTCTATTGTCAGAATTTGTTGTAACATTGAATTTAACCAGCTCTGAAACTCACGTTAATCACAAATTTCAGATCGATCGACTGTTGCCTGTTGCTGGTAAAGGTGAAGCAACAGAATTTGGGCACTTGTTTCATCAAAAGACTCAGAAAAATTTATCCGATGGACACTTGTGGTTCTCTATCTTTATGAGGCCACCTAAAAGCCGTTTTACTAGAGCACAGAGAGTTACTTCCTGTTTTGCTATGCTGTTTTTGTCGATGCTGGTGAATGCTATGTGGTATGGAAGAGTCCCATCTAAACCATCAGGGTCTGCATTTAGTCTCGGGCCACTGTCACTCAGTCCTGAACAAGTATGTATCGTAAAAGTTATGATAAAAACTTTTAGTTTTGTAGTTTGTAATATATTAATTGTGTATCTGTGGTGAATATTTCACCAAAATTTTCAATCTCCTTAGCTTCAGGCTATTTACATTTTTTTTTTATTCAGCTTCATGGCAAAAAAAAAAAAAAAAATACATGGTTTAAAAATACAATTTCATTGTTGGTTCAGTATACTTGACGTAACTTTGGAATATAAAAATAAGTTCACATGTGAAACAAATATATCTATTATTAAATTAAAGGGAGAACTTTTGAGTAGGCTTACAAAATGGATTGACAAAGTAGCACTTTTCTCTTTAATTTATCCATTTTTATCAATATTTCAACAAAACTTTCAATATCTTTCCTTAGTTTCATGCCACCCACTTTTCTTTTTTGTCCAGCTTCCTCATCACTACTGTAGTTTGTACCTCAGCTTTCATGGCAGTACTGCTAAAACTTCAAATGCATTGATGGTTCAGTGTAGCTTAACCACTTAACGCATTTGCCCGTGTCTGACACGGGCGACAGTTACTGGCAAATTTGCACATGCCCGTGTCTCACACGGGCAATCTTGTATCTCGCGTTATTTTATTTCTAATGCCCGTCTGAGATCCGTTCTAATAAAAATAGATAGGCTAGATTATAATTAAACTTATTTACCATAGATGGCAGCACTATGCAGCATTTTTCTTGTGTAAACCACGTGGTGCATTTTGATGATTAGCTATAAGTTTGTTAGGAATTCTTTGTTATAAAGCAGTTGTTTGGTGTGGAAAAGGTAATATATCCATTTTTGTTGCGTTAAATATCATAAAAGTAAACAGTTAATCATAAATTAATTTTTACTAAGTGTTTTTGTAACTTGTTTAGAAAACGTTATCTGATAATGAGCGACTCTGACGATTTTGAATATGCCAATTTATCAGAAAGTTTCAGCGATGAAAGTGACGATCTCTTGAGTGATGGAAGTGAATCTGAAGATAATGATGACGAGATTTTGGGTGTAGCAAGAAATTGGTATCAAATTAGTACAAATCAACCAAATGTTGCACCACCAAGATTTCCATTTGTAGCAAATCCTGGCTGTTCTTTTACTTTGACAGACTTCTATGATGTTTTGTCATATTTTGAATTATTTTTTGATAACTCTCTCATGGATATAATTCTAACTGAAACAAATAGATATGCATTTCAACATCCAGGATCGTCACCGAACCAATGGTCACCGATTACCATGGAAGAATTATATATATTTTTTGCCATAACTATACTACAACGTATAATTAGAAAACCTGAGGTAAGGATGTATTGGTCAAAAGTTGAAATTTTTCAATCGCCTATTTTTCCGAAGCTCCTTAGTTTTCATCGCTATTCTGAGATAAAAAAAAATCTTCACTTCTCTAACAATGAAACTTACGATGCTGAGATTCATCCCCATCCCAAGCTCAATAAGATATGGCCTGTATTTGACCATATAAATAAAAAGTGTTCTTCGCTATATACACCGGAAAGAGATATCACAATAGACGAAAGTCTACTACTGTATAAAGGGCGAATAAAATGGAAGCAATATATGCCACTGAAACGAGCTCGTTTTGGAATAAAGATGTACCTTCTTTGCGAATCAAAAACCGGTTACTTATATTCATCCATTATATATACCGGAAAAGGAACGAATATGAGCAATGCATATCCAGAAATGCCGGTATCAACTCAAGTGGTGTTGTCACTGATTGAACCATTATTAGATAAAGGGTACTGTTTGACGACTGACAACTTTTATACTTCTCCACAATTAGCGGATTTCCTAGTAAAACGTCAAACAGATACCTATGGGACTCTGAAAAATACCAGACTAGAGGTTCCATCTGAAATTAGAAATAAAAAATTGAAAAAGGGAGATGTTATAGCTTTTCAAAGAGGGAAAGTAATGGTGATAAAGTGGAAAGACAAAAAAGACGTCTGTCTGCTTTCAACAATCCATAACACACAGCAGGAAAATACAAGTAAAACAGCCAAAGACGGTACGCAAATAAAGAAGCCGAAAGTTGTAATTGATTACAACGATACAATGGGAGGCGTTGATCGACTTGATCAGCATCTCCACGATTACCCAACAACAAGAAAACGAGGAAAAAGGTACTATAAGAAAATATTTTTTCATCTTGTGGATATATCCGTATGGAATTCATTTGTACTATATAAAAAAAATGGAGGAAAACGGGACCATTTGGAATTCCGTAAAATGCTCGTGGAAAAATTAATTGAAAAATATCATTCAAAAGTGTTACCCAAAAGAACTGGTCGGCCTGGTTACCAACCTGGGCCTTTGAGACTAACCGAAAGGCACTTTCCCGAATTTGTACCACCGACAGAAAAGAAAGCGACCCCTTGTAGAAATTGCACCGTTTGTTGCAGTAAAAGAGATGAGAGGGGTAAAAAGATAAGGAAAGAAACAAGATACTATTGTAGGAACTGTAATGTTGGACTTTGTGCCGTACCATGCTTCATGGTATATCATACCAAACTGAATTTTTAGCCATTCTTATGCTTGTAAGTATGGCAATTTGATTTAATTTGATTTTAATATTTTGAAATTCAAAATAAACATGTAATCAAATCGTTTACACTTTGTTTGTATAATATTTTTTTCTATAACTTTTACCCCCTCCCCCCGCCCCTTAGTCACCCCCCCCCCCACACACACACACAACTGAAATTGCCAAAAATAACTTACACTATACCTATATATTCATTTTCTGTCAAAAAAAAACTCGATCATTTTTTACCAGTTTTTCCGAAAAAAACTTGTGCTTTAAGGGGTTAAGTGACTTTTGAATATAAAAATAAGAAGTTCCCATGCGAAACAAAGATCTCTATTTTTAAATTAAAAATGGAGTATTTGGGTATGCTTATAAAATGGATCAACAAATCAGCACATTTTTTCCCTAATTTATCCATTCTTATCAATTGTTATTGTAATCATGTGTTGAACAAAAGCAACATGTAATATAATTTGTGACTAAGTAGGGTTGCCATATGTCCCCATTTAAAATGTGCATCCCGATCGGTTTCTTGATTTGTCCCGGTTATAAGAAAAACACTAAGACCACATTACTTTGTGTTCTAAACCAGCGGTAAATGATCATGAAAGACTTTTCCATCCTTCCATAAAATTTTGCATAAAAATTTCTTTTCTTGAAAAAAATTCCTTTTGCTTAAATTTTTTGTCCATTGTTAACCAGTGAAAGCATATTTAAACACTTATTTAGGGATTATTATGTCTATGTAGTGAGTGGGCAGAGGTGGGCAGGCACACATGTGTCCATGCAGCAGGCCACTATGCCTTTTGAAAGATTGAATAAATGAATGTAATTAATTCCTGCTTCAAATACCGGGGAATGCTGGGTACATTTCTAGTCTCAGACGAATTGGGTATTCCATATCATCCAGATCCCAAACTTTAAATAACCAGTTGATCACAACACAGCACTGTATTCCAGTTTAAAAAAAATATTATGTTAAGCCTATAACTAAGTATTTATTTTGTTGGCATTAACAGCATTTTACATAGTAAATTATAATTTTGTATATATTTACTTGTGAAAATCCATGTGATTTTTCATGCATGAATTGACTTATTTTATTTTTGTTGGTGATCTGATGACGGATTATTCAAATTCTCTCATAAGATAGGTGGTGCCATAAAGGAATTTGTGTATTCTGTGACATCACCACCTTCCAAAGTATATTAGCTTTTAAATTTAGTTCTCTGCATGTAATGTACTTATCATTATCTGATGTTTTCACATACATAGCTGTCAGGTTGACAGATCTGACATATTATGCAAAATGTAAAAGCTTTATGGAGAAGATAGAAAAAAAACACATTAGTAATGGTGATCAATAGAATACATTAGTGAACAAATTAGTAACAGTATACATTTGATCTTGTTTTAGGCTGTGCTTTTAATGAATATTTTACTTTTTAGTAGGGTTGCACCGAATACCATCTTTTGCCGAATACCGAATATCCGGTTAAAATTCTTACCGAATATTCGGTTAAATTTTTTTAAAGGTAATATTTCTATTTTATGCCAATTTAAAATAGAAAATGTTTCTATTTTGTGCCTTTTTTAAATGCATTTACATTTAACATCCTAAATTTCTTTGTATTTACATTAAGTATAATTATTAATTTAAAATAAATAAAAAATGAAATAAATCATTTCAAAAGCAAATAAATATAGTACTTAATTTGTTTTATGTTTATCTGCATAAATTGATAATTGATAGTTAATTTCTGATATGTGATAATCATGGCTTCATGTTATGTTATAGGGAATCTTGCATTTACCTTACATACAAATACAAACCCAAGTTGCTTAAAATATCATTACAAATTAGAATTACAATTTATTCAAGTGAATTTTTGCTATCTTAGTCTCTTCTATAATGTAACTAATAAATAATTTTATCAAAATTGAAACTGAGCAGTCAAATTCAAACATTGTCAAATCATTTTTCTTTTTAAAGTGCAAAGGATACTTCGCCAGAATGCCTAGCCATTCTTTTCTAAGTTGTTGTCACAACAAACTACAACAGAGCAGATACTGATATATAACTAAACAGTTACACCCTGTGACAAAAGACTCAACAAAGTAATCTTCTCTTCAGAAATCATGAAAGAAATTAGAAGGGTTGACTACACACACAGAGAGAATTGTTTATCTTACTTGACACATTTTAATGGATACAAAGGAACACCTATGGCACCCTCAGTATCTTCTCTATCTCTATCGAAATTAAAATACTGCAAAATTGAATATTCACCAAAGTCCTTTTTTTATATATTAATGACCTTCACCTTTTTTTAATATTGGTGAAAATTTTTTTAATATTTTATAATTGATTTTTTTAGCTGCATATTTTATAAAAAATTAACAGTTATATTTTTAAACAAGTAATATTATGAGTTTTATTTTCTGGTTACTGCTTCATATTTAAACGAGTTAGTAAGGTTAAGGTGTGATAAGATTTAAGAAAAATTGAAAAAACAACAAAATTTAATATCAGATTGTTTACTTTTACATTAAAATTATTTTAAATACGATAATATTGGTAAGTAACAATTTGAATTAATTTTGCACTATGATACTGTAACTTTCATTGCATAAAAAAATGTGCTTTACCAATTATCGAATATTTAAAATTTTTCTTACTATTCGGTTCGGCCGAATATTAAAGTATTCGGCCGAACCGAATATTCGATTTGACTGCCGAATAGGCAGTATACCGAATACCAACCGAATATTCGGTGCAACCCTACTTTTTAGCTTTTTTTGCAATAGTTTGACAAATTTATTTTAAATTCTTAAATCTTATGTTTAAAATATATTTTATTCTTTTAATTTAAAATAAAATTTAAAATAGAAAAGTAATGCTTCATCATTATTCTTATCATTAATGCTTAAACTTTGTATTGCTAGGAAAGCCATGTATTGAAAACATCAATATTTAAAAAATTAATTCATATCTGTGTTTATCAGCAATTAACTATTTAGAATTTATTTTGCAGATTGGTGTTGGTGTCATGGCAAATTTTATCGTATTTCCACCTACATTCTTGATGATTACACTCTTTAGGAAAGCCCGCCTACGAAAGCTGAGGCCATCACATATTACAGAAGCAATTAAAAAGCAACGTAAGTTCTCTTCTTGCTTTTCTTTATCTGCTATATTGTTTGAATTATATCAATACATGTTTTTAATTCACAAAAAGCAGATTTTATGCAGTTGAGTTTTGATATAACAATCCACTGTTTTACATAAATGATCATAGGTGGATTCAATAACTGAATGGTGGCTGCAATGAATATTACTCCCTACATTAGTATAAAAACTGTCACACATGTTATATATTCACTGACACTGCTCATGATTTAGAGAGGCAAGCATTGACCTCTGGCTTAGTGATTCGGTACTGACCATTGAATCATGGGGAATCAAGTAGTAGGGGTTAAGTTCACCCAGGGATGGATTCACATGGCCAAGGGCTCTAAACACATTACCTTTTGGGGCCTTATCATGTCGTGATATTTTGTGTCTTCATGATATATAATTTTTATTGTACCTGGTGAAATCACATTGATATTCTCTAATTTCATATGTAGTTTGTGATTGTAATAGTGTTTATTTCAGTTTACACAGATCAAAAAATTAAAAAAAAAAAGTTCATTAAAAAATAATTATAAAGTAAATTTAAAAAAAAAAAAATCATATATCTTGATTAATATATTTATCATTTATATACTTTTACTTTTATCACAGCAGAGGGGCTACATGCACTGAAACTCAGGATACGACAAACTAATTTTTTCATATGCAGTTCTTCATGAATAATTTTATGTATAGTTGCGGATCCAATGTTAAGTTCCTTCTGTATCATTTGGTAGGTACTGCGAATTTCATCGATTTTCATTTTTCGAATGACCGACACATTTTCTGGGACTACAACGGACAAAGATCTTCCTGCGTGTTCTTCATCCAGGAGAGAATTTCGACCTCTTCTAAACTCTGTAAACCATCTGAATACAGTGGCACGAGATGGAGCATCATTTCCATATGCTAATTGTAGACGTTGAAGACATTCTTCTTAATTTAGCCCCACTTTAAATTCATTGAAAATCATAGCTCGATAATGCTCTTGTGTCAACTACATTTTCTTTTCTTTCAAAATTTATTCTACGATAGCTAAATTGTAATTGTTGCCATAAATTATCGTCTGCGGACATAAAAGTTCAAATTTAAATATCCGACTAATAATTTTTTCTAGCGCATATAGTCTGCCCCTGTCTCAAAAATTTCAGTGTGACTGACCCTCGTATATCTTAACATGTAATGCATGCGTGACAGTTTTCTTTAGAATGTTTTTCAGGAAAGGCATCTTTCTTTGCCATATGACCATAGCAGATTCTTGCCTAGTAAATATTCCCTTACTTCCTCACAAGAACAGGACAGCCATGTACACAGAAATATTTTCAAGAGGGTCCAGTGCATTCTTTTATTGTATTTTTATGGGCCTTTGGGGCATTATTATGGTCTATCTGAACTTGTCATTAGTGGACAGCTGATGGAATATCACATCGTCTTTGTGTAGTTTCTCACTTCATAATATAATTATCTTTTTTTAATTTGCCAAATAGACAGTAATATATGAAATATAAAGGTCAAATATTTTATGAATAAATAATTTTCTATATCTTAATATGAAAAATAAACAGTAATTCAAAAAAGTTCATTAAAATAAAATGTTTTTTGAACATGATATTTGTTAAAAACAGCAGTAACTAGTGGGCAATCTGAACCTAAACCTGAAGAGTATTAAATAGTAAAGACAGTTTGATTCATGCATAAGGGTCATTGCATGAATCAAACTTTAAACAGGTATCTTTCTTCTTACAATAATTTTTTTTTTTTTTTAACCTGTTTTCTGCATTATAGTTTAACATGGGTGGTTTAAACTAAAAAAAAAAAAAAAAAAAAAACTGTAGCAGCTATCATTTTGGGGAAATGCACATTTTTATTTTCAAGGCAAGTAAATGACAGCATGACAGAGGAATGACACTTAATATAGACAACTGCTTTGTTAGTATGTATGTATGTATATATATATATATATATATATATATATATCATTAAAAAAATCAAAACTTTATTTTACTTTATTTGCAATTTTATAACTTCATATTTGTATGTTTTATCTTCTAAAAAGAAAATCTAGTTTATATGTAATTCACCTGTTCTAATGTTATTCCCTTGTCTACCAAGGAGATAGGTAAATGACGACAGGGGAATGACAAATCATGTGATTTTACTTTCTGAGTATATAAGTTTTATTTGCATTTAAGCCTAATTTGATATTCAATTTGCTACGCTAACTAGGCACACATCTATGTTAGAAAAAAATTCTTTACTTTTTATTCAGAGAATAATTAAAGACAGGTTAATGAAAAGGAATAAAAATACTTATCCAAAATTGTTCAGTTTTATAATATTTCCCTGCACAGAATGATAGCTAGAACATAGTCGAACTCTTGAAATTGTGAACATGGACTTTAGTAGAAAAGAATAATACTTTAATTATATTGTGTTGTGATCTATGTACAGAATGAGGTGTTAAAATTTAAAAACAGGGGAATGACAAAAAAGCTAGGGGACAGTTGTAAAAAATTAAGATTTTTTATTACTGATTTTATTTTAAATTGTCTAATTTAATATAAAACAGCAAATTAAAAGAAAACTAGAAAATGAAGGCTTGTAAATGAAGTTGTGATTTTATTATTTGGCTGTTGGGACACACGGGAATAACATTTAATAAAAAAAACTAATTTTTTAAATATTAAAAGTATAAATTTTTCTTTAGCTAATGGATGACAAATATTAACTACAATATAGTAAAACTGATCAGTGTCCAAAATCAGTAAGTCATGCAAACTTTTATTAAAACACCTGGGACATGTAAAACTCCCGTTTACAGAAAATGACCCATAAGAATTAGAGATGGGCGAATATTATTTGTTGATATTTGAATACCTCAATTACTACAAAATATTTGAAATTAGCGATCTCAAATATAATGTAATTAGAAGAAATTTGGTTACCTCCTTGAATATCATGCCTTGATTAGCAGCAGGTTCTTGAATGAAAAACTAGGATACTCTATAATCTAGATGAACTAATTCAAAAGTACTTAGAGAAGAAAGTTTGATTCCACCAAGTGAAAACATTTTCGACTACTAGAAACTCTATCCTTGCTTAAAGTAATTATCTTTGAAATATTTAATGATGCTGCCATGTACAGTTTTTTCAGATCAGTTTTCAACACTTCTGGTTTAATTTGCTACAAAAACAAAATATGCAGATGAGAGTCTGGATATAAAAATTTACTGTAGGTGAAAAGCATTTACAATTATTGTAGTTAAGAGTACAAAAAATGAAAAGCTACTGTAAAATATATTTTATTTATTAATATTTAATGATTATTTAATAATTAATATTTGATAAATATAAGTATTATTTATTAACAATTTAAAATAATTATTTAGGCTATTCGAATATTCAAGGTATTCAAATATTCGAGATCTGGTTAGTATTCAAATTCGAAACAAGTTGTAATTTGCCCATCTCTGATAAGAATAATTCTTTTCTGTATACTCCTGTATTTTAACATTGCAGAGAATTTGTTTGCAATTTTATAGTGCCTAATACATTTGATATAAATAATTTAGTATAAACTGTTTTCGCTCTTTCAATCAATTTCTCTTTAAAATTCCAGAAGCAAACAAAAAGAAAATGTCAACATTTGAGAGACCTGGATCTGCACAGTCTGGAACAACATTGATTTTGGATGACATTTCTCAGGATGATGAGTCTCGTAGAGAAAATCGTTTTAAGCCCCAGAAAAAGAAAAAGAAGTTCTTGTTTCCATGGTGGTGTCGAATCATTGCTTGGATACTTGCTGTATCTAGTATAGTTGTATCTTGCTTCTTCCTATGGGCATATGGTGTGCAGTTTGGTGATGAAAAAACAAAGAAGTGGATTACATCACTTTTAGTTTCATTCTTCAGTTCGATATTAATTACTCAACCAATCAAAGTACATATGGTTTTTTGTTAGTTTCATCTGTATAAATAGTTATGTGTGATGGTTTACAGGAACAATGTCCAGTTGTCAGTAATTTTACTTCTGACATAATGTTTTATATAGCCATAATATGGACAACTGTATCTTTTTAGTTTTCAGTTGATTTAGGTATTTGCATTCTTCTTAAATATGGGATACATTTCCATTATTCTCTGCATGTTATCAATTCTGATAAATTAATTTTTTCTATCAGCCAGGGTTTAATAAAAATGATAAAAAAGGGTTTAAACAAATCAAACTGTGGTTTAAATAAACGAATCCAGCTATTAATTTTTAAGCTATTAATTTCAACGAATCCAGCTATTTAAATGAATACAGCTATTAATTTTTTCTTTCTGTTTTAATGCTTTAACTTGATTAATAATGCAAAATTTGTAAGATCAGTTGTAATTATTACAAAGACATTTAGTTTTGTTTTCTAAAATCATCCTGAAAAGCTGTATTTAACAAAGCCCTAAATTCGATTTTGAAATTTCCAATAACTGGGTTCTTTTCTTGTAAACCATCACATAAGATTGATTCATTTTATTGTTTGGTACTTGTTAATTACATACTTCATACATGTATAAGCTTAGTGGAATCAAATCACTCAGTAATGTTACCCATTACTGAGTGAGGGTTTTCAGAATACCCTTTCTCACTATATCTTTTTAGTGGTGTCACTACTTTTATTTGTTTTAATTTGCCAAATTTGGTACCTGGGGAGTGAAATATTACTTGGTGCTTGCTCTTTTTCAAAAGTGTTAATTTTGAATATGTTGTTAAGGCATTTAAAACTTAACAACATATTCAAATTTATAGAAATTTGAATTTTATTTTGAATTTATGGAAAGAAGCCCAAAGTCTCTAGCTTGCTTAGTTTTGGAAAATTTGTCCTACTTTCTTTTGTAAAGCATAGATGATAAAAATAGGAAAGTTTGGGCTTTACACAAAAATTCCATTAAAATCATAAAAAATTTTCTAATATTTAAGTAAAAGGAATCTATCATTGTTAAATACATTTTAAAAATATTTCTAATTATTTTGTCAAATTTTGTAAAATGCCAAACCTTCCACTTTATAACATCTATACTTGGTAGGTTGTACATGACCGATCTAAATGGTACTAATATTTCCAACAGAACAAGTAAAACATGTGCTCGAAGCTTGTGGAATAAGGATCTAAAGCATATTTTCAACAATTTTATTGAGACTTTAGGTTACCTGTGTTTACATAAAAGTGGCTTATTTTAAATACTAAATGGGGAAAGGGTTTGAAGCATAGATAAGACCAATTCCTCACTCAGAAATGCATTGATATAAATTTTCTTCACACTTTGATATAAATTTTCTTCACATTTGCATTTTCTGTTATAGATCCTCTTTTGAAGTTTTGATTCAAATGTGTATTAATATATAGTTTTAGTACATGTTAATGAAAAGATCTGGTTTAGTTTGTAAAATTTCTTTGAAGTAATGCTTTTCAAAATAATAATTTGGTATTATTTAAAATTATTAATATATGAATAATTTTTCCTCTAGGTCTTCCTGGTAGCTATGATTTTCTCTGCCATCTTTAAATCTGTTGACACAGAGGAGGAAGATGAGGAGGATGAAGAACCACCTGAGCTTGCTTCTGATGAAGAATGGCTTCATCGAGGTATGTATGGCATTTTTATAACAGTTTTCTGTATAAAAAAAAATTGGGCTTTAATTTATCAGTGTGAAATTTGCTCTTTTTGTTTCACTTCTATCACTATTGCGATATATTTGGTATATACTATAACTCCACTGGTGCCGCTACAGCAATATTCATAATTTGCATTAAAAACTAATATGCACAACCCCATCATCCACATGTGCAGTGAACATCTCTGCTTGGCATATGTTGCTATATAGTTAATATTATTTCTTTCTAACCTAGGTTTAGGCCTATTTTAAATTCATGACTGCTTTGAAACGGCTATTTGATAGATAAAATAGTTCTGGGTCTTTTCACTCATCATGCCTTGTGGCACATAAGAGCCTTCAGCTTGCATCGCCACCCTGGTCGATCATGTGCCGTAGTCTTTGCTTCTGACCAACTCGCCCATCCCATCTGATTTCTCTCATGTTCTATTAGTCTCTTCCAAGTTAGTTTGGGTTGACCCCGAGACCTTTTTTTCTTGGGCACCCAAGTAAGTGCCACAGCACGGATGTTATGCTGTGGCATTCTTAAGATATGTCCAGTCCATCTCCATCTTCGTTTTTTTTTATTTCTGTCTCCATTGCTTTCTGTTCAACACTCTTGTAAAGTTCGGTATTAGTAAAAATATAAGGCCAAAATGCTTCCAAAAATTTCCTCAGACATTTAATCTGCCAGGCATTCAACCTGGGTTTTGTTAGCTACTTTAATTGTAATTGCAGGGACCCCAACTAGTCACTTTTTTGTCACCTTTGAAAAGTTGTCCCTATTTCAACTTTTTTCAGCTCATTGTGTCAAAAAAAATTGGGAAAATTTTAAAATTTCTCAACTTTTTGTATTATTTAATTTAAATCTCTTTTACATTTTTATTTGAATAAATTAAGAACTGTTAGCTAAATGTCTTCATACTTTTACCTGAAAAACAGATTTTCCTAAATGCCTGTATACAAAGAAAGAGTATCGTGTGTAAACATTGCATGTCCATTGCAATTGACATAAACTGCAATTGCAATAAATTGCAATAAACATTGCAATACCAATATGTTTCTTTATTTTTGCATAATTATGATTATAAATGGCAGTTTGACAGTCCTTGGGTTTTCTTTAATTTTTAGTTATTGTGTCCATATCTCACAAATACACACACACACATATGAATACAATTCCGAAAAAAGCTGTAAACGTGTCAGTGAGATTTTATTACTTGTATTTTCACTTTCTTGAATTTGAAATTTTTTTGAAAATGAACATTTTACAATATTGCATAAGAAAATAGAAATCAGAGTTTCTAAATCTAAATGTTTATTAATTATAATTCAACACAATTGCTAGGATTTTCTATTACTTATAGGAGAAAAGGAGAGAATTTCTCATTTTATATTCCCAAGATCTCAATTCAGTTTTAAATTCATGTCTTGTTGTTTAGTCTGTAATGCACAAATGAGTTTACTTTTTATAAGCAGGGTATTTTTATATATAATAAGGCATGTTTCTGCTTTTTCATTTTGATGACAAGTATTCTCTTGAGTAGTAATCAATTGAATTCTTTTGTTTGTGCTGGATGATTTACTATAACTCTTCAATATTTCTATTTATTATATATATATATATATATATATATATATATATATATATAGGCCATATCCTATTCAGGATTACAGCAGTAGATTGTTTATTTTTTAATCCTGTGCAAGTGCATTGCCAAAAAATTTCAGCTATAATTCTTAACTAGCCAATTTGGTTTGCAAAATATAAATAAAAACAAAACAAAAATAACTATTAAATTCCTCATGTCATGTTTGTTCTTATTTTTTCAAAAGATTAAATTGTTTACTAAATTAATTTTCAAGTATTAAAAAGTAGCATGTCCCTATTTTTTAAATATAAGTCACTTTTTTCAAAATTGCTGGTCTCTTTTTCAACTCTTCTATATGATAAACACTTACAGAACTTCTTTGATGTAAGCAAACATATGTTAGTTAAGTCACTACATTTGTTTTGAGGACGTTATAAGTCCCTATCTTCTAGCTAAGAGAACATTTAAATAGAATGCACCCTTAACCCTTACAAGGGAAGGCTTTGCAATAGTTCTCTCGGATTGCAATCTTTCATGTCCCATCTTGTAAAGGACCATGAATAATGATAAAACATCATGGCTTTCATCTGTTAAGTGATAGGGGCATCACAATAACAATCTGAAGTTGTCATGCACAGCACCTCAGAAATTCATTTTGTTTACTTGTTTCATGCTTGTAGCACGTCAATTTCATTGTTATAAATTAGTTAAAGTGTTTCATAATTAAATTTTGTATTTTTACTTGAAACAGCATTGCAGTTGGTGGTATGCCAACTGAAGGTGGAAAAAGGGACACCACTTCTGTATTAATAATCATTTGGTTATATGTTTGGGAAATGCAATAGTATTATTGTGCATGGATATTTACATTAGTTAGCTATTTGTACTGCCTTCGTTAGACTCATTAATTCACTCGTACTCTTTAAAATGTTAGTTAAACTGACGCGCTTGTTTAGAAATTAAAATTTATTTTGTAATTGTTGATTACGTAAATTTGTTAAAATGTCAATCAATCCTACAAATGTGTTGAACTTGCTACAGACAAGAATCAACAAAGAATTTAAAACACATCCTATTCCAGGTCCAGAAGATCATGAATTTGTAGAGTTTTTATGTTTTTATTTGATTTAATTATTCAGAAATTGGAAAACATAATCAAAATTACTGAAAATGATACATTATGGTACGACAGCGAATCAGATAATGATGATGGTGATTTGGATGAATTGTTTAAAGAGGAATCCGATGACTCTTCAAGTCTTGAATGTGAAGCTGCACAAGGTAGTTCAAGCAGTGACTATATTCCATCGTCTCTAAAGCGTCAAAAAACATCATTACAATGTGAATATAAGCCCGAAACTATGAAAGCAATTTACAAAGCTTATAAAATTGACAAAAGATAAAATTGAAAGATGAAAATTGACACTAAAAACTATATATAGAAGGTGGAAGACAATTAAAACACGTGCAAAATTAAAACGGATATGTGATTTTGTAGAGCATGAAGGAAACCGAAAATCTAAATTAAAAGTGGTTAAAGGAGGCAGTTTTTGAGAAAATAAAAACAGCAAGAAATAAAGGCATCCAAGTGCATGATTGGCATTTACGACGGTGGTCACTTCAAGTAGCAGAAGATATTAATTTGCACAATTTTAAGGCATCGACGCAATTTGTGAAAAATTTGAAAACCATGTTTCGTGAAGAGTTACAAAATGTGTAACTCACAGAGAAATGGCAGACAAACAAGCAATTTTATCAAGAGAACCAAAGGATTCAATTTGGACATAAACAATCATATTGCAACCAATAACATAAAATCAACTAATATTTGGTACAATCACTACATGCAATGACACACTCATATACAATTCATCCATTAATATCGATGTCAGGTACATTGGGGAAATATTTATTTATTGTATTGCAAGAACCAGAAAGCAAATTTGGCCACCGAGTTTCTAAAATTGTAGATAAAAATAAACCTGGAAATATTATTGTTCAATGTAGTAAAAGTGGCAAATTTACTAAAGATATCTTCAAACATTGGATTGATAATGTGTTTGCAGTTACTGTTCCTGATGATTCACTTTTGTTACTGGATTCGTGGCCAGGGCATAAGGATTTAAATATTGCAAATGACATTTTATCAGCTAAAAATTGCTAATTGAAAATACCTGAAAAAACAACAAAATATGCACAGCCATTAGACTGTTACTTCTTCAATCCTTATAAGGCATTTGTAAAACGTATCGAAGACTACATAAAAATTCGAGCTGCATGCATTGAACGGGTCCACATTGAAGACATCGATGAAAAAGCCAACAGAAAGTTAAATGACAGATTATTTAACTTTCATAAAAAACTGAAAATTAAAATTAAAAAAATTAATTAAATAGTATCATTATTTATTAATCAATTAAATAGTATCATTATTAATTAAATAGTATCATTATTTAATAGAAGAAATAATGAATAATTTAGGGAAATTAAATAGTATCATTATTTTACAAATTTCATTTGCTTTGACTTTCATTGTAATACTGTCAATCATTTTGTTGATTGGTTCAGTTTTGATTTCCAAAATTTTCAGTCTTTGTCGTGTTTGATCAACCTTTATGATCATGTCTTGGCAATTATTTAGCTAATTAATAAGATATAAATTATATTAGTAATAAATTTACCGTTTACTACTTACCATTATTGTCCATTTTATTTCAAAATAATAATAACTGAAAAGGATAATATTTTCACACTAAAATGTTAATAATACAAACCAGTAGAGAACGTTTGCATGACAACTTCAGATTGTTATTGAAGCACCCCTATCACTTAACAGATGAAAGCCGTGGCGTTTTATCATTATTCATGGTCCTTTACAAGATAGGACATGAAAGATTGCAATCCAAGAGAACTATTGCAAAGCCTTCCCTTGTTAGTCACAGCTAGAAATGGATGTTTAGCATGATCTCTTCTAAGCTTATGTGTTTATAGTTGTTTGGCTGATATTACCCACATGCAAACTTTGTTTGTAGCTCTATATTGAATTGCTCATTGATGACTTTGCCACAGTTCGTTCGTAGCTTTACCTGTTCTCTTGGCCTGGAGAGCTTATAGCACTCTTGAAACGACTATAGTTGCCTAACTTACATATGCTTGCTTTCACCAAGGAAGCTCTGAAAATGTTTATCTTACAAGCAGCAGTTGGAATTTTTGTAATTATTCCATATGAGCTTTGTGGTGGGGTCCCTGCAACTATGTATTTTGATAGAATAGTTTGCTTTTGACTGTGTTTATATTCCAAATTATAGTATTTATTATTGACCCATTATATAATGTGCTGAAATTCTGATTTTTTTTTTTTTTACAGAACCAGAAACTCATGAGGACAAACGTAAACTTTTGTATAAGCCTGCGGATATGGCTAAAATGGAAAGAGCAAAGCTCGAAAGAATAAAAGAACTGCAGATGACAGCTATTTTACGAGAAATTTTATCTTATGCATTCTTCATATGGATTCTTACTATACTGAGTTATGGAAACAGAGACCCCAGTGCATATTACTTACGGCAAAATATGAAAGACACTTTCATCCGAGAAGGTGATTCTGACATTGATTTCATGGGGGTGAGTTCTTTAAAAAAATACCTGTATTCTTTAAAAGTAGATGTTAACAGAACCAGAAATTCATTTGAGGTTATGTAATGTTGAGGTATATATGTTGACGGGATGTTAAGTTTATTCTTTTGAGGGGATGTAAAAGATTCTCTCCTATCCTCCCACCAGCACTTGCAATTCTGAAATTAACAGATTCAACTCTCCTGATCAATATGAATTACTATATGACTTCCTAACAAAATTCAATAACTTTACGATCCCCTAGACCTTGGGTTTTTAATCTATGGGGTATGCCTCCCCAGGGAGATATGAACATATGAGGGTGGTGTGAGTTGACATTTAACTATAAATTGTTTTATTCATATTTTATGTATGAATTGTATGCAGGACCTGACTAACACAGGGGCAGCTGCCCTGGGCCCCCGTGTCAGAGGAAAATGCAGGGCTGCTGCTCCGGGCCCCTGTGTCAGAGGGACCCCAAATTAAACAATTGCAACATCGAAAAAATATTGACTGCTGGTTGGCTATAGAACCTGGAATTCAGGGAAATTAAGGAAGCATCAGGGAATATTAATATTCTGTAAAAATCAGGGAAATATCAGGGAATTCGTAAAAAAAAAAGAACTCTGTAAAATCAGGGAAATCGGATTTTTTTTGGTAATCACAGACTAAGTGGTTGTGTGGAAAAACTACTTTATTTTTGTAGTGAACTACAATTACTTTTTTTAAAAGTAGTGTCTACAAACTACTTTTAAAATGTAGTCACTGCATAACTACTTTTATAAGACGAATTTTTGGGACACCCTGTTTATTGAACGTAAAGCATCGATTCACTTTAATGGCATCATCAACCTTTGTTTGTCTGTGATGAGAGAGGGGCACCCTGATCACTCCTCATCATGAACATTTGTTCTTTTGTTTTTAAAGATGCACCACTTTCTGACACCTTCTTCATAGATATGGACAAGTCTCCAATGAACGCCAATAAATAGGCTTCATGTTTTTAGCAGTAAAAATTAACTGGAGTGTAGCTCAACTTGCCTTTCTTGTGTCAGAATCTGTTTTAGTAGCTTTTTTTTTTTTTCAAATTTTACAAGAAAAATTTTGTAAAATCGGTATCATAGGTCCAAATAATTACAATTATAGCATGTTACTCTTCACTTTAAAGGGCTTGTAATTTTTTTTCGATTGATACCATCTTGACAATGTACCCCCCTGGGGTGTAACTTGCTCTTCGAGGGGACTCATGACGTCACAAACAAAAAAATTGTATCACAACTTTTTTTCAATGATTGAAACTATTAAGTTTTGTGTAAATTGAGCCATAAATAAATGCTTTTATGCAGTTTATGCAGTGGCTGCTCATTGCTGAAATTAGTTGGGGGTGCTGCTCCAGAAAATTTTTGCCTTTGTTTTAAAATTGTGTAAAAGGAAACAAACATGTATAAAAAGAAAATTTATTCAGAAACTTGATAAAATCCTAAAAGGACAAAATCAAACATTTTTTACTTACTTTAACCTAAATTGTTACAGTTCAAGCTTGATCTATTCACTACAAAACACGCAACTACAAAACACACGAAGTAAAAAAAAACTACCTTCCACCAGCACGCCAGGGTCGGCACTGTGGGAGCGACAGTGCTCTCTTTGCCTCGCAGCCTCACGTGCAGTTTCCTGTTGGAATTTTTTCATTGGCAAAATTCATAACCAGTTGGTAGCAGAGCGTAGCAGTAGATGAAGCAGAAAGTAGACTTGACGTGAAAAAAACTTAATTTATTTTCATGAACTTAAACATCTTAAAGAACAAAAACAATATCCATTTCTATAACTTCGAAATGGTATCAGCAGGAAGTTAGAATCACAAAACTGTTTACATAAACTGCTCATAGTAACATCTTGCAGATAGACATTGGAAATACTATCAAAGATTATAGTTTAAATAGAGATGACAAACTCAACGATCATCCTGGTAATCCAGACAATCCAGATCAAGATCAAGGACAAGATATCAAGATAAAACAACTGATACAACCACTAGCTTATATAGTGACGCATCGTTGAAGTAGAAGTTGATGTTTTTTTCCCCCCGAAGTATGCTAATCTCTAATCGGTTGAAATAGAAATTAGCATAAACCGGAAGTTGACATCTCAATTTGTAGGAATACGGAGCATGGGGGTAAAACTTCTTAACAAGCGATCCGAAAGCGATTAGCCAATCAGAACAAAGTAACTTTTGGATTTTGACGGTACGTTGACCGGTTTCCGTTTTTGCTTGTTTACATTGAAGTTTTTCTAACACTTCCTATGTGCGTATGCGCACGACAGTCAAACACCATGCCGCTGAAACTGTGAAGCACACAGTTCCATACAAAGGTTTTTGTAACTTTTTCATAAACTGGGGGATGGCTACTGACATTAAGCTTAAGGATTATATATTGTACAAGTATAAAAAAAGAATTAAAGAAAAAAGGACTCATTATATTAAATGTTATCGATAATATCAAGTTGAAATAGGGGGTGCTGCAGTTCCACAGTGCCTATACGCAATCCGCCACTGGGTTTATGTCAAATTTTGTCCTATACTGCTATGCTAAAAAAATATACATTTCAAAGTTTTCACTTAAATTTTTAAAAAATGCTATCTAGTTCTAGATTTTTGATAAAAATTTCGCGAAAATCCATTAATCCATGCATTTGTGGTCTCTATTGTGTACAGATGAAATCGACCAAAGGCAGATGGACATCACTCCAAAAATAGTGAAAACATGTTTAGGATGTCTTAAAATATATATTGGCATCAAAATCTTGAATTTGATAAATTTTGTGAAAACAATACTTTATACTATATTACATAGTATGAGAAAGTAAAAATGGATAACTATAACTAATAAAACTTCGCATTCAGTGGCATTTTCAATGCATGTATTCATTTTAAAAGATCATAACTGACCACAAATAGATAACACATGTTCAAAAATGGGGCCAGGAGATAGGCAACACTGAGTCCGACTAACATTGATTGAGCACCAGCCTGGAATTTACACAGACATTATACGCAAACAATCTTTACTTTTATGAATGATCCTTGTAAATACACTAAGTTATAAAATACACAGAGACAGAAAACTTGCATGGATGTGTCATACACAAATGTTGGGGGATAAAGGTTAGTTGTAAATTATGCTTAAAATAGTTCTTCAAGATGGCACTACATGCCACTGGAAGCTGCTTTATATATCTGTTCAACTAGTTAAGTAAATTTAATGATTATATGTGGTTGACTTATGTGTGTTTCATTTTATAAATGTATTTGGAATTGTGTTTTTCTTTTTTTAGATAACCAGCACAGCTGATTTCTACAAGTGGACCCGTGATGTGTTTATACCTGAGCTAATAGTTGGAAAGTGGTATAATGGTGAACAACCATTTGGACTGCGTGGGTTTTTGAATGACAGGGTTAATAGAATCATGGGATATGGAATACTACGACAAGTTCGTATTAAAGAAAGTAAGTAATACTAAAATTTGAAAACTGAATTTTATTTTAAATTTTCTGCATTACAGCAGTTTTTTTTATTGTTCAGCCTTCATTTGATCCATATTGTACCACCATCCTAGAAATAGGACATAATCAGTTATGGGATAATTACAAATATGTATTTTGGTTTTCTTTTAATGTTCAAAAGTTTTCACATAATCATTATTGCATCCTTACCATTTAATTTTATTCAGATATTTTGCCTAAAAATTGAGTTTTTTTTAAACTGGTCAAATTTGTTCAAGTTATTAAATGAACAAGTACTGAACATTTTTTAAATCAAAAGTGGGTATATATACTTGTATGTAATACTCTCTGTTAGGATGATAAAATTGCTTATCTCTATGCATAAAAGATAAATCCTAGCAGACTGACTGACTCATCATCATATCTTCTGAGCTGTTCTTCCTCAACCCAGACCGTCCGACATACCTGAAAGTATAAGGTTTGGATGGCACCATCCAATTTAGATTGGAACCCAGTGGATACAGCATCCACAGTAATAGTACCTTTCTTCCCTTACCACTAACCTTTTGGAAGGATTTATGGACTCACATATTTAATGTGCCCGTACTCCACATGAACATAGGGACAGTTTGGACAGAGCGAACTCGAGTCATCCGCATGCAATCCTCGCACCCTAACCACTGGGCTGTCCCACTATTGAAGGTATGAATTTTTACATTTGAGTTCATCATGTTTCATAGGTACATACTGAGAAAGGAGCTTTTGACAAGCCTTATAGGATTCATCACAGGATAGGATGACTGGAAAAAGACTCCTACCTACAATAAGAAGAAGTGCATTGTATATGGTACACTGATGGCTCCAAGCTAGGTATTAGCACTCATGCTGAAGTATGCTGTTCAGATGATGGTACAAAACTGTTTTGCCCACTTGGCAGCTACGCTACTGTCTTTCAGGCTGAGGTCTTTGCTATTCTAATGTGTTGTAGAATTTGCTCTGATAGAAATTATAGGAGTAACCACATCTATATCTGCTCCGGTAGCCAGGCTGCTCTTATGACTCTAGGGAAGTCTACTATGATCTCTTCCTTTGTCTGGGAGTGCTATACTGCACTTTGTAATATTGCCAACAACAATCAAATCACACTTTTCACTGGGTGCCTGGGGACATTCAGGCATTTCAGGCAATGAATTGGCTGATGAGTTGGCTAGAAGAGGTTAGAGCACACCCTTTATTGGTCCAGAGCCAGCTTTGGGTGTCTCTAATGAACTGATCAGAAGAACTGTTTATGACTGGAAGCTGCAGTGCAAGAACTGATGCGAAATCAAGGGCCAAAGGCAGGCGAAAGAACTGAACTCTAAGCGCCCTAGTGTGCATTATAGGGAGCTATTCAAGCTCAATAGAACTGGCATTAGAAAGGCTGTTGGGCTCTTTATTGGGCACTGCACCCTTAAAAGACACCTAAGCATTATGAGTGTCACTAAGAACCCGATCTGTAGAGGCTGTAAGTACAGCGAAGAAACTGCCGCACACATGATCTGTGAATGTGAAGCATTTTCTGCCCATATGTTCGAGCATTTGGGTTGACATGTGATCGAGCCCTGGGAGTTGTAGGACATTCCTGTCAAGTGCCTGCTGATCTTTGCCTCGGTTACTGGTCTCTTCTCTTAGGGACTGTTTCATCTTTTGGGGACAGTACAATAGACCTCGCTGTGCTAGGCTCCCTTTCAGCCACCCAACTCCAAGTCATAAATTATACTGAGAAAGGATATTTTCATAACCTGCCCAAATGGGTGAGATGAGCAAGGGACATGATCTTACTATCTCTTAAAATGCCTGACCTGGGAACCTGAAATTTTACAGACAAGTCCCTCATACATAATTGAAAAATACATAGAAATGCTTTTGCTATAACACATCATTAAAAGTATAGGGGTCAGTAAGAAATATGAACCCAGTATCTTACAAATTCCTCAAGGTAGGACCATTAAAAATTTGAACAGTGTTCATTATGAGTCATGGTAAAAATTAAAAAAATATATTTCTGTAACTTTGAAGGTGATAAAGGGTAGTTTGCATGACCAAGTGACATGATTGCTGCGTCTTTTCCACCTCCTCGAGTTAGGAATCTGAAATTTTTGTAGCATGTTCCTCATGGGTTATAGGCTGCACTAAAAAGTATTTTTTAATTACCTATTAAGGAGAGTGAGAAGGAGTAAGATGACCAAGAGGCAGTATTCCGTGCCTTCACAACCCCACTATTTGGAAACTAAAAATTTTACAGGTATATTCTTTAAGGATGATGAATAATTACTAAGGAGCTATATTTCTTTAACCCACCTCCAAGGGGGTAAGAAGGGGTGTGATGACTGAGAACCGTGATCACTATATTTCTAAAAGCACTCAAGCTTGAACCTTGGATCTTTCACAGGGATGTACCTCATTGGTCACAGGCAAGTCTGTAAGTTACACAAAAGTGTATGAAAAGGAGGCTAGATAAATGAGGAACATGATCACTGTATATCTTTAGTGGCTTATGCTTAGTTAGTAAAAGTATATTTAGAGGGCAATTTTAAGACACATTTTTTTTATCTTGATTCTATATTTAAGATTGGCTATATTGAGGTAATTATTTAAAAGAGTAAGTCTTTTAATTTTATATTTATTCTTGTGATTTGCAACATATGTACTGAAAATTTCATAGGAAAATATTAATTTTTTCTATATTTGGTAAAATCTGGGTTAATCCAAGCTTCGTAGAATATCCTATATAACCAACCAATTAATTAGTCAAGAAGCATGCATAATATTTGCAATGTGTAAGAATGTTATTATGAGTATTAATTATATATATATATATATATATATATATATATATATATATATATATATATATATATATATATATATATATATATATATATATATTAATGAAATTGAAACTGGACTAATGTAAGGGCAAAACTTGTTATCTATGCATTACATATTTTTATATTGCAGATTACAACATTTTTGTAGCTTATTCATTGCCAATTTGGTACATTTAATTTTTTATTAAATCAATTAATTGAAAAAAGAAAAAATGCTTTGTACCTCTTGTCTGTTTGTTCTTACTTTTCCATATATATTGTTTAGAAAAAGTATCTTTTGTTTAAAAATGCCATGAAATTTTTTTTTTGTTTACTTAGTTAAATTATATTGTTTGATGCATAAAGTTATAAAATTATATTGTTTCTTCAACTCAAGATAATTTTATATTGAGTTGGAGAGAAAATGATAATATGCTGTTTTTTTATAGGAAGTTTACTAAATACTTTTGCCAAATAGCATTGAATTAAGCTGGCATTTTAGTCTTAAAGTTATTGAGAAAAAAAAATTGTTGAGAAATAAAGCTGATAGACTTTAGCAGCTGAAGAAAAAATATTGAAAATAGTCTGAGCCAAAGAAGTGCAAAACATAGAGCCAATTAAATTGTTATTTTTAGAGTCCTATTGTTAAAAATTTTACAGAAGCTTAGAGCACAGATGCTCTGCATGGGTACAGCTAGTTATAAAATCCCCCCTTTTTTTTAATATGAAGTAACTGATTTAATTCATTTTTTTAATTGTATATGAAGCAGCTAATTAATTTAAGCATAATTAGTTAAAAAATATATGAAATAAAAGAAATTATGCTTAATTTTTCATCAAAATCTTATTTGGTCAAATGATAAAGTTTAATGTCTAACATGAGAGATGTGGTGTGTACTGAGTAACCAAGTATTATCATATTTGAGAAGTGACCTATAAGGTATCAATTGTAGTAATTGTACAATCAGCATATGCAGATATTAGGTAATGACAAACAGCAGACAAAGGAGGTTGACCACCAGTTGTTTATGACATAATGGAAGTAATATACCCCGTAATTACTGAGATTAATGGTTACAATTATTATGAAACATATAAGTCAATTATCAAAATAATAATTAAGAATCACACTTTCTCCTAGCCCAATTAAATAAAAAAGCACTGAATAACGAATCATGATTAGTTAATATCTGAATTGTTATAAATCTCATTTTAATTGCAAATACATATATGAAACTGACAAGTAGAAAGTAATAGATAAATGATTAATTGTACTAAGTCTTTTGGTTAAGTCTTGATGTCTGGTGCTTTCTCCTTCTAGTATGATATTTTGCACGTGCTTAAAGGTAGGTTATAATGGATACATTTCTTTGGCTTTATGATCCCAGTTTGTCCCCGAGTGGTCTGACCTTTATGTGGTCCAAGTTATTTGATAAATCATTTATACCATAGTAACAATGAAAATTAAATGAACAGTTAGAACATATTGAAAGAAGTGAACCTGTAAAAAGGTGCAAGTAAGAAAGTGCTCACCTTTTTGTCCCTTTATTACCCCTGGGATTAGTTTCATATTTTTTTTTTTTCGCATGCTAGTAAAAAGTAGGCTTTGAGATGACTCAAAGGTATATAACTTCTTTTAAAACGTGGCTTTTGCAATTTTTCAGATAGAAATTTGAAACTGTTTATTTCCAACCAGGTAGGTCATTATTTTAGACTAGCTGTTAGTAATAAGAAAGCAAACAATGAATTCAATATAACAGTGAAGTCAAAAGTAGTGAAAAATAGCAGTTATAGGGCAGTAGCCACTTAACTCTTATCCTGAGTGCTTAGAGTTTTGTTAGTAGGTAGAATCACTGATCTCTACTGTAATTGGACAGAGCAGTAGGTGTCAAAATATGAAAAAAAATAAAGGCCATATTACTTGTCCCCACTGCCATATAATTACAAGGTAAATCATCTGCACACAATGCATTCTGGGACTGGGCAGTGAGAGGATAATGTCAAGTCCTATATTTGGAAATACCTACAAAGGATTTCAATTTTCTTCACCCTGCTCATGGCAGTAAGTAAGCATTATTTGCAGTCTAGTTATAGTAGAGTCAGTGGATAGGGTAAAATAATGCCCTGCATGTCACTGGTTAGAAGCAAATATTATATAACTTCTGCTGGAAAAAATCAAAAATTTTTGTTTCGAAAGGAGTTTTGTTTTATTTTGCCAGTTCATTGTGTAAACCTTCCTGATATGCAGAAAAATCATGAAACCATGATCTAAGAGATGACTAGGTGAGACTTTCTTATATGGTTGATGAATGAATGAATGATATGAAGGTGGGTGGCTCCGGAAGAGCCTAGCACATCGACCAGAGGTCTATTGTACTACCCCAAAAAAGTGAAGGTCCCTAAGAGAAGAGACCAGTAGCCGATGCAAACATGAGCAGGCACTTGACAGGAATGTCATTCAGCTCCCAGGGTTCAATCACATGGCGACCAATGTGTTCGAATCTGTGAGCAGAGTAGGCCTCACATTCACACAGAATGTGAGCTGCAGTTATATATGGTTGATGCTATTTGAATTGATTCTTTGAAAATGAATCGTTTAACAATCTGCAGGATAGGGAGTGGAGTTAGCATTCCATCTAAACTTATCCTACTTTCAAGCACAAAAATAATTTGATATAGGCATTTATAAATAGTCATCTGTATGTATCACACACTTTTTGTGGTTCATATTAGTTTATATGTATAATTTTAAAACTATACTTTTTGCTGTCTTCATAATGCCTTGCCATAAATTTGCAGGATTTTTTTTTAATGTAGAGAGAAACAAATATTAGTTGAACCTGTTGTGAAATTTTTGCAACTAGAAGTGAATAATTCATTCAGCATTTGTTTTTCTTTTTCAATTTTTATATTTTCAAATAATCTAGAATGTGACATAACATAACTGAACAAAGGCTCTGGTAAATATAGATTTACATTATGAAAGTCTGTTTCATTTAGAAATAAAATCACAAAAACTGACTTGGAAGATTTAAAGTATTCACTAAATGATCATAATCATAATGATCACGTATTCACTAAATGATCATAATTCTAAATGCATTCTGGAGTTAGTGAAAAATTTAGGATAATTTGCAAGTTGATACCTTTCATTTAAAAATAAAATCATGATAATTAGCAAAGTAGATTATGAGAACTCTTTGAGGATAGATATAACCTATTTAATAAATAGTTAAAATTCAATTTGAATGTGTTCTTGATTTTAGCAAACATTTTGGTTAATATACTAGTCAAGACCTTTTATTTAAAAGAAATAGCTTGAAAATTTACTAAGAGTTTCCAGGAACTTGCTGGGAACAGATGAATTCAATAAATGATGACCATATTACAAAATTCAATGCGTTCTCCATTTAGGGGGAAATATTGGGCAATTCTGCAGGTTAAGTCCTTTTGTTTAAAAGTAAAATCATGAATACGAGCCTCGTAAAATCTGACAATATGTTAGAGGTAGCTATAAATGCAATACGTACTTATAATTGAAATTTAAATTAATTGTGTTAGACATAAATATTGGGAAAATCAGCAGGTTGAAGCAGTTTGTTTAAGAAGGGAATTGTAAAACCCTGAGTAGATATCGAGAACATGCTGTGGACAGCAATAAATTCAATAAATGGTCATAATCAAATTTAATTGTGTTCTTTTAATAAAAAATATTGGGAAAATGTGCAGATTGAGACTTTATGTTTAAGAGAATTATGAAAATCAACCAGGTAGATTCGGAGAACATGCTGGAAAGAGCTATAAATACAATAAATGGTCAAATTTGAATGCATTCTTAAGTAAGTAAAAAATATTCAGTAAATCTGCAGATTGAGACCTTTTCTTTAAGAAGAGAATTATAAAAATCAACTGGGTAGATTCTGAGCACATACTGGAGTTCAGTAAATGCTCATAATTCAAATTTGAATATGTTCTTGAGTTAATCAAAAATATTGGGAAAATCTACATGTTCAGTCCTTTTGTTTAAGAGAATTATAAAAATCAGCTAGGTCGATTCCAGGAATATGCTGGGGACAGATATAAATTTAATAAATGGTCATAATTTACATTTGAATGCTCATAATTCAAATTTGAATATGTTCTTGAATTAATCAAAAATATTGGGAAAATCTACATGTTCAGTCCTTTTGTTTAAGAGAATTATAAAAATCAGCTAGGTCGATTCCAGGAATATGCTGGGGACCGATATAAATTTAATAAATGGTCATAATTTAAATTTGAATGCGTTCTTGAGCAAGTAAAAAATATTCTGGAAATCTGCAGATCTATTGGGATACACCATTTTAATTTTGATATAAAACAAAATCATTTATTAGTAGCATAAAAATAACTAAATTCCATTATGGAAGAGACATGAGTAAATAAATGACTGTTTTTAAGATTATGTGGTCTTAAAGGTCTCTATACTACACTACACACTTTTTCTATATTTGTAAATATCATAGTTATAGCACCAAAGGTTGCATACATCAATATCTGAAATATGTAACATTTTACTATCTAAGAGCACTTGCAAACAAGAAATATTGTACTAATAGGAATTAATACAGAAAATTATATGACCTCATTAACTACAACGGCACTTTGGAATGACAATGTGTTAATTTCTGGTCTATATACTATACATTTTTTTTTATCTAGTAAAAACTGTATTTCTTTTTATCTATTTGAAATGATAATGTATCTTATACAACATCACTCGTATGATTGGCACACATGCATTTTCCAATTTTGATCTTATTGCCAAATCTAAGTCATTGAATGGTCAACTCTGCTCTACACCCCAAAATTTCTTTTGTCTTCATAATGTTTATAACCATGTTTCTGATATTAATGATCCAAAAATTACCACCCACAAAAATTTTAATATTTTAGACCTTTTCTAGACGGTTTCATGCTTAAAAGAATCTTTTTTTATTTCCAACGGTATGATGGAACTTGATATAGTGTAACAAATAAAAAACTTCAACAAAAATGAAGAGTTTTATTGTCCCATTTGGAATCTTGCTTCCTAATATCACTATGCTTCAGAAACCCCTTGAAGAACCTTGCATCACTTAATATGTGCTCGGTTTGTAACATTGTCATCTCTACAAAGGGGGCAGTTTTTTTAGACAGAACATCAGTAGAGAAAAAGTGCTCCACCAAACAGTTATGTCCAATGGTCAGATGAAAATTGCCCATTTCACAATGTGGCTAATCCTGTACATCTGTTTTTACTAAGTGCAAGAGATAGTTTCCTATCACAAAGGATGTGTACGAATAAGTTGATTCAATAGACTGTATTGTTGCTTTGAAGTCTGATAATAGAACTTTCTTGAACTTATGACGACAAGCTTCCAGTTGCTCCAAAGCCACCTGGATAGTAATTACTTCGCCATCAAAAGCTGTGCTAAGGTTTTCCACTGGTATGTAAAAAATAAAGAAGTTACAATTAACTCCTCCATTTGGAGAATCAAGCATAGATGATCTATCAGTATAAACTTTGAGCCATTGCTAAAAGTAATCTTTGAACACCTTTTTCTATCTCGCAGAATAAACACAGTTTGGGATGGTCTACTTTATATAAATAACTTAATATTTTTTTAATAAACTGCATTTAAATTGAGATCATCATATTAAATCTGTTATATGTATATTTTAAAATCTTGAATTTCTTTAAACAGGATCTTGCAATGTGGATAAACGTGTGAAAAGTCTTACTGAAGTTTGCCGTTCACATTCCAATATTATTTTCGAAGATAAAAAAAGTTATGAACCCGGATGGAAAAACCTGGCCCAAAATGACAGTAATGATGAATACACATACAGAACTTCCAAAGAACTTAATGGCTTACCTTTCTGGGCCATCAGGGACGTATATGGTGGTGGTGGCTATGTTTTTCCTTTGCGTGGAACTCCTGAAAAGCTGAAAGAAGAAATATTCCGTTTGGAGAAAAGTGACTGGATTGATGAAAGAACTAGAGCTGTGTTTGCTGAATTTTCTGTGTATAATGCTCAAGTAAATCTTTTTGGAGTTATGACTATTATTGCTGAATTTTTGCCTGGTGGTGGTGTAGTTCCATTTTATCGGCTTGAAGTTTTACGTCTTATGAGATACCATCAAGGATTTGGTGGTTTTGTTTTGGCTTGTGAATTGACATATGTTATTTTTACTCTATACTTTGTAATCCGAGAATTTAAAAAGTTCCGTATAGAAGGTCGAGATTATTTTAAGTCATACTGGAATTGGGCCGAATTGATAGTTATTGGACTTTCAATTAGTTCTATTGTATTCTATTCCTACAGAATGTTGATTACCCGTAAGATTTTATCAACATTTGAAAAAACTCATGGGAATGGGTATATTAAAATGCAATTTGTGGCATCAGTTGATGAAGTCTTTGGTTTCCTTATGGCATTCCTCATGTTCATCGCCATTTTAAAATTTATCAAATTGTTGAGGTTTAACAAAAGAATGGGTATTTTATACAGTACCTTAGCAATGTGTGCAAAAGATCTGAAGTCTTTCTTTGTTGTTTTTGGCATAATTTATCTGGCCTTCGTTCAGTTTTTCTATTTAGTGTTTGGTTTCACTATGCGGGAATTCTCATCATTTATTACAGCAGCTGAAACAACATTCTCAATTATGAATGGTGGTGGTTTTGATTTTGATGCAATTTGCCTGGCTGCCCCATTACTCGGCCCGATGTCTTTCTTCATATTTTGTCTGGTGACAACAATAATCTTGTTGAACATCTTTGTCACACTCATCCTAAGTGCATTCCAAGATGTCAAAGTGGACATTGATAAACAGGGTAACGATTATGAGATCGTGGACTTTATGTGGAAGAAGCTAAAAGGATTCTTCTTTATCTTTGATGATGACAAACCAAAAGATGATGAATGCGATAATGACGTGAAGCCAATATTTGGAATAGGAAGACTTGGTCCAAATGATGACAAAATTCAAGATTTCCCGGAGAAAGTTGACAGACTTTTAAATCATATTAATTCATTCTACTTTGATGGTCAACTTGACTTAAATAGTAAGAAGGCTCTGAAAAATCTTTATAAGAAAGATGATAATAATGACGACTATGATTTCGGAATGGGAAAAGGAGGTAAATCAAAATCTGACAAAATGTCCTTTATGAGTTGGAATAATCGCTAAAGATTGTTCTTCTATCTGAAATCATGATTTTTTCATTTTTCATGCACGTGCATACATATTATTCTTTTAAAAACTGCAAAATTGTACATTATAGTTCTGTTTAGTTCTGTTTACTTCTAATCTATTTTCATGACTTAACCAAAGTAAGCTATAATTGTATTTATTGTAGATGTATTCACAGTGTATAAATTTTATGTTAATTTATTATTTATGTTTCTATTGTATAAAGTATGCATTTCTTTCTAGATCATCTTACGCACACAAAAAATATGTGGATTTTAAAAAAATGACTGTGTAGTTTTATTTCAGAGTTTTAGAATATGTTAATAAATGTTACTGTGTAGCTTTGAAATTTTAACTTTTAGTAGCATTGCATTGAAATGTTATTTATTTTCTGAATTCTAAATAAAAGTTGTTAAACAATATATTTTTGTCTCTTTTAGTAAGAATCGCAATTTTAGCTTTTTATCTCTTCTTGTTCTAATACATATTTTATTGCAGTATCTCTGTGATATTGTTATTTTCAAACTGTATCATGAATTTTTATCATAGTAGTACGTACACTGTAAAACATTTGCAAGCATGTTACTGAAAGTTTCAGCCGTCCATAATTGGGAGTAAGGTTCCTGATAGTTATGATGATTATATATATAATATATAATCATTGAAGAATTTTTATTTTACTTGTATGATATATACTCGAGATTGATCATTAATAGAAAATGTTCTGTATAGCAAAAGTAAATGGAAGATGGACTGAAATGTAAATGTGATATCAAAAAGACTACGACAAGCAGTGGAATATTTTAAAAAGAACATGATAAGTAAACATTATAAATAAAACAGGTACTAAATTGGTATAAAATACCTCTTTTTCCCTGTTCCATATATAAGTTGAGGAATGGAATAAGAATTACATGTGGTAAAGAAAATGTATATATATATATATAAATACAAAAATAATGCTTCGGCAGACGATAATTAGTTAAATATTTCAGATGAAGCTGGCATTTTCATGAATGCCTGTAACTGTGGCTTTTCTGATAGTTTACCGAAATTGTCATCAAAGTAGCTGAAAAAAATAAGCAAAGATTGCAGAATATTTTACAGTGTAGTTAAAACAGAGATATTTTAATATTCTACATTGACAATTTGATTTCAAATTCTAAATATGAAAGTTAGTATTTTTGCGGGTCTAGGAACGTTTGTATAAGGGAAAATTTCTGGAGAACGAAGAGAGTTATGATTTTTTTAATACATCTGATTATGAAAATCCTATTATGCTACATGATGAAAAACGTTAAAGAGACTAAGCCCTCTTTTCTATTGGGGGGCTAAGGGCTATCTTGCTCTCTTTTAGAGATAGAGAAATAAGTCAAATGGTGAATAAATGTAAAAATTTCAAATTTAATCTAATAGAAGTTTTAGTGTCAATAGTACAGTATTTTTTAGTATACAAGCAATTGTATTCATGAGGTTAAAATTTTAGAATATGTGGCATTTAAACAGAAATCCTGTTTTTTGGGTTTTTTTATTTTATTTTCTCTACAGTAAGCAAGGAAACTATTGCGATGCATAAAAAATCTGCCTCTCGGATTTTGACGCACTATCACATTTTGGACAACCGTGAACAGTTTTTTAATGACACCTGTTTGTAAACATAGTGCATCTCTGAAACGAACTGAGCGATATGTATAAAATTTGGTATGGTTTTTTAAATTGGTGACTACAAAATGTATTTGGGAAAGATTAGAATTACTCAAAGTAAACAGTAATGATCTAAATTTAATGTTCTAAATGAAGAATTTGTTTTAAGAATATATAGAAATAAATATCTAAATCAAACTATACATCTCATACAACAAAAATATATTTTTTACAAAATTTTTCTAATTTGGAGATTTTAACAAAAATACTATTTTTGAGGCATTCTAATCATCGTTTGGCTATTTATAGGGTACTTTCTCCCTTTCCTCTCCTTTGCTTGAAACTGTTTCTGCATGAGAAGTGTCTAGAAAGCCTAGGCAAAGTGTGGACAGCGATAACGCTGAGAAGAACAAATTAACATATTGCCACAAAATTGTGTATTTCAAAAGATTGTATAAAAATTGAAATAGATAGGAGTTCTTGTAATTTCTGTGATTATATTAAAATTTGTTCTTGACAAAATTTTTCTAACAGTGCATTGAAAATGTAACTTTTCTAAGCTATTTCGATAAAGTTACTTTCTTAATATTCTGGTAGAACTTAATCATTCTAAAGAAATAATGTTTAATAGTTTGAGGAAAATATTAAAAGTGTTTGGGCTACGCAAACATGGCTAAAGGTATGAGTACATTTAATTGTATGTTCACTTTAAATTATCCCTTTATTTCTGCACAATTTTAAGTGGTAATGAAGATTTTAATAGATATAAATTTAAAATATAAATTTGTTTCATAGGAAAAGTAACATGATGAATTCTCTGAACGAATGCAATATTGTGTATATATATATGTATATATACATACACAGTGCCCCAAAAACATTGATCTCGGATTTTATTCCTTAAATATTGATCTTAGACATATATAATAAATTACGAAGTTGCGTAAAAAAGGTACAGAATTTTATGAAATCGATTAAAATTTTCAATGGAATTAAATTTTAAGAAATACAAAATTTAAATTTTTATATGGTCCCCGTACAAAAACATTTCCAGTGAGTTAAATGTGCCCCATACACTAATAAGGTGATGTACAAAATTTCAGCATTTTATCATAAAAAGTCCCAGAGATATGAAAAGACAAAAATTCTGACTTAAACCACTTTTCGATGCATCGACATGGATTCTCAGAAGGGAAAAATCATGTCGGCAGATTGCTTTTCAAGGGTCATACACAAATTATGAAAGAAAACGATGATTACATAAATAAATAATAATTTTGCTATTTATTGGTACAAAAGTATCTACACTGTGTAGAAATAATAACTTTACACAAAGATTACAAAGCTTGTTCAAAATGTTTTCCATCCATGCCAATACAGAGCTGCATTCACCTGATAACACTTCTGTGCACTCGATCAAGTTCTTGCTCGGTGATGTCACGTCAACCATCTTGGATGCGTTGTTGCAACTCTGCTTTATTTAAGGGAGGTGACAGACAAACAGTTGTGCATAAACGACCCCACAAATAAAAATCCATAGGCATTAAATTAGGCGATCTAGGGGGAAATTCGACTGCCCATGCAAGCCAATCCACTTGTCTGGAAACTCTTTATTTAACCAGTGTTTCACAACTGTAGTATGGTGAGCTGGAGATCCGTCCTGTTGAAACCATATATGTGGGGCAGTTCATCCATAAAATCAGGAATAACCGCATTCAGAATCTCATTAACATATCTGTCACCCGTCAACATACAGTATGGGTCCAAGCAGACGATTTCTGAAAATACTGCACCATACATTTACAGAAAATTGCTTCTGATGATGAATATCACGCACCAAGAATGGATGTGTGTCAGACCAGACGTGTTCATTTTGAGGATTTATGCATCCATCTTGTTTAAAACAGCATTCGTCAGACCGAATTACTTTTTTCAGGAAAGAGGTATTTACATCTTCCTGATTTAGAGCTCAATTACAAAAATCTAGACAACGTTGATAATCTGTTGCCTCTTGTCTTTGCACATATTGAATGTTAAACGAATGCCCTTTATTCTGTCTCAGTATTCTCCACACTGTTGCACGTCCGGCCGTCCAAATAGCTGCTCTTAGTGCCCTGGACGAGTCGGACGGTCTGGGTCTTCTACACTGTTGCACGTGGTACGTTCATTTTTGAAGCAGCGGTACGAGCACTACTATGTTGTTGAGACCCAGACCGTCCGACCTACCAGAAAGATGTAAGGTAACTGTTTGGACGGCCGGGCAGTGCCACCCAATTTAGACCGGAACCCAGTGGGGAAGGCATTCACAGGGACCGTACCCTCCTTCCCCTACCACCAACCTCTCGGAAGGACTTACGGACCCACATGTTTAACGTGATCGTACTCCGCATAAACACGGCGGCAGTTGTGGCAGGGTGCAAATCCAGCGCGCAAACCACCGGGCTACCGCGTCCGAAATGTGCCAACAGCACGCGGTGTTCCCAGGTGGATACCCACAGAAAGTACTAACCGCGCCCGATGCTGCCTGACTTTGGTGATCTAACGAGAACCGGTGTTTTCAGCACGGTACGGCCGTTGGCTCTGAACACTACTATGTGGATGACTGCAAAAGTAAGTTTCTGCAACTTCGACAATTGTTTGTCGCGCCTTCGAGTATGTCTCCACGTCTCAAAGACCTCTTTTTATATAACTTGGAAGTATCAAAGCAAAAAATCTAGTTCCACTTGCCCGTGAGTGAGAACACCGGTTGATTTATATGCTGCAGGATGCTTCATTCTCATGTGCGTTGCATGAGCTTGACAGTTTGATCAATTGTATAATTCTTAAAACGACATTTGCGTGCCGAGTTTCGTGGCTATAGCTGAATTTGTTATGGGTGCATATATTTTTTGCAACATAGTGTGTATATATATATATTATGTTGTATATATATACGTATATATATACTGATCAGCTTGTGTGATGTTCGGCCTGGGTCTTTTCATTTTGCCCAATTTTTTACAATTATTTAAGCTTTCTTTTTACCCCCCTTTGTAGATTGACATGCTAGCTTACTTCTTTTGCTTCATAGCTGTGTTTTGATATATATTTTTTATAACTTTTTTACATTTTTTATACTAATGTATTTATTGATAGTATATTCTTATTCTATTGTTACATAATTCTCAACACGATTCCCCCTTTTATATAGATAAGTTACCTGCTAATATTTTCCATACTGTACTTGAATATTGTCACCTAGGAAAACTTAACATCTGTGCCAGAGTAGTTGGGTTGTTAGTCATAGTTTTTATCTTAAAAATTTATGGCGGTATTATTATCATTAAAGGTTATCCTAAAAGTTTATGACGCCAAATATCCAGTTATGAAACTGTGGTGGAGAAGAATAAGATAACTTTTTAAAGAAATGCTTGTTTTACAATTTTGGGTCTATACACTCTTGTAGCTTGCTCCTTAATTAAATTTTCATAATTACAAGAGAGACATTGCATCAAGTATAAGCATTGAGCCCCCACAAAAATGTGGAAATATCTGCGTGGAGTAAAGGCATGAAAGAGTTACAAAGTTTTTCCAGCTGCTTACCAACCATATTCACGAACTTGATCAGGAAGACCGATCCAGCTTCAAGCAGCCTGAGCTCAATCTTTATGAAATTTGATCCCTGCTTCGTGGTAAGATCGAATTTGTCGATTTTAATGAGGTTCATAAAATCATGGATAGAAAGTTTTCTCAATGCCATTGCAAGTACCGATTATTTCATAACAACGAACGCATAAAATTTGCAAAACCGATCAATAGACGCTGCAATCAGTAATAGGGGCGCATTCCTAATATCAGTTACTTTGAAAGTTTGGTTGGGAAAGCCAATGAGACGTTTAGAATCTTAAGTAATTTCTATATACAGTGCAACTTGGAAAAAACGAACGTCGCTAATTCGAAATTGTCGTTAATTTGAAGATCGTTAATTCAAAGATTGGTCTCTTGAACTTTGTATTAAATCAATGTTAAAAAATCGTGGATAATTCGAAGTTCAACTTCCTTAATTCGAAGTTTTTTATAAAAACTTTCGAACCATAACAACTTTTCGGCCTTTCATCGTTAAGACATCATCGCCGGAATACCCCCACCTGTTCGATACGTGACAGCTGAAACCCCCCTTTCTGGTTACTTATTCGACCGGTTCGAGCGTTCAACCTACAGAGGGTGTTGGTTCAACAGGCTTCAGACGTCATTTGAGCTTCCTACTGATGATTTTGCTAACCTTAAACGACTGAACTCTACAAAACAATCAGAAATTGCACAATTTTTTCTAAAACTATAATTTTCTATATTGAATGTAATACGTACATATATGTAGCTTACGTGAATCTTATTTTGTTTACATATAGTGTTTAAGTCCTTCATGCCATGATATTTCTCAATAAATATTTACTTATTGACAGAACAACCTTTTTAAGCATTCAGTGGACCTGAAACTAAAGTTAAAAGATGTAGCTCTTTTAGAACGAAGTTTTGGATAATTCGAATTTTTTTAGTGGTCCCTTCAGCTTCGAATTATCCAACTTGCACTGTATTTCCAAATGATGAATATTGGGGTGAAACAGCTCAGTGGTTAGCGCGTGGGGATTGCACTCGCATGACCCGAGTTCGATTCTGTCCAAACTGTTCACGCAGAGCACGGGCACGTTAAATAAGTGAGTCCGTAAGTCCTTCCGAGAGGTTGGTGGTTGGGGAAAAAGGGTACGGTCCCTGTGAATACCGCCCCCACTAAGTTCCTGTCTAAATTGCCGAAGAAGAAGAAATGGTGAATATTGCAAAAGACGAAACCGTTTTCATAAATGTAGCACTGGAAATAATGATTTATACGTGGTTTATTTTTACTTTAAGAATAATTTACCTACTACCAATTTAAACTCCTTTAACTTCAATGCAAAACACAGAATTCCGAAAGAGTTTTATAATGAAGTCTTCAACAACTAAATTAACTAGATTATTATCGACAATTTTTTTATGACGTACCTTATTTAATTATATTAATATTTTCTGCAAACACTTTTTTTCTGACTTTCCTGTGACAACGATTTTTATCAAGAAGTACTTAGAATATATAGCTTTAATAGACAAAGATTATAAAATAAAATCCGCGACGTTTAATTTAATTTGCTGCCTTGGGAAAGAAAATTAGTCAAATTCACGACAAAATATTGGAAGTAATTTAGGTTGGAATAATTCGAAGAAAAATTAATTCTGTATTTTCTTTATACCTTTTATTGAATTATTTTTGTACTTTAGATACTTTTGCGTACAGTATTTTTACATTTTAGCAAAATTATTTTTTACGTTTATTAGGAGTTAATTAGCTGATTAACATCTGTATGACTTGAAATAACATTTGCCTTAACAGCAAAGATAGAACAGGTTCTTCACAACAATTATAAATATTCAAAAGTTAGTAACTATTAAGATTTGAGATTCCACTTTGTCATCCTTTACACTTTCCCAACATATACGGTATAATATGTAGAGCAGTATTGATTTGGGGTCGAAAATTTGAACGAGTTTTCAACGAAACAACACGTTTTAAGAATCTTTGAACTCGATCCGAACGTTTTAGAGATAATGTTAGTGTGTATATGTATGTTAGTATGTATATTATAGTATATGTATGCACAGAATTATTATATTAGTATATGTATTAGAAGAATGTATACAGAAGCGTTCATAAGTTTTCTAAGGATCCCTAGCGAACTTTGATAAAAACAATTTTTATCAAAGTTCAAAATCTATCCGAATCAATAAAATAAATACAGTAAAACGTCAATCAAAAATAAATACAGTAAAACGTCACACATATGAAAATTGATAATCCGAAAAATCGATTATCCGTCAATTTAATTATGCTGTTTCTAGAAGTTGTTTTTAAAAAGTTTGTTGGAAGTTTTTTTTTATGTTGTTTAAATAATAATAATAATATTAATACGGATTCATTAAAAGACTAACATATACGTTAGTCTTTCTACTTTGGGTTCTGAAATATAATTTTGGACTCCCGGGTAAATACTATTTTGGAGGTCTTTGTATGATATAAAATATTTCCGGGTCTGAACTAGCTTGCCCTAATGGATAATTTGGTACTAGTTATATAACAAAACGCACCATGGGAATTATAACATCATGATCTCAATATTCTTAACTATAATTCGATAAACAGGTTATAGTCTAAACGTTGTAAAGAACACTATAAACTGATGAACAAATATCTACTAATAAAATGTAGAATCATATAAAATACCAAGAAAACGATGGATTATGTATAATAAATATACAAATCAATAGTCTTTAAAAGATTGCAAAATAAGTCCAACAAAAAAAAATGTACAAATTGTTGGGCAAACGGTCGATTAGGCTGCTTGGTCCTCTGGAAGCCTGTATGTACGAGTATATATATTATAAAATCTGAAGTGGCAACACTGTCTGAGCATCACATGACTTTCCTTATACAATGCAATAAATTTAATACTTTTACAATAAAAAAAATGCTATTCCTATAGTAGATACTTATATTCTTTCCAAGATATTGAATTTTCTTCAATTAGTCGTCATTTTCATTGATTTAGCGTCATTTTTATCTATTTGGCGAGATTTTCGTTAATTTGACAACATTTAAAAATGTCGCCAAGATGGCGACATTCCGCTTAATTCGTCGCCAAAATCTCGCCAAGCGTTATGGATGGAGAAATAAGTTATTCTTACAGCGGATAAATAACTATTGCCGTTCAAATACAAAACTATTATTACTCAAAGTATCTTTTTCGTGAATGGAACGAGTTAGATCCACGAGAATGATGACACCAAATTTATCGCATGATATTGCATATGAAAAGTGAACATGTTTCTCAAGAGTTAATAATTTTTTTTTTTAATTTATGGGAGTTTTTGTTAAATGTATTTGAAAAATGTGCAATATTTTAAGAACGGTTCATGCTAGCGTTCTAAACTTTATGTCAATCGTTTTCTAAGGGAAAAATTACATAAGAAATGTCTATTTGCGTAACTTTTTTAAAGGTTTTGATTTCTTGATGATTTTTTTAAAATTTCACTCGAAAATTTAGGGCAGTTCTGAGCGTTGGATTACGTTTAAAAACAATAGGCTTCCAGTATTCACAGAATGTGATTTTTGTACCAAATTTCATTCGAATCGCTCCATTCGTTCGTGAGATATCGTCTCCACACACATCACCTCAAAAATGTTCGATCAGGGATGTTTGAAACGTGCCCTTCCGTCGAAAACTCGAATTCGAATTTTCGACCCCGTCACAATACTTTCCTTATACATTATGTATATAAGGAAAGTAATATATTATATATGTATATATATTGTATATGTATATATCTATTTATATAAATAAAATTGAAAATCTGTCTGTCTGTCATCACTGGAGAATGGCTTAACAGAATTTGATGAAATTTTGTGGATAGCTTTGAAATAGCCTCCATAAATTTAGCCCAAGTTTCAAGTATCTAAGACTAAGGGTTGTCGAGATATTAATGAAAAACGAAACTTTTCCCTAGGAGTTCTACTCTCTTAACTCCGTGGTTTATCCAAACGAAAAGCTTGAAAATCGTTTGAAAGTGAATTAAAACCTTATCTCTGAGTTTGATGGCAGATTTTTTGCGCTAATTAGTCACTGTGTGAAAACATGAATTGTTTGAAACACGATTTAAATGGGAAATCTATCTCCATGGTTTTTTTTGCACAAGCTTTTACTGAATAATGAAAAGTATAAAGAAATCAAAATGATTATTTAATTTCGCAGTTTATGAGGAAGATTCTATCTTATATCATGTTGCTCAGAAACCCAATTAAATTAAATTTAACTGTTAATTTTAATTATTATTTTTTCGATTTGAATAATAAATAAATGGATATAAAAAAATATTTTAGAAAAGAACGATTTGATTTTTCTTATAGCATTTTTGACTGGATAATATCAATTACGGTCTTCAGGTTTAAAAGTTATTATTATTGATATTTTCGGGGATTATTGATTCAGGGATTATTGATATTTTCAAGTTATTATGCCATTGTGTTATTATGACAAAAATTCTTTAAATTTATATATTGTACGTTGTACGAGTACTCGTCTACAAATGCACGGCTATATCTTCTAATCTAAGAGAATATAAGTAGTACAAGTATATTGGCATATGTTTTGATATATATTGGCATATATTGGAATCAATTACGACCTCCTGGTATAAAGAGTACTGGGATTATTGATACTTTCAATGTGTTACGTCATCTCTTTTATTTTGGCAGAGATTTTTGGAACTCATATTGTAATACGGGTTATCTTCTACTAACACACTGGCATATTTTCTATTCTGCGACAATATAAGTAGTACGGTATTGCATATATTGATTCAATTCTTTTTTGTAAATTTGTTTACAAAGGGGGCCAGGATGTTTTATTCTTCAGATCTGCCCGTGCAGATAATTTTGCATAGTGAGAACAGATATTCTTAAACTTCTCTTTAGGAGCAATAAATTTAATATTTTAACAGAATTTGCACATGATTTCGAATTAGTTTCTTTATATTATATACTCCGTACGAAGGACGGGTATGCTGCTAGTATTATATATGTATGTAGATTATATACAGAATGTCCCCAAAACATTGACCTCGGCTTTTATTCCTTAAATATTGATCTTAGACATATATAATAAATTACAAATTTGCGTAAAAAAAGGTGCAGAATTTTATGAAATGGATTAAAATATTCAAGGGAATTAAATTAAAAAAAATACAAAATTTAAATTTTTATATGGCCCCTATACAAAAGCATTTCCAATGAGTAAAATGTGCACCATACACTAATAAGGTGATATACAAAATTTCAGCATTTTATCATAAAATGTCCCAGAGATATGAAGAGACAAATATGCTGATTTAAACCACTTACCGATGTATCGACATGGATTCTCAGAGGGGGAAAAATCATGTCGGCAGATCGCGTTTCAGGGGTCATACACAAATTAAGAAAGAAACCAATGATTACATAAATAAATATTAATTTTGCTATTTATTGGTTCAAAAGTATCTACACTGTGTAGAAATAATAACTTTACACAAAGATTGCAAAGCTTGTTCAAAATGTCTTTCATCCATACCAAAGATCCATTAAAGATAAGAGGCAGATATTATTTGCCTATGATGCATTTCTGCATTGAGTCATTTGCACGCTTGCTGTAAACATTTACATTTTAATTTGTGATTAATCCCTCACCAACTTAATACATAATAATATATATATATATAATATATATATATATATATATATATATATAACCATAATAACCTCACCATAAATACATTGCACAGACACACAGACAGGCACACGCACATATAGACGTCGTAGAAATAGTTGTTTCCTATTCTAGAGGTCTCGAAACGTGTAGATCCGTCGAAAACTCGAGTTGCAATTTTCGACATGATTCCAATACTTTCCCTATACATTACCATGTATTGCAGGGAAAGTAAAAACTATTTTTAGCGTGACGTCTGTGTGTGTGTGTCAGTCCGTGCAATGTATGTATTCACTCTAGCTGAAAAACTAATGGAACAAATTTCACAAAATTTGGTAAGTAATTCACTTGTGGGTTACCCTGGTGCTCATAGATTATGATTCGGAATAAAAAACCCCGCTTTTCTGGCAAAATGGCCCACAAATATCTTCACAATCTGAAACAAAAGACTACATATGCTCAAATGTGTTCATTAATTGCTTGTTTCATATGTAATTTTTGACGATAAAAATAATTGGATGAACCGCATTACTCTATAACTAGCCGATCTCTAGACAGTTTAGTTTTGTCGCATTTTTATTACACCGTGCGGCAGGAAAGACATCTGATCAAAGATGCTTGGAGCCTGTTCCCGAATTATAAGAACAGAGGAGGAGCTAGCTTTTGCTCAGTGATTATAATGTCAGTCTACAATGCATCAGGTTCCTGGTTCGGGGCCCGGCGACGCTCAATCGCCACAGTGATGACTGGACGTTTGAAACACGCAACCTTCCTCTCCAACGATCTCACCATCTCAACACGAGATGGCAGCACCACACGGAGTCAGAAGCCTTGACACTCCCTTCCTGGTTGACCACGACTGTCCGTCACGCCGAGGCGACACGCCTCCCGGCCTTCCTTCCTCATCAGCGGAGGCAGTGTGCGGCAGCAAAGACATCTGATCAAAGATGCCACACGAGCCAGTATCCGAATTATAAGAACAGAGGAGAAGCTAGCTTTTGATTAGTGATTATAATGTCGGTCTTGTAACCAAAAGGGTTATTTTGTTCAATTAATCCCAATTTAACGAATTATTTAAGAAATAAAGAGAAAATTAATTTGAGTCTAGGGAAAGTCATGTGCTGCCGGTGGCGTGCAGCACATATGCGTGGCCGGTGAGAAAAAAAGAGCTCGTTAAAGCGAGTTCTACTGGTTAGTGAGTGGTACGAACATGGAACAAAACTCCGAACTCCGAGAGTTGACGAACTTCAGTGAGCTGGATGAATGCAAGCCGAGTGGGGCGAAAGAGCTCGCGAAGCGAGTTCCGAGGATAGGCGAGTGTCAGCGAAGTAGGGGCGAAGCTCCAACATCTGCGTAGCAGGAGTAACGAAAAAGCTGTTGAAACGAGTTCTTGCGATTCATGGATGGCATAGACCATGTTCGCAGTCCCTGAATAATGGGAGATAGCTAGTGATGACGAGCAATGGACTCGAAGGAAGTTTGTGTGCACCGGCGGGGGTGAATAGCTCCGGAATGAAAAGGATTGGTGAGTGTTAGTGAACAGAGAGAGGTCCCCAGCGAAGTATCACGTCTGCGTAGCAATCGGAAAGAAAGTGCTCGCAGAGTGAGTTCAGCGAACGCCAAGGAGTAGGCAATTAGACCCACCAATTCGGTCCAGGAGGTCCACGTCCAGTTTAAATCACAAAAATTCAGAAATAAAAATTTTAATATAAGAAAAATATCCTCAATCTTTCCAATAATAAAATAATTTATCTCAGAATTGAAGCTAATTATGAATGCCTCCCCAAAACAACAACAAAATTAAACAAAGATCAATAATGCATAAAGCATTCATTATGAAACACTTTCCAACTGAAATGCAATTTTTATTTAAACACCTTTAAAATGCAATACATTCAGAGCTGATATATTTTAAATTATCACAGTACTACAGTAATTTATTATATTTGAAAACTTAAAACGTCATGGAAATGAACTTTATTGAAATGACGTCATTGAAATATAAATCGTCTGGCTCTCTATGTCAAGCAATGGGTATTTCATTCATACACTTTTATTAAAGACTCCAGAGTTAAATAATTTTGCATGAAAAAGAAATCAGCAATTCTTACATAACTTATCTTACAATCACTTATTTACATTCTGCATTCATTAAAATTAGGATTCGTTGTAAAATTAAACTAAGTTTGATGATCATTTAAACTCAAAAATATTATAATTGCGTTGGCATAGAATATAAATCCACAGAAAATATGCGAAAATAAAGCGGTTTTAGGACGGACGCAACACTAAATATGAATTTAAAAATCACGATTTTTACTCTATAAAAAAAAAAAATGAATGCCATAATTCACTTTGAAGTGTGTCACGTGATCTCTTCATATAATATGAGTGTAATTATTATTTTAATTTTTATTTAAAAAGCTACCGCACATATTTTGCTGAAAGCTATTTTTATATATTTTATGGGATAATTTGAATATTTTCTAAAATTTTCGAAGCAATTTGTGAATTTTAACTTCGCTTAAAAACTGTTTGAAAAATTAGTTTCTATAGGGTTGTTGTTGTTGAAACCCAGACCGTCCGATCTATCAGAAAGGTGTAAGGTAACTGTTTGGACGGCCGGGAAGTGCCACCCAATTTGGACCGGAATCCAGTGGGGGAGGCATCCACAGGGACTGTACCTTCCTTCCCCTACCACCAACCTCTCGGAAGGACTTACGGACCCACATGTTTAACGTGATCGTACTCCGCGTGAACACGGCGGCAGTTTTGGCAGTGGCTGGAATCGAACCCGGGCCTACCGAGTGCAACTCCAGCGCGCTAACCAATGGGCTACCGCACCCCTAAGTTCTATAGGGTGCAATATAGGTTCCCCCTAGTTTCTATAGGGTGCAATGTATCAATGTATTTCATTTTTTCAACCCGGGTTCAATCTAAAACTAATTTCGTGATATTATTTAGTTACATTCCCATATATCCCACAGACCGTCTGAACAACATACTAAAATTTCATTTTGGTAAAATCATTTTTACGGCAGCTATCGTGCGAACTGACAGACAGATAGAATGAACAAAGTCATAAACACTTTTCAACTATGTTGGAAAGCGTTAAAAAGAAAATGCTGCATTGTTAAGCCAAGCGAGCACGGACCAGAAATTGATAAATAATTCAATAAATTAAATGCATAAATAAACGCATTTATATACATACATACAGAGCATACATATAAAATACATACAAGACATGCATATAGCATACAAATATATATAAAAAATATCTATAAAACCCGTCAATTTTTTTCATAGGATCCATAAACTTTTTCTATTTTTTTAACTCCTTATTTCAAAAATTTTTCAAAGATTCTTCCAAATATAGTACCACAAACTAAACTCCTATCGTTTAATACCAGTATGCATTAACTCGATAAATTCCTATAGTTTTATACTAGTATGCATTCAATAGGGTAAGGACTGGACCAGGCAGAAAATTATTACCAGTCATACAAATTGGTTAGAAATAAGGCCTTTCGTGTTAAAAAGTTTCTTCTTATTAATGAGGTTTGTAATAACACCATACTGATATTCTGCTACAAGCCATAAACGACACTAAGATAATTTTCCTTCAAAAAGTAAGAATTCTTTTTTGAGAAAAATCAAATTATGGAGCAGTTTTCCAGTGAGCCGATCACAAGCTTCGATTTAGCTTAGCAAGTGATATGTTTAAAAAAAATAGTTAAAACTCAGTAATATAAAACACACAATGTTCATAAATACATTTATAACATTAAAATACTGTTTTTATCCAAATGATCATCTTAATATACAAAAGTTGCCAAAAAATCACTTTTAAGAAATCACAGTTTAAGAACTATAGTCCCACAGGATCTAATATTATCAGTATCACCTTGAAAGTCCAAAAAATAATTATATTATAATAGATATATATATAGTTTTTCTTAACATACAGTAGTTCTTTTGTATATCTTATTAGGGGATATAAATAGTTTACACCGCAAACATCATATAGTACTGCAATCAGCCGATAGAAGCCCAAAATTAACTTCTATTTGTAATTATCTTAATAAGTAAATATAATTTATCAGATTAGTGCTTAAAGGACCCAAAGAATAACTCGGATGATGAAATGCAAAATACAAGACCAATCCTTCAGCCAATCAATCACCGGTCTGAAATCGGCTGAGCTTAAAGTTTGGTTATATTTTAGACTTTTTCTTAGTATTTAAAAGAAAACAAGAGTTATAAATAGTTTTCTACCAGTAGAGATTATTATTAATAATCATATAAATACTTTAGAGTGCAAAAATACAGTCACTTTGAAATATCAACCGCTTGAGAATCAAATCAGATGCATTAAACATATTCAAACTTACCTTTATGATCGAAGAAATGAGCAGATTGTATTAGATAAACATCAATAATAACATTAGCATCCTATTTATTATGTTCTTAAAACGTAAAATATCAGTCGGTAGATTCTTTTTAGAATGAGCACTGAAAAAGAAAACAGCCAATAGCTGAGGCCAGGAATTCAACCTTCAATGTTAAAATAATTTACTATAGATGGAAATTTCTTCTAAATGCAGCAGTATGAACAACAAAAGATGATTCCATAGAAAACCTACAATAACACATTACAACAAATCCGTAAAAAATGATCAGTATTTATTTACTTAAAGAAGTAATGGCGACCGACTCAGATAAATGCGCACACCACCAAATGCGTCGAAATAGCCACATCGGCATCAAAATTCAGCAGATGATTTCTCAATAGATAACACCACTATATAAACACTCTTTAAAGCGTAGGCAACATTATTATAACAGCTTTGATACTTCATTCATATGACTTGGAATATAACACTTCAAAAATCCGGCTCAAGAGGAAGCGAAGGCCATGTTGAAGTTGAGTTGAAAAGTCGTCTCACTTAAATAAAATTGGCATCACGTCTGATTTCAACCAGCAGAAACAACAAGCACACAACTATAATAGAAGGTCTTTTATTTCACTTCTTTAAGACGTACAAAACTTAAAAAGGCCAGAGCGCTTTCGAGCGTAAATACGCTCTTTATCAGTGGCTACATGGAAATAGGAATGATCGTTCATATATAGACCAGAAAAGGAGACAAATTTGCATAAATACAATTATTAATAAACTTACGTTTATCTAAGGAGAAACCAAAAATACAAAACATTTTGCATAGATTCAAAAAATCGAGCATAAATCACGAAAAGAACATAGATTGTAAATTTAGAAAAAATAAAAGAAATAAAATTGTAAATTTCTACAGTTCTTTTCGTGATTTATGCTCGATTTTTTGAATCTATGCAAAATGTCTTGTATTTTTAGATTCTCCTTAGATAAACGTAAGTTTATTACTTTCCTTATATACATAATGTATAAGGAAAGTATTGTGACGGGGTCGAAAATTCGAATTCGAGTTTTCGACGGGAGAGCACGTTTCAAGCATCCCTGATCACGAATCAAACATTTTTGAAGTGATGTCTGTGTGTGTGTGTGTGTGTGTGTGTGTGAAAGTATGTGTGTGTGTGTGTGTGTGAAAGTGTGTGTGTGTGAAAGTATGTGTGTGTGTGTGTGTGTGAAAGTATGTGTGTGTGTGTGTGTGTGTCAGTGGGTCTGTGGAGACGATAACTGACGAACGAATGGATCGATTTGAACCAAATTTGGTACAAAAATCACAATCCGTAAACACTGGAAGCCTATTGTTTTTATACGCAATCGAATGTTCAGAACCCCCCTAAATTTTCAAATGAAATTTTTAAAAAATCGTCAAAAAATCAAAACCACTAATAAAGTTACGCAAATAGACATTTCTTATGTAATTATTCATTAGAAAACGATTGACATAAATTTTAGAACGCTAACACGAGCCGTTTTTGAGATATTGTACATTTTTCAAAAAAAAATATCAAAAAGTCATATAAAATAAAAAAAAAATTCCTATTGATAAACATGTTCACTTTTCATATGTAATACCATGCGATAAATTGGGTGACATCATTCTCGTGGATCTAGCTCGTTCCATTCATGAAAAAAGGTACTCTGAGTAACACTTTTGTATTTGGACGCCAATAGTCATTTATCGGCTGTAAGAATAACTTATTTCTTAGTGCATAACGCCTAGCGAGATTTTGGCTACGAATTTGGCGGAATGTCGCCAACTTGGCGACTTTTTGAAATGTTGCCAAATTAACGAAAATCTCGCCAAATGGATAAAAATGACGCTAAATCAATGAAAATGACGACTAATTGTCGAAAATTCAATGTCTTGGAAAGAATATTCGTATCTACTATAAGAAAAACCTTTTTTTTACTGTAAAAGTAGTAAATTCATTACATTATATAAGGAAAGTCATGTGTTGCCCACATCAGATTTTTGATAATTGTATTTATGCAAATTTGTCACCTTTTCTGGTCTATATATGAACGATCATTCCTATTTCCATGTAGCCACTGATGAAGAGCGTATTTACGCTCGAAAGCGCTCTGGCCCTTTTAAGATTTGTACGTCTTAAAAAAATAAAAGACCTTCTATTATAGTTGTGTGCTTGTTGTTTCTGCTGGTCGTCTCACTTGTTGGAAATTATTTCCATAAACGGGAAATGACAGAATGGTGAATTGAAAAGAAATTAGCGACTTCCTCAATGGAGTGTCCTGCCACAAGCCTCCCAATAGCACGCTAGGGTTGAGAATTTTCCAAAGGTATACTTTGTGTCAAATCCAAAATCAACAATAACACTATTTGAAATATTTTCTTTGATCATTGAAACTTTTAAGCGCAAATGTGTCTTTTTGACTCCACTCTTAATTTTCATAATATTCGAGGAGAAAATTTTTATTGTATACATCATTTGATATTTTCATATCCTCCTCACCGATAACAGTATGTTTCACCCAATAAAATCCATGGATGCATTTACTATGAAAATTTGCATTGCTTGCTTAACTTTTGGAAGGCCGTGTGATATGGTAATGATTCAATATATTCTTGCAACACTGTTTCTTTATGGTTTTTGAAATGTAAGACGCGGGCGCGCCTTTGATTGGATTTTTATCTGTTCAAAATGGGGGAGTGGACATAAGGCGTCTTCTCGCTGCAGACCGCAAAGTCCTCTTTTATTTATTTCAGTTCATAATTGAAACTTTAATTGTAGTGAGCTGAGCTGACATTTACGTGTTTGAAAGGGATTTGAGTATATGATTATGTGTATGGGATGAATTTTTATACGACTTTATAAAATTTACATGCAAATATACACTGCAAGTCAGGGTTGCCACTCGGCTAACTGGAGGACGCAGCTAATAAGATACTACAACTTAAAAATAAAATTACAACATTATTCAAAAGCTAAGAGCCTGTATCTTGCCGCTAGAAAAGTTGATGGCGCATTTATTAAACATCCCAAATGCTACAAAAACTTTTAGCTTATTCTTCATTAAATTGGATTCGAATAACGAAGCTGTGTTCCTAACGAATACACTGTAAAAATTAACGTAATTGCAAACTCTTTTTACTGTCGAACGTGCTTCAAAAGTAAATTTCTTTTAATTAAATTTTAGGTCACTAAGAAAAAATAATTTTCCTGGGGAGTCCATGCAAAAGCATGGAACTTTTATTTATTTCAGTTCATAATTGAAACTTTAATTGTAGTGAGCTGAGCTGACATTTACGCGTTTGAAAGGGATTTGAGTATATGATTATGTGTATGGGATGAATTTTTATACGACTTTATACAATTTACATGCAAATATACACTGCAAGTCAGGGTTGCCACTCAGCTAACTGGAGGACGCAGCTAATAAGATACTACAACTTAAAAACAAAATTACGACATTATTCGAAAGCTAAGAGCCTGTATCTTGCCATTAGAAAAGTTGATGGCACATTTATTAAACATCCCAAATGCCACAAAAACTTTTAGCTTATTCTTCATTAAATTGGATTCGAATAACGAAGCTGTGTTCCCAACGAATACACTGTAAAAATTAACGTAATTGCAAACTCGTTTTATTGTCGAACGTGCTTCAAAAGTAAATTTCTTTTAATTAAATTTTAGGTCACTAAGAAAAAAGAATTTTCCTGGGGAGTCCATGCAAAAGCATGGAACTAAGAATATAAACTTGTCGAAGTTTATAACCCTGGATATATCCTGAATGGTAGTTAAAAGAAATAAGTAAACATTTTCCGTTTGGTTGCATCTGAAAGATATTTTTATTCTTTAAGTGAATTTAAGAATATTTGTATTATTGTTGTTAATGTATTGAGTATATGATACTTGTAACAATAACGTCACTATATTCAATGTGATGGTTTCAATTATGCTATGCTTACATTTATTAAACACATTGCAAAAACACATTGCGCCAAATCCGGAAACCCTTCTTCCAACTGGGAAATCCTGGAAACCTAGGCTCACGTCAACCTCCCGTCATTCTGACGTTATGGGCTGTGTTTTCTTCGCCTGGTCTTCGGGGCAAGCGGAAGAGGAGGTGGCAATGAGAGAATATTGCGCGTTTGCAACATATATATATATATATATATATATATATATATATATATATATACATATATATATATATATATATTAGAAACTTAGAGAGCGGTAGGGTGCTCCAAAATAAGCTATTTTTGTCAAAGAATGAATGTATATCGACAACGGTTACGCGTTGGCGCTATTTGGAACTTTTGCAAATCGTTCTTTTTTTTAAACTGCGGCATTCGCAACGTGGATTTCCCACGTAATGGAGCATTATACGGATTCCGAGATGAACGACATGCTCCTCGGAACTATTTAACTCCCAACCAGGGTTCTTCGGTCCCGGACCAGGGGTTCCGAGAGAATTTTCATGGTTAAGAAATCACAGCATGCAACGTTTTCGTTATTGAGTTGAAAATATTCAAATTATTAAGGTTTTAGTGTGATTGATTAATAAAATAATAAAGCTTTTTGAAAGTTTAACTCGGTTAGATAATCCTGACATTTAAAATTTAACCAGCGAGTTTTTACTTGGGAAGATAAAATTTTTTGAAACGCAAAATTTTATGGCTGCAAGAAATTCAATTGGCATTAATTAATGAACATTACCAGCGCTTTTATGAACTACGCATAGAGTTAGTTACCAGATGAAAATCATGAAAAGAAAAAGAACTAAAAAGTGATATATAAATACCAAATAAGTTAAAATATATTATTTTTAATTGCATGACATAGAAATGTGAATCTATTGTAAAACAATAATATGTAACTTGTTAACAGTTTTATGAAAAATAATTATATTAACACAAAATCATTGCGAAATATATGTGTAATCCAGTAAATCGGATATAAAGCAAAAATGTTTGCAATTTTATTATTAACAGTAATTAATAAATAGAAATCGGCAATAAATACTATTTTAATATTTTATTCAAAAAGGGCGAGTTAACAATTATTTATTAAATCTACTACTTTATACGTCTATTTTATAATTTTATACCATTGAATCTTGTGTCGGCCAAGTAGGGGTTCTGTGAGATTTTAAGAAATATTTTAAGGGTTGTGCCAAACATAAAACGTTGGAAATCGCTTATCTAACGTATGGAGCTGCAAATAGAAATTGATGAGCTGCTCAGAAGTTGTACCAAGAATGCTTTTAAAACAGGCGAGTGTCGAATCATCAAACCTTTGAGTGCTTGCATTGGCAACTTCGCGAAATCCGTGTCATGCCTTCTGACATTTTACGTCAGTAGGCATAACACGGGTCGGCTGAGAAGCTGAAACATCCAGAAATGGAAGACATTCTAAGCGAGATTGAGAGTAATTCGACTCAAGCATGCGAGCTGTTGTCTCACATAGCATAGGTGTGGGCCAATTAAGTGTGGGCCAATCCATTATATGGAAGATTTTGCACCAGCAGCAATTACATCATTTTTCCATTTGCAGAGAGTTCAGGTATTGAAACTTGAGGGTTAACCTCTGTGCTTAGAATTCGCTGTGTGATTTTTACAGTAGAGCGCAATTTTCTAGCATTTTGCTACCTTGTCTGTTAAACTGATCCACAAATTATCGATGGGGTTGAGATTGGGACTGTTGTGGTCAGTAGATCACATTTATAATTTTCCTCTGCAATACAACCTTTACAACCTTTGTTTGCAACCTTTGTTACTTTACAACCTTTGTCTGTGGCATGCAGTACTATCATGCATAAATATTGTGCATTGTGCACTTTGATAGAAGAGGCACATCGTGCAGTTTGAGATATATACAAACTTATCTCTAATACTATATATATATGTATATACAGGGTGCCCCAAAAGATTGAAACGCGCTTTAATTCTTTACCTGTTAGAGATAAATGGGTAATGTAAATTGCCAAAATGTTGAAAGTAAGGTAGGAAAAAGGAATACGTTAATACAATAGCCCTCCCATTAATTTTAAATTTTATACGACCCCCTTAGACAAATTTGGTCAATCAGAAATTTTTTGTTTTTAATGCAACAAGATCATTAAAAAAAAACTGCATATCTGTATCTTTAAAATCAACTGAATTATGATAAAGGGAAAACTCTGACTTATGCCACTTTTCCGTACCATGTGAAAGGCTGTTTCATCAGTGAAAATAATGATCATAAACAAATTGACGATGGAAATTGTTTAGATCAAAAATACGTTAATATGTGTCAAAATATTTTATCACAAATGCATCTAAATAAAGCATTACACAGACAGCGATCATATGAAGCAGTGGTACTCACTACGCGGTTGGGTATCCTATGTATTATCATCCAGTTTTATCTTTTTTGTGATATGTCACAAATTTACATTTATAATTTGATATATGGTCACCATTCACAATGTTCAATTAAATATAACTAGCTCAATTCTAAAAGATACAGATATGCGGTATTTTTTAATGATCTTGTTGCATTAAAAATTAAAAAATTCTGGTTGACCAAATTTGTTTAAAGGGGTCGTATAAAAATTTAAAAAGTGTAACTTTTTGAAAATGAATGGGAGGACTATTTTATTAACGTAGTTTTATTTCCTACCTTACTTTCAACATTTTTGCAACTTACATTGCCACTTATTTCAACAGGTAAAGAATTAAAGAGCGTTTCAATCTTTTTAGGACACCCCGTGTATATATATATATTAATTAAAATAAGTTTTTGTGCGTGTGCCTGTGACGTTAATCTAAGCGTCGTATAGCCATGAAATCTGGCATATTTAAGGATGCTATGCTTAATCAATCAAACTTAAAGAATTAAGCTTGCTATATCTACGGCCCTGGCATCCCCATATCAGATGAGGGTGAAGATATGGCTAAGTGATCACTCCCTTTCTTTGCAAGTTCAACTTCTATCTTATATCTATTTGCAGTATGACCGACGATGGTCTTTTGTCGGAATACTATATGCCTAATTTCACAATTTTATCTAGATCTATATCTATTTCAAACAAGAAGTGCCCAACTGATTATCCATTATCAGCTAAAAGCATATAGCTCATATGTTTTTCTCATAAGTGGTGATAATGCTTGCGCTTTCAATAAAACTTTGCTCTTTAAATATAAATTCTCCACAAAGATAACAAAAGTTGTCAGGCTTATTTTTACAAGATCGAGACATGATTAATTTAAGATCAATCAAAATTGTGGGATATTAAAATATAAATAGAAAAATAAAAGGCTTAAAAACACATTTTAATATAAAATCCCCACTGCAGAATACAAAATGGCAAGAAAAAGAAAAATATCTTTCAAGGTCTTTATATAGTGGAAAGACAATAGAAGGTATATGGTGATGCTATCCAGTGTAGTTTTAGAATAACATTGATGTACTACTTAAAAATGATATTTTTATAGAACATTTGTTTTTTACTTTCCCTGCAATACATGGTAATGTATAGGGAAAGTATTAGAATCATGCCGAAAATCGCAACTCGAGTTTTCGACGGATGTTCCCGTTTCGAGACCTCTGGAATACGAAAAAAACTATTTTTAGCGTGACGTCTGTGTGTGTGTGTCTGTGTGTTTGTTTGTAAGTCTGTGTGTCTGTCTGTGTGTTTGTCTGTCCGTGCAGATTTTGTATCCACTCTTAACTAAAAAACTAATGGACCGAATTTCATAAAATTTGGTAGGTAAGTCACCTGTGGGCGAATCTGCTGCTGATTAGTTTTGGGTACGATTCGGGATAAAAAAAACCCGCCTTTTTTTTTTGCGAAATGGCCCACAAAAGCTTGTATCCACTCTTGCTGAAAAACTAATGGACCGAATTTCACAAAATTCGGTAGATAAGTCACTTGTGAGACACCCTGATACTGATTAGATTTTGGTACGATTAGAAAAATATAACCTGCCTTTTTTTGCAAAATGACCTGCAAAAATCGCCAAAATCTGAAATTAAGAACTACATATGCTTAAATATATCCATTAACTACATGTTTAATAAGTAATTTTTAACAAAAAAAAAGAATAAGACCAACCCCATTACACTAAAACTAGCCGTTCTCGAGATACTTTAGTTTTTCGTATTTTCTCTATGCCACCTTTAAGAATAAGTCCAGTTATCAAATGAGAACGGGGAGTGAATTAAAAATGAATTAAATTGAATTAAAATAAAGAGAACGTGAATATAAATCTGCAGGGAAAGTCATGTGCTGCTCACATCAGATTTTTTAATTTGGTGCGTGATACATCACTTTTAATGGTGTTTTTTCTAAACAAGGTTGAATTTATATTGAATAGCCACTGATTTCATAGGGAGTACTTTGTTGCAAAACAGTGTTATCTTTTCGTTTTCACTGGTCAGATGAACTGCAAGGACCGCCAGTTCACCATTTTCTTGATTTTATGCAACGCCCTATTACAGAACAGACGTCGCTTCAAAGTAATTTAAATTTAACATTTAAAAGTTCTATTGGGTTGGAGGGAAAGTTCTGTCATATTTTAAAGAAAATATTTGAATTCATTTATAAAAATATGTGTTTAATATTAATCAATTATATATGCTCCGTTATTTGTTACAACCTGTTGCCATCTTTCAGGTAACCTGTGCATTCTTGTTTTGTAGAAGTTCTCATCCTTGGAGTTAAAATAGTCAGCAACTGCCTTAGAAACACTTTCAAAAGACGTGAATTTTTTTCCCGTTAGATAATTTTGCAGAGATCTGAACAGGTAATAATCAGATGGTGCAATGTCAGGTGAATACGGTGGGTGACTAAGGACTTCCCATCCTAACGCATTCAGTTTTTGTTGTGTCACCATTGCAGTATGCTTGCGAGCATTATCGTGGTGGAACACTATTCCTTTTCTGGAGGCTAATGCTGGCCTTTTTTCTTTGACAGCTGCATTCAATTTATCCAGCTGATTGCAGTACAGATCCGCGTTGATGGTTTTCCCCTGTTTCAGCAACTCGTAGTACACTGGACCTTTCCTGTCCCACCACAAACAAAGCAGTACTTTTCGTTGATGGATACTTGGTTTTGGAACTGTTGCTGATGATGTTCCTGGTTTGCAGTAAGATTTTTTTCTCTTAATATTCTCGTAAAGAATCCACTTTTCATCTCCAGTAACCAGCCTGTCCAAAAACGGCTCCACATTGTGTCTAATCAGATGTGATGAACACATTCTTACACGATCAGACAAATTCTTTTCCGTTAATTCATGTGGAACCCAAAAACTTTGCTTTAACACAAATCCAAGAGATTTAATGTGATCTCCAACAGTTGTATGATGAATGCCAAACTCTTCTGCAATTTCTCGACTTGTTACAGATGTTCTTTTTATTTACAAGAAAAATCACCTGCCTATTTAATATACGACATAACTTTCCCTCCAACCCAATATTTTCGGTTTTTTTCATAAAACTAAACGAATAATAAAATATTTCATTTTATTTCTGGTCAAAATTAGAATCATTTTGAGGGTTTTATTACATCTTCCTTTCAGAGAATGAAATTATTTTTCAGAGTCTTCTTTTACAACAAATACGGGGCTTACAAAGCTTTAATAAACGTAGCAAACGAGAAGAAGTAACATTAAATTGAACGTTTTTCATTGCATCACTTCTACAGAATGTTATTGAATGTCCGTTACTCTTTATTTTTCGACGACGTTTCTTTTAAAAAACAGCCAATATAAATGTAAATTAATTCTTTCCTGGAATTATTTGGCTTTGGACAATCATCAACAGAAATTTGGCGCAATTCCTGCGTTTTTGATATTACAAATATATATATATATATATATATATATATATATATATAGAGAAACATTTTGTACGCTTTTTTCCTATCTGCGTTTGAAGCTAGATATAAAAGATTCGTTTTTTTTATGAAATCAAATACTGATGATTAATTCATAAAGGTTAAAATGTGGTTATGTAGTGACATTTTTCTACTGAAATTTTCATGCGGTATGTTTTTTCTTTGTTGTATACAAATGTGAGAAAAAAAACTGATGTGGGTAGTACATTTCTTTTTGTGCATAATGCAATAACTTTACTTCTTTGACAACAAAACAATGGTGTACAAAATCAATGGCACAATTTTTTTGGGATTAAATTACACATCAAATAAGTTGAAATTGAGCGCGTATCGAAGTTATTAGTCCAAGCAGGATGACTTATTAATATGCAAGATCAGCATCAAAATGCGATTGATATTTGATTAATAAAGTGAAGGTGCCCGTTTGTGTTTCTTTTTACTTTCCATATATACATAATGTATAAGAAAAGTATTGTGACGGGGTCGAAAATTCGAATTCGAGTTTTCGACGGGAGAGCACGTTTCAAGCACCCCTGATCACGAATCAAACATTTTTGAAGTGATGTCTGTGTGTGTGTGTGTGCGAAAGTACGTGTGTGTGTGTCAGTGAGTCTGTGGAGACGATAACTGACGAACGAATGGACCGATTCGAACTAAATTTGGTACAAAAATCACAATCCGTAAACACTGGAAGCCAATTGTTTTCATACGCAATCGAATGTTCAGAACTCCCCTAAATTTTCGAGGGAAATTTTGAAAAAATTGTCAAAAAATCAAGACTATTAATAAAGTTGCGCAAGCAGATATTTCTTATGTAATTTTTTATTAGAAAACGATTGACATAAATTTTAAAACGCTAATACGAACCGTTTTCGAGATAGTGCACATTTCTCAAAAAAATTATCAAAAAGTCATATAAAATAAAAAAAAATATTTCCTATTGTGAAACATGTTCACTTTTAATATGTAATACCATGCGATAAATTTGGTGACATCATTTTCGTGGAACTAGCTCGTTCCATTCATGAAAAAAGATACTTTGAATAATACTTTTGTATTTGAATGCCAATAGTCATTTATCTGCTGTAAGAATAACTTATTTCTCAGTCCATAACGCTTGGCGATATTTTGGCGGCGAATTATTTGGCGGAATGTCACCAACTTGGCGACATTTTTAATTGTTGCCAAATTAACAAAAATCTCGCCAAATGGATGAAAATGACGCCAAATCAATGAAAATGACGACTAATTTTCGAAAATTCAATATCTTGGAAAGAATATAAGTATCTACTATAAGAATAACATTTTTTTAACTGTAAAAGTAGTAAATTCATTGCATTATATAAGGAAAGTCATGTGTTGCTCACATCAGATTTCTTTTTTTTTTGTCTTTCTGTGCAGTCTGTAGCGAGGCATCTTTGTACGACGATAAAATTTGGTACACTAGTATTTCATATGATTTTATGGATATATTTGAGCATACGTAGTTATTTATTTTAGATTTTGGCGATTTTTAAGGGCCATTTTGTAAAAAAGGCAGGTTATTTTTTTCCGAATCGCACCAAAATCTAATCAGCACCAGGGTGTCTTACATGTGACTTACCTACCAAATTTTGTGGAATTCGGTCCATTAGTTTTTTAGCTAGAGTGGATACAAGCTTTTGCGGGCCATTTCGCAAAAAAAGGCGGGTTCTTGTATTCCAAATCGTACCCAAAACTAATCAGCACCAGACTCGCTCACAAGTGACTTACCAAATTTTGTGAAATTCGGTCCATTAGTTTTTTAGTTAGAGTGGATACAAAATCTGCACAGACAGACAGACAGACACACACACACAGACGTCACGCTAAAAATGGTTTTTTCGTATTTTAGAGGTCTTGAAACGTGTAGATCCGTCGAAAACTCGAGATGCGAATTTCGACATTATTCCAATACTTTCCCTATACATTACCATGCATTGCAGAGAAAGTAATATAACGAAAACATGTCGCCACCCTGCGAGAAGTTGCGATTTTATTTATCATGGCTTAATTTTATTTAACTTTAATTTAATTTAAGATGGTTTCACGGAATTTAACGTTTATTATATTTTATTTTTATAAACAAAAGCACAATGATATTTTATTATGACGCAAACAATTAGATCGAAATAGGGCAATTGCCAGTACCTTACTTTTTGAAAACAAAACCTCGATTTTATTGTAACGATTATACCGGACATATCCCATGAATAAATCAGTTTTTGAAAATGCTTATGTGGCATAATACTCACTAGTTTAATTATCAATAAAATAACTATATACTAAAAATTCAATTTTTGTACGTTCCCTAACGCGTTAAAGTGGTTTTCTGCCGAAATTAAAGCTCGAGATGAAACTATTAAACTCGTGCTTGAAGATTGGGGTAATTTTTTTTTAAATTATAAATTCACCCTCACAGATGACTTCATATATTTCGCATAATGTTCTGCTTAAGAAAGTTGCAGATTTCAAGAAAGTGAAATAGGAAAATTAGGATGTGAAATGCGTTGAAATGAAATGAAGAATGAAGGGTGTGTATTAAAAAGAGCTTTCTTTTCCTAAAGAAATCTATTATATTTTTTATAATTTAATACTTTTATTTCCCATTTAGGAGATTAATTATAATGTAAAATAAGTTTATATACAGTCGAACCTCTTTAAAATTAACTTGCTAAATACAAATTATCGATAGTACGAAATGTGAGTTCAATCTATGTCTTGGCTTATATTCGAATAATGTTAACTTCGTTAAAAGCGAACTCGGTAAATACAGATGTTTGATTACGACGTAAGAATTGTTCGAATTCCCAAGCATCTGTGCCTATGTTTTTATTGAAAAGCATTGGTTTTGAGCTAGATACCGAATCTAACAGTTTCTTGCCCAGTGGCGTTGCTTAGGAGGAGAGTCATAACTCCCCCCACCCACCAAAAAGGAAAAAATATATCTCATCTGAACCTATTAAAGCTCGGGGAAACGATATTTGGAGAAATGAGAAAATAAATATTTTATTATTAACCCTTACTATAATATAGCAATAAAGCTAGTTTTCCTCCTATAAAACACCACTTCGAAGTTACAACTATGAGACCAAGGCATCATTCGAAATTACAACCATGAGACCAAGGCATCATTCGAAGTTACAACCATGAGACCAAGGCATCATTCGAAGTTACAACCATGAGACAAAGGCAGTTGTTTTATATATTATATATACACTCATGTCCAAAATTTAATCATAGTTGCTGTTTATGTGAAAATTTCAGGAAATCTACGTCGGAATAAAAGGAAACATGGTATGCGGGTGTAATAGGGTTATAGAAGAAGAAAACAATGCAAAACAAGGATAATAACGACTTTTATTATCCAAAGAAAAGGGTTGAAAGAAAAAGGGTCACAATACGAGTGTCAACCTCAGTGAAACGGAATGATTAAACAATATGGTGCTATAGCTTAATACGGTGTGACCTCGGGTAGCCTCATATGCTGCACAATGATTTCCAATGCTTTCGTTGAGGGTTTGGATGAGTTGTGTGTTCAAAGAGTTCCAAGCCTCGCGGAGAGCAGTTTTCAATCGCGGAACGGAGCTTGGCGGGTAGCGAAGGGCTGCAAGTTGTCTCCCGAGCATATCCCACACATGCATTATTGGATTCAGATTAGGAGAGTTGGCAGGCCACTGCATGTGCTGGATATCCTCAGTTTGAAGGAAGCCGTCAACCAAGGACGCATGGTGAGGAGGCGCGTTATCATCAATGAATATGAAATCAAGACTAATAGAACCTCGAAACAATGGAACGGTAGGGTCAAGGGCTTGGTCTCTGTATCACTGACGGGTAACCGACCCCGTGTCAAACATGTAGAGGTCTGTGCGACCGTCCATCATGATGCCTGCCCAGACCATGACTCCCCCAAATGGAAATCGATGTCTTTCCTTGATATTTCCTGGGAGAAAACGCGTTTCACGTTCTCTCCGGATCGTGGTACGACGAGAATCAGTTTGAAGGCTGGCTAAACCTGGACTCGCCACTGAATATTACATTGTCCCACTGTTGTCCACTCCACTGCCGATGTTCCAAACTCCACTGTAAACGCGCGCGTTTTTGTGCAGACGTCAGGGGGATGCAAACCGCTGATCGTCTGGCATAGAGACCAACATGTCTGATTCTCCTGTAAACAGTTTGTTTCGAAACATTGACTCCTGTGGCGGCTGTCAGGGCTAAATCCAGTTGTCTGGCAGAACGGTTCATCTGACGTCGCGCAGTTATCAGCAAATATCGGTCTTGCCGAGCGGTTGTTACCCTTGGTCGACCTGGTACTGGTCATCGGGTAACATATCCAGTGATTTGGAACCTCTGCCACAGTCTGGAGATCACACACTGAGGCACCTTCAGAATTCGAGACGCTTCAGTTTGGGATCGACCGGATTCCAGCATTACAATAATTCGTCCCTTCAAAGACATGTCCAGTTGGCATCTTTTAGACATCTTTCGTCCTTGTTGATTGTTAACAACACTCCGTATCACAGCAATTGCGAAATTCTGCCTCAACTGACCATGTTGCTCGAGGCCCTTTAAAACTCATTCCGACGTGCGCCTGTGTTTGCGCATGTCGACGTCGACTGAACTGTTTTACATATGCACAATGTTTTACCTTCGTCTCAGGATTCTCCACAACTGATTGTGAACTATTGTATCCATATTAACTCCGAATTTTTCGCATTTTACGAATTATGCTAAACATTTGAGCATGAGCATAGTATATATATATATATATATATATATATATATATATATATATATATATATATATATACCTATATATATATGGCACAACTACGAACTCGGTATCCTTGACACACATCACGCATGGTCAGACTGTTATCAGTAAGCTAATTATAGCCTTTCACAAACTTCTCAAAGTAAAACACAACCAAACTTATCCATATCTGGTTCTTATACCAAAAATCCATAAATCTCCTATTACTTTTTGAACAGTCTATAGACTATAATTTATATACTAAAGCACCGATGAATCAACAGTATGATTATTTTACTAAAGACAGAACTTATCATAAATAAACAACTTTGAGCTAGTGGGTAAAAAAAGAAACCTTAAAAATATATATGAAAATTAAACAAATGATTTTAAAGACCTCTTAATAACATTGGCATCAATAAAACACAAATATTGAAGATAGTTCCATTGCAGATACCAGCCTTCACAGACCGGTTTCGTGTTTATTTTGCTTTCGTCAACATGGAATAACCGATATCTTCAATGTCAACAGCAGAGTTGCTTTATAGTAAGATTTTATAGGTTTTAGATAGTATCAAATATCTCTTAATGGCATTTAAAATTTTGGATGCATTATATGGACGAACAAGGAACTTTGAAAAATACCCAAGTCTTCAGATTTTTTTTTTTTTATAAAACCACAATACATAATTGATGAAACAAATATAACTATACATATAAGATTATTATCTTTCCAACAATACTAAATTAAAAGGTTTTATAAAATAATAAATGCATCTGAATAGCAAGTGAAAATTTTGATGTATCATATACACGATTACCGGATTTTGAAAAATATTTAAATGGCGAAAGTACTTGGAATGAGTTGAGGCGATTTTAAATTTTACTTGCCTGTCATCATCTCGAATTCGAAAACTTTTTGAAAATAATACTTTCCTTATACATTAGTATGAAAAAGTATAGTTTGTCTGAAAAATAATAACGAAAAAAAATAATTTTTACTATAAAATATATTCTAACAATTGAAATAATTTTCTTAAAATCAACATTTTTATACATAAAACTATGGAGTGAAAAAAGAACAGGAGATAGTATTTACAAATATGAAGTATTTTACCGTAACTTTTTTCTTAGAAAAATATTTTCGAATTAATTTATCTTTATAAAACAGTGTTAAAACTCAACAAAATTAAAATATGTGTTCGAGTTTAAATAGTCCGAATATCTGTGGTTCGGAGTTTCAAACATTTACAGTACTATAAATTGAGAATATAACACTGCTTTTTATAAAGTTTATCATTAAATTCATAAAGCACAATGGTCCTATAACTTTTTCAAAACATGTTAAGTTCATTACCGACTGCAAAAAAGTAAAGTTTGTGAAATGTATGAATTTTTAAAAATCTATTCTTCAGTTAGATAATTAAAATGTTGGGGCCTGTGTACAATTTACTTTTCTAAATTTCCGGTTATACAGTCCATATCTTCCGGTTTATTTCTTTAACCTGAAATATTCTGAAAAATATTTTTCAGCGTTTTTGCTAAAAGTATATAATTAAGAATGAAATTAGATTCTATATCAAATGTGAAATATACGTTTATGAGATTTGTTTCATTTTTTAATTCTAGTGATAAAAAGCCTTGCTTACTTTTTAGGGTCGATGTAAAAATTGCATTTGGAATGTAACTTTAAGTTTAGGTCAGCGTTTATTAAATATTTTTCTGTATTCAAATAGGTGTACAATAAGAACTTTAATTTTAACATATGTATACATTTTCTCTCTAGATAAAAATAAAATGCCCGAAGTGGCACGCTCGGCTCTTTTTACAATCTTTTATTTAACTTGATTTGGTGCTTATTTGTCAGAATGATTCATGTATTTGAGGCACTAAATAATCAGATTCCATTAATCATAAGAACATGAAATTCGGTATGTCGTAGTAGTTTGTGGTATATTTTAACTCTTTCGATTTTAAACCTTATTGGGCTAAACCGTCCTGGGCCCGCCATAGGAATGTATTCGTTTATTGGGAATACCTTGAGAACCAGAGAGGATAAAAGGTCCATATTTGTTATGTCGCTTTTACTTTCCCTGCAATGCATGGTAATGTATAGGGAAAGTTTTGGAATCATGCCGAAAATCGCAACTCGAGTTTTCGACAGATCTACACGTTTCGAGACCTCTAGAATTCGAAAAAACTATTTTTAGCGTGACGTCTATGTGTGTGTCTGTGTGTGCAGATTTTGTATCCACTCTAACTAAAAAACTTATTGACCGAATTTCATAAAATTTGGCAGGTAAGTCACTGGTGGGCGAATCTGGTGCTGATTAGATTTGGGTACGATTCGGGATAAAAGAACCCCCTTTTTTTTGCGAAATGGCCCGCAAAAGCTTGTATCCACTCTAGCTGAAAATCTAATAGATCGATTTTCACAAAATTTAGTAGATAAGTCGCTTGTGGATCACCCTAGTGCTGATTAGATTTTGGTATGATTCGGAAAAAAATAACCTGCTTTTTCTGCAAAATGGCCCCCAAAATCGACTAAATCTAAAATAAAAAACTACATATGCTGAAATATATCCATTAAAGGCTTGTTTTATATGTCATTTTTAACGAAGAATGAACGAAATGGCCCGCAAAAGCTTGTATCCACTGTAGCTGAAAAACTAATGGACCGAATGTCACAAAATTCGGTAGATGAGTCACGTATAGGTCACCCTGGTGCTGATTAGATTTTGGTACGATTCAGAAAAAAGAACCTTCCTTTTTTTGCAGAATGGCCCGCAAAAATCGTCCAAATATAAACTAAAGAACTACGTATGCTCAAATATATCCATTAAATGCTTATTTAATACGTAATTTTTACCGAAGAAAAGAATAAGACCAACCCCATTATATTAGGACTAGCCGTTCTCGAGATATTTTCGTTTTTTCTCTACGCCACCTTTGAAAATAAGTCCAGTCATCAAATGAGAACGAAAATTGAATTAAAAGTGAATTAAATTCAGTTAAAAGAAAGATAACGTGAATATAAGTCTGCAGGGAAAGTCACGTGCTGACCACATCAGATTTTTTATTTTTGTAGTATATTTTAATTTTTTGGATTTCGATTCTTATCAGACTTGTCTGTCTCAATAGAAACTTTCCCTTCAATACATGGGGAAGGGAAAAGTATAGGGAAAGTATTGGAATCATACCGAAAATCGGAACTCGAGTTTTCGGCGGATCCACACGTTTTAGGGCCTCTAGAATACGAAACAACTATTTTTAGCGTGGCGTCTGCCTGTGCAATATATGTATCCACTCTAACTCAGAAACTAATAGATCAAATTTCATAAAATTTGGTAGGTATGTCCCTTGTGAGTGCTGATTAATTTTCGGTACGATTCGGGATAAAAAAATCTGCCTTTTTTTGCGAAATGATCCTCAAAAATTGTTTGTATCCACTCTTGCTGAAAAACTAATAGATCAAATTTTACAAAATTTGGTAGATAAGTCACTTGTGGGTTACTCTATTGCTGATTAGATTTTGGTACGATTTGGAAAAAAAATAACCTGTTCCTTTTTGGGAAAGGGCCTTAAAAATCGTCAAAATACTACGTATACTCAAATATATATACTAAATGCTTGTTTTACACGTAAGTTTTAACGATAAAAGGAATAAGGTCAACCCCAATATACTAGGACTAGTCGTTCTCGAGATATTTTAGTTTTTTTTGCATTTTCGCTACGCCACCTTTGAAAATAAGTCCAGTTACCAAACGAGAAAGAAAATTGAATTAAAAGTGCAAGTTTAGTGTTTTAAATAATTATGTGTGTCATTTTGTTCAATAAAACCCAATTTAACGAATTGTTTAAGAAATAAAGAGAACGGGAATATGAGTCAGCAGGGAAAGTCATGTGCTGCCCACATCAGATTTTTATTATTATTATCATCATCATCACATGTATGATTATTTGTGTTCTGTGTTTGCTCACAAGCTGAAGACAGTGCAGTAGCACAGTTTCATCTCACGTGTCTCCCAATAAAATATGTTATCTTGTTATACAATGAAGGAGTTATTATGCCATGCTATGTTTTGTTTATGTAGACACATAGCAAATTAATGTTAAAGCAAATTTGAAAACTAAATCTTTACTGCCATTCTGTGAAGCAGTTACGCAAAAAAGTACCGAGGCGGTGTCCGGGTACGCCCTGACACGACTATGCCAATGGTTCTGAGAGACTTTACCTGCCTCCTCCTGATTTAGTACACGCATGTTGCTTTATTGAAAACTCGACTCCGTTAGGTTCAGCCTAGTGGTCGTTGCAATAAGCCACGGGAGAGGTGCTTGAAAGTCTGGAAAGATTTAGAAAACTCTATAATCTCAGCCCCCGAGCTAGGAATCAAATAAGCCAACGTCAACGAGTAGGAGGAGAAGCCTCCATACTCGCGAAACAAGTTACGAAGGTTGGCGAGCGTAGCGACCAGAGGGCGGAGCCCCTTACTGACTAAAAAAATAGAACCATTTTTTACTTGATAAAAGAAAAGTCTAAGTATCGAAACACTGTAAAAAAAGACAAAAGAAAATATCACAAAAAATTATTCGAAAAATTGTTCAAATCCCCGTCAAATAACTTTTTTTCTCTTGAAACCCACTCACTGTTTTTTCATTGTGCTTGATCTGAAGAAAATATCCATGCTTGAAATTATATAGAAACTTGAAATTACAGAACTTAATAAAAACACCGAAGGCTTTATATCTTAGAAAGTTTGAGATCGATGTTTCGATACTTTCAACACTGTATCGTTTGAATGCTGTATTGTTTGTTCAGAAAAGAGTAATTTCATCACAGAATTGGAGGAACAATGGTACCATTAACAAAAGGTTTATATTACATTACTCCCACTTTTGACGAACAACGTCTGTAGTCGAGGTACCTGGCTTAAATCGGAGCGTTTCAGAAATATAAACAGTTTGGACACATATCTTTGAATCTAAAAGATAAAAAAAATAAAATGTATTCTTGTTCAGCCGAAATGACAGCAGATTGCTCTCTATTAAAATTGGAAAAATTTTAAGTAACATTACATGGTGGATTTTCATATCTGGGGAGGACTGATCATTCTAGATTATTTGTTCAATCAATTCTGCGATTTACTGCGGCCTGATTTCGCCGCAGTTTTCTTGATCATAAATTTTTCACATCACAACTACAATATGATTAATTAATAAAATAGTTTTTTATATAAAAGAAACTATTATAATATTATTGGTATTTATAAACGGTAAGTAAAAAATATTTTACCCTTAAATTCTGGCAATCTCATACACTGAGGAAGATAAAATAATGTTATCACTTTGGGCCAAACTACGGACATAGGCGTTCGTAAAATTTTGCCACCTAGAAAGTTTTCTTGCTTCTATTGCGGGAATTGTCTATTTTATACTAGCGAGCATATAATAAGTTTTGATAGGAAAGCCAGTTGGAGATAATATATTTTTTATACAGATAATCCGGAATCAAGATTGTCATGGATCTAGTACATGCAGATCATCCCCTTTTATGGCCTTCGTATTCACATAGAATGAAAAAAAGTCAATTGTACTGAAACATAAAAACCTGGTAAATGATAAAACAGGATGGTAGTTTACCACGATTTCAAAGGATACACCGTAACAGATTATATTGGAAGTTATTCACAAAACATAAAGTCCTTCGATAAATAATGATTAATAATATAGAACCATTTTTTACTTGATAAAAGAAAAGTCCAAGTATCGAAAAACTATCAAAAAAAAAAAAAAAGAAAGAGGAAAGAAAAGAAGGTATTACAAAAAATTCTTCGAAAAATCGATCAAATTCCCGTCAAATATGTTTTTTTTTTCTTGAAACCTGCGCACTATTTCATTGTGCTTGACCTGAAAAAAATATCGATGCTTGAAATTATAGAACTTAATAAAAATCCGAAGGCTTCATATGCTGGAGTGTTTGAAATCAATGTCTCGATACTTTAAACTCTCTGTCGTCTGAATGCTGTATTATTTGTTTTGAAACGAGTAATTACATCTCTGAGAATTGGAGGAACAACGATATCATAAACAAAAGGTTTAAATAACATTACTCCCACTTTTAACGAAACGTCTGTAGTCGAGGTATCTGGCACAAATCTGAGCGTTTTATAAACATAAACAGTTTGGACACATATCTTTAAATCTAAAAGATAAAAAAACTAAATGTATTCTTGTTTAGTCGAAATAGGGAACATTTTGAGTTTACAAAATAATTTCCATATTTTAATATTTTGAAATATATTCTTCTTCACTTTGCTTATTTTTGCTCGAAATAGCAGATTGTTCTATATTGAAATTGGAATAGTTTTAAGTAACGTTTCAGGGTGGATTTTCATGCTGTTATCATACGCAGCCAATGTTGTCTGGAGTGGCCCTATCCTCCTCGGTTATTTGTCCAATCTATTGTAATTTACTGCGACCTGATTTTGAAGTAGCTTTCTTGATTTTGATATCGTTTGTACAGTCAAACGACAGATGGAGCCAATGTGCAGTTTTGATGGAGTCCCTAGTCAGGATGATCTTAACCTCTGGTATGTGAACATATATGCATTCATGACATTATTTGAGCAGAAAGGTATGAAAAATACAAAAAGAAAAGCAGCAAACATGAAGCTGTACATCCATCCAAAGACAGGAAAGGAAATTAAAAGATTAACAAGTTGAGGTGCTGCCCTCTGTGATTAAACAGAGTAACAAAAGTGTGAAAAAAGATGTATCTTTTAAAAGATACGATAAAATAAAAAGGAAAAAAAATCTATATGAATGAAATAAGGATTTGGAAGGGAAAAGGATTTAAAAAGCTGACGGGGGGGGGGGGGGTCGAAGAGAATTGCCATAGGACGCTGGGGAGTATTCAACCCATCCTACTTTATGCCTGCTCCAGATGGGGCAGGCATAAAGTAGGATGAATAATAGACTTAGAAAGGAATATACTTAGAGGAGAATTTTATTACTAAGGTCCAGATGGTCCGAATAAAGAAGGTGGTTAAGGGATCCTGCAAGTTTGTTCGATTTTTTGAGAATATAGTTGAGGTGTTCAAACGACAGATTAAAGAACAATTCAAACGACAAATTAATAAAATAAATTTATTAAAATAAACGGACTTTTATAATATTATTGGTATCGATAGATGGAAAGTAAAAAACATTTTACCTTTAAATTATCGCAATCTCATAGTCTGAGGAAGATAAAATAATGTTATCAGATTGGACCTAACTGCGGACATAGACGTTCGTAAAAATTTGTCCCCTAGAAGGTGATTTTTGCTCTTATTGCAGGAATTGAATATTTAGTACTAGCGAGTTATATAATAAGTGTTGTAGAGAAAGTCAGTTGGAAATAGCATATTTTTTATACAGATAGTCCGAAATCAGGATTATCATGGAATTAGTACATACAAATCTTCCCCTTTTATGGACTTCGTATTTACAAAGAATGAAAAAAGTTCAATTGTATTGAAACATAAAAACCAGGTAAACGATAAAGCAGGATGGTAGTAAACCCACGATTTCAGAGGTTACGCCGTAACAGGATATTTGTAGTTATTCACAAAACATAAATTAAACCTTTCGATAAATAATGATTAATTATATAGAGCCATTTTTTAATTGGTAAAAGAAAAGTCCAAGTATCCAAACACTATTAAAAAAAAAAGAAAAAGAAAAGAAGGTATCACAAAAAATTCTTCTAAAAATCGTTCAAATCCCCGTCAAATATATATTTTTTCTCTTGAAACCTAATTACTATATTTTCATTGTGCTTGACCTAAAGAAAATATCGATGCTTGAAATAATATAGATACTTGAATTTAAAGAACTTAATAAAAGCCCCGAAGGCTTAGAAAGAATATGTTAGAAAGTTTGAAATCGATGTTTCGATACTTACAATATTGTATTTCTGAATGCTGTATTGTTAGTTTTGAAATGAGTAATTTCATCACAGAATTGGAGTAACAAAGGTATCATCAACAAAAGGTTTATATAGCATTACTCTCAATTTGGACGAACAATGGCTGTAGTCGAGGTATCTGGCTTAAATCGGAGCGTTTCAAGAATTAACAGTTCGGACACATATCTTTGCATCTAAAAGATAAAAAAAAAAACATGTATTCTTGTTTAGTCGAAATAGGGAACATTTTGAGTTTACAAAAATAATTTCAATATTTTGAAATATTTTTTCTTCACTTTGCGTATTTTTGCTGTATATATTCAAATTGGAAAATATTTAAGTAACCTTACAGGGTGGATTTTCATGCTGTGCGCTAAAGTTACCTGAAGAGAACCGATCTTCTTCGGTTATTTGTTCAATCTATTTTTTAATTTACTGCGATCCGATTTCGCTGCAGCTTTCTTGATCTTAATAGTATATTCAAGAGTAGTTGGCTAATTAATAAAATAATTTTTTATATAGTAAAAACTATTGCAATTTTATTGGTATATATAGACAGTAAGTAAAAGATATTTTACCTTTAAATTTGGAAATCTCATATTCTTAGGAAGAAAAAATAATGTTATCAGTTTGGGCCTAACTACGGACATTGACGTTCGTAAAATTTTGCCACCTACAAGGTTTTCTTGCTTCTTCTGCAGGAATTGTCTATTTTATACTAGCCAGCATATAATACGTTTTGTAGGGAAAGTCAGTTGGAGATAGTATACTTTTTATACAGATAATCTGGAATCAGGATTGTCATGGATCTAGTACATGCAGATCATTCCCTTTTATGGCCTTCGTATTCACACAGAATGAAAAAAAGTCAATTGTACTGAAACATAAAAATCTGGTAAATGATAAAACAGGATGGTAGTACACCCACGATTTCAGAGGATACTCCATAACAGTATATAGTGGTAGTTATTCACAGTACCTGAAATAAGGCCAACGGCCGTACCGTGCTGAAAACCTCGGTTCTCGTTAGATCACCGAAGTCAAGCAGCATCGGGCGCGGTTAGTACTTGGTGGGTGACCACCTCGGAACGCCGCGTGCTGTTGGCCATCTCGGGTGCGGTATCCCCGTGGTTTGCGCGCTAGATTTGCACGCTGCCACAAATGCCGCCGTGTTCATGCGGAGTACGATCACGTTAAACATGTGGGTCCGTAAGTCCTTCCGAGAGGTTGGTGGTAGGGGAAGGAGGGTACGGTTCCTGTGGATGCCTCCCCCACTGGGTTCCGGTCTAAATTGGGTGGCACTTCCCGGCCGTCCATACGGTTACCTTACACCTTTCTGGTAGGTCGGACGGTCTGGGTCTCTACAACAACAACAAAAGTACCTGAAATAAGCCTTTCGATAAATAATGATTAATAATATAGAACCATTTTTTACTTGATAAACGAAAAGTCCAAATATCGAAAACCTATATATATATAAAACAAATAGACGGTATCACAAAAAAAATTCTACGAAAAATTGATCAAATCCCCGTCAAATATGTTTTTTTTTCTTGAAACCTACACACTGTTTCAGCGTGCTTGACCTGAAGAAAATATCAATGCTTGAAATTATAGAACTTAATAAAAACCCTGAAGGCTTTATATGTTGGAGAGTTGGATATGAATGTCTCAATACTTTTAATCCTGCATCGTCTAAATGCTGAAATGTTTGTTTCGTTTCGAAACGAGTAATTTCATCTCTATGAATTGGAGGAACAAAGGCATCAACAACAAAAGGCTTATATAGTATTACTCCCACTTTCTAAGAACAACGTCTGTAGTCAGGCTATCCGGCTTAAATCGGACTGTTTGAAAATATAAGCACTTTGGACACATATCTTTGAATTTAAAGGATAACAAGAAAGTTCAATCATGCATAAAGCATTGATTATGAAACACTTTCCAACTTCAATGCAATTTTATATAAACATCTCTGAAATGGATAGATTCCTCGGTAATATTTTTAAAATTATCACAATACTGCATTAATTTATTATATTTGAAAACTTAAAACTTCATCGAAAAAAATGAACTTCATTCAAATGACGGTATTGAAATATAAATTGCCTGGTTTAAATATCTCTAAAATGTGATATATTCCTCGGTAATATTTTGAAAATTATCATAATACTACAATAATTTATTATATTTGAAAACTTCATCGAAAACAAATGAACTTTATTTAAATGACGTCATCGAAATATAAATCACCTCTATATAAAAGCAGCATTTCATTCATATACATTTTTCCAGTCGTTTCATTCATCACAATACTATAATAGTTTATTTTATTTAAAAATTTGAAAAATTGTTATCTACCGTATTTATTTTAAGATATGAAACCTCTGTTACAATAAATAATTAAACTCTAGGAAAGATATTTATTATATAATATATCTCTTTTTCCTTTCTGGAGGATAAAGTAAGAGACAGAATTTAATTGATTTGTTTTTCTCCCTATATTAAATAATTTTTATTTAAAAAACTACTTAACATATTTTACTGAAATTTTTTTTATACATTTTATGGGATAATTTGAATATTTCCTAAAATTTTCGAAGCAGTTTGTGAATTTTAAATTTACTTAAAATTTTTTTGAAAAATTAGGTCCCATAGGGTTCAATGTATTTCATATTTTCAACCCGGGTTCAATCCAAAACTAATTTGGTCATATTATTCATTTATATTCCCATAGGTCCCGTAAACCGTCTGAACAACATACTAAAATTTCATTTCAATAAACTCATTTTTACGGCAGTTATCGTGTTAACGGACAGACAGACAGACAGAATGAACAGTTTTGTTGTTGTAAAGTGTTAATGAATAAAGTCATAAACACTTTTCAACTATGTTGTAAAGTGTTAAAAACAAACAAACTAAATGTCTTCTTGTTTAGACGAAATAGGGAACATTTTATGAGTTTACAAAAATCATTTCAATATTTTAATATTCTGAATTTTTTTTTTAAAGTTTCTTTGGAGTATTTTCTTCACTTTGTTTATTTTTGCTAGAAATATTTTCTAAACTACAAGATACAGATATAAACAGTTATCTTCAAATCTACAAAGATAATTTCAATATTTAAATATTTTGAAATATTTTAAAAAAAGTTTTGGCAGAATAAGTATTTGCTTCCTTCTCCTTATTTTTGCTCGAAATATCTTCTAAACTAAAAGATATAGATGTAAACAATTAGAGACAAAAATATTTAGTGGGAAATCCAGTATCTACATTAGAAGTTTGCAACCTGTTGATCGCTATCGCCGTAGTACCCGCTACCTTAAATAAGTGCCTTTCATAGGACAATAAAATAATGCTCAAGAGTTCTCAAAACTACTTTTGAAAAAATTTGAAGATTTGTGTTACATTGTATTCAAACTTGTTCTGCTGATATGTCGTAAAATTAAATCGCCTGTATGAGCCGTTTAATCCGCATGAAAAGTTTATGCAATATATATATTTTTTTATAATGTTTATTCTTCACTATAGAAAAAACAATTAACCAGCTGCTGGTAATCCTTTCTGTTGATTATTCCGATTTATTTGCAAGCAGTGTGGCAGGAAATACGTATTTGATTACGTTAAGTTTCACAAGTTCAGAAAAATTCTTGGGATTCTAGTGTCTAATCGTGTAATGATTAATATTCATACTGTTTATATAATTCAGATGTTTATAATAGGACACAAATCTGATACATTTTTGGCGAGTTTCACTTACATCTATAAATATTCATTTGTAATGTGAAATTAAATTTTTTGTTCTAAACACTGTTTTCAAAGGTAAGCTCAGTATGTTTAACAATATTAAGTAGAAATTTATGTAGAACTAAAATAAACATGTATTATTGTTTTAAAAGTACTTAAAATGTATATATTCGTAATAAAATATTGAAAAGCATCAAATCATATTGAAAATATCATTGTCATAAAATATTGTTAAGCATCAAAGCATATTGAAAATATCGTCGTCATAAAATATTGAAAAACATTAAAAAATCAAAACATATTGAAAATATCATCATCATAAAATATTGAATTTACAGCAGGCCTTCACTGTTTCCCTTTTTTAAGTGGGATACAAGAATTTAGAGGTGAACTGTGACGCATTTTACAAAAAATTGTGACGCATTTTTAATTTGCTTATAAATTTTGGCAATATCATTCGCCGAGGAAGAATAAATGATGTCACCAGTTTTGAGCCTTACTACGGACATAGTTCGAAAATATTTGAAACCTAGAAGGTTTTCTTGCTTCCATTGTAGGAATTTTTAATTTTATACTAACGAGCTTAGGGAAAGTTGCTGCTGTTGAGACCCAGACCGTCCGACCTACCAGAAAGGTGTAAGGTAACCGTTTGGACGGCTGGGAAGTGCCATCCAATTTAGACCGGAACCCAGTGGGGGAAGCATCCATAGGGACCGTACCCTCCTTCCCCTACCACCAACCTCTCGGAAGGACTTACGGACCCACATGTTTAACGTGATCGTACTCCGCACGAACACGGCGGCAGTTGTGGCAGCGTGCAAGTCCAGCGCGCATAACACCGGACTGCCGCGCCCGAAATGTGCCAACAGCACGCGGTGTTCCCAGGTGGTCACCCAACCAAGTACTAACCGCGCCCGATGCTGATTGACTTCGGTGATCTAACGAGAACCGGTGTTTTCAGCACGGTAGGGCCGTTGTCTATGAGCTTAGGGAATGTTTTTGTTGTTGAACCCAGACCGTCCGTCCTACCAGAAAGTTGTAAGGTAACTGTTTGGACGACAGGGAAGTGCCACTCAATTTAGACCGGAACCCAGTGGAGGAGGCATTCACAGGGACCGTACCCTCCTTTCCCTACCACCAACCTCTCGGAAGGACTTACGGGTCCACATGTTTAACGTGATAGTACTCCGCATGAACACGGCGGCAGTTGTAGCAGCGTGCAAATCCAGAACGCAAACCACCGGGCTACCAAGTCCGAAATGAGCCAACAGCACGCGGTGTTCCCAGGTGGTCACCCACCCAAGTACTAACCGCGACCGATGCTGCTTGACTTCGGTGATCTAACGAGAACCGGTGTTTTCAGCACGGTAGGGCCGTTGACACCAGCTTGGAGAAAGTGAATTAATTGAGCATTTATTATATCTGACGATTGTTTTGTGATCATGCAAGATTACTGTAGTATTATTAGCTGTGAATTGTTCCTGTTCACGCTTATTGGTGAATCTAAATAAAAGCGTTAGCTATCTAGAAATTTGGATTTTTATTTGCATCTTGGGAGTACATCCGCGCGATTTAAGAGGGCATGCCGTAACAGTATCTAGTGGTAGTTATTCACGAAACATAAAATAAGCCTTTCGATAAATAATGTTTAAAAATATAGAGCCATTTTTTACTTGATAAAAGAAAAGTCAGAGTATCGAAGAATTATCAAAAGGAAAGAAAGTATCGCAAAAAAATCTTCGGAAAATCGTTCAAGTACCTGTCGAATATATTTTTTCTCTTAAACCCTACTGTTTCCTCGTGCTTGACCCGAAGAAAATACCCAAGATGCTTGAAATTATAGAACTTAATAAAAAAACAACCGAAGGCTTTATTTGTTGGAGAGTTCGAAATCGATGTTTCGATATTTTTAACTCTGTGTCAGCTGAATGTTTTATTTTTTGTTTCGAAGCGGGTAATTTCATCTCTGAGAATTGGAGGAACGAAGGTATCAACAATAATAGATTTATAACAAGCTGATGCGGTGGTCGAACGGTCAAGGCAAGCGTTTCCTAACGATTGCTCGGCTGCCGAGTTGTGGGTTCGAATCCCACCTTCGGGCATGGATGTTGTGGCGTTGGGCGCGGCGTGTTTCGACTCCCACTGGTGCGCTGGGGCAACGTCATATGACGGCTAACAGGCTCACGGTTCTGGCAGGTGTATGGGCGAATGATGGAATATTAGTTGCCTGGTCATTGGGGAAAAAAAATTATAACATTACTCGCGCTTTTGACGAATGACGTCAACATTCGGGGGATATTCGGTTGAAATCGGAGAGTTACGAAAAATGTGAATACTTTGGACACATATCTTGGAATCTATAAAATAAAGAAAAAACTAAATAATGTATACTTATATTGTCGGAAATTGGGTACTTTTAATAAATCTACAAAGATAATTTCAATATTTAAATATTTTGAAATATTTAAAAAAAGTTTTGACAGAATATGTATTTGCTTCCTACTCCTTATTTTTGCTCGAAATATCTTCTAAACTAAAAGATATAGATGTAAAAAATTAGAGACAAAAATGTTTAGTAGGAAATCCTGTATTTACATCAGAAGTTTGCAATCTGTTGATCGATACCGCCATAGTACTCGCTGCCGCAAATAAGTGCTCTTCATAGCACAAGAAAATAATGATCATAGCACAAGAAAATAATGATCATTTTAAAAAATCCGAACTTTTATGTTTTATTGTGTTAAAACTTGTCCTGCTGATAAGTCGCAAAATTTAATTTCGAGCTATTGAATCCGCATAAAAAAGTTTATCCATTATTTTATTTTTTTAATAATATTTATGCTTCACTATAGAAAAATAAACTAAGCAACAGCCGCTGATTATTTCTGTTGAATACTCTGATTCATTTGCAAGCTGTGTGACAAAAATACATATTTGAGTACATAGGATATTTTCGATTTCATTTTAACCTTACTGTTAAGTTGACGTTTGATAGCGGTCTCACAAGTGCAGAAAGATTCTCGAGTTTTCCAGTGTCTAATCATCTATTGATTAATGTTTATACTGTTTATTTAATTCAAATGTTTATAATAGGAGACGAATCTGATAAATTTTTGGCGAGTTTCACTTTTATCTATAAATCTTCATTTGCACTGAGGAATTAAATTATTTGTTCTAAACACTGTTTTCAAATATAAACTCAGTATGTTTAACAATATTAAGTAGAAATTAATATAGAACTAAAATAAACATGTACTGTTTGTTAAATTGTATTTAAAATTTATATAATCATGGTGAAATATAGAAACTATATTACAAAGCAAGTTTTCAGTGTTTTCCATTTTCAAGTGGGATACAAAAATATACGGGTGAGGTGTGACGTATTTTCAAAATCAAATATGTGTTAACAGAACTTTTTTATAGTTTTAAAAAGAGAGCTAGCTGATGGAAATATTTTGTTCACCCTTGGATAGCTGTCATATAGAGGATACTAAGAATCATCACTGGAAGTTGTTATCGGGCGAGCATCATAAGAAAATGTAACTTTCAATGAAACAAACAATTTTAAACTTCCATACACAGATACATAATATAATGTGTAGAAATTGTGTTATGAAGCGATCAAGACATGTGTAGTTTCGAGTGTTGACGAATAAACGTGTTTTGGGCATAATCCGACATATACCAATCCAAAATATACCAATTTTACAAAATAACGATTAAAATGTAAAAAGTAGGCCCAAAATAGAGAAATAAAAATAAAAAGGAAAATCCCAAAGGCTCCCAAAATAAATACAAATAATAAAACAAATATTTCCTAGTCATTTTGTTCTGCTGTTTCATGTGCAATGATAATACAATTTTTAATATTAGAAATTGAAAAATTATTACCCATAATTTTCGAGAACCAAAATCTTATTAACGTCGGATGGTTTTGATAAATGAAGGTTCGTGGAAAATGAGCAGTCAAATATATAATGTTCGATATCTTCGGTAAATGAACAAAGATAATATGGAGTGTTTATTGTCATTGCTCTTTTAGGAATAGACAACCAGAAATGCTTATACATCCTTATACATTCGTAAAATTTTGCCATCTAGTATATGTTCTTGCTGTCATTGTAGGAATTCTCTATTTCATACTAACACGCGTACATTAAGTTTTTTAGGGAGATTCAGTTGGAGATAGCATATTGCTCTATATTGACGTTGGGAAATTTTTAAGCAACATTATACAGTAGATTTTCATGCTGTGCCTAATAGGCAGCCAGGGTTGTTTGAAGAGGACTGACTGATACACCTATAGGTTATTTGTTTAACTTATTCTACTTCGCTGCGGCCTGATTTCGCCACAGTTTTCTAGATTTGGAATAACCCGTAATTGTTAACTTATAAATTAATTAAATAATTTCTTATATAAAATAAATTTTTAAAATATTATTGGTAAATACAGACAGTAAGTAAAAAATATTTTATCTTTAAATTTTCGCAATCTCATTCAACATTTTCTTGCTTTCATTGCAGGAATTTTTTTATTTTATACTAATGAGAGAGCATAATAAGTTAAGTCCTTTGGAAATAGTAGATTTCTAATAGAGATAATCTGGAATCAGGCATGTCATGAAATTAGTACATACAGATCTTCCACTATTATGGTCTTCGAACATATTATGGTCTTCGAACCTGTGAACAAAGAGAATTAAAAGATCATGTTTCTGTTTAGTCGCCGCTTATAACTTGAAAGTATCTCCGTCAACTTACATGTGACTTTTAATGTTTCACAGTTAATTTTAGAGTAAGTTTATGACGAAATATATTTCATATTTTATGGGAAATTAAAAATGTTTTGAAACATTATATACGTTTTCATGTTGTACTTCTTCAATTCTCTAAATAAATAAAATAATTATTAAGAATGTGCAGACAAACGGGTTTTTGCGTATTGCTGGTGTGGTTGCTGTGTCCCTTTATCCTAACAAAGGAATCTGTTTTGTCTGATGCCTTTAGAAACTGGCTGATAATGGTTGATGTTTTACTCTGTCTTAGCTGTAGACATTTGCTTAGCTGTAGACAGAGTATTAATTAGCTCCGTTAATTTTTCCTGCCGAAGGATTATCCCATTTTATGCATTTGATGCTGATTGATCCTAAATTAATATAATAAATTTTATTATATTAATTTATAAATGCAAAAAAATTAAATGTATTGAACAATGTTTTAAATAAAATAAAGAGATTAAGTTCAACAAGATTTTTAAAAGTTTTATATTTAAATAAAGATAAATGATGTATATTTAAATAAAGATAATAATAAGATAATGTCTTTAATTAAATAAAAACAAGACATGAATGTTAAAATATCATTGATAACATGATGTTGTTATTTATAAATGTTTACGCAGATAACAAATTACAGATAACATAAAATTGGATTCTCATAATGTTTAACAATTTTTCTAAAATTTTCCATATATTCTTTATTCGTTTTCGAATTTAAGTTTTCTATATTTATTGATTGATTAGTGATATATATATATATTTTTTTTTTCTTGCACCATCCGTTTTTCAGGGTTATATGAGATTAGATGGCAATTGATGTGAGCTCAGTATTAAATTTAGGAAGGGGTTTGGTTTTACTAAAGATTGCCACTTTCGGTTCAAATTATTTTTCTTCTATCATCTACTTCCCAGAATCGGCTATAGCCAGAGCTTAGGCGATGACTGATGGATTCAGAATCCCATTTTTGACGAGGTAGGTGGATTCATTGGGGCTTTTAACTTCCGATTCCTTTCTACTTCCGGATACAAATTTTCTTTGAAAGATCTATTTGTTTCAGAATCGGCTATAGATAGAGCTTAAATGATTATTTATATGAATTTATCATTACATTCTAGTAGGAGTAGAGTCTAGTAGTGTCACTAATGATTCCCTCTTCCAGTTCTAGAGGTGTCAGTTTCGATTAAAAAATCATTTTTTTAAACATCTATTTCTTAAAATTGCTGTAGGTTGAGTTTAGATGATGACTGATATGGATTCAGCATCAAATTTCGGGGGTGGGGGTTTACGGAGCTCACTAAGGATTTTTACTTCCTGTTCTGGAGATGTTACTTCTGGTTTTTCAAAAAAAAATTGCTTGACTGTACGAAATAAGTTTTCAAAAGCGAAAATAAATTCTTAATACTTCCACCGAAAATGAAGTGTACACACCACATGAAGGCTCCTTTATAAATTCCTTTTTTATGAACTGTTTTATGCTGTTAAATTTTGCAATAATATATTTCTTTTTTATGTGTTTGTACAATCACTATATATATATATATATATATATATATATATATATATATATATATATAATTGTTCAATATGTTTTTATCTCTCCAGGTTCCCAAGAAGGCTAAATTTTTTTACAGTTATAGTATCAACTACGGTGCAGAACCTAAAGGAGCTCGATTTTCCACTAACCACCTTGGGTACGACCAAAATGGGGTGTTTTGCAAAGTATTTCCAGACTTCCCCTCAAATGTACTTCCGTCTACCTAGAAGACTGAATCTTTGTATACCTAACATCGGTCCCCATAGTCTGATTTTCGATACTCTCTATCGAATCGGTAATTATGGGTTTCTTTTCTCCCAGTCCCTCAACATGCTCTTCGGTGGATCAGAAGCTTAAATCTAGGCAATCCTACACTATTAACCACTCACCGAACCCAAGAATCGGAATTTCAATTATTCTCTCGGAATGAACAAAATGTGAAGGAGGGAGAGGAAGAGGGGGAGGGATTTTGCTTTTGAGGGATTCTTTCTAGATCATCCAGAAGGCTACATCTTTGAACACTTATAGTACCAACTTCGGCAAAGAATCTAACGAACCTGGATTTTCAATCAACCCTCTTGGGGACGACGTAAATGGGGTGTTTTGAAAAGTATTTCCCGATCTTCCCTCTCCACCAAATGTACCTCCGTTTACTTAGAAGACTAAATATTTGTACAATTATAGCACCGATCATCGCTCAGAAATCTAAGGTAATCTGATTTTCGATATTATTCTCCGAATAGGTAAATATGGGTTTGCATCTTTCCAAACCCTCAGCACGCTGTTCGGTGGCTTAGAAGATTGAATCTTTGCAAGCTAGCAGTGTTAACCATTTGGACCGAATATTCAACTTATCTACCGGAATGGACAAAAGGGGAGGGGAAACGCTGCAGTCAGGGAGGGTCAGAGATCAAAAGACCAGAATGCCGCTGTTGACAGTATTCTAGAAGGCGGACGTTATCGCCGTTCGTGACGTCACTGGGTTAGAAGGAGAAGTGCCAGTTTCTCCGACTAGCATTCATTTCTATGGGAAAACATAGACTGTGTCAGTCGTTGTTTTAATATAATTTGTAATTCTATCGTAAAAGTGAAGTTTAAATGTAAATTTGTGTATTATAGATGTATATATATTAGTATTTTCACGTATATAAAGTATAATTTTGGTGAGCACAAAAATGCCTGGTTGATGCTCGGTTGCTTTGTGTTCAAATTATTATAAGAAGTCAATGGGATCTATCAGTTTTCATAGATTTCCAAAAGATCCTACACTCCAAAAATTATGGATCGTGAAGTGCAAAAGAGAGGATAAAATAACCATTGCTAAAGCAACTGTCTGTTCGAGTCACTTTTCTGATGAAGATTTTGAAGAAGATCTTCGGACTAAATTTTTGAATTTGAAGCCGGTTAAACGATTAAAACAAAAAGCCAACGGCACAAAAATCTCACTTACCATTAATACCTCAGTTAAAAATAATGTTTTTAATATAGCAGTATAAAAAATACTTATGATTGACATGTTTCACTGATATGTAAAATATATTCATATTTATTCATATCATCATATCTGTATTAAAACACTTGAAATGTAATTTTTATATTTACTACACTTTTCACGATATATTTCAGCTTTTATTATAAATAATATATGTATTATAATATTTTAATGATAGTCCTATGCATGTATGAGTAGAATCATTTAATTTCATTCTTCTAAAATTTTATTACGAATGATCTTATCTCCTTTTTGAATTATAAACGCGAACTTTCTAAACTTTATACACGTATCTCTATGTCCCCTCTTCTTGACTTGTAAGTCAGTGACGTCACGCTTCAAGTTGGTCTCCCGGTCGAAAAGCAACCCCCCTTCTCTGACCTACCTTATGTTTAAAGTAGCTTGCGCTGCAGTCTCACAGAGCCCACCTGAATCCTTTCACCGGGACATAATAAGCTGAAACCCGAACACAAGAAGAACCTAACAGGCCCAATTTTTAATTGAGACAATTATTTTTGATGCTAAGTACCATACCAACTAAGGCACAGAATCTTACGGAGCAGGATTTTCTATCGACCTTCTTGGGAACGACTTAAATGACGTGTTTTCAGAAGTATTTACCGATCTTCCCCCTTCAACAAATGTACTTCCGCTTACTTAGAAGACTGAATACTTGTACAATTATAGTTCCGACCATCGCTGAGAAGTCTAAGGTAGTCGTCTGATTTTTGATATTCTTCTCCGAATACGCAAATATGGGTTTCGTCTTTTCAGACCCTCAGCATGTTTTTCGGTGGCTTAGAATGTTGAATCTTTGAAAACCTGCAGTATTAACCACTGGACCGAATTTTCAATTTTTCTTACCAGTATGGACAAAAAGGAGGGGGGGGGGGACGTTGCAGTCTCACACATCCCACCTGAATCCCTCCACCGGGGACATAAAAAGCTGAATCTCGAATATAGGCAGAACCTAACAGGCCCAATTTTCAATTGAGACAACTATTTTTGATGCTAAGTACCGTACGTTGCTGAACAAAATAAAACTTCATTAAAAATGCTGTTTAACTATTTAAGAGTGATAGTTTTCGTAATATCTTTAACAGACTTAAATACAAGTAAAATATAAATAAAAATAATTTGTTCTTTCCGTTATCTTCAAAATTTTCTTTTTCTTTCTTCTTAACTTATTGTTACCTTCTCTCAGATACATGTAAAAAATCTGATGTGGGCAGCATATGACTTTTCTTATGTAATACAATGAATTTTATACTTGTACAGTAAAAAAAAATAGATTATTTTTATAGTTGATATTTATATTCTTTCCAAAATATTGGATTTTCGTCAATGAGTCGACGATTTCATTGATTTAGCGTTATTTTTATCCATTTGGCGAGTTTTCTGTTAATTTAGCAACATTTAAAAAAGTCGCCAAGTTGACGACATTTCACAAATTCGCCGCCAAAATCTCGTCGAGCGTTATGGACGGAGAAATAAGTTATTGTTACAGCAGATAAATGACTATTAGCGTTCAAATACAAAAGTATTACTCAAAGAATCTTTTTCATGAATGGAAGGAGCTAGATCCACGAGAATGATGTCACCAAATTTATCGAATGGTATTACATATGAAAAATGAACATGTTTCTCAGTAGGAAATATTTTTTTTTTATTTTATATGACTTTTTGATACTTTTTTTTAAAAATGTGCAATATCTCGAGAACGGTTCGTGTTAGCGCTTTAAAATTTATGTCAATCGTTTTCTAATGAAAAATTACATAAGAAATGTCTATTTGCGTAACTTTATTAGAGGTTTTGATTTTTTGACGATTTTTTTAAAATTTCACTCGAAAGTTTAGGGGGGTTCTCGATTTAGGGGGGTTGTATTCGATTGCGTATAAAAACAACAGGCTTCCAGTGTTTGCGGATTGTAATTTTTATACCAAATCTCTCCATTCGTTCGTCAGTTATCGTCTCCACAGACTCACTGACACACACACACACACATACACACACACACACACACACACACACACACAGACATCACTTCAAAAATGTTCGGGTTGTGATCAGGGATGCTTGAAACTTGCTCTCCCGTCGAAAACTCGAATTTGAATTTTCGACCCCGTCACAATGCTTTCCTTATACATTATGTATACAGTGAAACCTGTGAAGTTGACCACCTTTGTAAGTTGATCACCTGTCTAAGTTCACCTAATTGACCAGGAACGGAATGGCTTAATTACTTTAACATTGAGTGAACCCTTTATAAGTTGACACACCTGTCTAACTTGTATGTTGACCAGGTATCTAGGTAGAATTTTTCACAAAGCATAGCTCAAAACCTTTGAAGTTGACCACTTCCAGAATTTTCCAGGCTGCAGAAAATTGTGAGAATGTGGCAAAATTTGTCAAAGAAGTTACAGCCATAGACGCAGCCCGATGCATTTATGAATCATGGAAAAATCTATCAGAAAACACGATTGTTAAGTGTTTCAAGTATGCGGGATTTCTATGTGATCTCATCTCTTCTGCGTGCCAAGTGACAGACTGTTTCAAATTGGAGTCACTGGATGAAGAACTAAAGTGTCTTCTTGAAACGTGCAGAAAAGAGTTATCCGATGCTTGTCAAAATTTTGCATCTGTCAAAATCTTGAAACCCATGATATTGAATCTCCATTTGTTGCTACATCGAGCAAGAGTGATTATGATAGGTTTTCTTCGGAGGAAGAGGAAAAAACAGATGTAGAACTTCTTACACACGAAGTGCAATGCAATGTGTCAAAAAATTAGAACTGTATGCTTTTATGCAAAATACGCCAGAACACATTAAGGCTGTGTTTAATCCGCACAGTAAAATAGAAATACAATGGGCATCTGGAATCAGAAAAAAAAAACTCTTCTGACAGAGTACTTTTCTGAACAATAGAAATAGATTACTGCATCAATCTGATCTAATGAATTCAAATACAGCATGTGAGTAGCCGTTACATATTGCATATAAAAGTAGGTGTATGCAGATTCCTTGATTCGCATTTTAAGTATGTACGTACATACATAAGTATTTTGTAACAGTAATTACATTATTTAATTAAAGCCATTGGCTCATTAGTATTTTATATATGTTAAAAGGAAAGTATTTTGAAATACTTTATTGAAGGGAAAAATAAAATTTCATCACACTGCCTATGTTGGACATCTGTCTAAGTTGGACACTTTTAGGGGGAACCGTGAGTGTCCAACTTATACAGGTTTCACTGTATAAGGAAAGTAAAAATGTATTGGTCAAAATATTTAAATGAGTTTGAAAATTGGAATGTGAGTTTGTGATAGATTTATACGCTTGGGTTTCTAGAATAAACTATTTTGAGCGTGACGTTTGTGTGTTTATCCGTCTGTCTATGAAATGTATGTGTTCACTGTAGCTCAGAAACTATCCGACCAAATGTAATAACATTTTGTTAACCCTTTCACGACCAGCGCCGGTTATATCCTGCATCCACTAAATGCTTCACCCTGGCTAGCGCCGGCTATATCCGGCACTCACTAAATGCTGCACCGTGGCTAGCGACGACTATATCCGGCACCCACTAAATGCTGCACCGTGGCTAGCGACGGCTATATCCGACATCCACTAAATGCATCCCATTGGCTAGCGACATCTGCAGTAACGATACATGAATTGGACACCATGTATTTAACTAGTGCACAAGAAAAAGTTCTTGACATGAGTAAAGTGTATTTGTTTTCTACCTTTTGTGGAGTATCATAGTTAAAAGTAAAGCTGTCTGAGCATGCGCGAGAATTCCGTCGTCGGATCGTGCTACAAGAAGTGACGCAGCAGAGAACTTGGGATGTGGCAGCAGAACTCGATTGCGAATGACAAGGTTGTATCGTCAGGGGGAACCTTTTCCCATCTTATAGTCAGCGGGATTTATTCCCCAAATTTCAAATTACGTTCTGTATTGTACAGTTGAAGTGTTGAAAACCCAGACCACACGACAGACCCGAAGGCTTACTGTTGCTAAGTGTGTGGCCGGGAACTTTATTATAGATTCAAGAAATTACATTACAAATTAAAATTGAATCACAACACAAGTAGTTACATCAAAACAAGCAAAAGAATGGCAACGACAGAACAAAACATAAAAACACTACAATATAGTACAGTACAATACAATGCAATACAAGAGATACAAAAGGCAGAAAATTGTAAAGAGGGAAAAACCCCGAAGGGAAAAAACCCTAACACAAAATACAAAAGGGAAAACGGAAAAAGAAAAGGGACAAGGTAGAAAGACAAAAGGGTTAAGACGAAGTTTGAAAAACCAGAAATTAAAAAAAATATTAATAATAATAATAATGAAAACAAAACAGAAAACCACAAAGAGATTTGCAACAACAGTACACAAAAATATACAAAAATACACAAGGTTAAGGCTGGAAGCAGCCGAAGCAGGAAAAAAGTTAAATTCAACGTAATTAAATTCATTAAATAAAGGAAAATATCAAAGTTAAGAGTTTAGGCAAAAGAATGAACAAGAGTTATAAAGTTTGCAATGCGAAAACGCAAAAGGATTTGTAAATGAACAAAGTTAACAGTGTTAAAAGGGTAAACAGGAAAAACCCTTGAGTGCAAATTAAATATTTTAAAATTAAAAAATAATAATAATAATGATAATAATAAAAATGGATGCCAAAAACGGACGGCTGTACGCCAGGAATCCAAGCAAAAAAATTTTACACCAAAAAAAACAAGAAAGATCAATCATGCTTAAAGCATTGATTATGAAACACTTTCCAACTTCAATGCAATTTTATTTTAAAAAGTCGAAAATGCAATACATTCCTCGGTAATATTTTAAAACTTATCACAATACTACATTGATTTATTATATTTGAAAACTTAAACCTTCATCGAAAAAAATGAACTTCATTCAAATGACGGCATTGAAATATAAATTGCGTGGTTTAAATATCTCTAAAATGCAATACATTCCACGGTAATATTTTTAAATCTATCATAATACCACGATAATTTATTATATTTAAAAACTTCATCGAAAACAACTGAAATTAATTCAAATGACGTCATAGAAAAAATAACACGCCTGGATCTCTCTATAAAAGCAGGATTTCATTCATAACTTTCTCCATTTCATTCATCACAATACTATAATAATTTATTTTATTTAAAAATTAAGACCATGGAGCTACAATTCATAAACTTTATGCTTAAAAGTTCATCGAAAAAAATCGTCCTTCTGTTTATAAAATCAATTAATATTTCATTCATATCAGTCATGCAGACTCCATGGACTGAATTATTTTGTGTTAAAGAAATACAGTAATTCTAATACAACTCATTCTACATATTTGGCTGTTTACATTTTACATAGGTGAAAAATAGGCTTAGTTGTAGAAATAATCAAATTTGAATGAGAATTTAAACTCAAATATATTGTCATTGTGTTGTTTTAGTATGTAAATGCACAGAATTTAAGCAGAAATAAAGTAGTTTTAGGATGGATACAACACTCAATATGAATTAAAAAGAACTTTAAAAAATCACGAATTTGAAACAAGATGGATGCCATATATCATTTTGAAGTGGGTCATGTGATCGTTTCATATCATGGTCACGTGATCGTTTCATATAAGATGTGTAATTATTATTTTAATTTTTATTTAAAAAACTACTGAATATATTCAGCTGAATTTTTTTTTATATATTTTATGGAACAATTTGACTATTACCTAAAATTTTCGAAGCAATTTGTGAATTTTAAATCCGCTTAAAAAATGTTAGAAAAATTAGGTCCCATAGGGCTCAATGTATTTCATTTTTTCAACCCGGGATCAATCCAAAACTAATTGTGTGATATTATTAATTTATATTCCCATAGGTCCTACAGACCGTCTGAACAACATACTAAAATTTCATTTTGATTAAGTCATTTTTACGGCAGTTATCGTGCTAACGGACAGACAGACAGACTGAACAAAGTCATAAACACTTTTCAACTTTGTTGTAAAGTGTTAAAAACGGACGGCTGCAGGACAGGAATCCGCGAAAAAAAGAAAGAAAAGTAACAAAAGATAAACAGAGAAATATATGACAAAATAAAGAAATTTTAGAATGCAAAAGCGGACGTCTGAAAACCAAGCGGACGGCAGGAATCCAAGAAAATTTGAAAGCCAAAAGGCGGACGGCTGCAGAACAGGAATCCGAAGAGGAAACACAAAAAAAGGTACAAAAAGGAAAAAGATAAAAAAAAAACAAAGAATTTAAGAACCAAAAGAGGATGACTGATAACCAGGAATACAGAGTATAAATTAAATACAGTGTAAAACTTCCTTGTTACGTTTTAATTAAAACTTGAATAGACAAGGTGGTCCGTCAATTTCTATTTAACAAACTTTACTTGCATCCACAATATAAAAGTGGGCCGATCCGATGGTTGAGCGGTCAGTGTCATGCGTTTCCGTTTGATCGCTGGATTGCCAGGTTGCTGGTTCGAATCCCGCCAGCGGACATGGATGTTATCATGTCGAGGCCAAGTCAGACTTCCGACCTTCGGGGAGCCTCTATAAAAGTGAAGCTGCAAATCTTCTCCCCTTCGTCATGGGATACCCTGGGGAGTCTTGTGGACGTGGTGCGTAGGCGCTTCTTCACCACGGGGGAAATAGTAACGAACATAAAAGTGGTCCATCAGAGCCGGAGTCAGCAGTATGGATCAACTGAATAGATTAAAAGGTGCCATCAAAGGCAATATGACAAAATTAGAAACTTTTGTCCAAGAAAAAATGCTCGTAAAGGATATGACATCCAGTGAACTTGAAGTGAAATTGAAGAAAGTTGAAAATTTGCAGAAGAAGCTGGAAGAAGTGAACGAACAATACTACGAAATTCCAAGTGTCGATGAAGTTTCAGAAATCGAAATTGATTTAGACGAAACTGAAAATCGTCTTGAAAAATAGGAGGTAAGCCTGAAAATCTGCTTTGATTCGTTCTTTGCTTCTGCTTCTAGTATAGTAAAAATTTCAAACGAAAAAGAAACTGATTCCAAAATCAAAATTAAACTGCCGGAAATTACCCTTCCTATTTTTGGTCGAAAATATGATGAATGGTCAACTTTCAAAACTCAGTTTGTGGACTTGATTACAAATAATGACCAATTAAATGATTCGCAACGCTTATTTTACTTAAGAGCATTATTAACAGGCTATGCGAAGCAAATTGAATCATCTTATGCGTCATTATTCACAGCCTTAACAAAAAGATTTGAAAATGAGCGATTACTCGTAGACTCCCATCTACTAGCTATTATAATCCGCTATGGAAAATTCAGAACGAATCTGCGAAAGAATTGAGATTTTTAATCGATTGTTGTTGTTGTTGTTGAGACCCAGACCGTCCGACTTACCAGAAAGGTGTAAGGTAACCGTTTGGACGGCCGGGAAGTGCCACCCAATTTAGACCGGAACCCAGTGGGGGAGGCATCCACAGGGACCGCACCCTCCTTCCCCTACCACCAACCTCTCGGAAGGACTTACGGACCCACATGTTTAACGTGATCGTACTCCGCATGAACACGGCGGCAGTTGTGGCAGTGTGCAAATCCAACGCGCAAACCACCGGGCTACCGCGCCCGAAATGTGCCAACAGCACGCGGTGTTCTCAGGTGGTCACCCACCCAAGTACTAACCGCGCCCGATGCTGCTTGACTTCGGTGATCTGGCGAGAACCGGTGTTTTCAGCACGGTAGGGCCGTTGGCATCTTTAATCGATTGTGTACAGAAACGAGAGCATTGAAGGTCCTAGATTATGGACAAAATAAACTATCTGATGTCATATTAATTAATATGATTCTCCTAAAACTGGACAGACAATCTAAAAAACAATTCGAACTCACTCAAAAAATATCCAAAGGTCCCCAATTTGATGCTTTGATGACATTTCTGAAAAACCGAAGTGTGATGCTTGAAAATCTAAAGAGTACCCCCAGTTGTGAAACTAATTACCAGAAATATTTCCTTTCCTAACAAAACTAAAACATTGATGCTTAATTCAAGTGATAAACCTAAAACAAGAATTTGTGCTTTGTGTAAAGGATCACATTCTCTGAGCAAATACTTTATATTGCAAAAAATGGAAGTTTAAAAAAGATTTGATATCGTGAAAGAACATAAACTTTGTATAAATTGCCTAAATAGAAATCATGTGATAAGTAACTGTAATTCAAAGTATTCCTGTTTCATATGTTCCAAACTTCATCACACATTGCTGCATTTCGAACGCTAACAGATTAATGAACATAAACAAAAAGAAAGAAAAAGCGTAGATTGTCTTCGCAGACTGATCGTCGAGTCGAAACTGAAGATTCAATTTTCAAACATAACCAAATCGAAGCTCCCGCTTCTTCGCTGCATACTTTAAGTAATATCTCAAAACAAGAGAATAAATCTATCCTACTAAGTACTTGTTTTGTATATATTGAAGATATAAATGGAAGGAAAATTAAATTGAGATGAATTTTCGATAATGGTACAAGTATAAATTGTTAAAGAAGGAATGTGCGGATATGTTGGGAATAAAGAAAGAAGTAATTAACACTCCAGTTACGGGATTAAATGGGTCTATTTGCACAATAAAGGCGAAGATAAATGGATCTATTTCTAATGCGGAAGGAAGCTTTCGAGAAAATATAGAATTTTTCCTTGTTCCAAGAATCATGCATTTGACTCTTTCAACTTATTTAGACACTTCACTTTTGAAGTTAATTTACCAAACTTTATTAAACTCGCCGATCCAACATATTTCAAACCAGGAAAGATTCACGCCTTAATAGGTGCGGAACTCTTTTTCAAAATTCTAAAATACAATTCAATCAAGATTAATGATAGACTAAGTATGCAAAATTCCGCATTTGGATGGATTCCTACCGGCACTCTTAAAGAAGTGCAACCTTCAAATAAAGTACGTTGTTGTCTCATAAGGGATTATGAAGTATTGGATGAGAGTTTGAGGCGTTTGTGGAAATTGGAATCAATTGGCATAAATTATGATGATCATAAACTTACAGAAGAGAATCAAGCTATGGACATTTTTGAACGAACTACTACTTATCGTAATGGCCGTTACAGCTGCCCTGGAAAAGGGACTCCAGAAAATTGAGCTACAACTTTACCGTAGCAAAGTAACGATTACATAATTTGCAAAAAAGACTTCGTCAAAATCCAGAACTGTATTTCCAATACTAGGAAGTAATTGAGGACTATTTAAGGCAAGGGGTAATCGAACGGGGGGAAAAACCAAGTGAACAAAGAATGATAGACCAACCAATTTACTACTTACCACATCAGGCTGTATATAAACAAGATAGACTTACTACCAAGACCAGAATCGTGTTCGACTCTAGCTCACACGATAGCAACCAATTGTTCTTGAACGACTGTTTGTGGCAAGGCCCAAACCTCAACCTAAATCTCCTTGATATTCTGATCAATTTCAGGTTGAACAAAGCTGCAATATTATCCGATATAGAAAAAGCGTTCTTGCAAGTATCTCTGGCAGAAAAGGACCGAAATGTTATACCTTTCCTGTGGTCTGATAAAACAGTTGATGATGGACGAAATCTCCAGATCTACAGTTTCAAGCGCGTTCTCTTTGGGATAAACGCTAGCCCATTTCTGCTATCTGCTACCATAAAAAGCACGTCGAAAAGTTTAGCAATGAATATCCAACTACATCAAGATTGCCTTATCACTGCCTTTATGTTGACGACTTCATTACGGGTGAAGACAACACACAAGATGCATTTGAAGTCTCTCGCAACGCTAAAGAAATCATGCAGAAAGCCGGAATGGTTTTAAGAAAATGGATCACGAATGAAAGTATCTTGATGGAACAAAGGAAAGATAAAGGATTCGACACTCAGAGACAACATAATTCCATGTCCTTAGGATTCAATTTGACGAAGGTCTTAGGAATGGTATGGAACACAGCAGAAGATTGCTTCACTATGAAAATTCAGAGCTTACAGGAATTCTTGTCCCATAAAAAGAATACTAAGCGTTTTCTATTGCAGTCTATGGGAAAAATATTTGATCCTCTTGGAATGTTGACACCATTTACCATCCGAGTAAAGATCCTCTTTCAAGAGTTATGGATAGAGAAAGTTCCGTGAGATGGAGATCTGCGAGTTTACATCGAAGAAGAGTGGTTGAAATGGTGTTCTGAGCTTCCGCGACTAAAAGAATTAAAAATTTCTAGGTTTGCCCGTAACTCAACAAAGGGGAAAGTCAAAGATGTTGTCAAAATACATAGTTTCTGCGACGCCAGTAAAAAGGCCCATGGCGTAGCCGTCTACCTGTGAGTGGTGAAAGAAAATGACATTGAAGTGAATCTTATCGCATCAAAGAGTCGAGTCGCCCCTCTCAAACAGATTTCATTACCAAGACTAAAGCTTTTAGGAGCCCTTTTAGCAGCTCGTGTGACAAATAAGATCAAGAAAATCATAGATTTAAAAGACCCAACAACGGTGCATTGTTGAACAGATTCAAAAATCACCCTGTACTAGATCAAAGGATCAACTAAAAGATGGAAGCAGTTTGTTGCAAATCGGGTGAAAGAGATATAAACTTCAACTGATCCGAAATTTTGACATCACTGCCACGGGAAAGTCAACCCTGCGGATCTGGTGATAAGAGGTATCAGTGCTGACTCTCTTCTGGACAATGTGGTGGAGAGTCCCTTCTTTCCTAGCATCTCATGATTTAACTGACACGGATGATGATTCCTGTGTCCCAGAAGAAAAGTATCTTCCTGAGATGAAAAAGAACTCAGAGAACTCTGAAAGTCAATGTGACTTTAACATATCCCTCCCTCTTTGCAGTGCTCCTGAATTCCTAGAGTGTTTATTTAAAATTAGTAATAAGTATGTAAAAATTTTATGTGTTTTAGCTTATATTTTTAGGTTTGTCAACAACCCAAAAGAGTTAACTCTATCAGCCACAATGAGATCAAGATAGCAGAGAACTTCCTCATAAAAAAAAACTCAATCTATGGAGTTTCAAGATGACATCGCGAATTAATTCTAACATTCCCTCCTCCAGTAAAATAAAAAAATTATCGCCTTTTCTTGATCAAGAAGGTTTACTCAGGGTCGGAGGTAGGTTAACTAACTCCTCCATTAGTTATAGCAGCAAACACTCAGTTTTGCTATCCCCTAAAGGCAAGTTAACTCATCTAATACTTCAACATTATCATGAAAAATACTTGCATTCAGGCCGTCAAACATTACTTTATCAAATTAGGCAAAGTTATTGGCCTTTAAACGGCCGAAATCTGTGCAGGAAAACTGTACATAATTGTATTCAGTGTTTTAAATCAAATCCTAAAGTGTGTTACCAGAAAATGGGAGATTTGCTCAAGGAAAGGGCAAATTCAGATTTTGTGTTTAATTCAGTAGGGATTGACCTATGTGGTCCCTTTTTCATAAAAGGTAAAAATAAAAAAAAAGGGATCTCTTATGAAGAATTATGTTTGTATATTCATTTGCCTTGTAACAAAGGCCATTCACTTAGAAATAGTTTCTGACTTGACATCAGAATCCATAGTTGCTACTTTAAAACGTTTTGTAGCTAGAAGAACAAAATGTGTAAAACTATTTTCTGATAACGCTACCAACTTTGTTGGGGCAAACAAGGAGTTAAGGACTTTCTATAAGTTGATGAGTAAACAGGATGAAACTCTAGCAAAGTTGACTTCAAAAGGCATCGAATGGCATTTCGTACCTCCCAGGGCGCCAAATTTCGGAGGAATTTGGTAGACTGGAGTGAAGTCTCTTAAATATTATTTGAAACGCATCGTGGACAGTTCTAATCTTACTTATGAAGAATGTCTAACTATTTTAGTACAAATTGAAGCTATGCTAAACTCTCGCCCATTTACACCACTTTCATCGGATATTGGGGATTTGGATATTTTAACATCCGCTCATTTTCTTATAGGAACATCTCTCACCTCCATTGCTGAACCTTCTATTGTAAATATCGAAACCAACAGATTAAATCTGTGACAGAGGACAACCAAAAAAGTTCAGACGGCTTGAAAAAAATGGAGCAATACTTATCTCAATAATCTACAACAACGTACCAAGTGGATGTTCGACAAAAAAATGTTAAATTTGGTGACATGATCAAGAAATATAATAATTAAAGAATATAATTTACCCACTTGTAAATGGATCCTGGGTCGTATAATTAAGACATACCCGGGTCACGACAAACGTATTCGTGTTGTAGATGTTAAGCCAAAATCTGGTGTGCTTAAAAGACCAATTTTCAAATTGTGTGCACTATCCTTAGAAATTTGATAAAAGAAAATTTTCATGTAATATTAATTTCATGTAATTGAATTGTATTATGTTAAATTCTTGCATTCTAATGTTTCCAAAGTTCTATTGTTGATATATCTTAATTTGAATTGTTATTATATGTTAAATGCAATTTGATTGTACACTCAAACCTGTTTTTGTGCGGTCTTTTTTTGTGCGATTTTTTTTGTGCGGTATATGAAAATTTCAATCAAATTGGAACATGACAGCAGATAAAATCTATGCAGGACTCCAAATTTGCCATAAATTAGAATGTCATTTTCTTGCAATCGATGCCAATTCTGAAAGAACTTCAAAATTCCAAAAGGAGCTTCAATCCTCTATATCTGGCTATCGAGACATATACAAGCATCTAGTGAAACAACAGTCGTCGCAAAAACTGATCACCGACTCCATGGTAATTGAAAAAAGTCAACTCTAAACGAGTGCGATGTAGTATCTTCAAATGACGAAAGCGATTTTGAACCAGTTTACCACAAGAAAGTTCGCGTATTGTCAGACTACGAGGGATAATAGTTATACTGTTTGAAAAGTTTTGTATGTGTAAAATAAGACCATATGTAAATAAAATATTTAAAAATGTTCGCATGTGTATTTTCTAAATCAGATTCCAAAAGGTTTGGCGTGATTCCAAGTAGCTGCCAAGCCTCGTGTCTTGATTTCGTTTAAAAAAGCAATTGCTAGTTATTTCGTAAGGTTTTGAGTTATTTTCTACTTGAGACTTTTTTTATGCCGTCCCTATTCACCGCATAAAAAAAAACTTTTTAATTGTGTTGCGAAAACTATTTTTTATAGCTACTCGTGAAGTTTGGTGCGATTTTTTTTATGCGATCCCTATCCACCGCACAAAAATAGGTTTGAGTGTATTTTCATCTTGAATGTTATAACATTGCAAGGCCAGGCGGCATGTCTGAGCATGCGCGAGAATTCCGTCCTCGGATCGTGCTACAAGAAATGACCCAGCAGAGAATTTGGGATGTGTTAGCAGAATTCAAATAGATTGCGAACGACGAGGTTGTATCGTCAGCGGGAACCTTTCCCCATCTTATGGTCAGCGGGATTTATTCCCCAAACTGCAAATTACATTTTGTATTGTACTGTGTATATCTTCCTTATTATCTTTTAATTGAAACTTGAAAAGACAAGGTGGTCCATCAATTTCTATTTAACAAACTTTACTTACATCCATAACAAAAGTTATTAGCGTATGAGGTGTGTGTGCACTATTGGCATGACGACCCATTCATTGGTGGCGTACTGATAACTAGTTTCGCCGTCGCGAAAGGGATCATGAACGAACAAAATAAACTGAACAAGAAATTTATGAAGAAGCCTTCATGCGGTGGCAGGTGGTGTGTAAACTTCATTTTCGCCGGAATTATTGAGCATTTTTATTCTCTTTTGCGCACTTATTTCGTATAGTCATACAAATTTTCGGATGAACTGGAAGTGACATCTCCGGAACAGTAAGTGAAAGTCCTTCGTGTACCCAGCACTCCCTCCAAAATTCGATTATACTAAATGCATCTAAGCTGTATCTATCGCTTATCTTGAGAAATAGATGTTGCAAAGAAAATGTAAATTTTTAAATCGGAACTGAAATATCTAGACCAGGAAGTGAAAATTTTTAGTGAGACCCCGACGCTCACTAAAATTTAATGTTGGGTAAATATCAATCATCATCTAAGATCTATCGATAGCCGATTAATTGGAAGTAGAAACTACCGAAGTTGAAATCCTTAGTGAAACCTTCAGCCCCCCCCTCCAGACACTTGAATGCTAAATCCTTTTTAATCATCATCTAAGCTCTATCTATATTCATTCATGAGAAATAGATGTCAATGAAAATTTTTAAAGCGAAAGTGGGAAAAAAATCGGAGTTGGAAATCCTTAGTGGAATCTCAATCCCATCCGAAATTTGATACTGAATCTATACCAGTTGTCGTCCAAACTCTTTCTATAGCCTATTTTGAAAAATAGATGCTGCCAAGAAAATGTAATTTTTTCAATCGATTGTGACTTTTCGTGAATTAAAAGTGAAAATTTTTAGGGAGATTAAAAAAAAATGAAATTTCAATGTGATTTCAGATATGTCCTTTTTATATGTTGTGTTGTGGGATGAAGCTGAAATTCATGTATTTTAAATAAATAAAGAAAAAAATGAATTTGAGGTTATTAGGAGAAATGTGGGAAGATTTATTGTAGTTCTTTATCTACCACTTATAAAATCGAAAAAGAAATCTTGTTAAATTTGAGGTAAATAATTAAAGTCAATTTATTTCTTAAAGAACTTAAAGTCGCGGAGGGCGCGGCAGCCCAGTGGTTAGCGCGCGGGAATTTCACTCAGTAGGCCCGGGTTCGATTCCCGCCACTGCCAAAACTTACGCTACGTTCACGCAGAGTACGATCACGTTAAACATGTGGGTTCGTGAGTCCTTCCGAGAGGTTGGTGGTAGGGGAAGGAGGGTACGGTCTAAATTAGGTGAATAAAAAGAAAGTTATGGAGATTGTCGCGGAGGGCGAAGTAGCCCAGTGGTTAGCGCGCGGGAATTGCACGCGGTAGGCCCGGGTTCGATTTCCAAAATTGCCGCCGTGTTCACGCGGAGTAAACATGTGGGTCTGTAAGTCCTTCCGAGAGGTTGGTGGTTGGGGAAGGAGGGTACGGTCCCCGTGGCTGCCTCTCCCACTGGGTTCCGGTCTAAATTCGGTGAATAAAAAGAAAGTTATGGAAAATGTCGCGGAGGGCGAAGTACCCCAGTGGTTAGCGCGCGGGAATTTCACTCGGTAGGCCCGGGTTCGATTCCCGCCACTGCCAAAACTGCAGACATGTTCACGCGGAGTACGATCACGTTAAACATATGGGTCCGTATGTTTTTCCGAGAGGTTGGTGGTAGGGGAAGGAGGGTACGTTCCCTGTGGATGCCTCCCCCACTGGGTTCCGGTCTAAATTGGGTGGCACATCCTGTATTTGAATAATTCATTTATATTCTGTTTATATCATTCTTGGATTGTGCATAAAAGAAATAAACAAATTTTCATGGTGTAAAACAAATCTCCCAAGAAAGTTGCGGAGGGCGAGGCAGCCCAGTGGTTAGCGCTCAGGAATTGCACTCGGTAGGCCCGGGTTCGATTCCCGCCACTTCCAAAACTGCCGCCGTGTTCACGCGGAGTACGATCACGATAAACATGTGGGTCCGGAAGTCCTTCCGAGAGGTTGGTGGTAGGGGAAGGAGGGTACGGTCCCTGTGAATGCCTCCCTCACAGAGTTCCCGTCTAAATTGGGTGAATATAAAGAAAGTTGCGGAGGGCGAGGCAGCCCAGTGGTTAGCGCTCAGGAATTGCACTCGGTAGGCCCGGGTTCGATTCCAGCCACTTCCAAAACTGCCGCCGTGTTCACGCGGAGTACGATCACGATAAACATGTGGGTCCGGAAGTCCTTCCGAGAGGTTGGTGGTAGGGGAAGGAGGGTACGGTCCCTGTGGATGAATAAAAAGAAAGTTATGGAGATTGTCGCGTAGGGCAAAGTAGCCCAATGGTTAGCGCGCGGAAATTGCACTCGGTAGGTCCGGGTTCGATTCCCAAAATTGCCGCCGTGTTTACGCGGAGTACGATCACGGTAAACATGTGGGTCTGTAAGCCTTCCGAGAGGTTGGTGGTAGGGGAAGAAGGGTACGGTCCCTGTGGATGCTTCTTCCACTTGGTTCCGGTCTAAATTGGGTGAATAAAAAGAAAGTTATGAAGAATATCGCGGAGGGTGAAGTACCCCAGTGGTTAGTGCGCGGGATTTGCACTTGGTAGGCCCGGGTTCGATTCCCAAAATTGCCGCCATGTTCACGCGGAGTACGATGACGTTAAACATGTGGGTCGGTAAGTCCTTCCGAGAGGTTGGTGGTAGGGGAAGGGGGGTTCGGTCCATGTGGATGCCTCCCCCACTGGGTTTCAGTCTAAATTGGCCGAATAAAAATAAAGTTATGGAGATTGTCGCGGATGGCACGGTAGCCCAGTGGTTAGCGCGCGGGAATTTCACTCGGTAGGCCCGGGTTCGATTCGGAGTACGATGACGTTAAACATGTGGGACTGCAAGTCCTTCCGAGAGGTTTGTGGTAGGGGAAGGAGGGTACGGTCTCTTTGGATGCCTCCCCCATTGGGTTCCGGTCTAAATTGGGTGGCACTTCCTGGCCTTCCAAGCAGTTACCTTACATCTTTCTGGTAGGTCGCGCCAACGAGTTTGCCACGGTCAGAATTTTCAAGGGTAGCGAACAGGCTGGTCGCCAAAGGCGGCTAGTTAATTTATAAGTCAACGCTTAATTCAAATATTTTCATTTATGGGTGACTAGTTTAAGTTTCAAAATATAATTCATTTAACATATGAGATAACCAGTAGTAAAAAATTAACGTATTTTATTACTTTTCACCAACGTTCAAATTAAAGTGGGGCTTTTAGAAAATAAAACATGTATCTGCAATTATATCTCAGCTTTAATGACACTTTTATTAAGAGTTATAACACCTACTAAAAATTTATTGTAGCTATTTTCATCGACTTTTTTAATTCGTTATGGGCGTTTATATGCCGTTATGTGTTCATCACTGCGTTGTGTTATGTTTATACGAGATTAAGTGAACATAAACATTGAATTAGACGATATTTTTACGAGACTTTCTATGTATTCGTATTTGATGTAAGTCGAGAAGAGATGGCTATCGTTTCTTGATTTTTTAATTTTTTGATGTTAATAACACTTTTTTAAATAACTTTTATTTTTTATGTACTAGGGAGGCGAAACATTCACTAATATTAAACAGAACAAATCTTCATCCAATGCCGTATAAATGAAAAGTATTTTCAAACACAATAAAAATAATTCTGGCCAACTACCTTTAATATGGGAGAGATCCCGAATGCTCTCTTGGATATATGGAAATTAATGTAAATTAAAATCAATATAAATAAATGTTTCCTTCTGCATTTAGGTTAGATTTCTTAATCTTGGCATCTAATTATTTATTTCTAAATCTTTGACAGAAGTTTACATATGTATGCAATTCAAGAAACTATTACAGCGAAGACAATATTTTCCCCTTCTCCAGCCGTAGTCTTCATCATAGCCTAAATATTCATGTCAAATTCTTCCACCCCTCTACTTGCATTTTTTCCAAAGACATGTATTAACCTCTGATTCAGAATTTGAAGAAACTGACACTCGCTCGTTTATTTTTTTAAATATTTTTAACACTTTACAACAAAGTTGAAAAGTGTTTATGACTTTGTTCATTCTGTCTGTCTGTCTGTCCGTTAGCACGATAACTGCCGTAAAAATGACTTAATCAAAATGAAATTTTAGTATGTTGTTCAGACGGTCTGTAGGACCTATGGGAATATAAATAAATAATATCACCCAATTAGTTTTGGATTGAACCCGGGTTGAAAAAATGAAATACATTGAACCCAATGGGACCAAATTTTTCAAACATTTTTTAAGCGGATTTAAATTTCAAAAATTGCTTCGAAAATTTTAGGTAATATTCAAATTATTCCATAAAATATATAAAAAAAAAATTCAGCGAAATATATTCAGTAGTTTTTTAAATAAAAATTAAAATAATAATTACACCTCTTACATGAAGCGATCACGTGACCATGATATGAAACGATCACGTGACCAACTTCAAAATATAATGCGGCATCCATCTTGTCTCAAAATCGTCATTTTTAAAGTTCTTTTTAATTCATATTGAGTGTTGTATTCGTCGTAAAACCTCTTTATTTTCGCTTAAATTCTGTGCGTCTACATACTGAAACAACGCAATGACAATATATTTGAGTTTAAATGAGCATCCAACTTTGATTATTTCTCTAACGAAGCCTATTTTTCACTTATGTGAAATGTAAACAGCAAAATATGTAGGATGAGTTGTATAGGAATTGCTGTATTTTTTTAATGCAAAAGAATTTAGCTCATGGAGTCTGCATAGCTGATATGAAAGAAATATTCATTGACTTTACCGAGAGAAGGACGATTTTTTGCGATGAAGTTTTAATCATAGACTTAAATTACTTATAGCTCCATGGTCTTAATTTTTAAATAAAATAAATTATTATAGTATCGTGATGAATGACATGAATGGGAAATTATTTATGAATGAAATGCTGCTTTTTTAGAGAGAGCCAGGCGTGTTATTTTTTCTATGACGTCATTTGAATGAATTTCAGTTGTTTCCGATGAAGTTTTTAAATATAATAAATTATCGTGGTATTATGATAATTCTAAAATTGTTACCGAGTAATATATCACATTTTAGAGATGTTTAAACCAGACAATTTATATTTCAATGCCGTCATTTGAATGAAGTTCATTTTTTTGGATGAATGTTTAAGTTTTCAACTATAATAAATCAATGTATTATTGTGAGAAGTTTTAAAATATTACTGAGGAATGTATTGCATTTTAGACATGTTTAAATAAAATTGCATTGAAGTTGGAAAGTGTTTATTAATCAATGCTTTAAGCATGATTGATCTTTCTTGTTTATTCCATGACACAGTGCTTTTTCTTTTGAAACCCATTTTTTTTACTCGCAGCCCTTAGCATTGCAGTTTTATGACAACTTTTTCTTTCACAGTTGCTAGGTGCTCAGTTGAAGTTAAAAACATTTCAATGTTAAAAAATTTAAATTATATGCTTAGTGTGGAAATTATAATTTGTATTTAAATTTTCATTTCAACTGAACCATCTATTAAGAAGCTATAAACGTTTTAGTGATATAGGGAGATAGCAAGGCAGACACACAGGCTGAGTTGAAACAATAGCGTGTTTTTCAAACACGCTAAAAATCATTATTTAAAACTGGGCTTCTGTTCTCATGTATTCAGTGGCCATCTCAGTAGTTCGAGCCTGACGGACAACGCTAGTTTTAAAATTTTGCAACAGATAGGGAATTTTTAGGGGAATTAGCATTCATCCATAATCATTGGGGATCGTACACATATAAAAATTTAATCATATCGTTAGTAATAATATACTTATCGAATATATATATTTTCGCTTCCAAAAATGTTTTGTTACACGTTTTTAATAAATCCTCTTATTTTGGAAAATGCTGGTTATTTATTTTGAATGTACTGGTTAAGTAGTGTGAGAATATTATTTATGTTGTCGTATATTTTTATGCAGGTGTATGGATAATACCTATGACGCGCTCCACAATTGGCCAACTTTAGGGGGAGTTGACTCTTTATGTGGGTAATTGGACTATCTGACTTTCTATTAGAGATAGGGAAAGAAGTCAATTTCGAAGTAGCAGAGAGTTGTAAAATTGGAACTAAGCATTTCCGTTCTACAACACAAGACTGAAAGAAACTATGAAAAAGTGTATATAAACTACCTCTCTCCCCGAAAAAACAAACAAACGAATCGAACATTTATACCATGGGGAAGAATCAAATTTGACTTTATTATACACAAAATTTGAAATGTTTATCATCAGCAACGAGTGTAATATAAGATGTCCCCTGCGTGTTTTTCAATGCCTCTACGTTTACACTGCTACAGATAACAGATTAATAAAACAGTTATTTAGCGAGTTATTTTGCAGCTTTTGGTTTAGGACAAACATGTGTAGTACTAATATTGCGACTTTCTACAACTTTGTAAGTGACTTTTCCCCCATATCCCTAACAACAAGCGAGATAGCCTGCCTGAACTCCCCCTAGAAGAAAGAGGGCCAGACCCCCCTCCTCAAAAGTTGTCTCATCCTGTAGAGTCATAAGAATTTCCTATATACTGGTATAAAAATATATGATAATACTAATACTTCTCCAGTTACTGGCCTAATCCATGATTTTCCTTGAAACAATGTATAGTTCGATAAAAACGATTGGAATCTTTAACTTCCGCTATTTTTGTAGAAACGCGTTACTAAAAAAATATTTTACAGTTAACATACTTAAAATAGCAGTATAATGACCTGACAGCACCGATAAAGTTATTTATAATTTTTGATGAAATGCTTAACTTGAACGAAGAATTTTCGATAACGTTTTAACGATTTTCGGTTATTTCACATTTTTTTTTACTACTGCTAACTAATGGCCTTCATGTATCGCGGCGGCAATTTTCTTTTTCATATATTCATTATTTTTATGTTCTATTTTTATGTTTCACCGTTACTTCATAAAGAAAAAAAAACAGTAGCAAAGAAAAAAGCTGCTGAAACGATTTAATGTTTTCTGAATTTCAGTACACATCTAAAAGATTTGAGCTACCTTTTGCTGTAATGCGTGATGATGTTATTTATTTAACAAGGATACTTTATTACCTTTTTCCACACAAATACACATAAATTTTATTGTATATATATATATATATATATATATATATAAGCTCAAAAATGAAAAAATAAAAATAAAAAGACGGACGAGGAAAGCTATCAAGCGGAGTGCCAAGAAATAGCCGAAGGGGGATTGTGACCCCATCTGAACCCCTGTTACAGCATGCTGCTAGGCCGCGGCAAACACTCCCGGAAGCAGGCACCTCTCTGAAGCTGACCCCGATGCACCAGATACATGAAGTTGAAACGACCATAACAGACCTTCCAAAAGCAAAAACCAATACTCGAAGCCAATTTAGTCTCACCAAAGACATAAAAAACGCAGTAAAAATATAAAATGGTAATAAAAACATCCACTTACACAAAGCATACTCTACAAGTCGCAAATCATGCCTTCATCCAGCAAGTCCAGTCCTTAAGTTCAAAATTTCTAAACACAAAATTAAATACAAAATTTTTATGTTGCCAGATTCAAAATACCAAAAACATCCAAATCTACTTCCCAACAACTCCTCGAATATAGTCATTCTACCTATTCCGTAAATACCCGAGATGTGACGTTTTAAGAAGCTCCTTGGATATCTCTTCCTGAGTGCCTCACCAATAAATTCACGATCGTTCCAGATTTTTTTTTCTTTTTTTGTCCATAAGATGTGCATTTCTCAAAAAATGATTAATCGCAACATTACAGAAAATATTTTTGCGAATGTTGGATTCCCAACTGATCAAATAATTCACTTCCATGTCAAACAAGTTTATTGTAAATGCCAAAAATCATACCTCCTCCAGTATCTCTATTTTTAATGTTAATATCTAGGAAGTTGGTGCTTCCATCCGGTTCTTTAGGTGTTTAGATTAACTCCAAGTTAACAGGATAAAAACCAAAGTCCATTAGGTATGAAGGATCACTAGCTCCCCGTTAATAAGTCATCCACATAACGTATGAAAACGAGTTCATTATTGATATGTGATATCGATTCATATTTATACAAATACAGATCTGCCAGCATCGATGTACTGCTTCCCCCCAAATGAATTCCGTTGAGTTGTCTATAAAAAGTGGTACCATCATAAAGTATATTCTCGAACAAAACTGGCTTCACCAAAGATTTAAAATAACTGATGTCCATATTAGATTGTGAATAAAATTCTTCATACATTAATATAAAAAAAACCATAAAGAACTTCAAAAACCACATTATTGAAAAGATCCTTAAACCAAACAATCAGGGTGTTGTTGTAGATTTCTGATAACTTCATAACTATTAGAAATCATATATGAACCCATTCTGCTTATTTTCTTCATGATGGGTTTCAAAACTTTAAGTAGTTCCCCATTTGCAATTTTCAAATATGTGCCATGTTCCACAGTAACCGGTCTAAATTTAACAGGCCTTTGGGGATCATAACAATATACGAGAATTTAAAATTCCCCATTTCTATATTGATTCTTTTATACAATGCACGAATTTTGTTTTCTATAATTGTTCTTGGCGATTGCAATCTTCACTGAAGGTTTCACTGCAGGTCTGAAGGTAGGTCTTGAGTAGGTCTGAAGGTTTCGCTGCCAAGGTTTCACTGCATTGTTTTTAAGTGGGTAAACAGCAAAAACTGTATTTTTATCTATCGAGAAATATAGTGTAAGCGAAAAATAGAGTATATGTAAAGTATAGTATGTATATAAGGTTTACAGTAAAAGGTCCAGAAATTTCAATATTGAGATGAAAGAAAACATCGTCTGCGCTTTTGATATCCCGCTAGGGATTCGTCTTTTGTTCATTGACGCTCACCTACTTCCGGAACTCTCTTCGCAAACTGTTTTGCTCCGCCTGACTCCGATGTCCCAGGATACTAATGCTCGCCAACTCCTGAAGCTCAAGACTTCGCCCCATGCTGGCTGCTGCTTACTAATTACCAGAGTTCGCTTTGCGAGCTATTTCTGTCCACTTGATACGTAATACGACCGTTGATCTCAGCCTCTTGTTTGTTGACGCTCTTCAACCCCGGGTTCTCACTTTGCGAGTCTCCCCCCCCCTGGAAGTGAAATGTGGATTACCCAGACCATTCCATTCACCCGAGGGCATGAGCAGCTGTTTGAACGGCCGGGAAAGAGTACCAGCGGAAACCGGCCTCCATGGCCAGCGTCACTAACTGAAGTGTGTCCTCGTCCCCGGAAGTGTAAATATTAATAAGATCAATAAGACGCATCATTGTTAAAATTGCTCCAAGTGTACTAACCAGCACTATAGTCTTTTCTTTTATTTTGACACAGACGTGAGGTTTTGGCCATAAACCAATCACAGAGAAGATGAAAATTGGCTTCACCATTGAAATCTTTATTAATACTGGAAATGCAAATGTGTTAATTATTTAATATTTAATTAGCCTAAATCAATATTTTAAGCTCGTCTTGCACATCTACGGGCTCATATGCAAAATTTAAAAACTGTACGTTTTCCTGTTTGTCCGTAATGCAGTGCGCATGCATATTACAGCCCTTGGGGCTTCCTCACTTATTCTCTGACGCTTGTCAATTCACGGATCTCGCTTCGCGAATTTTTTCATTCCGTCTGCTACGCAGGCGCTCCGCCATCCCTTGTTGGATGGGGTTCACCTATCTCCGGATCTCGGTTCCCGAATTCCTTCAATTTAGCCTGTACACATGGTCTGTAAACGCTTTCGTTTCCTTGCTCGCTTTTTCCCGTTTCATGCATTTTTTTTTTCAAATTACGATACAGAATGATGGAATGTTCTTCTGCTTCTAACGAGTCTTACGCAAAATTTTCTCGACATTAAGTTACGTCATTGCGTTGTTTATGCACATCATTTTTATAGGTTCATTTTCGACTCCCAGATCATGTAGAACTGAAACTCTATACAGAACTTCACATATCAAATTTTCACGTCATTACGTTACGCCGCTACGTCATTTACATGCACCTTTCATGGGTTTGTTCCTGTCTCTGAGAGCAAGTACAGCCGAAACACGGCGCACAGTTTTATCTCGCGGAACATTTTCATCTATGTAATTTTCACGTTATTACGTAATGTCGTTACGTCAGTTACGTACAGAATCTTTTCCGTGTTTGTTCTTCGTCCCTAACCTCCCGGTTACCTGAAAATTTCTTAGAAATTTTTCTAGAAGAGAACCATAATTAGAAAAAGATAAAGCAACCGGGCTGGTCGCAAGTTGCATACATAAATAAAAATGTATTCCTTAACAACTCTTTAAATGATTCGAGCGTATCAAATAGCATTTTCGTATATCACCATAATTAATTCGGAAATGCATAATGGATTTAACAATTGTTTGAGACAAGGAAACAACCAAATTTTCAACTGTATCCATTTCGTTCCATACCACCCTTAACAACCATGTCTGTCAATTTCGAACCATTGAATGAGAAAATTAAGTGTTTTTGACAACGCAAATCCAGTTAATTGGACGATTTATCCTGCTCAATTATACACCGCGCTACAGGGGTTAGTCATGAATAGGAAATATATCTTTGAGTAAACATGGCGAGTGCTCTTAACGACATTTATTGGAAAGCATTGAAATATGAGATTAAAAAGTAATCAAATTTGTTGTTGTGCATATATCTTGAAGCTGAAAATATATTTATTATATATATTGATACAGGTCTGATTATTTCAAAAATATATACAGAAAATAATTAATAATAGATATAACTAAATGCATGAAAAATGAGCTGATCATCATATTAATTACTAACAGTATATCCGTTCTTCGTATGGAATCTTCTTAAATAATAAAAGGTAATGTCTGTCTGTCTGTCTTATACACTATAAGTTCAGCGACCGAGCGTCGGAGAGCTACGAAATTTGCCAATCGGAGACCCGGGGAGGGGGGGGGGGAAGTGACACGTGAAAACCGATTTTTAAAATTTGAATTATTTTATTTGTTATTTAATGTTTTATGCGATTTCGACAGTTTTTTCCCCTTTTACCCCTTTTTTCTCCACCATCCAGACATCGTAGAAAAAAACAAATCACACCATCGGAAAGAGCAGACAATTGCGAGTAAAAACATATCAATGTCAAATCTCAATTTCAATTTCTAATATTTTTTAAAGATTTTAAAACAAAAGTCACTTTCGGTTCAAAAAAACGAACTTTGGTTTTTAAATTCTCGCATCCGGAAAAGTTCCATTGATTTAGACTAATAATTTACATTTTTAGAAAGCTCAAAGATCAGGGATTCTTACAAGCCCAATCTGGTCAAGAAATAATTAAAATTGGCCGCATAATCGGAATTTTAAAGAAGTCATGATTTTGTATTTCTCGGCCAATTCTCAGCGAAGCTCCGATTTTCCCCGATAGCCCCGCCCAGAAATGGAGGGGATGTCAGGCCGTTCCATCGGGTTAGAGTGATATTTTAAATGATGGAATTAAGGGCTTAGCATATGGTCATTATAAAATTTAAATGATTGAATTATGTTGGATTGAATTGTGGTGATATATTGTACACATAGGGTGAAATTATTATATTTATATTTTAATGATAGAACGATATGGACTTTTTAAATGGATTTTTTAATTTATGGATAATTTAAATGGATATTTTAATTTATGGATATTTTAAATGGATATATGGAACTATGGAATGAGGATATTTTAAATGATATAAATAAAAAACTTAAACACTGAAGAAATAAAAAAAATAAAAATAAAATTATGGAGATTGTCGCGGTGCCTTAATATTTCATTTTCAGTTTTAACGTCATTAAACTGAACTAAACTTTGTTAACTCCACGGGGTTGAGGGCGCGGTAGCCCAGTAGTTCGCGCGCGAGATTTGCACTCAGTAGGCCCGGGTTCGATTCCCGCCTCTGTCAATACTGCAGCTGTGTTCACGCGGAGTACGATCACGTTAAACATGTGGATTCGTAAGTCCTTCCGAGAGGTTGGTGGTAGGGGAGGGAGGGTACGCTCCCTGTGGATGTCTCCTCCACTGGGTTCCGGTATAAATTGGGTGAATAAATAGAAAGTTATGGAGATTGTCGCGGAGGGCGCGGTAGTCCAGTGGTTAGCGTGCTGGAATTACAGTCGGTAGGCCCGGATTCGATTCCCGCCACTGCTAAAGCTGCCGACGTGTTCGCGCGCTGGAATTGCAGTCGGTAGGCCCGGGTTCGATTCCCGCCACTGCCAAAGCTGCCGCCGTGTTCAGGCGGAGTACGTTCACGTTAAACATGTGGATCCGTAAGTCCTTCCGAGAGGTTGGTGGTAGGGGAAGGAGGGTACGGTCCCTGTGGATGCCTCCCCCACTGGGTTCCGGTTTAAATTTGGTGAATAAAAAGAAAGTTATGGAGATTGGCGCGGAGGGCGCGGTAGCCCAGTGGTTAGCGCGCGGGAATTGCACTCGGTAGGCCCGAGTTCGATTCCCGCCACTGCCCAAACTACCGCCGTATTCACGTGGAGTACGAGCACGTTAAATATGTGGGTCCGTAAGTCCTTCCGAAAGGTTGGTGGTAGGGGAAGGAGGGTACGGTCCCTATGGGTGCCTCCCACACTGGGTTTCGGTCTAAATTCAGTGGCACTTCCTGGCTGTCCAAATAGTTACCTTACACCTTTCTGGTAGGTCGCGCCAGCGAGTTTGCCACGGTCAAAATTTTCAAGGGTAGCTAACAGGCTGGTCGCCGAAGGCGACTAGTATATAATATAAAGAAGCTTAAAATTCACAATTTTGTGCAAATTCCTATAGTAATCTAAATGACATAGTTATTCAAAATATTATATATTTAATTTAATTTCTAAAAAAGAATATGAGGATCTATGTTCTCGCTTTACAAAATTATTTTCACAGACAGATCTGATGAATAAAACACCTTGGTCCCATTTGTAAACAAATTTATAATTTCATTTTAATTCCATTCAAAATGTCTATCAATGATTATCAAATAAATAAAACTTAATTTTGCAAAATATTGAATTTTTATCAATTAGGCAACATTTTCATTAATTTAGCGCCATTTTATCAAGTTGGTGAAATTTCCGTCAATTTGGAAACATTTAAAAAAGTCGCCATGTAGGATGGTTGGATTGACAGACAGAACCCACCGAAACATCATTATAATTACTATCCCCTAACAAAGCACAATTGATTTCAGTGATTTAGTGTAATTTTAATTAATTTGACAATATTTTTATTAATTCGGCGACATTTTTAACAAGTTGGTGACATAAAAAATTGCCAAATTTGTAGCCAAGTGGGACGGTTTGACAACTTAACCATCATTACAGTACTATCTCCACAATTAATTTTATTGATTCAGCGTCACTTATCAATTTGGAGATATTTTTGTGGATTTGTTGATATTTTCGTCAATTTGGCAATATTTAAGAAAACGTCGCCAAGTTGATGATATCCGCCCAATTCATAGAACTGAATTTGCAGCTCTGATGAATAAAACATGCTGATTCCGTTTGTATATGCCAAAATGAGAACTATAGAATGGTATTAAAAGATATATCCGTGCTATTCCTATTCTGTTTCAGTAAATGACTAAACATAATATATGAGTTTATTCGCTAGCGCCATATATAAGTTAATTGGCTAAATAAAATATATGATTTTGAAAAACGCTTTGTCAAAATGAAACAGATGATGTAAGAAATTGAAAATATCAACAATTCCCGTAATCTTTAAACACGAAGTCCGTAAATAATTTGATTCAGTCAAAATTATAATACGGTTCATTATAAAATATATTTTTATATTCATTAATTATTTAAATCGAAAAAAAATGAATGAAAACAGTCTACCGTATAAAGATACACATTAGATTTAATTGTGTTACAACATGGTATAAGAAAGAATCTTCCTCATAAAATGCTCATAATTAAATAACTATTTAGATGTCGTTATATTTCTCATTGGTGAGTAAGAGCTTGTAGAAAATAAACCATGGAGATAAATTTTCCATTTACCTTCATGTTTTAAACCAGAGATTTCCCCACGAGGGACTGGTAAATTCCTCCCAAACTTGTACATGAACAGCTAGTGAGATTTCCAACTTTTGTTTGGGGGAACAATGGTCCATGGAGTTAGAGAGTATGCAAACTCCTATGAAAGGTTCGTTTCTTTCGTAAGGTCCGCGGAGCTTGGAAGCCAAGCCACAGGTCCACTACGTCCACCGCCTAGGATATGTCGCATTTAAGAAATATCCGACCTCAGTGGAAAAGTGTGCTGGGGCACTATCATGCATATACCACATGTTTCTTTGTGTTGTGAGCGGAACACCCTCATTATTGCTGCGGACAAGATCAACACCACAATAGAATTCTGCGAAAATATACGACATTCTTTCATTTTCAGGTGTCACTTTCAGCAGTTACTTTTTATATTTCTCTGATGCGAATGGAAATGCGGAACTCCTAAATTATTTAAGCCTCTTTTCCTTCACTGCTGAAGGATGAATGTGGATATGTAAATTTATTCTTTTCAAGCACTATGAGTAGAATGTAGCCCAAAGTTCCATTGCAGCTATTGCTCGTCTTGTTGTGTACTATTATCCCTCTTTTTTTAAAGAGTATACGATCACCCAGTATATGATATTTTAAGGTCTTTAAAATGGCTAAGTAGCTGCCAATTGCTCTACATTCATATTGTCGAAGCTTTATTACAACCCTATCCAGTGAATATTCATGATGTAAAACACATTTTCTCGTGCAGTTATTTTTTGTTGTTGTTGATTTGAATGTGTTGCCACCTAATTCGATACAAATTTTTAAATATAATGGGTTATATTGGTGTGCATTCTTAATTAAGCAAAAATATTTCTAAATGTGTTTAGGAAAGTCGTATCCAGAGAAATTTCTCAAAGAAATTTCTTAAGATTTAGCCTTATTACTTTCCTTATATACATAATGTATAAGGAAAGTATTGTGACAAAGTCGAAAATTCGAATTCGAGTTTTCGACGGGAGAGCACGTTTCAAGCATCTCTGATCAAGAATCAAACATTTTTGAAGTGATGTCTGTGTGTGTGTGTGTGTGTGTGTGTGTGTGTGTCAGTGAGTCTGTGGAGACGATAACTGACGAACGAATGGACCGATTCGAACGAAATTTGGTACAAAAATCACAATCCGTAAACACTGGAAGCCTATTGTTTTCATACGCAATCGAATGTTCAGAACCCCCCTAAATTTTCGAGTGAAATTTTGAAAAAATCGTCAAAAAATCAAAACCGCTAATAAAGTTACGCAAATAGACATTTCTATGTAATTTTTCATTAGAAAACGATTGACATAAATTTTAGAATGCTAACATGAACCGTTCTCGAGATATTGCACATTTAAAAAAAAATATCAAAAAGTCATATAAAATAAAAAAAATATTTCCTGTTGAGAAACATGCTCACTTTTCATATATAATACCATGCGATAAATTTGATGACATCATTCTCGTGGATCTAGCTTGTTCCATTCATGAAAAAAGATACTTTGAATAATACTTTTGTATTTGATCGCCAATAGTCATTTATCTGCTGTAAGAATAAACTTATTTCTTAGTGCATAACGCTTGGCGAGATTTTGGCGACGAATTTGGCGGAATGTCGCCAACTTGGCGACATTTTTAAATGTTGCCAAATTAACAAAAATCTCGCCAAATTGATAAAGATGATGCTAAATCAATGAAAATGACGACTAATTGAAGAAAATTCAATATCTTAGAATATAATTATCTACTATAAAAATAGCATTTTTTTAACTGTAAAAGTAGTAAATGCATTGCATTATATAAGGAAAGTCATGTGTTGCCCACATCAGATTTGTTTTTTAGTTACTTTGTTGATAATTTTGGCAAACTGATAAGAAAAGCCACAATTACAGGCTCTCATGAAAATTTCAGCTTCATTTCTGAAATATTCAGCTAATTATCGTTTGCCGAAGCGTTATTTTTGTATATATATATATATATATATATAAAACTATCAGGAACCTTAGCCTCCATGGACAGCTGATTCCCCTGAAACTTTCCGCAACATGCTTGAAAATGTTTTACTGTGTTTACAGTGTACATGCATAGTATAAACTATACAGAAAGTATTGTTACGGGGTCGAAAAATCAAATTCGACTTTCCTATTCAGAAATTACGTTTTAAGCATACCTGATATCGAATCGAACGTTTTTGAGGTGATATTTGCGTGTAAGTGTGTATATACTATATTAGTGTGTATGTATGTATATATGTTAGTGTGTCGAAAGCCCAGACCATTCGGCTCGTCCAAGGACTTAGAGCAGCAAGTTGAATGGCCGGATATAGCGGGTTTCCATCCGTAAGATTATGGCCGCTTAATCTCACAAACGAATGAAGCGTTTTAAAAATTATTTGGTACGATTAATATAATCAGCGAATACTGGAACCCACTCGATTTTACACTCGATCAAATATTCTTCAGATCCCTCAATGTTTGAATACATTTTTGAAAAAAATATTGAAATTCAGAACCTTAACACTAAACGTACCAACACTCAATATATACCTATTAGTACCGTAACCTGTCAAATGACAGAATTTTAGACAAAAACTTTATTTTGTCTGTTTGAATGCAGGTAATATTGATTTTAGTAAGGAGATATCAAACAAAGTAACTTTAAGGTAATAGACGCCATTCTATTTCTAAAATTCGATTTGTTTCTTCTATAATGCATGTTCTTATATGTATCATAATATGGTGGTTAGTTATTAACGAAAGTGCATTCCTCACTTTACCTTTTGTAATATTAAGTTTTGAATATCCCGTTGGATCTGATTCGTCCCTGAAAATGTTATGAAGTGCTGCTCTCCCATATGTAGCACCTGTTTGCATTTCTTCCCAAACCGTGCCATCAATCGAAATATACTGCTCATTATTTCATTCTCATCTTCAGAACTTGAGGGTAATCTTATTCTCTTTCATCCTCTACGTATTATATTCGCACAACATTTTCATCTTCAACGTCGGCATCTGTAAGCTCACACTCAGTTTCTGATGGAATTATTATCATTTTCAAACAACATATCTTCACTTTCAGAAAGTTCACCTTCATCAATTTACGAAAACTCTTCGCCTATGTTATATATTTCTTCTAAGAACTTGGTGTGTCTTGAATGTTTGGACTTTTTTTCAGAGTGAAGATTAGGAATGGAGTAACGCTGTGAAAACAAAATATAAGCTAACTAGTGATACATTTTAGTTTTTGCCACCTTTTCTTGCAACTTGAAATTTCAAGCAATTTATTGAAATCTTAATACACAATTATTATACATTGAACTTAATACGCAACAGTTCTTGCAGAAATGTGCAGGAATCTGATGAAAATATGTGGAATGTGCATGTACAGCCGCGGAAAAAAAAACGCCCCACCCTCTGTTAATCGAACATCGTTCATCGTAGAGAAAATTGAATGATACCATTCGATTAGGAATAACATCTTCTACAAATTAATGTGCGAAAAATTTGCATACGGGGCCGTCTTCATATCTAAACGCGCACAAACTTTGAAATTTTAAAAGGCAACGCCCAAGTTTGACAACATTGTTCGAAACTAGAGCAAAATTCAACCTGTGATACAAAATTTCAAGTCACTTGGGTAAAGCGTTTCTGAGTTGTGAGTATGTAAAATTTTGAGCTCCTAATGTTAAACTAGTTTCCAAGACTTCTATTCATATCTTCTGTAATAATTATCTGCTCACGCTGATTATTTGTATGACGTCACTACTAAACAACCCAAACACATTTACGTGATTTTTATTATTGTGGAACTAATTGTTTGTCTGAAATATTAATTATGAAATCAATAATCGAAAAAGTATGAATACAAATCTGGACATGTTTTGATAAAAATCGATTCACAAAGATTTTTTATATGTGTACGGAAAATTCCAGGTGTTTCCTCCATCTAGTTCTTTCGAAATGTTTAAATATTCAACATCACGATGATTTTAGGGATCGTATATTAGTTTAAAAAATCTGATGTGGGCAACACATGACTTTCCTTATATAATGTAGTGAATTTTATACGTTTACAGTAAAAAAATAGGTTTTTCTTATAGTAGATACTAATATTCTTTCCAAGATATTGAATTTTCGACAATTAGTCGTCATTTTCATTGATTTAGCGTCATATTTATCCATTTGGCGAGATTTTCATTAATTTGGCAACATTTAAAAAAAATCGCCAAGTTGGCGACATTCCGCCAAATTCGTCGCCAAAATCTCGCCAAGCGTTATGCACTAAGAAATAAGTTATTCTTACAACAGATAAATGACTATTGGCAATCAAATACAAAAGTATTATTCAAAGTATCTTTTTTCATGAATGGAACGAGCTAGATCCACGAGAATGATGTCACTCAATTTATCGCATGGTATTACATATGAAAAGTGAACATGTTTCTCAATAGGAAATATTTTTTTTTATTTTATATGACTTTTTGATAATTTTTTTGAAAAATGTACAATATCTCGAGAACGGTTCATGTTAGCGTTCTAAAATTTATGTCAATCGTTTTCTAATAAAAAATTACATAAGAAATGTCTATTTGCGTAACTTTATTAGTGGTTTTGATTTTTTAACGATTTTTTCAAAATTTCATTCGAAAATTTAGGGGGGTTCTGAACATTCGATTGCGTATAAAAACAATAGGCTTCCAGTGTTTACGGATTGTGATTTTTGTACCAAATTTGATTCGAATCGGTTCATTCGTTCGTCAGTTATCGTCTCCACAGACTCACTGACACACACACAGACATCACTTCAAAAATGTTTGATTCGTGATCAGGGATGCTTGAAACGTGCTCTCCCGTCGAAAACTCGATTTCGAATTTTCGACCCCGTCACAATACTTTCCTTATACATTAGGTATATAAGGAAAGTAAAAATGACTAATTTGAAAAAGTTATACTAATTGTAAGTTAATCTTTATTTAAGAAAATGGACATTTATATATCTACCTAGTTTTAATAAAAACTTTGTATAAACAGTGTTGTGTAGATGCAACCTAATCAACGTACTTCTGCTACGGTATTGAAGGGTGAAAACTTGTATTGTTATAAATGGGATCTACTTATGTTGCTGTCGATTTATAGTTCAGGAGCTACTGCGAGTTGAAATCGCCCATAAAAGTGATAATGTATAATAAAAAGTATTTATATTAAACAATAACAAATTATAAAATTATGTGATACTAAACACCAACAGGACTTCAAACGGTGATTGATAATGAGGGATTGATGCTTTTAAATTCGTCACCAAGTTCTAACGGAGTTGTTTTGTCGCGTCATCTGCAGATATTTGTTAGTCTCATAAATTGTTTTTGAAACAGCATTATAAAATGTCATTTGGAAATAAACATTTCATTCTTCTTTATTTCTTCTTTCTTTTATTGACCCTGGCACGCATGCCCCATTAGTTTTTAGTAGCGTACCCAGTACGGCTTTTTACCCCTAATAATAGTGCTCTATTTGAGGCTCACATAATCATACCCATTACAGGCCTTAGTAACACACACACACACACACAAGACAACACCGCACCCAGCCATGAAAATGCTCACCATTTCATGCAGGAATCGAACCAGCGACCCTTTGGCTGTGAGGTAAGCCATAATGCTGAATGTCAAGAGGATAGTTCAATAATTTACAACAGTGCTGTGGTCAATCAACGAAACCCCGCTCTTCAAATTGAGCTTTTCAATATGGAGCTGATTCCCGAAAATTGCATATTCCGGAATATTGAATATCTTCGGATATAAAGATAGAAACGTCGTGAAAATTTGAATTTGGACTAATTTTGGGGTCTAGAACTTGTGGGTGACGTCAAAATTGGGTGTTGCCTTTGAAAATTTCAAAGTTTGTGCGCGTTTAGATATGAAGACGGCCTCTTATGCAAATTTTACGAACATTAATTTGTAGAGGATGTTATTCCTAATTGAATGGTATTATTCAATTTTCTCTACGATGAACGATGCTCGATTAACAGAGGGTGGGGCATTTTTTTTCCGCGGCTGTACATCACATTTTCTGACCTGATTATCTTATAAGGGAATACATTCTTCTCCCGGTCAAATAACGGCAGATTAACGGTGGACTATGTATCTTTAACGGTAGACTATGTATCTTTAACGGTAGACTATTTATATCTTTATATAGATATATAGGTATATAGATATAAAGATATATAGGTATCTTTATAAACAAAAGACAAAGAAAAAAAATATTGAAAAATTGATTATATACATTTAATAGAAGAAGTATCGAAGTCAAGTGAGAAAAAGTGATAACATTATATGCGAATTTTCTAATCAAAAGTTTACAACTGGTCATTTGACCGGTCATGGTACGTTTGGTGTTAAATACTGTTCAATATATCATCATGTTTTAGGTCACTTGTTATTTAGGATGTAAATGACACGAGCTTTAGAACGCTAGCATGAACCATTCTTGAGATATAGCACGTCTTTTAAATATATAAGGGGCAGTCAAATGAAAACGAGACAAACTATATAAGGGGCCTGGCACGGAAGTTGGTAACGCAGGTAGGGTTGTGTACAGAAGCGCCTTCTATTGGGTATCAGGAAGGAACAGCTCGAACGTTAAGCGCCTTGTCATTCGACTGTTAGACGTGCTCGAAGTGAGGTCAGCGAGTCGTGTGTGCATCCGACATTACTATGGAGGCCGGGAAAGAGGAACAGCGTGCTGTAGTGCATTTTTTGACTGCGGAAGGAATGTCAGGAAGTGATATTCATATCTGATGTGTATGGCGAATACAATATGTCACGTGCGCGTGTGTTTGAGTGGACTAAACGATATGGAAACGGTCGGGTGTCATTGAAAGACAACAGTCGGCCAGGACAGGCTCAACCTGTCATTATCCCTTCTGTCATTGCTGTGGTGGATGCTGCCGTTAGAAATGAACGACAGCGAACTGTGGAAGACATTCGGCTCATGTTGGGCATTAGTCAGGGTACGCCATCTTGACAGAGCATCTGAAGTTCCGGAAAATCTGTGCGCAGTGGGTTCCCCACAGCCTGACGGAGGATCAGAAGTTGAACAGAATGTCGACATCACTGCAGCACCTGGAACGGTATCACGATGAAGACTATCGTTTCCTGTCCCGCATTGTCGTAAGAAAGACATTCGTGGCCGTCGATTTGCCTCGGACGAAGAGGTGCATGCCTGGGTCCAATCATGGTTCCGTAGGCAACCCAAAACATTCTTCCATGAAGGCATTGGCCGTTTTGTCTCACAGTGGGACAAATGCTTTAACAGTTATGGCGATTACTTTTGAAAGAATAAACAGGTTACGTACTTTTTTTCATCTGTCTCGTATTCATTTGACTGCCCCTTATATTTATCAAAAATTACATAAACTTTATATGATAATACGTGTCACTAAATGTGTTCGCTTTCTGCATGCGATGTTATGCGACAAATCTGTTATCATCATTCTCGTGGGTCTACTTTGTTTACTCACGATAGAAGATACTTTTGGAATAATTTTGTATTTTGACGCCAAAAACTTCGCCAAGAGTCATTTATTTCACGGGATATTAATTAAGCTAGTTCGGCCCGCGGGCATTATGCCCGTAAGTAAACCAGATTATTCATGGTTTATACCATAATATAAGATAACATTCAATTCTCTGCGCAGCCACAGCACAGAAGACATTAATAATATGTATTGTTGTGAATATATTTAAAAATGAGCCCAATACACAGTTTCGATTTCAGTATCTGATGTCAACGTATCAATTAACCAATCACCGTGAGCGAGGAGCTGACCCATTGGGTTTACAACCTGACTGTGTCTCGCTACTGAATTTGATTTTCGACGATGCTAAATAAAACCTTGTGTTAATTATGTAGATACTACAGATACCGTAAGTAAGTTGTCGATTATGGCAGTTAACTCTCTCGCATTTACCTACAGTACAATGAACAAAAGCATACATCTAATCATATGTTTGGATCCATGAAAAATAATATATGTTAAACATTTTTAAATGGTATATGTCTTTACAAACTAATTTCTAAAAGTAAATATAGTTATATACATAATTGCATAAATATGATAAAACTCAAATTACTTGTTCTCAGAGCAACCTGTATATATAATACACACAAAACTTAACATCACTCAATATAAAAGAACTCTGTAGTGAGTAATACTCCCAAGTGGCAACATATAAGATATATACATAAGATATAAGATGTAACACAGAAGATATATACATTTAACACATAAGAAAAATACAAAAATAAAGTTATATCACACACGATAAAATTAAATCATATAATACGTAATGCAATTAATATCTGTTATCCTAAGGAACAAATATCTAAGTAATACATGATGCATATTTAGTCAAATAAAGTTGTTGGTGTTATTGTTGAGACCCAGACCGTCCGACCTACCAGAAAGGTGTAAGGCAACCGTTTGGACGGTCGGGAAGTGCCACCCAATTTAGACCGGAACCCAGTGGAGGAGGCATCCTCAGGGACCGTACCCTCCTTCCCCTACCACCAACCTCTTGGAAGGACTTACGGACCCACATGTTTAACGTGATCGTACTCCGCATGAACACGGCGGCAATTGTGGCAGCGTGCAAATCCAGCGCGCAAACCACCGGGCTACCGCGCCCGAATAGTGCCAACTGCACGCGTTGTTCCCAGGTAGTCACCCACCCAAGTACTAACCGCGCCCGAAGCTGCTTGACTTCGGTGATCTAAAGAGAACTGGTGTTTTCAGCACGGTAGGGCCGTTGGCTCGAGTTAAATAAAGTGTTCATTTTCCTTAATATGTAAAAATCTTTGGAACACATCTTTGTGCTAAATTATTTGTGGTGATGTTGTTCGCCTATTTATCAGAGTACTGTCGATGGTCTGAAAATACCATTCCTTCGGTAATGGGCAATCGAACACGTAATGTTGATAGTCCCTTCTTCTCCTCAAGCCCATAAATCCGTATCCCTGTTTCCAATTTTTTGGAGAAACTTCGGTAATATCCCGAAAAGAATTAGGTGACACATCTACGAAAATTCTTCATTCCAAATGAAACTTTTGGAAAGAAATCATTTTCCTTTAGTCGAATAGTCCCAATTGTCTTGCCATTGTTGAAGTAGTCTCATTCTTCAAATCTCTTTTTAAAGAAGAGCTGGGAACTGGAAGTTCTAAGGTTTGAACGAAATTATCGGATGAAGCTCTGAACGCTAATGAATCAGTAAGCTCATTTCCAATTACCTCCGACTGACCGTTGGTCCATATCATCTGCATCAATCTATTGGAATCTTTTTGGATTAGTCGTGGATTTTTTAGCTAAAATATTTCTAATTGAATGCTGCTGGGGTAATTTAATGCTGGACAGGCTGTCAGTTAAAATTGTTACTGAGCAGAATGTTTGAAAACCAAACCATATGAGAGCTTGATAAATAGCAAAAAATTCTGCTTGAAATACGCTGATTTTGTTATTCATTTTCTTGGACCACTTGTATATACAGTAGTTGCTGTGGTATGCACAAAATGCTGATACTGTACCTGATGACGTTTTAGATCAGCTGGTATAAATATATATCATCGTAATTTGGAAGGATGTCATTTCTTTAAATTTTAAATTTCTTGCTTGAATTGATGGGTGATTGAACCAGGTAAATCCTTGTTTCTCAAAATCTGGTGATATGCACGTTTTGGTGATACGCACGTTTTGGTGATATGCAAGTTTTGGTGATATACACATTGTTGTGGAATGCACGAAATGCTGATGCTGTACCTGATGACGTTTAAGATCCGTCTGTATAAATATATATCATCGTATTTTGCATGGATGTCTTTCTTTAATTTCTAAATTTTTTGCTCGAATTGCTGGGTGATTGAACCAGGTAAACCCTTCTTTCTCAAAATCTGATGATAGGCACATTTTGGTGATATGCACATTGTTGTGGAATGCACAAAATGCTGATGCTGTACCTGATGACGTTTAAGGTCCGTTTGTATAAATATATGTCATCGTATTTTGCATGGATGTCTTTTCTTTAAACTCTACATTTTTTGCTTGAGTTGCTAGGTGATTGAACCAGATAAACCCTTCTTTCTCAAAATCTAGTGATATGAACATTTTGTCTGCTTTGAATACATCTGTGTTCATTCGTAGGACTTGAGATTGTATGACCTCTTTTTCTAGCGTTAGCTCTATGGGTGGGATTCCAGTTAGTTGACAAAGAGCTAGAGCGTTGATATTGTTCTGTAAGCTCTAACTATGCGTAGCAAAGAGAGCCTCTAAGCAGAAATCAATATCCTTTTAGCGCTTACGCTTAAAGCTTCATCCCAGCTTCCTGTCGCATAACAAATAATGCGTTCGGTCACAACTTTGTACCAAGGGCGTGGTAGCCCAGTGGTTATCGCGTGGGAATGACACTCGGTAGGCCAGAGTTCGATTCCCGCCACTGCCAAAACTGCCACCGTGTTTACGCGGAGTATGCTCACGTTAAACATGTGGGTCCGTAAGTCCTTCCGAGAGGTTGGTGGTAGGGGAAGGAGGGTACGATCCCTGTGGATGCCTTCCCCACTAGGTTCCAGTCTAAATTGGGGGGCCGATATATATTTTAAGACCTCCTGAACACGTTTTGACTATTTTTGGAGTTATGTCTGTCTGTATGTTTATGGTCGATGTTTTGTGTACACGATTGTGGTCACAAGTATTAATAGATTTTCACGAAACTTTATGCCCGGATTTGTTATAAAAAAAAAACTAAAACTGGATGGAACTTCTTTAAATTCAAGAGAAAGCTATTATAATTTTATAAATATATGATTTATTATAGATTTATAAAATTATAATAGTTAAAATAAAAAATAATATTAGAGAAAAATATTATTTTAATATAGCAGCATAGGACAATATTTAACATAAATATGCATAAAAAGGCTCATATGGCTCAATATATATCAAATATATGGCTCAATGATCACGAAACTTTATAGTTTCCATTACTGTTGTTAAAAATGGCGGCAATACAATACTTTTTGTTCGTGATGTTATTAGCCCTTTTGAGGGCAAGTTATTCCCCCCCCCCTCCCAGACGGGTACATTGTCAAATATGGCATCAATCGAAAGAGTTTTTGAAGTCCTTCAAAGTGAAGGGTAACACGCTGTAATTGTAATCATTTAGACCAACAATGCCGATTTTTCAAAACTTTTCTTGTAAAATTTGAAAAAAAAAATAAAATTTATTAAAAAGTAGATTCTAGTATGATAAATCGAGTTGAGCTACATTCTAGATAATTTAAATATGTCACAATAAATAAGTGCACTATAAAATAATTATCATCAACCTTTTAAGAATTTATTAGGCTATACAAAATGATGCAAAAAATTTAAATAGGCTTTTTAGAATTAAAAAGAAGTACTGCTTCTTTATATTATCTTAGCATTGAACGCAAGGATATAAAGCCGAAACACGTTTTGAGTAGTGTCTTCTTTGAAGCATAAAAATTCCGGATAATTAATTGAAATCTTATGTGCCAGCCCATCTTCATCATTCACACTTGTCAATTATTCAATCTGCTCAAATGGAAAATTGTATCGGGAAACACTCTTTAATTAGAAACAACCCCATTTAATTAAAATATTTATTGCGTTTAATTATATTCTGAGGTGCAGGATGTATCCACGAACACGAAATATATTTAATTTGAAGCAAGGTGGAGAAAGATGTCAGTAGTATTTAATGCAATGTTTTGCATAGAAATACAGTTGCTGAATATAAATAATAGAATAATAGAAACACATTCCCCTCTTTGAGTAAAAGTGCTCTTTTAATCTTCTTCATTCCTGAAATTAAGGAAATATTTATTGTAAAAAATAATATATACACTCATGGACAATCAAAATTGCGTACCAAGAAGGAAGCATAGGATGGACTTGGAATTTTATTGATGGAAGGATACAGATGAATGATATACGTGATCACAAAACAGCGCAGCAGAACAAGTACAGAGGGACCTGTGGTACACAGTCCGGTCAACCTCAGTAGCCCGTTTCACCGCCTCGTGCTGCGATATAAGCAGTAATATGGTCCGGCATGGTGTCGAACAAACGCCTGATGTTGTCCTGCGGCAGTCAGGTCCACACCTATTGGACGTTACGTTCCGAAAATTGTCTGCTGTAATTATGAATTAAAGTAGCTAAAGAAAGGTAGATTGTTCAGCAAGCAAGTTAATTAAGAAAATTTAGAATATCTTTTTTCTAGGTAGAACGGTATAAAGACTAATTTTGTGTGTTTTGCCGTTCTCCAATTATAGCTGCAAAAATGTTAGAACAAAAATTCCGTGATTTATGACGTCCAAGTCACACCTGTACGCAAAAATTGAAAATTTCTCTTATTGCTTGGGCTGTTGAGGTGTCGCTTATTCAGTCTCACTCAACTGTTTTATTTAGATAAAGCTCAGCGACTGATAAATTTTAAAATAAAATTCCAAGTTTTTTTTTATATTTCTCATTCTTTATAGTTCATTTCTCACCTGGTGTGTTGTTTGTAATGGGAAATCGAAGTTACGAACAATTTCGGAGTCAGTACAAAAGTACATAAACACTCCAGACAGTGCACCTCGCCGAGTTCTTTTTTGTTTGTTTGTTTGTTTATTGTATTAATTAAAATTTATTTGAACATTTTGAACATTTACATCCGGGATTTCGTTAAAATTTTTTTTACTTGATGATACACTAGCAAATCAAGCCACTATTAAAATTATTCATAATATTTTACTTATTTTAATTTAACATTTATGTACATTCACGGACAATGAACTTTATGCACCAAGAAGGAAGCATAGGATAGACCAGGAATTTTATTGTTGGAAGGATACAGATGAATGATATACATGATCGCAAAAACAGCGCAGCAGAACACGCACAGAAGGAGCTGTGGTACACAGTCCGGTCGTCCTCAATCGCGCCGCCTCGTGCTGCGATACAAGCAACAATACGGTCCGGCATGGTGTCAAACAGACTTCTGATGTTGTCCTGTAGCAGACGAGTCCACACCTGTTGGACGTTACGTTCCAAATCCCGAAGATTGCGACAACGAGGCAGCTGGCGTTTCAACTGTTCCCACACATTCTCGATAGGGGAGAGGTCTGGGGAGCGGGCAGGCTATAGAAGTGTCTTTACATGATACAGGCAGGAATTGGGTGACCCGAGTCGTGTGCGGCCGGACATTATCCTGCTGGGATTGCGCACCTGGAATCTCAGCAACGAATGGGAGCATATGGAGCCATAGAATCTCATCGACGTATCGCTGCCCCGTCAATGTTCCAGGTACTACTACTAGAGCGGATCGGCTATCGTAGGCAATGGCTCCCCAGTCCATGATGCCAGCAGTGGGACTGGTGTAGCGCACGATAACGAGGTTGATATTGTGGCGTTGTGCAGGGGATCTCCACACCCTGGCACGCCGATCATCGGTCCCCAAAACGAAGTGGCACTCATCGATAAACACCACACATCGCCAATTTGTGGCGTTCCACGTTTCTCTGGCCCGGTACCACTGCAACCAGAGCCTCCGATGTTCCCGTGTTAACGGTAGCATACGCAAGGGACGCTGAGATCGCAGATTCGTTTCCTTCAGGCGTCTAGATATGGTTTATGAGCACATAGGAGCCACTACGTGTGCTTGTATCTCAGATCGGGTCGCTGTTGATTCTATATGTGCCTGCCGCACGATCATTTGATCCTCTCTACTCTTAGTACGCCTGGTCCGCCCAGAGCAGGTCCTCCGTGTCTGGGTGGCAAGCCTTTGGCGTTTGTCCTGCTTGATGCTTCGGTCTAGCTTTTGACCACTCTTCCTCTTCTGGACCTCAGCCGGGTCGTCTGTAGGCGACTTTCAGCGGTGGAGAAACAAAACCTGAAGGCCGTGCGGTAGAACAGGTCTCCACTTAGCTGTCTGCCAGTGCTCTCAACACCGTTGGACGGTGTAGTCCGAACGATCCACGTGATGGGCTATCCGGCGCGCTAACCACCCTGCTGTTTTCAGCCTGATTATTAGGCCTTTCTCGAAATCCGCCAGTTGCGTATATCGACTTTTCTGGCGTCTACCCACCATTCTTTTCACTCCGTACTCGTGCTTGCGTCGGTCGAAGCATCTCGCATTGATGAGGAGCGACTATATGCCGGTTTATAAGGCCGCTGGCTCATGCTTGCAGCACCACTCACGGGTGTACGGTCATGACCAATCACATCAGACTGGGATCATTTGCATACCAGCCCGCGCTCCAGCTATTTACATCATTTCGCAGTTACACCATGTTTTCTTCTTGGTACGCAACTTTCATTGTCCGTGAGTGTATAATATTGTGTTTATTTGTTTATTACGTGCTGTAGATACTCTGTGTATTTTCATTCAACTGTTCGATGTATCGCAGGTTGGTTTTAATCGCATTTAGACTCTCTGTGAACGAAATTCTTTTGACTACTCCTGGATACATATCATTTTACGTTTAACATTTTTTGTTCTTCCTCCCTCACTTTTCTTGTTTTTCTTCACCCACCATATTTATTATATCGGCATTGGCCATCTTCTGTTTTTCATCCTCATTCACACAATCGTAAATGTTTTCTGCTATAATAGGTTCTGAAACTGGAAGATTTTTTTTTGATAGCTCTATGACAGGAAGAATTTCTTAAACTTCATCTTCTTTCTTTGTTTCAAAAGTGATGTAAAAGTTGCCCATTTAAGTTATCTTGGTATTGAATAAGAGCTTAAACACATTTTGAGGAATGTAGTGCCTTCTTTGAGGCATAACATGCTCCCGATGATTAATGGGAACCTTATGTGCCAGCTCATCTCCATCATCCACGCATGCCGTCGAGGACAGAAAATTGAAACTGTCCGGGTACACTCTATAATTAGAAAGAACTTCGCTTAATTAAAATATGTATTGCGTTTAATTATATTCTGAGAGAGTTTATTTCAACGAACAGGGAATATATTTCATTTGAAGCAAGATGGAGAAAGCTGTCAATTGTATGTACTGGAATATATTGCATAGAAATGCAGTTGGACCCGTTTAAGGTGAAGTACACCTTTAAAAGTTTGAATGTATTTTATAATTTCAACATCATTTTGTGGCCAACGGTCGTACCGTGCTGAAAACACCGGTTCTCGTTAGATCACCGAAATCAAGCAGCATCGGGCGCGGTTAGTACTTGATTGGGTGACCGCCTGGGAACACCGCGTGCTGTTGGCACATTTCGGGCGCGGTAGCCCGGTGGTTTGCATGCTGCCACAACTGCCGCCGTGTTCATGCGGAGTACGATCACGTTAAACATGTGAGTCCGTAAGTCCTTCCGAGAGGTTGGTGGTAGGGGCAAGAGGGTACGGTCCCCGTGAATGCTTCCCCCACTGGGTTCCAGTCTAAATTGGGTGGCACTCCCCGGCCGTCCAAACAGTTACCTTACACCTTTCTGGTAGGTCGGACGGTCTGGATCTCAAGAACATCATTTTGTGACTTTATATATTCAAAAACGTTTTATTCCAATTATTTATCGTACTTTCACTCAGTCGTGAGATATTAGAATAAAATTTGATGTGAGCAACACAGGGCATATGAAATGGCTTTACATCTTACAGTAAAATAATCATATGTAAGAATCACCGCACAATTTGTTAAATATTGAATGGTGTATTAACCATTCCAATGGTATATTAACAAATAAATACCAATGGTATATTAACCAATGGTATATTAACCAATGGTATATTAACATTTGGAAGTTTTTGGATGACAATATGTAAAACTATTTTTAAGTAGCAAATTAACTTGTATTTATAATTTGAAAATTAGAAACATTGCTAGCATTCGCTAAGCAATAAAATCCATATTTTAAAAGTTGCTAATAATAAATATTAATTTGGCGTCAGTTTCGTTAATTTAGTGTCATTTCTGCCCATTTGACGGTATTTACGTCAAATTGACACCATTTTAAAAAGTCGCCAATTTTGCAATATTTCTCCAAATGTATACCCAAGGATGCCATATATATTGACAAGCGTTACAGACTGACAGACAGCCGGAGAACAGTATTTTTCTTACAGACTTGCATAATATTGTATATGAAAAGTGAACCTATTTGACAACACTTATCACTTATGTGGCAGCAGCAGAATCTGCTCCTGCCAAAACCAACGATCGAAGACGCTAGGAATCAGTACCCGAATTATAAGTTCCGATTAGAAGACAGCTTTTGGTTTAACCTTATAATAGTCTTGTAAGCTCCTGGTCTCGAGTTCGAGCCTGGTACAGGACCAACATCATCAATTCTTATAATGGTGAACTGTGGTGAACTAGCCTAGTGGTTAGCGCGCGGGAATTGCACTCGGTAGGCCGGGGTTCGATTCCCGCCACTGCCAAAACTGCCGTCGTGTTCACGCGAAGTACGATTACGTTAAATATGTGGGTCCGTAAGTCCTTCCAGAAGGTTGGTGGTAGGGGAAGGAGGGTACGGTCCCTGTAGATGCCTTCCCCACTGGATTTCGGTCTAAATTGGGTGGAACTTGCCGGCCGTCCAAATAGTTACCTTACACCTTTCTGGTAGGTTGGACGGTCTGAGTCTCAACAACAAAGCCCCCCGGCTATTCAGTCCAAGATTGAGTTTCGGGCTGGAGGACACGACGGGGCTTTACTGGGTGGACCCCTCCTCATCGAAATTCGACGGGGCTTCTCATCAGGGAGTGGCGTGTGTGCCAGCAGCCGACTCTGCTCCCGCCAAGAACATCGAAGATGCTAGGAATCAGTACCCGAATTATAAGTTCGTATCCGAAGTTAGCTTTTGGTCTAATCTTATAATGTTGATCTTGTAAGTTCCTGGTCTCGAGTTCGAGCCTGGCTCGTGACCAACATCATCAATTCCTACACTTTTAAATTTTATGTAATTTTCGATGTATCTATTTGAAAAACGTGTAATATCTCGTGAACGGATTAAGCAAGTGTTTTGAATTTTGTGTCATTCGTCTTTTAATAAAAAATATGTAAGTACTTTTTAACATTACAGAATGTTCTGTTTTTATGAAATTTGGGGTCTTCCAAATGTTCCATTGCTAGGATTTCAGTATCCACTAATCATAATAATTATACCAAATTCTTTTCGTGACGTTCTATTCGTCCGTAAGATATCGCATGCACAGACATATACACATATATACATACATACTCTCAATTGGAGCTCAGATATGCTCTTCTGTTGAAAACTCTAATTCCTGTCACAAAACTTTCCCTATACATTATACAATATATGCAGAGAAAGTAAAAAGTTAACCTTAAACACGTGATATCAATGTTTTCGTGTTTCGTGCTTGCATACAAAGCCTTGCTGTAAGGCAAAAGTCCTTCACTGTATTTCGAGTTCTATAAATTTTATTGATGGTGGGCGGGACAAAAAATGCTCTTTATTGTTTGTAAATTTGAACTTATCTACCGGAAAAATTCTAAAATTTATGCTTTAAAAGTTTTGTGCTCGCTCTAATCAGTCTGATCTTCTCATCATTAATATCAAATAAACTTTTTCGATTTTATAACATTTTTTAGTAAAAATGAAGGCACTTTCTTGATTTACTGTTCTTGAGAATCAATCGGCATCTAATGTTAATAGATTGAAATAAACGTACACAATTTCATCCTATTTCTAGTTAACAGGTGCATAGGCAAATGCATTGATACACAAGCATCATTAAAAAAATGGTTGATTATTTAAAGATGCTTATAACATATAGATCTTTCAAAATCCGAGGATCGGATATTTGCCCTTGATTACGATACTTTCCCTTTACATATATTATGTGTTTTACAGGGAAAGTTAAAGTGGGTAGCATATGATGGAAAAATATTAAGCACAAACAAAAAAATCTGATGTGGGCAACACATGACTTTCCTTATATAATGTAATGAATTTACTACTTTTACAGTAAAAAAATAGGTTTTTCTTATAGTAGATACTAATATTCTTTCCAAGATATAGAATTTTCGACAATAGTCGCCATTTTCATTGATTTAGCGTCATTTTTATCCATTTGACGAGATTTTCGTTAATTTGGCAACATTTCAAAAAGTCGCTAAGTTGGCGACATTCCATCAAATTCGTCGCCAAAATCTCGCCAAGCGTTATGGACGAAGAAATAAGTTATTCTTACAGCAGACAAATGACTATTGACTTTCAAATAAAAACGTATTACTTAAAGTATCTTTTTTCATGAATGGAACGAGCTAGATCCACGAGAATGATGTCACCTAATTTATCGTATGGAAAGTGAACATGTGAACATGAAAAGTGAACATGTTTCTTAATAGGAAATATTTTTTTTTATTTTATATGACTTTTTGATAATTTTTTGGAGAAATGTGCAATATCTCGAGAACGGTTCATGTTAACGTTCTAAAATTTATGCCAATCGTTTTCTAAGGAAAAATTACATATGAAATGTCTTTTTGCGTAACTTTATTAGTGATTTTGATTTTTTGACGATTTTTTCAAAATTTCATTCGAAAATTTAGGAGGGTTCTGAACATTCGATTGCGTATAAAAACAATAGGCTTCCAGTGTTTGTGGATTGTGATTTTTGTACCAAATTTGGTTCAAATCGGTCCATTTGTTCGTCAGTTATCGTCTCCACAGACTCACTGACACACACACACACACACACACACATCACTTCAAAAATGTTTGATTCGTGATCAGGGATGCTTGAAACGTGCTCTCCCGTCGAAAACTCGAATTCGAATTTTCGACCCCGTCACAATACTTTCCTTATACATTATGTATATAAGGAAAACGTAATAAGACAGTTCCATTAAGCACAATATATTCTAAAGTACATAATAAAAGAAGTTCTCTCCTTTGATATAAAACCATCACAGCTATGCAAATTATTCAAGTCAAACAGGCAATTAAATTATTTGGATAATCATCTTTAATTAGACACAACTATATTTCATAGAAATATTTATAGGTCATTTGCAAGCTGTGTTGAAACGGATTTTCAGAAATGCAAAATATATTTCATTTTAAGTTAGCCCAAATAGGATATTTTTGGCATTAACAGAAATGAGTTACAGAAATACTACTTAGAACTAGCTAAGCATAGAATTTATCTTTTACCATGAATACATAATCCTTTAAGCTTAAAATTGAATTTGACGAAAACTCGCATTCTTTGAAAATCTCTTTACGAAATCAAATTAACAATGTTGTCCGCGCGCAAAACGGCCTTGGCGTCGATCTCTCTCTTGGCGGGTTTGTTTTGCGCCTACCGCGCCAAGAATTAATCAGTTAGGATTTTGATATTGATAAGAGAGGTCATACCATCCAGCACTGAAGCCTGGATAATATGATGAGACCTCAGATATCTTTAATTATTTGCATCAATTGTAAATAAGTTGTAAATACTGCATATAGTCTGTATATACTCTAATAAATCATATAAAAAAGTTAATGCATACAGTCCATTACTGAGCTATCGTGGAACAAATGTTTTGTTTGTAAGGCGTGTTATGGTAATAGAATTGATCAAAAAGTACATAATTTTACCTTAGCTGTAATGTTATAGATATTAAATGTGAAAAAATACTATATTGTATCCGAATCTGTAATGTAAATTATAAACTGAGATTATATATACTATTATGCATAGAAAATAAAACTTATTATGAGAACAATGGAATGGATGGCAATGGTAGAAGGCAAAGTAATTGTAAAATCACCGGTGGGTACATACGCTTTTAATTTGCCATCCTAAAACCTAGCCCTTTCCATTAAATAACCTATAACCTTGTTACATTGAATGAAAAGGGCATTTCGCATTATCTCTATATATAGATATATTTCTGAATGTATATATACAGGGTGTCCCAAAAAGATTGAAACGCGCTTTAATTCTTTACCTGTGTCATTTAGTATACTATAGGAATTTGCACATGATTGTAAATTTTAAATTTCTTTATATTATGTACTCTGTACGAAGAACGAGTATGATGCTAACTAGCAAAAAACATGAAATGAAGGATACATTTTAGGCAAATGATCTCGAATCAAATCACTATGCAAGGGCAGAAAATGACCATGGGAGATAAGGAAATTGATAAAAGAAAATTTTATGTGGATTTCATATTGGCATAAATTTCATTTTACTTTATTTATAAACGGACAGGTCATAGGTAAATATTTTCGATGGGATACATTTGGACTGCACTTAGTGACAGGATAAAATAATCCGTTTCGGACTTGACTAAGTATGAGTTTGCGAAATATCAAAAAAATGAAATAAATTTTCATGCAGTCCATATGTGTCGATAATATTTTTAAAGAGAAAAGTATAAAAAATGATTTCGTTTCGTGAAACAACTCTTTTAAAATAAAGGATACTGAATCCAGAAAGCTGCGCCAAAATAGGCTCCAACGAATTAAAATAAGCAGAACAAAATATTGCGGACCACAAGCTATACAGGGTGTCCCCAAAAGATTGAAACGGGCTTTAATTCTTTAACTGTTGGAGATAAGTGGGCAATGTAAATTGCAAAAATGTTGAAAGTAAGGTAGGAAATAAGACTACGTTAATGAAATAGTCCTTCCATTAATTTTCAAAAAGATACAATTTTTAAACTTTTATACGACTCACTTAGACAAATTTGGTCAATCAGAATATGTTTATTTTTAATGCAACAAGATCATTAAAAAAACCGCATATCTGTATCTTTAAAATTGAGCGAGTTATATTTAATTGAAAATCGAACATTGTGAATGGGGACCCTACATCAAATTAGAAATGTAAATTTATGACATTTCACAAGAAAGATAAAACTGGATGATAATACATAGGATACCCAACCGCATAGTGAGTACCACTGCTTTATATGATCTCTGTCTGTGTAATGCTTTATTTAGATGCATTTGTGATAAAAAAATTTGACACACATTAACGTGTTTTTGATCTAAACAATGTCCATCGTCAATTTGTTTATGATTCCTATTTTCACTGATGAAACAGCCTTTCACATGGTACGGAGAAGTGGCATAAGTCATATTTTTCCTTTATCATAATTCCGTCGATTTTATAGATACAGATATGCTGTTTTTTAATGATCTTGTTGCATTAAAAATAAAAATTTTCTGATTGACCAAAGTTGTCTAAGTGGGTCGTATAAAAATTTAAAAGTGTAGCTTTTTGAAAATAATTGGAAGGACTATTTCATTAACGTAGTCTTATTTCCTACCTTACTTTCAACATTTTTGCAATTCACATTCCCCACTTATCTCCAACAGGTAAAGAATTAAAGCAAGTTTCAATCTTTTTTGGACACCCTGTATATATATTTATTCAGAAAATTCATTTCATTATAAAACATCGGAAATCATTTTTATGAAATTGATAGTTTTATATATACATATTACAAAATTTACGTTAACATTTCTTTATTAGAAATAAATAATTCCACAAGTTTTGTATTAGGAAACACCCTCTTGAAACTCCAAAATTTCTGACCAATAGCTTTTATATTCAGTCACAGAAATTGAACCAGAGTTAGAGATTGATTGCTGGGGGAAGGGCATGCAGTGGAATTTGCTCCCAAACCAACAACTTAAAAGGTCCTTAAATTTAAATATAATAAGACGTTTTTTGTAATAAATCATACATTTTATTGAATAGCATTTTAAACATTATAATTAATATATATACACTCTTTTGCAAAAAAAAAATAATAATAATTACAAAATCAAGGCCGCAGGACCCATCAATGGTTAACAATTGTACATCGAATTTTTAAGTCAGTAATTGATGAAACTCCCCTTGGCGGCAATGCATGCTTACATACGTCTAGGCAAGGAGTGATAAAGTTTCCTAATATCATCCTATGATACATTTTGCCAGGAATTCCTCAATTGTTGTTCCTGATCTGCTACATTTCGGAGTGCCCGAATCTGGCGGCCTAGCATGTCCCATACATGCTCGATTGGCGAAAGGTATGGTGACCTTGCTGGCCAAGGAACAGTTTCAACAGCACAGATCCAGTTCACAAATATGCGAGCCGTATGTGGCGTGGCATTATTTTGTTGGAAAATGGCCCCAGAATGACGTGCCATGAAGGAAACGCAAACGGCTGCAGGATTTCATCAACATATCGTTGAGCTGTTAAAGTTTTACGCAGGGTAACTATGGGCGACTTGCTGTCGTAAGAGATAGCACCCCACATCATCACACCAGGGGTAATAGCAGTGTGCCTGTGTAAAACAAAGTTTGATTGGGACTGCCCGATTGGACATGTACCCGATTATCATCTGCTAAAAGACTAAAGGGTGATTCATCGCTGAACACTATGCGATGCCAGTCTTCTGGCAGCCATGATGCTCGGCTACGACACCACTCCAAACGACTCTGGAGTATGGAGTATGGAATATCGCTCTGGAGTATGGAATATAAATGATATGAATGAAATATTTATTGATTTTACGTAAAGACGCAGACGATTTTATAGCATTGCCTGTTTTGAATTTTGAATTTTAGGTTTCCAAGTAAAATAAATTATTATAGTATTGTGATAATTAAAACAAATATTAGCGCAGAATGTATTGCATTTTAGAGATTTTAAAGTTAAATTACATTTCAGTTGGAAAGTGTTTCATAATCAATGATTTATGCACGATTGATCTTTCTTGTTTTAAATCAAATAACAAAAACAACATGTTTCTACGATAATTACAGCAGTCGATTTTTTTTCTGTTTTACCTTTTGTGTTGTTCAAATGAGATGAATACTGAAACTTTAAGTCCGTTTATTTCTTAATTAAAATTTTCCTGATTTGTCAATTTCAAGATTATGTATCTAAAATTTCTTATAAGCTACTTATATGAAATTTGGTACATAGTTCCTTTGTTCTATATTCGATAAATTGTCTTCAGGATTTTTGATTTTGAGTGAATATTTTGAAAGTATATTTTTGAAGCAAATGTCACTCATAAAGAAATTAAATTAATTTTTTTTTAATTATTAAAAATTGTGTTAATGATATTTAAATTGACATGAGACATTTTATATGCACAAAACTACAAAAAATTATGAAAATTGAACAATTGGTTTCGCAGTTACATAAAATATAAATTTGTTTAAAATTAAAAAAAAAGAAAGATCAATCATGCATGAAGCATTGATTATGAAACACTTTCCAACTGAAATGCAATTTTAATTGAACCTCTTTAAAATGCGATATATTCAGCGCTGACATCTTTTAAATTATCACAGTACTACAATAATTTATTATATTTGTAAACTTAAAACTTCATCGAAAAAAAAATGAATGTTTTTCAAATGACGTCACCGAAATATAAATCGCCTGGCTCTCTATGCAAAAACATTCATATCACTTTCATTCCAGACTAGCTAAATAACTTTGCGTGAAAAAAATTCAGCAATTCTTATACAACTTATCTTACAATTACTTGTTTACATTCTGCATCCATTAAAATTAGGCTTCATTGTAGAAATAATCAAAGTTTGATAATCATTTAAACTCAGAAATATTGTAATTGCGTTGGCGCAGAATATAGATGCACAGAAGATACGCAAAAATAAAGCAGTTTTAGGACGGATGCAGCACTAAATATAAATTTAAAAAAACTTTAAATATCACGATTTTTACACTGGGAAAAAAGATGGCTGCCATATTTTATTTTGAAGTGGGTCACGTGATCTCTTCATATTATATGGGTGTAATTATTATTTTAATTTTTATTTAAAAAACTACTGAACATATTGTGCTGAATTTTTTTCTATATATTTTATTTGATAATTTGAATATTTCTCAAAATTTTCGAAGTGATTTGTGAGTTATAACTTTGCTTAAAAAATGTTTGAAAAATTAGATCCCATAGTGTTTAATGTATTTCATTTTTTCAATCTGGGTTCAATCCGAAATTTATTGAGTGATATTATTTATTTACATTCCCGTATATCCCACAGATTACCTCAACAACAAACTAAAATTTCATTTTGATAAAGTCATTTATACGGCAGGTATCGCGGGAACGGACAAGCAGACAGACAAAGAGAATAATCAAAGTCATAAACACTTTTCAACTATGCTGTAAAGTGCTAAATAAATAAATAAAATTTTAATTTGTTCAGTAATTTTTCATATGTAAAGTAATCTTTCTATAGACTTACATTTCAGGAAAAAAAATTGAGCACTATACGCTCACAAAGAAATAAAATACATTTTTGTGTCCCGAACCCCTTTAAGTGAAGAAATTTATTTAATATTTTGCCGCTATCTTCTATTCAGTCATTAACAATCAGAATAAAATGCGAATGAGTATTTAGACAAATACTAATTCAATAATACATCCTAGAACACATTGGATGGATTCTTCCATACACTTAATTGTTTAAAGTATGCATATAAATTATAAACACACTTTTTTGGAATTTAAAGCCAATCACATAACATTAGATTTATTTAATATTTTGCCGCTATCTTCTGTTCCGTCATTAACAATCAGAATAAAATGCGAATGAGTATTTGGACAGATACTAATTCAATAATACATCCTAGAAAACATTGGATGGATTCTTCCATACACTTAATTGTTTAAAGTATGCATATAAATTATAAACACACTTTTTTGGAATTAAAAGCCAATCACATAACATTGAGATAAACCGTTCACCAGTTCTTATAATTCTGGCGACTTGGAGCTAATTTCGAAAGCACAAAGTAGCCAAACAAAAATCAACTTTTTTAAGCTGCAAATTTAATGTAAAATGATTAAGGTTTCTATATTTTGCGTCGTGTTATGTTTTAAAATTCATATTAATGTTTGCAAAGTAGAAAACAAAGAAAACTGAATTTGTCTAAGGAATGTTGCGTGTTACTCAAAGCAGAATGTCCTTGGGATAGTTGGAGATGATTGAAGGTGCCGTAAATCTCAGAGCAGTAATCTAATCCCTATCTTGTATCTCCTTTACCTCTTCATATTCGGGGCACATGCACCAGTTTGCTACATATTTCAGGGTTTGTTCCTGTTGAAGCTATTTTTGTCTCTAAGCATCTCTTCCCCCATGAGGGAAATGTTCGTTCAATAGGAAAGTAATAGTAGTTTTGCAAATTTACAGAAGTGGCGGTAGCAATACACATGGTATGGATAATGCTGAATATACGATATATATGCAAAGAAAACTTGAGCAACGCATTTAAGCACAAATAAAAAAAATAAAACAGCATGCAGTTTTTTCGAAGATACATAAACGAGGATCTACAAATTAACGTGATCTGATAATTTTTGGAACTTTTTATAATAAATGCAATTTAAACTCTGATAACATCATCTAATCGTTGCTTGTGCCTTTATCTCTGATATTATGGAAATTTAATAAGCAAAAGTAGACAGTAGAAGCAAAGGCTGACATTCAGGGCTGTGGACATTGACTTAAGTACCTGCTGCTTTTCGTATGACCAACTGTAAGTTGCCAGTTCAAGGGCGATAAATAAAATACAATACATCTTATTTCTGTTTCTATTAAGAAGACAAATATAGTCCACAAAGAAGCTATTGTTCATTTGTACAATTACTATTATCCATATAAATAAAATTGTGAGTTATGCTTCTTCCTGTCTGTCTGTGTTGTGTTGCTGTTACTTATGACTTCCTGTTCGGAGGAACCGAAACAGGACCAGTGACGTAGGAAGAAAGAACGACATGCAAGACGAGAGATCAAAGTTTATTTCAAGAAAGCATCACTGACGAAGATCGGAGAGGGTGCAGTTCCACTTTGACGAGGACCCAGAAGGCGGAAGTCTGACTTTATCCTCAAGAAACATCCATGCTTTATTCGGAATTCGAACCCGAGTCCCTCATGACAGCAGTCAAAGATGCTATCCACTTCACCACCGGGGCGGCTGTCTATCTGTTTATTATCTTAGCACGAGAAAACTCACAAAAAGCCCATTCCCCTTTGAATATTAAAATTTTACAGCAAGATGTGATTTAAATTTCTTTACATCATATATACCGTACGAAGAATGAGTATACAGCTAGTTTTACATAAATTTTAATATTTGACCTCTTACACTAAAATATCTTTTTACGAACGTAACCTCTAGAATCGTGGGTGTATAAGCAGGATACAAGAACGTGTCCAAGTTTCCAGATAACATACTTTTATTCACAAGCACAAATTAAACAGGAGCAATATACAATCAAACAGCACTTAAATGCTCCACTAGTTACACAAACTAAGCAATAATATTCTCAAAATACTGGTGAAAATAATTTCACAAAACAACCACTACTATTCTCAAAACATTGACAAAAGTCGCAGTTCACTGTAGCTCGTATATTTGTCAACTCGTCAACTGAATTCTGCGATTTAGTGATGACTCTTATTTATAGTATCTCCATAGAAACTTCTGAAAATCTTCACAGGGTGTCCCATAAAGGTTGAAATCCGCTTTAATTCTTTACCTGTTGGAGATAAGTGGGCAATGTAAATTGCAAAAATGTTGAAAGTGAGGTAGGGAACAAGACTACGTTAATGAAACAGTCCTCCCATTAATTTTCAAAAAGTTACACTTTTTAAATTTTTTTACCACCCCCTTAGAAAAATTTGGTTAATCAGAAATTTTTTAATTTTTGATGCAACTAGATCATTAAAAAGCCGCATATACAGGGGGATTATAATTAAAGTTGCGATTTTAAAACGCTGTAAAGTAAGAACTACTGGTCAGAATGACCTGAAATTTGACCTGAGTATACGTGAAGCAATGGAATTTTGTTTGGCAAAAAAAAATTACTTCAAAAATGTACCAAAAAATGGCAATGTATGAATCCAACATTGAATTTGCTTGACGAAGAACGAAGAAATTAGCCAATAGGTCGTGCGTGGAAGCACACGTCTAATCCGGAGGTATGCTAATTAAGACTAGGCATGCGCGCCGCACATTACAGTTGTGATAAAAACGAGGAGCACATGCAATTCTCATTGAGTGCCTTGTCATGACTGTCACTGAAGGATCGTGCTTTGCTCGTAAAACTTTTCTACCAGTACGGTGACTGTGCTTTAACTGCTTGCTCTCAGGAGGTTCGACGAACTTAGCTGACTTAAAAGCACGCATTACGCACCACATCTACAGTATCACCTCTGATACACTCCGATCTGTTGTGGAACATGCTGTTTTGCGCTTCCAATACGCAGCCGAGTACGGTGGACAGCATATTGAACATTTCTTGCGTATTAGGTGTTTGTTTCATGTTTTCATGATGTTTCAATCAATTATTAAATTAAGTGATGTTGATTAAATTGTCGTTTTCTTTAGTTGACTATTGGATTCTTTCGGCTAACAACACCCCGTGTTTGGAAAATACAGCGCCGTCTATCGGCACATTTTTGAAGTATTTCTTTTCCTTCGCCAAACAAAATTCCATTGCTTCACGTATACTCATGTCAAATTTCAGGTCATTCTGACTAGTGGTTCTTACTTTACAGCGTTTTAAAATCGCAACTTTAATTATAATCACTATGTATCTTTAAAATCAACAGAATTATGATAAAGGAAAAATCTGACTTATGCCACTTTTCCGTAGCATGTGAAAGGCTGTTTCATCGTGAAAATAGGGATCATAAACAAATTGACGATGGAAATTGTTTAGATACAAAATACGTGTCAAATTTTTTTATCACAAATGCATCTAAATAAAGCATTACACAGATAGAGACCATATAAAGCAGTCGTACTCACTATGCGGTTGGGTATCCTATGTATTAACATCCAGTTTTATCTTTTTTTGTGATATGTCAAATATTTACATTTCTAAATTGATATAGAGTCCTCACTCCCAATGTTCAATTAAATATAACTCTCTGAATGTTAAAGATACAGATATGCGGTTTTTCTTAATGATCTTGTTGCATTAAAATTTTTTTTTTCTGATTGACCAAATTTGTCTAAGGGGATCGTATAAAAATGTAAAAAATGTAACTTTTTGAAAATTAATGGGAGGACTATTTCATTAATGTAGTCTTATTTCCTACCTTACTTTCAACAGTTTTGCAATTTATATTGCTCACTTATTTCCAACAGGTAAAGAATTAAAGAGCGTTTCAATCTTTTTGGGAGTGTTGTCATTTACAGGACAAATAAAGGCATTTTATGTTAATTATGTTTATTATTTTATGCTTATTATTTTACTTATGTTACTCATTTTATAGTAAGGGAAATTTATATTTTCCTTACTATAAAATGATCATAATTTCTTTCTTGATCTATGGTACTCTTAACTTAAATATCACGCAGTTTCTCTCAGGAAATCTTATCCACATCTAAGAAGTATTGCTACATTCAGTTCTTGCTTAATAAAACCTTCTTTTTTTTAGAAGTTTGAAGATGTTAAATATCACGCAGTTTCTCTCAGGAAATTTTATCCACATCTAAGAAGTATTGCCACATTCAGTTCTTGCTTAATAAAACCTTCTTTTCTTTTTAAGTTTGAAGATGTTTAAAAACTGGGACATTTGATGTGGAATAACGCTGGGCTTACACCAAAGCGGTCGTCCCCCACTGCACTAATGCAGTAGCCAATAAATGCTCAAAATTTTCAATTTGCAAAGTAAATTATTTTCCGCATTCCATTTCTTGCGGAAAACCGCTTTGCGAGCGATAGCTTTGCAAACCCAGCGTAGAAGAGAAAATGTGTAAAAGAAAAATGCAGTCCTCTTATATTTTTAAGTAAAAATTTTCTTTATTATATAAGACAACCTTTCGGGTGGGAGCTCAATTTGATAAGGGCTCGAATCTTTCATTATTTTATAGCGTTGTTCAAAATGTTCCCTTTTTCATAATGGTTCAATATTTGGTCAATACTGGATTACTACTAGGGTACCGGCTATAAAATGTCAGCTACGACAGAGGTTTATTAGAAGTAGAATGGAATGACTCTTCAATAAAAATATTTCTCAATATGTTCCACTGAATAATCAAAGCCTACTTTAAAAACATTGCCTTATACTATGCTTAGAAAATATCGCCACTTACCTTAATTATATCTAATTATATCTTTAAGACAGATGGGTAGACAGAAGCAAAATATTTTTTTTCACTTCTTCTTCATACGCTAATTAAGAGGTGACATAGGATTGGCATTTGTTTCGAAACGCTAATGTTTATTTTGGATGATGCGGAACTTCTGTCGAGAATTCTTGAAAACAGTTATGATAATTAAATCAAACATTTTTTAGCTAATAAAATATTACTTCTTCCTTTTCTGTTTCATGAGTCACGAGGTCAGACGAATAAAAATGCATTCGTTTACTTCCGGACATCGTAGCATATAAAAACAATTACGATAGGGATTTTTACGATAAAGTTTGGGGACAATTACAATAAGGTTTGGGGACAATTACGACATGATTTTTTCAACAAGTTTCTTATGATAATGTTTGGGGATAATTACGATAGAGTGTTTACTATAGGGTTTTTATGATAGGGTTTTTATGATATGGTTTGAGGATAATTACGATAGGATTTTTATGATAGTGTTTGGGGACAATTACGATAGGGTTTGTGAAACTGTACTTTTGAACACATTCTGTTTCACGACCTACAATAGATCTAAAACATAAAGTACTGAAGAACATTAGACTTATTTTATAAAATACTGGGGGTAGACGGACGGACTAGATAGACAGCCATCATGCCAAAGACCGTAAAACCGTGTTCAAGGAGGTCCTAAAATGCACATTGGCATCAAATATTATTTTCATGAAAATTTTCGAATTTGAGATTTTGATGACAATACATGCTTTAGGACCTCCTGAACACGTTTTGCCTGTTTTTAGAGTGATAGCAATCTGTCTTCGATTTGTTGTGTTCACGATAGTGGCCACAAATATTGATGGATTTTCACGAAACTTTACATTCGGCTTTGTTAAAGAAAAATGTAGAACTAGGTAGGCTTTTATAAAATTCGAGCGAGAATTTGAAATTTATTCGAAATCTTATATTTACTTAGCATGTCAGCATAGAACAAACTTTGACATAATCACGCTTAGAAGAGTTTGTTTATGGCTTTATGGTCACCAAACTTAATAGTTTCAATAATTGAGGTGAAAAATATCCGCGATACAATTTTTATGTTAAGTTTTATCCTCCCGGGAGTACATTTTCTGGGTATATAATACTTCGTATTAAGTTGAGGCATGGCTCATAAGATCGAAATAAAATTAGACCGAAGTGGCAAACACATAACGTAAAGATACAATACTACAGATGGAGTGTTCTTTCAACCTCAGATTAGTTTATTTATTTTTCTCGCTTCGATTACGATGACTTTTACCGATAAATCATTTGACAAATAAAATAGGCAGCAATCAAACGAAATTTATTAAATCGCTTGCTGTACAACTGTCGTCAGACGATTATTTTGCAGTTAATTGACTTTTTTTCTCGATCTCAAAAAGGAAGTGAGATGACCTACGCCCATCCCATCAAAGGGGGTGGGGTGGGGTGGGGGTTAGATCTTCGAAAGCTGTCTTGTGTATAGCGCCATAACGATTTCCTATGCAGCTGCATTAAAATAAAAATCTGATGTGGACAGCACATGACTTTCCTTATAAAATGCAATTAATTTACTACTTTTACAGTTAAAAAAATGTTATTCTTATAGTAGATACTTACATTCTTTCTAAGATATTGAATTTTCTTCAATTAGTCGTCATTTTCATTGATTAAGAGTCATTTTTATCCATTTGGCGAGATTTTCGTTAATTTAGCAACATTTAAAAATATCGCCAAGTTAGCAACATTCCGCTAAATTCGTCGCCAAAATCTCGTCAAGCGTTATGCATGGTGAAATAAGTTATTCTTACAGCGGATAAATGACTATTGGCGTTCAAATACAAAAGTATTACTCAAAGGATCACTTTCAAATTATCTTTTCTCGTGAATGGAACGAGGTAGATCTACGAGAATGATGCCACTAAATTTATCGCATGATACTACATATGAAATGTGAACATGTTTCTTAACAGTTAATATTTTCTTTTAACTTATGGGATTTTTTGATAAATTTATTTTAAAAATGTGCAATATCTCGAGAACGGTTCATGCTAGCGTTCTAAAGTTTATGTCAATCGTTTTCTAAGGAAAAATTAAATAAGAAATGTCTATTTGCGTGACTTTATTAGACGTTTTGATTTTTGATGATTTTTTCAAACTTTCGCTCGAAAATTTAGGGGGGTTCTGAGCATTCGATTGTGTTTTAAAACATTAGGCTTCCAGTATTCACAGATTGTGATTTTTGTAACAAATTTCATTCGAATCGCTCCATTCGTTCGTGAGATATCATCTCCACAGACTCACAGACACACACACACAGACATCACTTCAAAATGTTCGATTCGTGATCAGGGATGCTTAAAACGTGCTCTCTCGTCGAAAACTCGAATTCCAATTTTCGACCCCGTCACAACACTTTCCTTATAAATTATGTATATAAGGAAAGCAATAAGGCTAAATCTTAAGTAATTTGTTTGAGAAATTTCTCTTGGTACGACTTTCTTAAACACCCTGTATATTCTAAGAAAATAAAAATAGGTAAGTATATGTTCGTGCAAAAGCTTCTCAAATAAATTACCTTAGTATTATTTATTAACCTCTTGAGTTTTTATTCTCCTATTTTACAATTTACACCCTCGAACATTACATGTGCCAGCCAGGTAAAGAATCCCTGAGATTTCGCGAAATATTTCAAGGGCTCCTCCATCGGTGATGCTAATTATATCGCCAAAACATAATAAAGATAGAAGCAAAATATCTCTGCTTTCATTTCGCGTTTTCCTAATTAAAGAAAGATGGAAAGGTGACATTTGTTTTGAAAAACTGGTGTTTACTTTGGATGGAGCAGAACTTCTGTTCTTTGCAACTTTAGCAGAAATAATATTACGTTACGCCTCTTTTTAACAGGCTAGCACCTTGGATGAGAAAAAAAGTTCAGCGATTTACAAAAACGTTATCCGGATGTTTTAAGAGATTAAATTACGCCTTTTTACTTTCCTTATGTACATAATGTATAAGGAAAGTATTGTGAAGGGGTCGAAAATTCGAATTCGAGTTTTCGACGGGAGAGCACGTTTCAAGCATCCCTCATCACGAATCGAACATTTTGAAGTGATGTTTGTGTGTGTGTGTGTGTGTGTGTGTGTGTGTGTGAAAGTATGCGTGTGCGTCAGTGAGCCTGTGGAGACGATATCTCACGAACGAATGGCGAGCGATTCGAATGAAATTTGGTACAAAAATCCCAATCCGTGAATACTGGAAGCCTATTGTTTTAAAACACAATCGAATGTTCAGAACCCCCTAAATTTTTGAGTGAAATTTTTAAAAAATCATCAAAAAATCAAAACCTTTAATAAAGTTACATAAATAGAAATTTTTTATGTAATTTTTCCTTAGAAAACGATTGACATGAACATTAGAAGGTTAGCATGAACCGTTCTCGAGATATTGCACATTTTTAAAATAAATTTATCAAAAAATTCCATAAATTATAAAAACATATTAACTGTTAAGAAATATGTTCACTTTTCATATGTAATATCATGCGATAAATTGGGTGACATCATTCTCGTGGATCTAACTCGTTCCATTCACGAGAAAAGATACTTTGAGTAATACTTTTGTATTTGAACGCCAATAGTCATTTATCAGCTGTAAGAATAACTGATTTCTCCGTCCATAACGCGGGGGTAGACTTTGGCGGCAAATTTAGCGGAATGTCGCCAACTTCGCGACATTTTTAAATGTGGCCAAATTAACGAAAATCTCGCCAAATGGATAAAAATGACGCTAAATCAATGAAAATGAGGAATAATTGAAGTAAATTCAATATCTTGGAAAGAATATAAGTATCTACTATAAGAATAACATTTTTTTAACTGTAAAAGTAGTAAATTCATTGCATTATATGAGGAAAGTCATGTGCTGCCCACATCAGATTTTTTTACTTTTTATTATGGACAACGCTGGTTTAATAAAAGGGAGTATTGATTTTATGGTGGTCTTAGCGATTGCGTATAAATACGAAACGAAGGTGGATTTTTTGGTACATGCTAATAATTTGCGTACGTTGTACTACGCATACGTTTGTTCCAATCGAAAAAAAGTCTGCCAAATCCCAGTTTCATAGCCTAGTAAATTAAATTTAGTGTGGCTCAACTCGACTTTTTTATACCAGAATTCATTTTTTTTTTCAAATTTTACAAGAAATTTTTTTTTGAAAAATCTTATCATGGGTTCAAATAATTACAATACCGGCCCGAGATGTAAGTTGCTCGTCCTCTATTTGGTGAGCTCTGGGGTCTGGGCCGCGGTAAATAATTACAATTATAATGTGTTACCTTTTACTTTAAAAGACCTGAAAAAACTTTTTGACTGATATCATATTTGGCAATGTACACAGGGGGGGGGGGCGTAACTTGTTCCCAGAGAGGAGTTACGAAACCAAAAGTTGTACAGCGGCTATTTTTCACAATGATTGAAACAGTTATGTCTCGTGATGATTAAGCCATAAATAAAGCCTTTTTATAAATGATTATGCAAATTTTGTCCTAAGCTGCAATGTTAAGCGAAATATAAAATTTCGAATAAAATTCAAAGTTTTCGCTCGAATTAAAAAAATTCTATCTTGTTCTAGATTGTTTAATAGCAGATCCGGATATAAAGTTTCGTGAAAATCCATTAATATTTGTAGACGCTATCCATTACACAAGAAATCGACCACAAACATACAGACTGACCTGACCGACTGACTGACAGCCAGACAGGGCAGCAATTTGTTCAGGAGGCCTAAATGAAGACCTGCATGTTTTCCGTTCATTTATTACTTTCCTTATATACATAATGTATAAGGAAAGTATTGTGACGGGGTCGAAAATACGAATTCGAGTTTTCGACGGGGGAGCACGTTTCAAGCATCCCTGATCACGAATCAAACATTTTTGAAGTGATGTCTGTCTGTGTGTGTGTGTGTGTGCGTGTGTCAGTGAGTCTGTGGAGACGATAACTGACGAACGAATGGACCGATTCGAACCAAATTTGGTACAAAAATCACAATCCGTAAACACCGGAAGCCTATTGTTTTTATACGCAATCGAATGTTCAGAACCCCCCTAAATTTTCGAATGAAATTTTGAAAAATCGTCAAAAAATCAAAACCACTAATAAAGTTACGCAAATAGACATTTTTTATTAGAAAACGATTGACATAAATTTTAGAACGCTAGCATGAACCGTTTTTGAGCTATTGTACATTTTTCACAAAAATTATCAAAAAGTCATATAAAATAAAAAAATATATATTTCCTATTGAGAAACATGTTCACTTTTCATATGTAATACCAAGCGATAAATTGGGTGACATCATTCTCATGGATCTAGCTCGTTCCATTCATGAAAAAAGATACTTTGAGTAATACTTTTGTATTTGGACGCCAATAGTCATTTATTTGCTGTAAGAATAACTTATTTCTTAGTGTATAACGCTTGGCGAGATTTTGGCGACGAATTTGGCGGAATGTCGCCAACTTGGCAACTTTTTTCAATGTTGCCAAATTAATGAAAATCTCGCCAAATGGATAAAAATGACGCTAAATCCATGAAAATGACGACTAATTGTCGAAAATTCAATATCTTTGAAAGAATATTAATATCTACTATTTTTAACCTATTTTTTTTACTGTAAAAGTAGTAAATTCATACAAGTCATGTGTTGCCCACATCAGATTTTATTTCATTTATTTAGATGTTTTAAGGCATGGGTATTTCTTCTGAAACACTTTAATGATATTCTCCTACGAATGGTAATAGAAATATTGCTTTTAAGTAAAAATTGCTTCATTCTGAGAAAACACTATATTTTTCAATTGATAAAAAAGGGATCTCAAATTACAACTTAAATCACATGGATAACATAACAGGAAATATTTATCATGCATAAGGCATTGATTATGAAAGACTTTCCAACTGAAATGCAATTTTATTTAAACAACTCTAAAATGCTATACATTCAGCGGGGATATTTTTAAAATTATCATAGTAAAATAATTGGAAACTTAAAACTTCATCAAAAAAGTCAATGCTATAAAACCCTTTGCATCTCTATCTAAGTAAAATCAATGAATAATTCATTTATATTCCAGACTCCAGAGCTAAACAATTTTGCCTTAAAAATTCAGCAATTCTTATACAACTCATCTTACAATCGCTTGATTTTTTTACATGTTTCATAAGTTCAAATTAGCCTTCGTTGTAGAAATAATCAAAGTTTAGTGATCACATAAAATAAAAAATATTGTAATTGCGTAAGCACATAATTTAGAAACACAGATAACATGTAAAAATAAAGCGATTTTAGGACGGATGCAACACTAAATATAAATACGTGGGTGACCACCTGGGAACACCACGTGCTGTTGGCACATTTCGGGCGCGGTAGCCCGGTAGTTTGCGCGCTGGATTTGCACTTTGCCACAACTGCCGCCGTGTTCATGTGGAGTACGATCACGTTAAACATGTGGGTCCGTAAGTCCTTCCGAGAGGTTGGTGGTAGGGGAAGGAGGGTACGGTCCCTGTGGATGCCTCCCCCACTTGGTTCCGGTCAAAAGTGGGTGGCACTTCCCGGCCGTCCAAACAGTTACTTTACACCTTTTTGGTAGGTCGGATGGTCTGGGTGTCAACAACAACTAAATATAAATACAATAAAGATCAATCATGTATAAAGCAATGTTTATAAAACAGTATCCAACTGTAATTTTATTTGAACATCTCTAAAACACGATACATTCAGCGGCAATATTATTTTAATTATCACAGAACTGCAATAATTTATTTTACTTGGAAAATTAAAACCATGCAGTTGAAAGTAAGTTCCGTTTTAACTCTATGCATAAAACTTCATTCAAACTTTATTCAAATGACGTCATCGAAATATAAATCGTCTGGCTGTCTATGTAAAAGCAATGAGTATTTCATTCATACACTTTTATTCCAGATTCCAGAGTTAAATAATTTTGCGTGAAAAAAGTTCGGCAATTCCTATACAACTCATTTTACAGTCACTTGTTTACAATTTGCATTCATAAACGTTAGGCTTCGTTGTAGAAATAATCAAAGATTGATGGTCAATTTAACTCAAAAATATAGTAACTGCTTTGGCGCAGAATATGGATGCACAGGATAAACGCAAAAATAAAGCTGTTTTATGACGGATGCAACACTAAATCTAAATTAAAATAATTTTTATAAACACGATTTTGACACAAGATGGATGCCATATTTCATTTTGAAGGGTTCACATGACCTCTTTGTCTAAAACTTTCGAAGCAATTTGTGAAATCTTTGCTTAAAAAATGTTTGAAAAATGGGGTCCCATAGGGTTCAATGTATATCATTTTTTCAACCCGGGTTCAATCCAAAACTAATTGGATGATATTATTCATTTATATTCCCATATGTCCCACAGACCTCCTTAACAACATACTAAAATTTCATTTTGATAAAGGCATTTTTACGGCAGTTATCGTGCGAACGGACAGACAGACAGAATGAACAAAGTCATAAACACTTTTCAACTATGCTGTGAAGTGTTAAAATACAGTAGATGATATTTCTAATATATTTTTATTTATTTCTTTTTCTTTATACTTTTTATGTACGATATCTTAGTGACACTTTACAATAAAATCCTACTATTCCAATTTTTCGGTAAATAATATTATTTTAAAATTTAATGTACAAGTCTTTTCGATCATCCCGTATAATCAAAAATCATTTTCTAACATCAACATTTAATGTTGAAATGAGCGTCTTTCAAAATATAATCCTACATTTAATATATAATCAACCTCGGCGCATTTAATAATGGTAATAATGCATAAAATCCAATCTCTATTTGATAGTTAATCCAGACTTCAACGACTTAAGTCTCGAATAATAAATATATAAGCAGGAAGCTCCTCTTCGTAATGAAGACTAGATTTAGGGCAATAGCTTTGAGCGAAGTTGCTTATAAATGGGTACATAGTTTATTTTATTGACGATAGATGGCAGTGAAGAAACTGAAAGGGATCAGTTATTAATAGACCAATTTCTGATGATTTCAGGACTGATTATGCAGATTTCTTGGAAAATACTCAAAAAACCTATCAGCTGCTTGCGGAAGATGACATCGTTTTTGGCATTAATATAAATAAGTTATAAATAAATATATTATTTCGATTTATTCCTGACAAATATGCGCAAATAAATATTTAATCTGATTGTAATTGATATTTTATCTGACTGCAGTGGCGAATTAATATACCGGCGAATGCCCAGGGCCCTAAGCCAGTTTAGAAAAAAAAAGTACTTAAAAATAAACACGTTGATTCTTGCTATATACGAATCTTGCTATGCTTTTTTTTTCATCCAATAAAGATACTGGAAATATTAGCATCCAAAAGTTTGAACAGAAATTAAAATGAGAGTACTGATATTTTATGAAAATATTGAGCGATACAAGTTTTTAAATATTATACATTTTTATTTGTTAAACTGTGCTGTAAATATTGATATTACAGCACAATACTAAGGAAAGCACCGAAACTTCTTAAGATACTTTAAATTGGACGTTTTCTTTTCTGGCTTTCGTTCCAATAAAAGTATCAAATCATCTGTCAATTCTTAGCATTGAGATCTTGTTAAAAAGTTAGATTTTACAAATGTTATTGATATTTTTATTGGAACGAAAGCCAGAAAAGAAAACGTCCAATTTAAAGTATCTTAAGAAGTTTCGGTGCTTTCCTTAGTATTGTGCTGTAATATCAATATTTACAGCACAGTTTAACAAATAAAAATGTATAATATTTAAAAACTTGTATCGCTCAATATTTTCATAAAAAATAGTACTCTCATTTTAATTTCTGTTCAAACTTTTGGATGCTAATATTTCCAGTATCTTTATCGGATGAAAAAAAAAGCATAGCAATATTCGTATATAGCAAGAATCAACGTGTTTATTTTTAAGTACTTTTTTTTCTAAACTGGCTTTTAGGAGGAGGGGGGGGGGGTACCTCCTCGGAAAAAATCGTCGGGGGGCACACTCTCCCATGATTCACCACTGTCTGATTGTATGTATCAAATTTCGTTGGAATTAAAATGGGATAAATCATACGCATAGGGACTCTTATCCCAGGGATGGGGGGGGGGGGGGGATAGTATCACCTATTTCTGGCTGTCTAAACTAGATCTATACATTGAACTATTATCTTCATTTTATATTTAAAGTGCGCCATATATTATTATCAATTACAACGTCTGAGTTGTAGAGCAGGGACGCCTATAGGGAGGGAGGAGGTGTATACCACTGGGAGTCGTGGATAAGGTAACTAACTCCAGCAGTATTAGAAGCTATCGTATGTTTTTACTTTCCTTATATACATAATGTATATGGAAAATATTGTGACGGGGGTCGAAAATTCGAATTCGAGTTTTCGACGGGAGAGCACGTTTCAAGCATTCCTGATCACGAATCAAACATTTTTGAGGTGATGTCTGTGTGTGTGTGTGAGTCTGGTCTGTGGAGACGATATCTCACGAACGTATGGAGCGATTCGAATGAAATTTGGTACAAAAATCACAATCCGTGAATACTGGAAGCCTATTGCTTTTAAACACAATCGAATGTTCAGAATCCCCCTAAATTTTCGAGTGAAATTTTGAAAAAATCACAAAATCAAAACCTTTAATAAAGTTACTCAAATAGACATGTCTTATGTCATTTTTCCTTAGAAAACGATTGACAAACTTTAAAACGCTAGCATGAACCGTTCTCGAGATATTGCACATTTTTCAAATAAATTTATCAAAAAATCCCATAAATTAAAAAAAAAACTCCGTCCACAACGCTTGGCGAGATTTTGGCGACGAATTTGGCGGAATGTCGCCAACTTGGCGACTTTTTGAAATGCTGCCAAATTAACGAAAATATCGCCAAATGGATAAACATGACGCTACATCAATGAAAATGACGACTAATTGTCGAAAATTCAATATCGTGGAAAGAATATATGCATCTACTATAAGAAAAACCTATTTTTTTACCATAAAAGTAGTTAATTCATTGCATTATATAAGGAAAGTCATGTGCTGCTCACATCAGATTTTTTTATTCAGATGTGTAGGAAATTTTATTTTCACTGCAAGATGCACAATGAGACAACTTTCGGGAGGGGGCGGGGAGTGTGACCTCCTTCTTTCTGGACCTTCCTGGAACATAGACACCGGAATACGAGGAGAAGGGGGGGGGGGCGTCTCGCTTCCCGTTAGAGATAGGTGAAAAGTCAATTACAAAGTTGTCGAGCGTTGAAAGAAAATTAGTACAATGCATCTTTGTCCTCACGCAAAATATGAAAAAAAAAAAAAATCCGAAACAAATTTTCCCATCTAACTTATATTAAAATGCCTTTAAAATGGGAAAATATTTAACATTTTCAAACATGACAAAAATGTGCCAAATACCAAACCAAAAAAGACTATGCCAAAAGGTTTGAAAAAACGCCAGATATGTGGAATGTTGAATAAAAAATGACAGTTTGGCAAACCAACTCCTTCAAGACAAGTGTATTGTAGAACTGTATATAGGTCGTGCAAAAATCAGTCGCATGTCTTTGGATTTCATTTTCAATGGAATTTCTCAAGGCGCGGGTAGACAGAGTGTGGTTTGTCTCTTCTGAAAATCCCGACTGGCATCTAGAGAATGAAGGAAAGGGGCTGGCATTGAACTCTGCGCCAGACGGTGCAAAAATACTTTGTTTATTTACACAGAAAATATTTTATGAATTTATTTCGGATATGAAAAATGAAAATAAAATTTACTTGATACTAAATTACCTGGATAGACTCTGTCACCCCTGATGCTTCGCTACTGTCTGCATTTACACTTTCATAGATAAATAAAACTGTCTCTTTTAAAATCGTTACTTAAAGAGTTATTTTGCATCTTTTGCGGAGGGACAAAAATGGTAATTTTTCAATGTTTCACAACTTTGTAGTTGCCTTTTTTTTTAACTCTAACAGGAGGCTAGATGCCCCTCCGTACCCCGCTAAAAGGGGACAGTTTTTCGAAAATTGTCTCATCATGTTGCACCATTGGAGTTTTCTATACACTTGCTTAAATTTTGATACAGAGCGAGTTCAAATCCAGGCCTTTACAGATGACCTAGTTATAACAACGGATTCTACAGCACCATTCCATTTTGAAAAAATGGGCAAGGAAGCTACTATAAAAATACAACAATGGGTTAACATAGTCTTGAATTCAGCCCAGATAAATCAAGATTTACTGTGATCCCACACAAAAAGGATTACAGGTAATACAAGCATTAAGATGTTGGACAAACGGGTTGTGAGAATTAAAATACCTGGGACTGTTAATTGATCATAAGATGACATGGACACGCCATAAAAATAAAGTCTTAAATTTTCAACGAAAAATAACAAGATTATCCAGTGCTACATGGGGACTTAATGCTCAAGTCATGAAATATATATATCGTACTGCTACAGAAAAGGTGATTTCATATGGTGTTGAGATTCGGTATAGGGACATCAGAAGAATAAATGACAAAGTGATACAAATACAAAGATCAGCTTTGATATCTGTCACCAAGAGTTATCGAACTACTTCAATTCCAGCTCTACAAGTGGTTTCTGGGTGTATTCCAATCAATCATAAATTGAGAAATGTTGTTCACTCTACAAATAGGTGAAGAAATAATACAAGATCATGTGCATCCATAGTTTACAAAAATGAAATAGTCAAAGAAGCAATGTTTAGAATAAACAATAAAATTTCTATGTGCAATGCTGAGCTACTCGTATTTGCCATTTATAAGGTTGTAAAGCTCATTATAGATAATAATATAAAATAGATTTATATTTGTACTGACTCTCAATCAGTACTTACTACTTTTAGTTCATTTAATATGAATAATAAGAATAATATGGTTTTAAATGTGAAGAATAAAATTTTAGAATACCAAAGAAAAATCCACTTACATTGGGTTAAGGCCCACATTGGTACAAAGGTGGACGAAACTGCTGACATACAAGCAAAAGAAGCAACACACTTCGCGACTACAGATTATAGTTTCAGAATTAGTCAAGTACAGTTGAAAAAAAATCTGATGTGGGCAACACATGACTTTCCTTATATAATGTAATTAACTTACTACTTTTACAGTAAAAAAATAGGTTTTTCTTATAGTAGATACTAATATTCTTTCCAAGATATTGAATTTTCGACAATTAGTCGTCATTTTCATGAATTTAGCGTCATTTTTATCCATTTGGCGAGATTTTCAATAATTTGGCAACATTTCAAAAAGTCGTCAAGTTGGCGACATTCCGCCAATTTCGTCGCCAAAATCTCGCCAAGCGTTATGGACGAAGAAATAAGTTGTTCTTACAGCAGATAAATTGGTGTTCAAATGCAAAAGTATTACTCAAAGTATCTTTTTTCATGAATGGAACGAACTAGTTCCACGAGAATGATGTGACCCAATTTATCGCATGGTATTACATATGAAATGTGAACATGTTTCTCAATAGCAAATATGTTTTTTTACTTTATATGACTTTTTGATAAATTTTTAAAAAAATGTACAATATCTCGAGAACGGTTCATGTTAGCATTCTAAAATTTATGTCAATCGTTTTCTAATAAAACATTACATAAGAAATGTCTATTTGCGTAACTTTATTAGTGGTTTTAATTTTTTGACGAATTTTTCAAAATTTCATTCGAAAATTTAGGGCGGTTCTGAAGCTTCGATTGCGTATAAAAACAATAGACTTAGAGTGTTTACGGATTGTGATTTTTGTGCCAAATTTGGTTCGAATCGGTCCATTCGTTCGTCAGTTATCGTCTCCACAGACTCACTGACACACACACACACACACACACACACACACACACACACACACACACACACACACACACACATACACACACATACACACACACTGACATAACTTCAAAAATGTTTGATTCGTCATCCGGGATACTTGAAACGTGCTCTCCCGTCGAAAACTCGAATTCGAATTTTCGACCCCGTCACAATACTTTCCTTATACATTATGTATATAAGGAAAGTAATAGCTTATTATGTGATACCCTTATGAAATGGCCAGATAGATGACATAATGCATCAGAAGGAAAAATACTTTGCAATTTGATTTCCAAGGTATCTACCGAAACGATGCATGGAAATTTTCATAAAAATTAATTGCTAACAGGGACATGGCATATTTTTCAGAGATTACCAAAATACATTTTTTAATAAAACACATTATATGTTTTTGTGAGAAAGCCGAAGGAGCCATTGCATCTGTGACTGCGAACTCTGGGATTCAGTTAGGAAATTATATTTCCCCAAAAATTATAAAACTGTTAAAATTTTAAATATATGTAGAAGTGAATGCTCTAGGGAAGGAATTATTATTCCGCAAAATCTTCTTAATAAGAAATTGAATAATTAATTACTGTTTGCACATTTTAACCCTTTGTTTTTCCTGAATCGTACCAAAATAACCTACAAGTGATTTATATACCAAATTTTGTTAAATTTGCTCCTTTAGTTTTTAGCTAGAGTGGATAAAAGCAGTTTTTGCCGGCCATTTCGCAAAGAAGGCAGATTCTTTTATTACGAATCGTACTATAATCTAATGAACATCAGAGTTTCCCACAAAAAACTTACCAAATTTTATGAAATTCGGTCCATTAGTTTTTCAGTTAGAGTGGATATAATATCCTCACAGACATACAGAAACACTCACAGATGCACCCTTACACACACACACACAGACGTCTCCCTAAAAATAGTTTTTTCGTGTTCTCGAAGCCCCAAAACGTGTAGATCCTTCGAAAATTCGAGTTCCGATCTTCGGCACGATTCCAATACTATGAATACATACACACACACATATATATTATCTGTGTATCATCTGTGTATCTGAATTCAGTGTCTACGCAATTACAATAGTTGTGATTTTAAATGATCACTAAACTTTTATTATTTCTACAACGAAGCCTAATTTTGACTTATGCAGAATACAAATATCTCAAGCGATTGTAAGGTGAGTTATATAAGAATTGCTGAATATTTTCACTCAAAATTATTTAGCTCTGGAGTCTGGAATACAAGTTATATGAATGAAATATTCATTGATTTTGCATACAGAATCAGACGATTTATAATTCGATGAAGTTTTAAATATTTAAGTATAATAAATTACTGAAGTACTGTGATAATGTAAACGATATCACCACTGAATATATCACATTTTAGAGATTTTTAAATGAAATTGTATTTCAGTTGGAAAATGATTCATAATCAATGCTTATGCATGATTGATCTTTCTTGTTTAATTCACTAGTTGTTGAATTTTTGTATTTGTACTTTTGTATGATGTCAACAATTTGAATTACATGTTTATATAAGTATATACTGGATATATATACTATGGATATATATACGGGATATATATATACTGGATATATATATATATATATATACTGGATATATATATATATATATGCTTTATGTTGATTAAGTATTGTATATAACTTATGTAATAAATTTTGACTTTAGGATATTAAGTTATTACTTAATTGATGAAGTTTGAATAGTTGATGCATTATCAAGTTTTTAATTATATGCTATTGCAACTTTTATGTTTGACAAAATCTTGAAGTTTGGAATTTGTATTTTAGAATATTTGTATTTTAGAATATTGATTGAAATATTGCTTTAGATGAAATATTGAACTATAAATTTTATTTGTGATGTATTTATATATCGTTTGATGATATCGTTCGATTTGTGTTTAGGTCTTGAGACCCCGACAGTTACGATAGGTAAATAGGAACTGGCCAATCAGTTGACTTATTGACTCTGGGTGTATCAAGGACTGAAGTATCAAGGACTGAAGTATCAAGGACTCGACTGTTGCGAGAATCTGAATGGCTAGTTCTGTTCATCGTTGTTATATAATATATAGAGAGCATATCTGCTTTCACACAATTTGTATAATTATGTCTATTATTTTGTTTCAATGATGAACTTGAGTTGGATTAATTATTAAATCTTCTGTTTTCATTTTGTTATTGATTTTTCATGAATAACGTTGATAGGGAACCTTCAGTGGGAGAAACCCAGCCGTGCACATGAAGGGAAAAATGTTCGGCGCGACTACACATGCGAAGAAACTAAAGTATTTTTTTAATGAGCGGTTTGCACAGCAATTAATTTTATCTCTGATTTGAAAAATCATGCAGATCGTAATTATGCCTTTTGAAAAACTGAATGAATGAATTCAGTTAATTCTTGCTTTAAATCCCGAATAACGCCGGGTACATTTTCTAGTTTTATATAACTGTCTAATGTGTTTGTGTCTTCCCAGACATTCTAGAAAGCCCCCTGTGAATCTAGAAAATTGAATCATAGTTTTTTGCATACATAGTTTCAGACTCTAAATGAAGCTGGATTTTAGATTTTCTTCCCGGGGTGGAGAAAATGTGGTTTCTTCGAATCATCCACTCTTCCACTCTTTCCCTCCAGAAGCCTTCTTCCCAGGTAACCTAGAAGGCTGAATCTTTGTAAGTTAGTATTTTGCAACTCATGGTGACAGGTTACATATAAATGATTATTTTGGTAACAATTTATACTATATCTATTTTCTTTTTTAATAATATTTTTAGTGATTTATAATCTCTTCTTAGAAAAATTGCGGGTATTCCTTAATTTGAGCTCCACCTAAATTAATATTCATAGTGCGTATATCGATGTTAATAAATGTACCAAATATCATTTAATTGATGGAATTTCTTCAAGAAAAATCGTGTCCACAGATAAACCTGGGAAAATGGTTTATTCGCAATGAGGTAAACTCATAACATGTTAATTCATAAAATACCGATAGTAGAATTTTAGATTCAATCACACTACTTTCCCTTTACATTTACTAAGCATTGTGGGGAAGTAACATCTAACAGAACTGGAGATTTCAAACCATAAAATACCTATCCTTACAAACAACGAAAACTCAGAGACGCGAAAGATGAAGAAGATAAATGTTTTTCATCCCCCTCCACATCTTTCCAAATGCAACAGCGTCCGATTTCGCCACCAGGTGTCACGATGGTGGCGTTGCCATCTGCCGGCTGCTAAGAAATCAGACGGGAGAACCGAACATGACAACAGACTCTTTCGAAGTAGTATAGTAGATGAACGGTTATATTCCCCTCTCTTTTAAGTCGTTAGTGTTCGAGCTATTTTTAGTGTAGTTTATTTGAAAAGGGCTAAAACTGTGGTGTTTAGTATTTGAAGAGTCATGAGGTGCAGCTTCACAGGATGGTGTTTGTGTGTGGGTGGAGAAGAATTTTTTTCGAACCTTTTCATGATTGGATTTGAATGATGTGATGATAGTCAGTTTAGGTGTGATATTTGTTTAGTTTGTTTTCTACACTAGGTTTACCTTCAGGTATTAACACAAAGAGATTCAGTATAATATCGTGTATTGACGTAAAAATAAATCGGATCAGATATAGAATATTTTAACAACTTATACAATAGAACTAAATGTTTAAAATTTTCAATAGTTTTTTACAATAGTTTTTTCAGATTCACATAAATGTAGACTAAGTTAACAATGCTAAACATATATGGATAAGATACATGACATAAAAATACGAGTATTTCTACTTAAATTAGTATAGATTCAATAAATTTGATCTCATAATTAGAAAAAATTTAGACTTATATTTATAAAAAAATAATTTAAGATTCATTTTTATTTTAGAATCATCATCAAATCTGAGCACTATTACTATGCTATTTGATGAAAATCGGATTTCAGTTTACACTTAGAACTTATATGAGCTTAAACAACTGGAAAGCCCAAAGCTTATTCACCGACTTTAACTTAAAATCTAATAGTGGCATTAATTAAGACCATACAAGAAAAAAAAAACTTGAAATTTTAAAATAGCTGTCGCAAAATTTCACTGTTCGTTTTGAAATAATTATTTCAAAAAATAAATAAATAAATAAAATCGTGCTTCTTTGATGCTACACACAAACAAGAATTAAAAAGGTAAGAGTTCAAATATTTCTAAAAAAAATATTTTCTGTATTTTTCCCAACAAGATTCTTAAACAGAAATTAGTAACAATAGTTTAAGAGTCATATCAATTATTTTTCTGATAAATGTGTTATGAGCTTCTGCTGGTTAAAATGGACCAAATGCATATTTTTATGTAAGGAATGCACAAGTACACCAGGGTAACAGTTAACGACACTGTAAATTTGCACAGGATTCGGATGCCTTATTTGCAGTTTAGATCTCATTTTCAGAAAATAATTAATTTTTAAATAGGAGTTGAGTATAGCTACCACAATTTTTTACAATTTCAAATTTATTAAATATAGAAAGCAATAGATATTATTATTCTTAGAAAATCGCACCGTATTTAACATCTGCAAAGAGTATTTAATATAAAATATTAAAATCAAATATTTTGAATAAAAATCAAATGTAAACAAAATATCAATATTGTTCGAAAATGTTTCATCTTTTGAAGAACAATTATGAATAGACACTGTATGTTTAGTACAGAGGTAAAAAAGTAGCATGATTACATTCCATAGTGGTTAGAATTGACATTACAGTTTGAGAATATATATTTTGTTTTTTGCTGCTACAAAGTTCTGATTTCAAATATGTGTACAGTTATGCAGAGTAATTTCATTAAATAATTATTTTGAATATTTCAAACTGAAAATAATCAGTAATATTGATAATAATTGGATTTATGAAGCACTGGTAAATTTATATCTCATCGTTGCTGATTTGAAAACAGCAAAATTATTTTTATTCTTGCATCCTAAACTAAAATATGTTGTCTGAAACATATAAGCAAGCAAGAGATAATTTAAAATAAATTTGAACGCTAGAATATTTAGATAAACTTAAATAGCTTAGTGCATTTAGTTCGATTCCGTTTTCAGTATACTGCTAGTCAAACTATCATCACTATCATTTCTAAATACAACTCTAGTTTCACAGAGCGTTAGTCTTCGTATTTAAATCCCGACTTTGGATATTCTTAACCATGTTCTGAAGAAACTTCTACTCTAATGAAAATAATTTTCTATGAACCATTAACATTACTGCTTCATCTATGATCATTAAGTCATCGATGTAACTGCAAATGGTGTGATAATTGGTGATATAACAACAATAAGGTTTACCATGTGATTAATCTATGGGTGTAACGATATTTATTTTCGTCCACACCAATGTGGCGATCTAGAACAGTACACATACCACCCCCTCAGCCTCTGGAGGTATCTCAGCAAATAAGTATCTCCGTCAGTAATGCTACGCCTCTCACAGTCATACAGCCTTCTGGACTGAACGGTAAAACTACTACGCATACAGCCAGTCCAAAAGGCACAACTCAAGAGGATATACCAGCTCCAACAGGTCCACTAAAGAGAGCCTTGTGTCGGCGAGGGGGCAATAGGTTAGTACATCCTAGACTGAGTTTGTGGGGTAAGCCGATGCACACAAAACAAAGACATAGGGACCCGCGCTATAGGAAGCTTCGATTTCAAGTGAACAATTTCCTAGAGAGACCTCGTGGATGGAAAGCTATTGGATACCACATGATTGTGTAAGTACAAATATTTTTCTAATATTCCATTTACAGTAGAATTTCCATTACGGAATTTCTCTAAAATACCCAAAGCTTTATTGACATGTGGGCGTGTGCATTACTAATTTTCCTCTCTCAACAATAATACCAAGAATTCAGAGAGGTAAAACTTTGTGAGACACACACAGTCATTGCTTATGAGATGTCTTAAAAAAAAAACACTTTTATGACTTTTGTTTCCTAATGGTTATGGTTGAAAATAGTATGGTTGCCTTTTATTGGGGCAGCGCTTTGGACGGATAAACGGATGATTGGTTAAATAAAAATCATCAAAAATTATGATAGAATATAACTGCGATAGTACGAATAAACACCCCCACTTTAGCATTTATAAATCTGAAAAAAAAACCCTTTTTAGCATTTATAAATCCGAATAAACACCCCTTTTTAAGCATTTATAAATCCGAATTAACATGAAAAATGTTTGTCTTGACATGTGGGCGTGTTCATTACTAATTTTCCTCTCTCAACAATAATACCAAGAAATCAGAGAGGTAAAACTTGGTGAGACACAGTCATTGATTATGAGATGTCTTAAAAAAAAAAACACTTTTAGGACTTTTGTTTCCTAATGGTTATGGTTGAAAATAGTATGCTTGCCTTTTATTGGGGCAGCGCTTTGGACGGATAAACGGATGATTGGTTAAATAAAAATCATCAAAAATTATGATAGAATATAACTGCCATAGTACGAATAAACACCCCCATTTTAGCATTTATCTGAAAAAAAAAACCTTTTTAGCATTTATAAATCCGAATAAACACCCCTTTTTAAGCATTTATAAATCCGAATTAACATGAAAAATGTTTGTCTTGACATGTGGGCGTGTGCATTACTAATTTTCCTCTCTCAACAATAATACCAAGAATTCAGAGAGGTAAAACTTGGTGAGACACAGTCATTGATTATGAGATGTCTTAAAAAAAAACACTTTTAGGACTTTTGTTTCCTAATGGTTATGGTTGAAAATAGTATGGTTGCCTTTTATTGGGGCAGCGCTTTGGACGGATAAACGGATGATTGGTTAAATAAAAATCATCAAAAATTATGATAGAATATAACTGCCATAGTTACACCCCCATTTTAGCATTTATAAATCTGAAAAAAAAAAAAACCTTTTTAGCATTTATAAATCCGAATAAACACCCCTTTTTAAGCATTTATAAATCCGAATTAACATGAAGAATGTTTGTCTTGACATGTGGGCGTGTGCATTACTAATTTTCCTCTCTCAACAATAATACCAAGAATTCAGAGAGGTAAAACTTGGTGAGACACAGTCATTGATTATGAGATGTCTTAAAAAAAAAACACTTTTAGGACTTTTGTTTCCTAATGGTTATGGTTGAAAATAGTATGGTTGCCTTTTATTGGGGCAGCGCTTTGGACGGATAAACGGATGATTGGTTAAACCAAAAATTATGATAGAATATAACTGCCATAGTACGAATAAACACCCCCCCCCCCCTTTTTAGCATTTATAAATCCGAATTAACATGAAGAATGTTTGTCTTGATCTGGCGTTTTATCTTTACGTCCTGGTGCTATCATATTTGTTTTTCAATTCACCAGAAAGCATAGTTACAGTGTTGCTGCCTAGTAATCTTTTACTCAGATTTTGGTGAATAAAATGGTTAGAATGGAAGCTAATTGACCTTATTTCGTACAATTGATCAATCATCACCAATCTCGACAAATTATCAATATTGTACATATCATTGCATCCTAAATATACATATCTAATACTCTTGATTAATACTTAGCAGGGATAATAAGCTTAAGCAAACTGCAACTTTTCGTGTATATCAGCATGTCTGTGTAAATTTGTTATTCAAGGTAACTAGTTTGGTTTTGTTGAAATCTGTTCTATGAAGTTTTGCAGATAACAATAAAATCAGAGTGCTATTAGAATGTCGTATTATCAAGATTGAATAGTTCGATACTAACTGACAGAAATTGCTTGTTACTGTTATTTGACATAGATCAGTGTGCCACAGTGTTCCAGATTTGAGTGCGTGAAATATTGTCTAACTTAATCTGCATTACCTCATACCACTTAACAGTTAAAACGCATTTAATAAAACAAGTATCACGGCATATCCAAATTCCACCAGATCAACATCTACAAACACTTTAATGCAGAGGTCGGAAACTTGTTTGCTCGTTGTTAACTTGAGACTCTCTGATTATGAGATGAAGTGTTTGTGAATATTTGACTTGCGAATATTTATTACTTTAAAATTTTGTAGTACCATTCACAGATTGTAATAATCCCACCAAATTATATAATCGAAACTCTTGATTCTTTCGAGTATTTTAAATCGTCTGCTGTTTAACTATAAAAATTGACAAACATTTGAGAAATATTTATCGTTTTAAAAAGTAAATTTATTATTAAAATACAATGGTCGAACGGTATCAATGATTTGAATGCAAAACCTTAATGTAAGTTCTTCCGCAGGTTGAAAAACATTCAAATATTTTCATTTTACCTAATATTCAGCAAACATATTTATTTCTGCACGAATTTTGTTGTTTTAAATAAGTATGCATTATATGAACTCGCACAGTAAGTGTGTCATAAAGTCATAAAAGTTGCGAGGAAAAAATAAGATATAGTTTTGAAAAACTTTCAAATAAATAATTAAGAATACTGGGTATTAGAGTACATTTTAGGTATAGCACAGTTACTAGAACTTGAGATAAAAATTAAACTTTTTAAGTACAGTAGAACTCCGATTATCCAAACATATTAATTTTATTATCTTAGAGTTTAAAAACGCATACAACACTACCAATGTTCTTCCTGTGTATTACCGATATCATACCGCCTTCGATGCCTACCAATTTATTACTTTCCTTATATACATAATGTATAAGGAAAGTATTGTGACGGGGTCGAAAATTCGAATTCGAGTTTTCGACAGGAGAGCACGTTTCAAGCATCCCTGATCACGAATCAAACATTTTTGAAGTGATGTCTGTGTGTGTGTGAAAGTATGTGAGTGTGTGTGTGTCACTGAGTCTGTGGAGACGACAACTGACGAACGAATGGACCGATTCGAACGAAATTAGGTACAAAAATCACAATCCATAAACACTGGAAGCCTATCGTTTTTATACGCGATAGAATGTGCAGAACCCCCCTAAATTTTCGAGTGAAATTTTGAAAAAATCGTCAAAAAATCAAAACCGCTAATAAAGTTACGCAAATAGACATTTCTTATGTCATTTTTCATTAGAAAACGATTGACATAAATTTTAGAACGCTAATATAAACCGTTATCGAGATATTGCACATTTTTCAAAGAAATTATCAAAACGTCATATAAAATTTAAAAAAATATTTCCTATTGAGAAACATGTTAACTTTTCATATGTAATACCATGCGATAAATTTGGTGACTCATTCTCATGGATCTAGCTCATTCCATTCAAGAAAAAAGATACTTTTAGTAATACTTTTGTATTTGAACGCCAACAGTCATTTATCTGCTTTAAGAATAACTTATTTCTTCGTCCATAACGTTTGGCGAGATTTTGGCGAGGAATTTGGTGAAATATCGCCAACTTGGCGACTTTTCTGAATGTTGCTAAATTAACGAAAAACTTGCCAAATGAATTAAAATGACGCTAAATCAATGACGACTCATTGATGATGACGTCATGGAAAATGACGACTCATTGACGAAAATTCAATATTTTGAAAAGAATATAAATAACTACTATAAAAATAATCTATTTTTTTTACTGTAAAAGTAGTAAATTCATTGTATTATATAAGGAAAGTCATGTGTTGTCCACATCAGATTTTTTAAAAGTTGGTTTCATGAATAATTTGTTCTTAGAGTTGCGAAGTATTTAGCAGCTAATAAATTACTTACAACTGCTTTTATTTAAATAGACAATGCTTACTCATATCCTGGGGTTTTGAAAAATGGGGATTTTGTGCTGTGTTTTTACCCTCCACGTTTCGAGGGTTAATTATGAATATTTTGTAAATGTCAACCATTTAAAAAGCAAATAACAAGAAAGATCAATCATGCTCAAAGCATTGATTATGAAACACTTTCCAACTCCAATGCAATTTTATTTAAACATGTATAAAATGCAATACATTCCTCGGTAATATTTTAAAACTTATCACAATACTACATTAATTTATTATATATGAAAACTTAAACCTTCATCGAAAAAAAAGAACTTCATTCAAATGATGGCATTGACATATAAATTGCCTATTTTAAACATCTTTTAAATGTGATATATTCCTCGGTAATAATTTTAGAATTATCATAATATTACGATAATTTATTATATTTGAAAACTTCATCGAAAACAACTGAAATTCATTCAAATAACGTCATAGAAAAAATAACACACCTGGCGCTCTCTAAAATAGCAGCATTTCATTCATAAATAATTTCCCATTCATGTCATTCATCAGAATACAATAATAATTTATTTTATTTAAAAATTAAGACCATAGAGCTACACGTAATTAAACTCTATGCGTAAAACTTCATCGAAAAAAATCGTCCTTCTGTTTGTAAAATCAATGAATATTTGATTCATATCAGTTATGCAGACTCCATGAACTAAATGATTTTGTGTTAAAGAAATACAGCAATTGTAATACAACTCATTCTACATATTTTGCTGTTTACATTTTACATAGGTGAAAAATAGGTTTCATTGTAGAAATAATCAAATTTGGATGAGCATTTAAACTCAAATATATTGTAATTGCGTTGTTTCAGTATGTAGATGCACACACTGAATTTATGCAAAAATGAAGTGATTTTAGGACGGATACAACACTCAATATGAATTAAAAAGAACTTTAAAAATCACGATTTTGAGACAAGATGGATGCCATATATCATTTTGAAGTGGGTCACGTGATCTTTTCATATCATGGTCACGTGATCGCTTCATATAAGTGGTGTTATTAATATTTTAACTTTTATTTAAAAAACTACTGAATATATTTCGTTAAATTGTTTTATATATATTTTAAGGAACAATTTGAATATTACCTAAAATTTTCGAAGCAATTTGTGAATTTTAAATCCGCTTAAAAAATGTTTGAAAAATTAGGTCCCATAGGGCTCAATGTATTTCATTTTTTCAACCCGGGTTCCATCCAAAACTAATTGGGTAATATTTATATTCCCATATGTCCTACAGACCGTCTGAACAACATACTAAAATTTCATTTTGATTAAGTCTTTTTTACGGCAGTTATCGTGCTAACGGACAGACAGACAGACAGACAGACGGAATGAACAAAGTCATAAACACTTTTCAACTTTGTTGTAAAGTGTTAAAAAACAGCTTTTGTCTGGTTTCTAGGCACAGTGATGGTTCAAATTAATGGCTTAGAGGTATTTTGATAAACTCAATGCAGGGGTTTGACTCAAAGGTCTTCCGGCTTTTGTTCTATGCATTTAAAAATACCTTCAGGTTATGGCCGCGTTTGTGTTCTGGTACTGTTGAATCTATCCGGGTAAAAACTGAAATGTCGGCCCATACAGACACATAATCAGTGCCGTAACTGTAATTTTTTGGCACACAAGCAAAATTATTCATGAGAATTCTCTATGAATCTGTAAGTCAAATGATAATTTGCTAAAAAATGATAAAAAATACTCCAAAATGAGAAAAAATGGACGAAGAAAAAGCGAAGCTTTGAATTATATCTGACGACAATGAATAAGAGCTCATAATTCAGCCAGTATAAGTGTCGTGTTAAAAGCTGCCGACGAGGATGACAACAATGTGGATGACGATGACACAGAAGGAACGAACAATCCCAGATCAGAATCGGGCGACTGCTGAAGACAGGTTCAAAGCTTTTAGAGGCAAGAAGCTCTCTATTTTTTTTTACAATTCAGGGTTCAAAATTCAAATTCGAATTTTCCACGCCAGAGCACATTTCAAGCATCCCTGATCACGAATCGAACATTTTAGAAGTGCTGTCTGTGTGTATGTGTGTGTGTATGAAAGTGTGTGAGTGCGTCTGTGTGTGTGAAAGTATGTGTGTGTGTGTGTGTGAAAGTGTGTGTGTGTGAAAGTATGTGTGTGTGTGTGGGGGGGAGACGATAACTGACGAACGAACCGACCTATTCCAATGAAATTTGGTACAAAAATTACAATTCGTAAACAATGGAAGCCTATTGTTTTTATACGCAATCGAATGTTCAGAATCCCCCTAAATTTTCGAGTGAAATTTTGAAAAAATCTTCAAAAAATCAAAACTTCTAATAAAGTTACTCAAATATACATTTCATATGTAATTTGTCATTAGAAAACGATTGGCATAAATTTTAGAACGCTAACATGAACCGTTATCGAGATATTACACATTTTAAAAAAAATTATCGAAAAATCATATAAAATAAAACAAATATTTCCTATTGAGAAACATGTTCACTTTTCATATGTAATACCATGCGATAAATTTGGTGACATCATTCTCGTGGATCTCGCTCGTTCCATTCATGGAAAAAGATACTTTGAGTAATACTTTTGTATTTGAACGCCAATAGTCATTTATCTGCTGTAAGAATAACTTATTTCTCCGTCCATAATGCTTGGCGAGATTTCGGCGACGAATTTGGTGGAATGTCGCCAACTTGGCGACTTTTTTAAATGTTTCTAAATTAACGAAAAATTCGCCAAATGGATAAAAATAATAACTCTCAATCAACGAAAATGACGACTCATTGGCGAAAATTCAATATCTTGGAATGAATATAAATATCTACTATAAAAATATTCTATTTTTTTACTGTAAAAGTAGTAAATTCATTGCATTATATAAGGAAAGTCATGTGCTGCCCACTTCAGATTTTTTTTAAGTAGCCTTCAGTAAAATTCGAGTATGTTGTAGATTGCTTAATGTTTAGTTGAAGGAAGCATTCTGTTAATCAAACGGTTGAGGCAGTTAAAAACATCGCAGTTGAAAAACGTTGTGAAAATAATTTCAAACAAAGATACCGGACTGTGTTCAAAGCAATTAATAATTTAATGGATTTACCTAGCATTACTTGTAAGTGACGTACATTTTTCACTATCATAGTAGTTTAGTTAGTTTAGTAGTAATTAAATGTGTTTTTGGCTATACATCGCAGTTTCTTTGCATCTTTACGCTAAAAGTCTACATTTCGGATTATCCGAAATTCCGATTATCCGAAATCAGTCCGTCGGTTTTGTTTAGGATAATCGTGGTTACAGTGTAATTAACATCTGTGTAAGAAATTGTAAATACTATACGTTCAAATATTTACTTTTTAATGGGAAATGTCTATGTATATATTTTTCTATAAAAATCTCAATTATATTTACTTATTGAAAAATTTTAAATCGTGTTGGTGCTCTCTGAAAAAAACTTTAACATAATAATGGTGTTTTACAAAGTCATCTAATACAGAGTTCTTGGAAAAATCCTGAAGCACCTCACCAACTGAATGAAAATACTTTGGGTTTACGGTAGGATTAACAAATTAATCGAATAATATTGCATATGAAATAAGTAATAGTTATGGTGAAATAGGTTCTTATCTCTTTTACATTTTTTTTTGATAAATTTATTTAAAAAATATGCAATATATCGGGAAGGATTTTACAAGTTTTCTAATGTTTGTGTCATTAGTTTTCTAATAAAAAATTACGTATGAAATGATTATATACTTAATATTGTTGAAGAACCTGATTCTTTTAAAATTTCATTCGAAAACTTTGCTGGGCATTTGATTGTGTTTAAAATCAGTATATTTCTAGTATTCACTGAATGTAATAATCGCACCAAATTGCATTCGAAACGTCTCATTCTTTGGTTAAATATCTCGTCTACAGACCCACGTATACACATACTAACATACATACATACTTAGATACACCCTGACATACCTATACATTTACATATACACTGACATATAAACACAAACATACACACAGACGTTACCTTAAAAACGTTCAATTCGGATTCAGGGATGCTTTAAACTTACTCATCCGTCGAAAACTCGAATACAAATTTTCGACCCTGCCATAATACTTTTCCTACATATTATGTATGTGGGAAAGGTAATATTATTGCTTGTAATGCGAGTTTATTAAAAGGAAAAATAGTATTTTTATTATTTATATTATTTACTATTATATATTACCTTAAAATTCTAGTTTTCTTTTATATTACATTTGTCAATGTTTGTCAATAATTAGGTAATTTTAAGTGAAGTGTAAAGGCAATTTGAAGTCAAGTGTCGCATTAATTTACCAACTAAAAAGAAAAAATACTATTAAAGATCTAATTACTCTTAACTTCGGCTACATAATCTAAAATGTTGAAGACATGTGGTTCCTTTAAAGTAGTCATATTTGCCATGTCAAATCTGTCTTCAAATTTGCCATTGTATTTAACGCCAACATTTTATAAACTTTAAACACTGTCTAACATATATGCGCGATAAATATCGTAAAAACCAAAGTTATTAAGATACCTTCACGATATATATCATCGTTGATATTAAGAAAATATATGTATAAAAAAAGTTATGACACGTGTTAACAAAAATCGTGACAAGATATGTACCGTAGTTTTGAAATTTAAAACTTCAGTAAATTTCTTATATACTATACAGTTTGCACTACAAAGTAAAATGTTCTAAATGCTATACTAAGGACACAAAGCGAGCATAAAACTGTATAGAACATTTCAGTGTGAATAAATCTATACAAATAATTGTCTTACTCGTTTTTGCCTTTTCAGACATTAAAGGCGCCTTCCAATGATGCAAAAGTCTAAATTCTCGCAAACTTATACTATCAAATATGCAAAAGAAACTAACGGAGTAGGATTTTCGACACCCCCGGAAGCATTAGAAATTAAGGGCGTTTGAAAAGTCTTTATAAATCCTTCAGAAGAACCCCGGAATCCTTACTTATTTATAGTATTACGACATTACAAAAACTAAAAGTGTTGCATTTAAAATTTTTTTCTGGAGGGGATGTGGAGGCAGAGAAAATGGGTTCTTCCTAAACGTCACTACTTCAGGCCCTACAGAAGCCCTCCGGAGACTTAAAAGCCTTGAAAATCGAGCTCGAGTCCTACGAGTGTAATCTTCGTGCCTAACCACTGAATTATCTCGCGCATCCTATTACCAATCGTCTTAAACTAGCAGTCTTAAAAAGTTGAAAGTTATTATTTTTTTAAGACTGTTAGTTTTCCCGTCTTTAACAGACTTAAATAATAGCAAATGCAATTATCCTTAACTCTTGCTCTTAAATTAAATCAGTGAGCAATTTCCACAAAAGACCTGATTTTTAAATGCACATGGCTAAAATGGAAGCACGCCAATGGAGCATAATCTTCAAAACTCAAATTTCACTTAATAAAGAACCACTTACAATGTCGTTATCGAATTTTCGAAGAGGAATTTCGTATTAATCTCTTGAATATTAAAACTTCAATTAATGGCTGCCGTCAATTTCATTTCACTTCATTTCGTTTCGTGATGAAAACAAGATCGTTTTATTTTGCGATGGAACATTTGAACCGAAATATATCTCGGTTAATGTTGCTCGAAAACTTATGGAAATGTTTAATTTCTGTAAAATTAACGGATGATATTTGCCTGCTCTATTAAATTTTAAGGTTTTAACTGCATCAGATTGTAAGAAACCGCAATAAGTAATAATGTATTTCGGTAAATTGATAAGTGAATATTAAAAGAACAGCCAATAGAGTAATGAGTGAAATAGATATTATGTAAGAGTATTATGTAGCAATGCTAAATATTTTTGTTTAATCTAAGCAGTTAAATTGAAAGTATAATGTAAACAAAAGAATAAATAATATATCTGTCTATAACACTTGACGACAAAATTGGAAATTATATATTACTAGGCGACTTTTAAGGAATGACGTCAAGTTGGCGAGAATTCAATATTTTGCTTTTGCAACAGATAATTCAAATTATAAATTTTCGATATTTGAAGAGTCCACTTAGAAGGCAAGAGCTTGCAATTTCGTTTCAGTAGCTCAACGGTAGAGCGTCGGCTGGCCAGTTTTGAGATCCAGGGTTCGATTCCCGGTTGGAACAACAAGGTCCGAACAAATCAATCCTGTAGGTTAGTGCAAAAATGTCGGAGGTCTAAAGACCCCAGACCGTGCGATTGACAGAATGGGTTTAGAGTAGCTAGCTGCACGGCCGGGAAAGTATACCTCCTGCACTCAGAAGGCACACAAGGTCTACCATCCCGCCAAACGAACATTTATTTAGGTCCAAAAAAGATAACAATTGATGAAAAATATTGTGGTTAAACAAACAGTTTTACATTATATTTGAACTTGACAAGTACGTCCATTTCTCAATGGGAAAAGGGTTATTGCGAATATTCATAAAAAGATCATTGGAAAATAAAATTTAGAGTGAGGTATATTAACATAATGAAAATTAGATTAAAATTAAAGAAAATAATAAAATTTTAAACGTAAAATTTAGAAAATATATAAAAAGAAAATATATGAAAAGGAAAAAAAATAGGCACATGGAAAACAAAAACAGAAATTTAGAATACAATTTAGAAAAGAAAAATTAGAAAAAATACAAATAAAAAGGGTCATAATAAAAAGAAAGAACAGAGAAAATAAGAAAAGTTAACATAGCTTTTTTTTAAACAGAAAATATGGAGGGAACACATTAAGTCCATATAAGTTAATAAGAATGAAATAAAGGGATTCATTGATCAAAATTAATTGAGAGCAGAATCTACTCATAAGCTTAGGTCACTTTATTAGAAATTTCCATGGCAACAATAATACAGTTTTTCATTTTATCTACTGAAGAGGGATTTGAACGAACTTTGGAGAAAATGTCGTAAGTCTGAAGACCCCAGACCGTGCGACTGACATAGTGGGTTTAGAGTAGCTAGCTGCACGACCGGGATAGGATACCTCCTGCAATGTCGGAGGTTTGAAAGTGATCCTAATACGACTAGTACGGATCCAATGCACTCTGGAAGATTGATCACTGATTTCAAATTGAGAGGATATACCGATCACGCAGGATACTCACCTGTTTAAAAATAGTAGTAGCAGGAGGCTAACCTAAGGTAAAAATAGCAGGAGATGATCAGTCAGATTACCAGTTGCCCGCCAATCTAACATTCGAGAGTGGAGAATGCAGAGTGCACTTCGAAGATAAGAGCTTATAATGTCGTCCCAGTAGCTCAAAGGTAGAACAGCGATTGGCTAGTTAGGATATCCAGGATTTGATTCCCGGTTGGGGCAACAAGGTTCTTTACAAATTATATTTTGGGGAAGACCTTTCTCTATTATACAAAAGAAGATTGGGAAGTCCTTTCAATATTAACTGTCTTATTGAGCTGAATAACGAGGTAAAGCGATGGTGATCTCTAACTCCATGAGCTCAATACAGTTTTCTGTTTAGTTTTTTCAGGCATTAAAATGTTATGGCCTATACAATTGCATGTTGCTGTAGCAACGTCGTCGACTTGAGTTATAAACCCTTTATTTCACCTCGTTGGGCTACACACACGGATATTGAATGTTATCTTTCATTATATAGGATTTATTGTGTCATAAAACAATGATGTTCGTATAAGGTTTGGGGTAAGGAGCTCAAAGCTGTTAATCCGGCACTGAGCATTGCATTACCATTTAGATTGTTAGATAACTGTGATTTTATATTGTTATTTTTGATTTCTTCCGGATTTATGTAAAGCTGGTAAAAGATAAGGGTTAGTCTTCCTTTACTCAGTATGCATTTTTGCTTTCTTAGAAATACATGGTATAGGGAAAGTAATGAAATCGTGTCGAAAATCGCAACTCGGGGTTTCGACGGATTTATACGTTTTGGAACCTCTAGCCCTTTCGCGACGATTGGTACGCCCGCGTGTCGGCTGCGAACTTGCATTCAATGACGGACGGCACGCATTCGTGGCGGAGAAAACTTTACCCTAAACGGCGAGTGGCACGTATGCGTGTTTTCACACGGAACGTTTTAATTTGTCTACTAGATGGCGTTAAATGTCCGTGGAAACAACTTCAATGTATTTTGCAGATAATTGACCTTGGCATAAGGAGGATCCAATGAATTATTTCTCCATTTGGAGCGGTGAAACATGGTTTTGTAATATAAACAAATAGAGCACTTCTCGCAGCATCAACAATTTTATAATTGAGTTTCGGGTCTTGTTTTGATTTCAGCTTTATGATTTCGTTGGTGAATCATAGTAATATAAGAGAGTAATTTTTTTGTTTGGGTTTTAGAAGCAGTGAAATTATTTGTTTATTTCGGATAAAAGAATGGGAGCAACTAACGAGTATTTTGTATTCAGATTTATATGAAAAATATACATCAAATAGAAAATAAATATTTCTTTTATTCCTGAAAAAAAAAGTAGATTTCTGTATTGAATAGGTGATTTTTAGTGAATTGTTTCGAGAGTTAAGCTTAGCGCAAAAAAATTCCCCTGGGAACAGTTTGGAAGCGAAGCGCTCCGTCTTTGGGCCGCGGCAGTTCCGGAATACCGCTGTCGCGAAAGGGCTAGAACACAAAAAATCCCCCATTTTTACGTGACATTTGTGTATGCATGTACGCGAGAGTCTGTCTGTGCAATGTATGCATCCACTCTAACTCAAAATTAATTGACCAAATTTCATAAAATTTTATAGGAAAGTGACTTGTGAGCTACCCTGGGGTGCAATTGGATTTGGACACGATTTGGAATAAAAGAATCTGCCTTTTTTGCAAAATGGCCCGCAAAAATTGCCAAAATCAATTATGAAAGATTACGTATGCTCAAATGTATCATGTAAATATTTGTTTTAAACTTAATTTTTGACGATGCAAAGGATAAGACCAACCCCATTCCTCTAGGGCTAGCCGTCCTTCAGATGTTTTAGTTTTGTCGCATTTTTGCTATGCCGCCTTTGAAAATACTTCCAATTACTAAATGAAAACGAAAAGTGAATTAAAAGTGCAAATTCATTGTAATTTCAAATAATTATTCATGTTATTTTGTGCAATTGAACTCAATTTAATGAATTATTAAAGAAATAAAGAGAAAATGATTAAGTCTGTAGGAAAAGTCATGTGTCGCCCACGTCAGATGTTTATTACTTTCCTTATATACATAATGTAAAAATAAAGTATTGTGACGGGATCGAAAATTCGAATTCGAGTTTTCAACGGGTGAGCACGTTTCAAGTATCCCTGATCACGAATCGAACATTTTTGAAGTGATGTCTCTGTGTGTGTGTGTGTGTCAGTGAGACTGTGGAGACGATAACTGACGAACGAATGGACAGATTCGAACGAAATTTGGTACAAAAATCACAATTCGTGAATACTGGAAGCCTATTGTTTTTAAATGCTATCGAACGTTCAGAACCCCCTAAATTTTCGAGTGAAATTTTGAAAAAATCATCAAAATATCAAAAGCTTTAATAAAGTTGCGCAAATAGACATTTCTTATGTAATTTTTCCTTAGAAAACGATTGACATAAACTTTAGAACGCTAGCATGAACCGTTCTCGAGATATTGCACATTTTTTAAATAAATTTATCAAAAAGTCTCATAAATTAAAAAAAATATATTAACTGTTGAGAAATCTTTTCACTTTTCATATGTAATATCATGCGATAAATTTGGTGACATCATTCTCGTGGATCTAGCTCGTTCCATTCATGAGAAAAGATACTTTGAGTAATACTTTTGTATTTGAACACCAATAATCATTTATCTGCTATAAGAATAACTTATTTCTCCATGTATAATGCTTGGCGAGATTTTGGGGACGAATTTGGCGGAATGTCACCAACATGGCGACTTTTAACTGCTGCCAAATTAACGAAAATCTTGCCAAATGGATAAAAATGACGCTAAATCAATGAAAATGACGACTAATTGACGAACATTCAATATCTTGGAAAGAATATAAGTATCTACTATAAGAAAAACCTTTTTTTTACTGTAAAAGTAATAATTTCATTGCATTATATAAGGAAAGTCATGTGCTGCCCACATTAGACTTTTTTTACTTTATGTTGGATAATCATAAATTGCTTTCTGTTTCACGCAGATAAATAACCACCATTGAGATTTAGTTGAATTTAGATAAAGAAGGTTAAATCTAAACTAGTGAAAGTAAAAAAAAAACTATTGTTTTATTAAAGTACCCCTCTTTTATTATTTGTATATAACTTAATTGCCTGAAAAACATATTTATTAAAATGTGTAAATGCATAAAAGACAAAGACACACCAAACTTTGACTTTCTAGCTGCTCCTGTTCTCGAGTTATGGAAAAAATTCGAGTACATTCCTATGGAGGAACCAGCACGGCTAAGAATTAAGAATTAAGATTTGAGCATTGCAAAGAGACCCTATACTTATCTGCATATTTCGTGGTTTCTTATTTTCAAACGTGGTTTAATTCGTGATTTCTCATCACAACAAACTGTTTTTGCAATTTGATACTCATTATGATGAGATGCTCTTAAGTAGTCGGACATGCATATTGTCAGGTGAAGTCCCTCACCTCAGATATTTTTTTTTCAATATTATCTTAGAAATTGTAACTAAATTCCATTGGAATCATCTGTTGGCTATATTTCATAAGATGATTTTATATTAAAAACGGTTCATGGCAGAACGTTCGGGTCTTATGATTTAGCTTTGGAAATAAAAATGTGAAAATATACTAAATAGTAAGTCCATTAATACTTAACTCAAATTAAGTTATTTGGAATTATCCGAAATTTTAAAACTGTGAATAAAATGGAAGAATGAATAAAATGGAAGAAAAGAAGTGCTGCATAATCTCAGAAACTTGAATGTCGCGTAATAAAGAACAGCCTAAAATACGATTGTTAAATTTTGGAAAATAACTTTTAGACAATAACCTCTAGAGTATTAAAGCTTCAATTAATGACTCACTATTTTTATTTCACTTCACTTCGTGATGTCTATGCTACTTAAAAAAATCGTATTTATGTTGCGAGGGAATATTTGATGTGGAATATATTGCAGTTAAAGATGCATTGAAATTAACGAGAAGGTTTAATTCTAAAATTAATGGGAGATATTTTTCTGCAGGATCAGCTCCAAAAGGATTTAATTGTCGCAACTTAAAGTTAATATGTAGCCAGTCGTAAATATTAATGTATTTGGAGAAAATTAATGTGGAGGGGATGTTTAAAGAATGCGCGACTTGAGGATAAGTATTTGTAAACTTTATTTTGCTTATTATAATTGTTTTGTTATGATGGCATTTTCATTTCACTTTACTTCATTGCGCAATTAAAACAAAATTATTTTATTTTACTTCAGGATTTCTGATGGGAAATATATTACAGTGGACGTTGTATTGAAATTAATGGGGAATGTTGAATTCTAAAACTAATGGGATATATATCTTTCTATAATATCAGATCTTATACAGGGTGCCCACTTATATCCGTTACACCCCCCGTAACTTTTAAACGGTAACAGCTTAGGCCATAAAGTTGGTGTCTATGTATAGTAAAAAGGCTATGCGCCACTCGATGAAGCAACTTACAACGCCGTCTATCGGCTAATTTTGGAATTAGCGGACCTATCTCGTAAACGGTGAAAGATACGTGAAAAAAGTCAATTAGAAAGTTGCAGAGCACTCTAGATTTAGTACGAAAAGATACCTTGCGCACATTAATACTCAAAACAGAATGCAAAAAATGAACATTTGTTTGGTCACGATTTCGAAAATTGTCATGTCATAAAGAGTGGAAGAAAGAAACTGAGACACTTCTCTGCCTTCAGGATCATTTATTTACAATAGTATATTGCTCAAAATGCTCTCCGTTAGTCACTATACACATTTGCACTTTGGACTGGATTTCTCGCTGAAAATTGTGCAACATGGCAGGTGTTACGGACGCACAAGCATCAGTAATGCGTCGTCGAAGATCCTGCAATGTTGGCGGAGGGGCCGCATATACCTGCCCTTTTATGTGTCCCCATAAGAAGAAGTCCAATGGGGTCAAGTCAGGTGAGCGCGGGGGCCACTCGACGGAACCACCATACCCGATGACTTGATTCTGGTGATGTCTCTATTAGGTATTGCTGAACGTTTGAAATCTTATGCGGAGGTGCGCCGTCATGTTGGAACCATACATTTAGGAGTTGGTGTAACGGTAGATTCTCAACAAAGTCGGTTATTACATCCTGCAGAAGCTGCAAGTACCGTTGTCCCGTTAACGTGATCTCGTAAAATACTGGTCCAATGAGCCTGTTATTAAAAGCTCCGCACCAAACATTAATCGACCAGCGTTGTTGATGTCGAACTTCGGAATATCTCGGATTTCCCAGCGATCAGGTATGAACGTTCTGTCTAATAAACATTCCGTTCCTCGAAAAACATGCCTCATCCGTCCATATTATGTCTGCCAGGAATGTTGGGTGGACCTCTAAATTATTCACCACAAAGTTGCACCACGTGTAACGTCTCTCAGCATCTCTTGGCAGCAATCCCTGCACAGGTGTGGATCGGTATGGATGAGCACCTGATTCATTCAGGATTTTCCAGACGCGGCTTTTTGAGAGTCCACAATTTTCACTGATCATTCTTGTGCTGCTTTGAGGATGGGCGAGAGCGTATGCTAGCACATCTTCAGGTTGCACTTTGCGTCCTACATTACGAGGTGTACGAATTCGAGGCCGGCTGGTCACGCAGCCCGTCTCCCTTAAACGTTTTACAAATTGTAAGATGGTCTGCCGTGTAGGATATTGGCCTTGAGGGAAACTTTCACGATACAGCCATGCAGCTAATTTTGCCTTACGCCCACACTCACCGTAAATTAACAACATCTCGCAATACTCATTACTGCCAAATTTTGCCATAACTCTCCGCTTTAACGTACAGCCCAGCAGAAACATCCTTTTTATAGTAGCAGTCTCTGGTGAACAGGTATGACGTTCCATCCTCATTTGCATAATACATGAGATCCATGTGATTTTTATACCAGACATGGTTGAGTTGAGCTGTGTGTTTGGAGAGACGATTTTGCAAAATCAGCAGAAAGTTTTCATGATTTGTAGATTCAGTAAAACACGCAACCGGTGGGGACAGAACCATGGTCCTCATGAATGCGAATCACGTGCGTTTCCCCTGCGCCACAACACAGGCTCGTATTTAGTCCGTAAGATGGTCTTTTCTCGCTTCGTTTCACAATCAAACAAATGTTCATTTTTTGCGTTTTGTTTTGAGTATGAATGTGCGCAAGGTACCTTTTCGTACTAAGTCGAGAGTGCTCTACAACTTTCTAATTGACTTTTTTCACGTATCTTTCACCGTTTACGAGATAAGACCGCTAATTCTAAAATTTGCCGATAGATGGCGTTGTAAGTTGTTTCATCGAGTAGCGCATAGGCTTTTTACTATACCTAGACGCCAACTTTATGGCCTAAGCTGTCACCGTTTAGAAGTTAAGGGGGGTTGAAAGCCCAGACCACACAGCCAACCCTGAGGTTAACGGCAGTTTAATGTGTGGCCGGAAGTTAAGGGGGGTGTAACGGATATAAGTGGGCACCCTGTATACTGAAATCATACCAGAAATATAATTTCAGTAATTAAGGTTCATATGCAACTGGTAGTAAATAGTAATATACCAGAAAGAAATTTATGGGCAAAAAAAGTGAAATAATGCACGATTTGGAACTAGTATGACATATTGTCGTAAATTGTTTTGAATTTGATGACATTTTCATTAAGTTATGAGATAAAAGCAATTCGTTCTGTTTAGTGGCGCAATTTATGCGTGCAGTGCAAGTATAGGGGAAACTGTGGCAAACAAGATCTTCAGCGGGAGGGATGGCACTGATCGAAAAAATGTTAAGATACCCTGGCTTGCAACACTTAAACATCACTATTTTTAAAGGCTAGTATTTCCAATACCATGGATATTCTACTGGAATCTGGTGCATATTCAAATTTTCGAATCATGACGGCAGAGGTGCCGTCACAGCGGTGAAACGATAAAATGAGATGGACATTTATGTCTTCACACGCGTTAGAACAGTGAGAAGGGGCATTACAGACTTTCAGTGAAGTTTGTTTCATATGGAAGTGAAAAATAAGAACAATAAAAACAGTTTATATTATTTTACACGGGGTTTAATCGCTGAGAAGCTGGAGGTATAAATATGAGTGTTGCTCAATGTTGCCCCTAGCGTCATCTCGCGTCGGGCATGGATAACGTTTCGAACGACAGGTATAGCTGTGTTGAAGACCCAGACCGTCCGGCTCGTCCTGAGGACTTAGGTATAGCTGTGTGAAGAACTGCGTTTGATTGCTGTCGAAAAACAACAGTCACCTTATGTTCCTCAAGTTTTGCACGCCAGTATACAACTATGTAGTTGTATCTTATCGTTTGTTTAAAGCACACTGTTCCTGACTTCAGAAAGAAAGCTTGCTTCAAAACAAAGATATATTTTCACAAGTAGCAGTTTTATGTATTCTGAATGATTACAATATCATAACCAGGAGATTCTTTATATTTGAACAATTGCACCTTAGCTGTAAACGATTTATATGTAACAAAGCCTATTTATGGTGTAGCACGGGATCAAACAAAGCTTTTATGTTATCCTGCAACATGTAGTGCTAAGCATTTTGCAATTACTGCTTCACATCCCTGATATTCGGTGATGACTGCAATTGATGTTCTAGCATGTTCTAAATAAGCTCAATTGAAATATGGTTGGAGACTTGTATGGCCAAAGAAGGGTTTCAACAAAGCAACGGCTTAAGAAGGATGAGCAGTATGTGGGCGAACATTATCTTGCTGATAAATATTCTCTTGAAGACGTGATACGAAAGGACGAGTAGTAGTATCTACTATACGTATCTCTCTATTGTTAACATACATCTGTACTAGGAAGAACCGATGTCGCGTAGGAGATGGCTCACCACACCATTTTACTAGGACTAATAGCTCTCTACACCATTTTACTACGAGTAATGGCAGTATGCCACACCACAATACAATTCGAGCTTGATCGCTGCTTGGTTTTTCTTTAATTTGCGACATTGTTCAAATATTAATCATTGGCTTACCTGGTAGAGAGAGATTTGAATACCAAATTAATATTAGTCAAAATGTTATATTCGAAAGATTTAGGAAAAACAACACTTTATATAATAGTTTGAGAAAGTAGAAATTAGTAAAATTCCAGTATTCAGAAAAATGTTTCGTGGAAAATTATTCTAAATTACCCTTTCTTGTGAAAAATTTCCCTCAATCTGACAACCATTAATACGGTAGTACAGCTACAACCGAAATATTGTAATTGCGCCGATAAGAAGTGCAGAATTAAAAAGTAAGCACGAAAAGTAAGCATAAGATTGGCAACAAATAAAATTAAAAATATACGAATAAAATGCATAATAAAATGCACTACATTAGCAACATAACTCAAATTTAATCTATTAATAACATCGGAATAGACTTCAAAAACTATTAAAATGTCCAAAATGGAAGAACGCCGATGCTGAATAATCTCCATAACCGCAATGTTCCGTAACAAAGAACCACTTAAAACATCATTATCGAATTTTTAAAAATAATTTTCGTCTTAAACTCTGGAAGATTAAAACTTCAATTAATGGCTGCAGCCATTTTAATTTCACTTCACTTTAGTCATGCGATGAAAGCAATCGTTTTTACCTTCTTATGGAATTTTTGATGCAGAATATATTACAGTTAACTGGTAAAATATTACGCTGCTGGTAAACTAATGAGGGATGCATAATTGTTGTAAAGTTAATTACAGATATTTGTCAGTAATATCAAGTCGAAACTTTCGTAACAGAAATTGAAAGATAATGAGAAACAGAGGTAAATATAAATACATTTGAGGTTAATTTGATGTGAGAGACTGAATAGAATATAATGCATTAGAGACTGAATAGAATATAATGCATTAGAGACTGAATATTAATGACCTTTATCTTCGTTAATTTTAAGTGTTCTATTTTGATTAAACGATGTAAAATGTGGAAACTGAATAACTTTAAATTATGAGCGGAATCTGAATCTATGTCACATCTAGCCAGTGTATTGGAAAAAGGGTTTGGGATGGATTTTATATTTGTATTGCACACACTGCATAAATAACTGCAAAGATGCAAGAATAAAGATATAGTAACTACAAAGAGTAATTAATGATATAACTTTACGTTTATTATACTTCGGACAGGCTTAGAGTACAAAATAAGGTTCTCAAAAAATTCAAGCATGGAAAAGTCCATAAGAAAAACAATGCAAAGTACTGAAATATATACTTGTTCCCTATTTTTGATTATTCACACTATTGTTTAGAAAAAGAATTATTTTCTAAATTTAATCTCATAAATACATTTGAAAAACTTTAGGAAAATGTACGTCTCTGCATGTATGTATGTGGAAGTACACATGAGTATGAAAGCGATAGCTCTAGCAGTAACGTCAAATCGGTGTGGAATTTTATGTGCAGATATATTATATGTTCAAAATTCACCAAACACTAATTGAAAATAGCATTGCGTTTTTTCTGCTGCATTTTGATATGAAAGTTCTAGGTAAATAGTATAAAAGTAAGCTACTGACCTCCCAACATAAACACATTTAGTTGTATATCTTGACTCTGCTTTGTTAAGATATCTTGACTGGAACGTATGGAATCTGAGAGAGGTATTATTTTAAGATGCCATATCCCTGATCATCCTGTTAAAGAGTTACGTAAAGTAAAAATATATTCCATAAAAACCATTTTTAGCCATCGCATGGATTTTCACTGTCACGTTGCTTTCACAATTTTTGTATAACTTCGCACAATGCTGCACGTCATCCAGAATGGTGCAAGAAACGTAACTCTTGTTTAAAACAATGGAAAAATGTTCTATAGACTGATATACACTTTTCACCACTTTACCCGGTACAATTCACACCAGTTAGATAACTGTATATGGCATGGAGAACACCTAAATCATTTTCTTTACCGGACTGTACCGCCAAACAAATTGACTGTACAGTCAAATTTGGAGGTGGCGCTGTTCTCTTTTACAGTCGTTTCTCATGATAGTGGCTAGATCCGTCTACAGGGGTGCTAAAAACTTAATTCTATAGCTTAAGAACAGTTACAAGGGACGACCGGGAAAAACACAAAAACAACACATAGATATACACAGGCATATATAGACAATGCACACAAACATACAATACGTTAAGGAATATAAAAATGATACAGATAAATAAAATGATAAAAAATGTAGTAAAATAATTTTGAAAGAAAGATTTGAAACAGCCGAGAGGAAAGAAAAAAAAATTATAAAGCAAAAAGAAAACAGAAATATACTGAACTGCAAAAATTTAACTCATGTTCCATTGATCAGAAGATAATTAAAATCATAGGCAACTCATAAATCAGTAAATCAGTTACTACCATCACAAGTCCTCTTTACGATAAGAATACAGTTTTCAATTCTGTTGATAGATTTTTATTTTTACAAACACTTGAAAACCATAATGATTGATTAGGAGATGGTTTAGAGGAAATTATTAGTATGGGGACAAAAATATGTAATGGTTAACATCGCAAAAAGTGGTTGCAAATGTAATTAGAAGTTCATTTAATATGAAAGTAATATAAGTATTCGAAAAAGGGCCCGTGACCAGTTAAAAAGTATATTAAGAATTTAATAAATATTGAAATTTGGGATCAACGATTGGAAGAAAAAATTAATAGAAGGATCATGATTATATATATGATGTATTTATTTAGACAATTTTGCCAAAGATCAATTAAAGAATTTCCACAAAAAATTTTAGACATGAGTACTGGGAAGGAATTTTAACAAATACTGTAGCAATTTTGCCATGTCCTTAGTAGTATGGCTGTATTACACAGACAGGGCTGGCATTGCCCAGTCGTTAAAGCGGAAGTCGTTAAGTGCATGTCGCCGTACAGTGTTCGATTCCCGAAGTCACCCCAAACAATCCTCATGTCTACGTAGAGTATGGGCACGATAAAAGTCCATCCGAGAGGTGATGGCTTAGAGGAGGATGGTATGCTCCTTGCAGTTGGCATTCCTACTGAGTTTCGCCATAAATGGGGTGGTTGTTTCCCAGTACTGATACCTTACAACTTCGGGCAGTGGCGGTGCGTGCATAGGCACTGCGGCACTGCGGGAGCGACAGTGCTCTCTCTTCCTCGCAGCCTGGCGTGCAGCTTCCTACTTGCGCATGCGCACAACAGTCAAACACCACGCCGCTGGAACTGTGAAGTGTGGTGTCTGCACATGAGCGGTGACTGTTTCTTACTTTCTTTCTACCCAGACCGTCCGACCTACCCCGAAGTCTTCGGGGTAGGTCGGACGGTCTGGGTAGAAAGAAAGTAAGTGTTACGGTGATGTGCCTCTCAACTTATATCAACGAGGAAACATAGCCGATTACAAAAAAACATGCAACTTGATCATTTATTAAAATAAGCATTATGTTCATGTATCAAAACACGTATTATAATCAAGCATCAAAACAAGCATTAAGATCATCTATCTAAATACGCATCATCAATCACAAACATGATTAAAAAAAATCAGATTCTTGTTTGGACTAGCCTTTAAAGTCTGGATTTGAACCCATTAAGATCCCTTTGGGATGAATTAGAGCATTGCATAAGGAAATAGAAAAATTGTTTTACTTCTAAACAAAACTTGGCGGTGACACTTCAAGTTGACTAACATTTTATTCCTTTTTAACCAATTACCAAAATTCAGCAGAAAACATTTCTGAAGGATCGAAGAATTTATTAAAGCCACATGAGGATACAGGTGAGCCGCAGATGATTTTTGATTATATAGTGTACATTAGCTAAAATGCTAGAATCTGGTAGAATATTTTGTAATTTGCACGATTAGAAGGATGAATTATTGGGAATTCCATATTTTTAAAGCATTATTTGTCCTATTGACCTTATTAAACTCCCATGTGAAGTCGAGTGGTTGGTGTAGTAATTACTGTTGTTACGCATAACCGTCCAACACAAAAACCTCGTAAATAACGAGCTTCAAACATATTTTAGTTTGTCATCAGTCGACAGACTAGGGCAGTTTGGTCGTACAGACAACCAATACTGTCAGTCTAGTATTAGACTACTATCAGTCCATCAGTTCGATTTAAGTCACCAATCCATAAGTCAGGTGGTTGGACCAGTACTGACTAGTCCAACTGATGACTACTTATTTGATGGAATGAAACTAGTCTGATACTAGACTGACAGTATTGGTTGTTTTTACAACCAAACTGTACTACTCTGTCGACTGATACTAATCCACCCGACCAACACTTGTTAGTCTGGAACTAAAATTTTGCATTATTTACGTAGCTTTTTAGTTAGACGCTTATGCGATACAACAATTATTACTATATCAACCACTCGACTATAATCTATATTTCTCTACTATTGTAAAATTCAGTTCACCAGCTGCAATTTTTACGATAGACTAGTGTGATTCGAGTGGTTGGACCAGTAGTGTTCAGACTAGAGTCAATCGGGTGGTTGGACCAGTAGTGTTCAGACTAGAGTCAATTGGGCGGTTGGACCAGTAGTGGTCAAACTAGAGTCAATCGGTTGGTTGGCCAGTAGTGCTCCAGACTAGAGTCAATCGAGTGGTTGGACCTGTAGTGTTCAGATTAGAGTCAATTGGGCGGTTGGACCAGTAGTGGTCAAACTAGAGTCAATCGGTTGGTTGGCCAGTAGTGCTCCAGACTAGAGTCAATCGAGTGGTTGGACCTGTAGTGTTCAGACTAGAGTCAATTGGGCGGTTGGACCAGTAGTGGTCAAACTAGAGTCAATCGGTTGGTTGGCCAGTAGTGCTCCAGACTAGAGTCAATCGAGTGGTTGGACCAATAGTGTTCAGACTAGAGTCAATTGGGCGGTTGGACCAGTAGTGGTCAAACTAGAGTCAATCGGTTGGTTGGCCAGTAGTGCTCCAGACTAGAGTCAATCGAGTGGTTGGACCTGTAGTGTTCAGACTAGAGTCAATTGGGCGGTTGGACCAGTAGTGGTCAAACTAGAGTCAATCGGTTGGTTGGCCAGTAGTGCTCCAGACTAGAGTCAATCGAGTGGTTGGACCTGTAGTGTTCAGACTAGAGTCAATTGGGCGGTTGGACCAGTAGTGGTCAAACTAGAGTCAATCGGTTGGTTGGCCAGTAGTGCTCCAGACTAGAGTCAATCGAGTGGTTGGACCAATAGTGTTCAGACTAGAGTCAATTGGGCGGTTGGACCAGTAGTGGTCAAACTAGAGTCAATCGGTTGGTTGGCCAGTAGTGCTCCAGACTAGAGTCAACCGAGTGGTTGGACCAGTAGTGTTCAGACTAGAGTCAATTGGGCGGTTGGACCAGTAGTGGTCAAACTAGAGTCAATCGGTTGGTTGGCCAGTAGTGCTCCAGACTAGAGTCAATCGAGTGGTTGGACCAATAGTGTTCAGACTAGAGTCAATTGGGCGGTTGGACCAGTAGTGGTCAAACTAGAGTCAATCGGTTGGTTTGCCAGTAGTGCTCCAGACTAGAGTCAATCGAGTGGTTGGACCAGTAGTGTTCAGAATAGAGTCAATTGGGCGGTTGGACCAGTAGTGGTCAAACTAGAGTCAATCGGTTGGTTGGCCAGTAGTGCTCCAGACTAGAGTCAATCGAGTGGTTGGACCAGTAGTGTTCAGACTAGAGTCAATTGGGCGGTTGGACCAGTAGTGGTCAGACTAGAGTCAATCGGTTGGTTGGCCAGTAGTGCTCCAGACTAGAGTCAATCGAGTGGTTGGACCAGTAGTGTTCAGACTAGAGTCAATTGGGCGGTTGGACCAGTAGTGGTCAAACTAGAGTCAATCGGTTGGTTGGCCAGTAGTGCTCCAGACTAGAGTCAATCGAGTGGTTGGACCAGTAGTGTTCAGACTAGAGTCAATTGGGCGGTTGGACCAGTAGTGGTCAGACTAGAGTCAATCGGTTGGTTGGCCAGTAGTGCTCCAGACTAGAGTCAATCGAGTGGTTGGACCAGTAGTGTTCAGACTAGAGTCAATTGGGCGGTTGGACCAGTAGTGTTCAGACTAGAGTCAATCGGTTGGTTGGCCAGTAGTGCTCCAGACTAGAGTCAATCGAGTGGTTGGACCTGTAGTGTTCAGACTAGAGTCAATTGGGCGGTTGGACCAGTAGTGGTCAGACTAGAGTCAATAGGTTGGTTGGCCAGTAGTGCTCCAGACTAGAGTCAATCGAGTGGTTGGACCTGTAGTGTTCAGACTAGAGTCAATTGGGCGGTTGGACCAGTAGTGGTCAAACTAAAGTCAATCGGTTGGTTGGCCAGTAGTGCTCCAGACTAGAGTCAATCGAGTGGTTGGACCAATAGTGTTCAGACTAGAGTCAATTGGGCGGTTGGACCAGTAGTGGTCAAACTAGAGTCAATCGGTTGGTTGGCCAGTAGTGCTCCAGACTACAGTCAATCGAGTGGTTGGACCAGTAGTGTTCAGACTAGAGTCAATTGGGCGGTTGGACCAGTAGTGGTCAGACTAGAGTCAATCGGTTGGTTGGCCAGTAGTGCTCCAGACTAGAGTCAATCGAGTGGTTGGACCAGTAGTGTTCAGACTAGAGTCAATCGGGTGGTTGGTGTAGTGGCGACTGCAGTATCACATGAGATTATATATTTGTAAAAAAGTTTAGATTAAAAGAAATGATAAAACAATATAAGTGGATATGTAAAATGCCTATCATGGCTTACTGTTTAAATAAATCAAACCGTTATCACATCAATATAAATGAAGCAGCACCGTGGCTAAATTAAATTAAAATTCGTCTCACAACGCAGGCAATTTTAAAGAATTTAAAATTAATTTTTTCACTAGTTGCACTTGCATTACCAAAGTCTTACTCAAAGTTAAAAGACAACTGGTATCTGAAGTACTTATTTACTAAATAAATGCTTTGCACGTTCATTTCGATGCTCACAAATTTAATTGTGAGCAAAATTTCAAAGGAAAAGAGCTTTGAAAAATCTCGGTAATGCTACGACCCTTTTTACAAAAGGTTGTTAATAGAATGTCGCTCGAGGATATGTATTACGTTTCTAATGGAATGAAAGGTAAATGGCGAGAAATATAAAAATTTGAATTTTATTCTTAACTAGCCGCCTTTGGCGACCAGCCTGTTCGCTACCCTTGAAAATTCTGACCGTGGCAAACTCGTTGGCGCGACCTACCAAAAAGGTGTAAGGTAACTGCTTGGAAGGCCAGGAAGTGCCACACAATTTAGACCGGAACCCAATGGGGGAGGCATCCAAAGAGACCGTACCCTCCTTCCCCTACCACAAACCTCTCGGAAGGACTTGCAGTCCCACACGTTTAACGTGATCGTACTCCGCGTGAACACGGCTGCAGTTTTGGCAATGGCGGGAATCGAACCCGGGCCTACCGAGTGAAATTCCCGCGCGCTAACCACTGGGCTACCGTGCCATCCGCGACAATCTCCATAACTTTATTTTTATTCGGCAATTTTGGGAATCGAACCCGGGCCTACCAAGTGCAAATCCCGCGCACTAACCACTGGGGTACTTCACCCTCCGCGATATTCTTCATAACTTTCTTTTTATTCACCCAATTTAGACCGGAACCAAGTGGGAGAAGCATCCACAGGGACCGTACCCTTCTTCCCCTACCACCAACCTCTCGGAAGGACTTACAGACCCACATGTTTAACGTGATCGTACTCCGCGTAAACACGGCGGCAATTTTGGGAATCGAACCCGGGCCTACCGAGTGCAATTTCCGCGCGCTAACCATTGGGCTACTTTGCCCTACGCGACAATCTCCATAACTTTCTTTTTATTCATCCAATTTAGACCGTACCCTCCTTCCCCTACCACCAACTTCTCGGAAGGACTCACGGACCCACATGTTTAACGTGCTCGTACTCCGCGTAAACACGGCGGCAATTTTGGGAATCGAACCCGGGCCTGGTAACTGGTTGGACGGCCAGGATGTGCCACCCAATTTAGACCGGAACCCAGTGGGGGAGGCATCCACAGGGAACGTACCCTCCTTCCCCTACCACCAACCTCTCGGAAAAACATACGGACCCATATGTTTAACGTGATCGTACTCCATGTCAGTGGCGGAAATCGAACCCGGGCCTACCGCGTGCAATTCCCGCGCGCCAACCACTGGGCTACTTCGCCCTCCGCGACAATCTCCATAACTTTCTTTTTATTCACCCAATTTAGACCGTACCCTCCTTCCCCTACCACCAACCTCTCGGAAGGACTCACGAACCCACATGTTTAAAATGATCGTACTCTGCGTGAACGTGGCGTAAGTTTTGGCAGTGGCGGGAATCGAACCCGGGCCTACTGAGTGCAATTCCCGCGCGCTAACCACTGGGCTGCCGCGCCCTCCGCGACAATCTCCATAACTTTCTACATATTCACCCAATTTAGACGGGAACCCAGTGGGGGAGGCATCCACAGGGGCCGTATCCTCCTTCCCCTACCACCAACCTCTCGGAAGGACTTACGGACCCACATATTTAACGTGATCGTATTCCACGTAAACACGGCGGCAGTTTTGGCAGTGGCGGGAATCGAACCCGGGCCTACCGCTAACTTCCCGCGCGCTAATTTGCAATTTAAAATGACCATATGCTTAATTCCATCATCCTCATTCCATTGTTTCATTGTTCTATCATTTAAAATATCCATAAAATTAAAATATCCATTTAAAATATCCAAAAGTTAAAATATACATTTAAAAAATCCAGATCGTCCCATCATTTAAAATATAAATATAATAATTTATATAGAGCAAAGGCCCTCTATTCCGAACCGTGACGTCACCTCCACCTTGACGTCCCCACCCACCACCTTCCCTGCTTCAGCGGAGGAGAAACGAACGGAACGCCGAGAAATTTAAAATCATGGCGTCTTTAAAATTGCCATCCTGAAGGCAATTTTCATTATTTCTGGACCACATTAGACTTGTAAGAATGCCAGATATTTCAGCTTTCTAAAAATGTAAATTATTAGTCGAAATTATGAGTACTTTTCACGATGCGAGAATTTAAAAACAAAAAATTGATTTTTTGAGCCAAAAGTGAGTTTTGTTTTAAAATCTTTAAAAAATATTAGAAATCGAAATTCAGATTTGAAATTCATATATTTTTACTCGAAATTCTCTGCTCTTTCCGATGGTGTGATTTATTTTTTTCTACGATGTCTGGATCATGGAGAAAAAAGGGCAAAAAACGGTCGAAATCGCATAAAACATTAAATAAATAAAAAAATAATTAAAATTTTAAAAATCGGTTTTCATGTGTCCCCTTCCCTCCCCCCCGGGTCTCCGATTGCCAAATTTCGTAGCTCTCCGACGCGCGGTCGCGAAACGTATAGTGTATAAGACAGACAGACAGACAGACAGACACACACACACACACACACAGACATTGCCTTTTATTATTTACTAGCCGCCTTTGGCGACCAGCCTGTTCGCTACCCTTGAAAATTCTGACCGTGGCAAATTCTAACCGTGGCACACTCGCTGGCGCGACCTACCAGAAGGAACGACCTACCAGGAAGTGCCACCCAATTTAGACAGGAACTCAGTGGGGGAGGCATCCACAGGGACCGTACCCTCCTTCCCCTACCACCAACCTCTCGGAAGGACTTACGGTCCCGCATGTTTAACGTGATCGTACTCCGCCTGAACACGGCGGCAGTTTTGGCAGTGGCGGGAATCGAACCCGGACCTACCTAGTGCAAATCCCGCGCGCTAACCACTGGGCTACCGCGCCCTCCGCGACAATCTCCATAACCTTCTTTTTATTCACCCAATTTAGACCGGAACCCAGTAGGGGAGGCTTCCACAGGGTCCGTACCCTCCTTCCTCTACCAACAACCTCTCGGAAGGACTTACGGATCCACATGTTTAACGTGATCGTACTCCGCGTGAAAATGGCAGCAGTTTTGGCAGTGGCGGCAATCGAACCCTAGCCTACCGAGTGCAATTCCCGCGCGCCAACCACTGGGCTACCGCGCCCTCCGCGACAATCTCCATAACCTTCTTTTTATTCACCCAATTTAGACCGGAACCCAGTGGGAAAGTCATCCACAGGGTGCGTACCCTCCTTCCTCTACCACCAACCTCTCGGAAGGACTTACGGACCCACATGTTTAACGTGATCGTACTCCGCGTGAACACGGCAGCAGTTTTGTCAGTGGAGGGAATCGAACCCGGGCCTACCAAGTGCAAATCCCGCGCTCTAACCACTGGGCTACTTCGCCCTCCGTGACATTCTCCACAACTTTCTTTTTATTCACCCAATTTAGACCGGAACCCAGTGGGAAAGTCATCCACAGGGTGCGTACCCTCCTTCCTCTACCACCAACCTCTCGGAAGGACTTACGGACCCACATGTTTAATGTGATCGTACACCGCCTGAACACGGAGGCAGTTTAGGCAGTGGCGGGAATCGAACCCGGATCTACCGAGTGCGATTCCCGTGCGCTAATTTTAATTTTATAATGACCATATGGTATTTAAAATATCCATAAAATTAAAATATCCATCGTTCCATCACTTAAAATATCCATAAAATTGAAATGTCCATTTAAAATATCCAGAAATTCAAATATTCATTTAAAATAACCATAAATTAAAATATCCATTTAAAAAATCCATATCATTCTATGAATCATCCATATCGTTCCACCAATCCATAAATATAATAATTTCAAATACATCACCAGAATTCTATCCACCATAATTCAATCATTTAAATAATTTAAAATATCCATTTAAAATATCATATAAATATAATAATTTCACCCGATGTATCTATCCAATACATATGCTAAGCTACATTTAAAACCCGAAGCCTGGTCTCCATGGAAACGGGGGAAAAACTACTGCGGGGGGAAAAATGTCGGGGAAGAATCGGTTCTTCGCCGAGTATTGGGCAAGAAATATAAAATCATCACGTCTTTAAAATTGCGATCCTGCAGGCAATTTTCAATATTTCTTAACCAGATTAGACTTGTAAGAATGCCAGATCTTTGGCCTTTCTAAAAATGTAAATTATTAGTCGAAATTATGAGTAGTTTTTACGATGGAAGGATTTAAAAACAAAAGTTGGTTTTTTTGAACCGAAAGTGACTATTGTTTTAAAATCTTTAAAAAATATTAGAAATCGAAATTGAAATTTGAAATGTATATATTTTTACTCGCAATTGTCTGCTCTTTCCGATGGTGTGATTTGTTTATTTCTACGACGTCCCGATCGTGGAGAAAAAAGTACAAAAAGGCAAAAAACGGTCGAAATCGCATAAAACATTAAATAAATAAAAAAATAATTAGAATTTTGAAAATCGGTTTTCACGTGTCCCCTTCCCTCCCCCCCGGGTCTCCGATTGCCAAATTTCGTAGCTCTCCGACGCGCGGTCGCGAAACGTATAGTGTATAAGACAGACAGACAGACAGACACACACACACAGACATTGCCTTTTATTATTTACTAGCCGCCTTTGGCGACCAGCCTGTTCGCTACCGTTGAAAATTCTGACCGTGGCAAACTCGTTGGCGCGACCTACCAGAAAGGTGTAAGGTAACTGCTTGGAAGGCCAGGAAGTGCCACACAATTTAGACCGGAACCCAATGGGGGAGGCATCCAAAGAGACCGTACCCTCCTTCCCCTACCACAAACCTCTCGGAAGGACTTGCAGTCCCACACGTTTAACGTGATCGTACTCCGCGTGAACACGGCTGCAGTTTTGGCAATGGCGGGAATCGAACCCGGGCCTACCGAGTGAAATTCCCGCGCGCTAACCACTGGGCTACCGTGCCATCCGCGACAATCTCCATAACTTTATTTTTATTCGGCAATTTTGGGAATCGAACCCGGGCCTACCAAGTGCAAATCCCGCGCACTAACCACTGGGGTACTTCACCCTCCGCTAGCCGCCTTTGGCGACCAGCCTGTTCGCAACCCTTGAAAATGCTGATCGTGGCAAATTCCAACTGTGGCAAACTCGTTGGCGTGACCTACCAGAAAGGTGTAAGGTAACTGGTTGGACGGCCAGGATGTGCCACCCAATTTAGACCGGAACCCAGTGGGGGAGGCATCCACAGGGAACGTACCCTCCTTCCCCTACCACCAACCTCTCGGAAAAACATACGGACCCATATGTTTAACGTGATCGTACTCCATGTCAGTGGCGGAAATCGAAACCGGGCCTACCGCGTGCAATTCCCGCGCGCTAACCACTGGGCTACTTCGCCCTCCGCGACAATCTCCATAACTTTCCTTTTATTCACCCAATTTAGACCGTACCCTCCTTCCCCTACCACCAACCTCTCGGAAGGACTCACGAACCCACATGTTTAACGTGATCGTACTCTGCGTGAACGTGGCGTAAGTTTTGGCAGTGGCGGGAATCGAACCCGGGCCTACTGAGTGCAATTCCCGCGCGCTAATCACTGGGCTGCCGCGCCCTCCGCGACAATCTCCATAACTTTCTACATATTCACCCAATTTAGACGGGAACCCAGTGGGGGAGGCATCCACAGGGGCCGTATCCTCCTTCCCCTACCACCAACCTCTCGGAAGGACTTACGGACCCACATATTTAACGTGATCGTATTCCACGTAAACACGGCGGCAGTTTTGGCAGTGGCGGGAATCGAACCCGGGCCTACCGCTAACTTCCCGCGCGCTAATTTGCAATTTAAAATGACCATATGCTTAATTCCATCATCCTCATTCCATTGTTTCATTGTTCCATCATTTAAAATATCCATAAAATTAAAATATCCATTTAAAATATCCAAAAGTTAAAATATACATTTAAAAAATCCAGATCGTCCCATCATATAAAATATAAATATAAATATAGAGCAAAGGAGCTCTATTCAGAACCGTGACGTCACCTCCACCTTGACGTCCCCACCCACCACCTTCACCGGAAGGACTTCCGGACCCACATGTTTATCGTGATCGTACTCCGCGTGAACACGGCGGCAGTTTTGGAAGTGGCGGGAATCGAACCCGGGCCTACCGAGTGCAATTCCTGAGCGCTAACCACTGGGCTGCCTCGCCCTCCGCAACTTTCTTTATATTCACCCAATTTAGACGGGAACCCTGTGAAGGAGGCATCCACAGGGACCGTACCCTCCTTCCCCTACCACCAACCTCTCGGAAGGACTTACGGGCCCACATGTTTAACGTGATCGTATTCCGCGTGAACACTTCGGCAGTTTTGGCAGTGGCGGGAATCGTACCCGGGCCTACCGTTAACTTCCCGCGCGCTAATTTACAATTTAAAATGACCATATGCTCTCTAAGCTCTTAATTCCATCATCCTCATTCCATTGTTCCATCATTTAAAATATCCATAAAATTTAAATATCCATCGTTCCATCATTTAAAATATCCATAAAATTAAAATATCCATCGTTCCATCATTTAAAATATCCATAAAATTAAAATATCCATTTAAAAAATCCATATCGTTCCATCATTTAAAATATAAATATAATAATTTCTACAGTGCATATGTTAAGCTCTTATTTCATTTAAAATCGGAAGCGCGGGAAACGGAAAGTAAAAACTAATTCGGATTCTTATTGTCCCACCCATCGCTATGCATATACAGAACCGTGACGTCACCTCCACCTTGACGTCCCCACCCACCACCTTCCCCACTTCAGCGGGGGAGAAATTAAGCGGCACGCCGAGCGGAACGCCAAGAAATTGAAATTCGGAAACTTTTAAAATCCCGATCCTGTGGGCAATACGGAATATTTCCTGACCAGATTGGACTTGTAAGAACGCCAGATGTTTGACCTTTCTAAAAATGTAAATTATTAGTCGAAATTATGAGTACTTTTTACTATGCGAGAATTTAAAAACCAAAAATCGTTTTTTTGAGCCAAAAGTGAGTTTTGTTTTAAAATCTTTAAAAAATATTAGAAATCGAAATTCAGATTTGAAATTGATATATTTTTACTCCCAATTGTCTGCTCTTTCCGATGGTGTGAGTTGTTTTTTTCTACGACGTCTGGATCGTGGAGAAAAAAGGGCAAAAAGGGCAAAAAAAGGTCGAAATCGCATAAAACATTAAATAAATAAAAAAATAATTAAAATTTTAAAAATCGGTTTTCACGTGTCCCCTTCCCTCCCCCCCGGGTCTCCGATTGCCAAATTTCGTAGCTCTCCGACGCGCGGTCGCGAAACGTATAGTGTATAAGACAGACAGACAGACACACACACACACACACAGACATTGCCTTTTATTATTTAAAGAAGAAGATGTCATTACTTTGGTTATTCATTTTGATATCACTATTTAAAAAATTTAACGTTATTTTATAAAAGAAAAGGATTTGCGTATTTTAGGGCTATATTTGGAAATATTGAGTATTTTGTGATTGCAACCTCTGTTTTTATTTTTAATATTCATTTCAAAGTTAAAAGTCAGAAATGAAAACCCTAGTAGCATTTAATATTGATCCAATATTGAACTAATATTGTATATCTTGGCATCACATTGTAAATATTTCCAATTTAATCTCAATATTGCGGGAATTCTGTGATTACATTGGACTCCAATAATGGCTAATATTTTCATTACAATATTACGCCAATATTGGTGCTGTATTGGAAATATTGTCGTTATATTGTCCCAATATTTTAAGCCAATATTAGACCAATTCAGCCAAAATGTCCACTTTTTACTTTCCTTATATACATAATGTATAAGGAAAGTATTGTGACGGGGTTGAAAATTCGAATTCGAGCTTTCGACGGAAGAGCACGTTTCAAGCATCCCTGATCACGAATCAAACATTTTTGAGGTGATGGCTGTGTGTGTGTGTGTGTCAGTGAGTCTGTGGAGACGATATCTCACGAACGAATGGAGTGATTCGAATTAAATTTGGTACAAAAATCACAATTCGTGAATACTGTAAGCCTATTGGTTTTAAACGTAATCAGATGTTCAGAACCTCCTTAAATTTTGGAGTGAAATTTTTATGTCTTTTATTATAGACTGTGCAGATAACATTGTATGTCTTTTTGAAGACATATATTATTTAAAGTTCTTTACAAAATACGGAATAGCGGTCAGTTAATCTAAATTAACATTGGCGAAATTTTAAGCAAACCTACATAGTGGATTTTCTTGCCGCTCAACATGCTTCCTTATAGACAGTCAGCATGCTCTGGGGAGGATGGTCTGTGGTTATTTGCTCTATTTATTATATCAACTGCGGTTATATTTGGCTCAACTTTCTAGATGAACATACTTATTTTGATAATACGCTGTTGTTAAATGAATTCATTCATTATATAAAACATACTTTAAAACTATTATCGGTAGCTATGAACAAAAGCAGAAATGTTTCAATTTAAATTTTTTGCAATTTCATACTTGTTGAGCTATAAAGTAATATTAACCATTTTGGGCTTAAATTAGTTCTCTCCAAATGGTTGCAGTCAAAAAATTTGCTATGACATCCCATTCTATGAATAACTTGAATAAAATTTAGACTTGAAATAGCAGAATTAATGCAAATATTCAATCCAGAACGAAAAGTTATTTCGCATATTCCATATTTTTCTTTGGTCGTTTAACACCTGCGAAAATAGTGATTTGGAATGGAATCATCTGCTTAACACACTGTTGACCGACAATTTTATGCAAAAGCTATCTCATGTCACCGGCTATTATTTCGTAATTGAAAGTGGAACGATCTAAATAAACTTCAATAAACTTTATTTATACATAATGAATGAAAATGAAACGTTGGACTTTTATGCAACTTTTAATATTACTTTCCTTATATACAATAATGTATAAGGAAAGTATTGTGAGAGAGAGACGGGGTCGAAAATTCGAATTCGAGTTTTCGACGGGAGAGCACGTTTCAAGCATCCCTGATCAAGAGTCGAATATTTTTGAAGTGATGTCTGTGTGTGTGTGTGAAAGTATGTGAGTGTGTCTGTGTGTGTGTGTGAAAGTATGTGTGTGTGTGTGTGTCAGTGAGTCTCTGGAGACGATAACTGACAAACGAATGGACCGATTCGAACGAAATTTGTACAAAAATTACAATCCGCAAACACTGGACGGCTTATAGGAAGGTTTTTAGACGCAATCGAATGTTCAAAACCCTCCTAAATTTTCGAGTGAAATTTTGAAAAAATCGTCAAAAAATCAAAACCTCTGATAAAGTTACTCATATAGACATTTCTTATGTAATTTTTCATTAGAAAACGATTGACATAAGTTTTAGAACGCTAACATGAACCGTTCTTGAGATATTGCACATTTTAAAAAAAGTTATCAAAAAGTCATATAAAATAAAAAAAAATATTTCCTGTTGAAAAACATGTTCACTTTTCATACGTAATACCATGTGATAAATTGGGTGACATCATTGTCGTGAATCTAGCTGGTTCCATTCATGAAAAAATATACTTTGAGTAATACTGTTGCATTTGAACGCCAATAGTCATTTATTTGCTGTAAGAATAACTTATTTCTCCGTCCATAACGCTTGGCGAGATTTTGGCGACGAATTTGGTGGAATGTCACCAGCTTGGCGACTTTTTTAAATGCTGCTAAATTAACGAAAAACTCGCCAAATGGATAAAAATGATCAATGAAAATGACGGCTTATTGACGAAAATTCAATATCTTGGAAAGAATATAAATGTCTACTATAAAAATAATCCATTTTTTTACTGCAAAAGTAGTAAATTCATTGCATTATATAAGAAAGTTATGTGCTGCTCACATCAGATTTTTTTTCTTTGGTATGATAAATTGTATAGCAATCATCTACGTGTTATGCTACACAATAGGTTTCGCAAATATATCTCATTTTGCTGAGCTTTCCTTTCGAAGAGCATATTTTACACGTTCTATTTTGGATTTATTTTTACGCCACTTAATATTTTTTCTGAAACTTGGTTTTTTAATTGTCCCGAAAACCTGAAAACTGAATCATTGTAAGGAACCCTTTTAAAAGTACGAGAAGTGCCAGTACTGTGCTGCATTCATTTGAATCTACAGTTATAAATTCCCTAGCTACTTCTAGTCGAAATTTTTTATATCTCAGTTTATTTTGTGACTTATAATTGCAGTTAATTTTGAATGCGTTGAACAAAGTGCAATTGATCAGAAAGAATGCTACTTTTTTAGACCACTTTACACTTTTTCGAGAGATACTGCTGTTCGCCAAATACTGATCAGCACGATCGAGTCCTTTTATGTTTGTGTTGTATTCTATTTTAACGTAGGTTTAACGTAGGTTCTATTTAACGTAGATTTAACGTAGATCTTCTATAACGTAGGTTTAACTAAATCATCCGTAGAATTTCTCTTTCGCTTTCCAGTTGATTTCATAGAGCCATCATGAATAATTTATATCATACGCACTAACCTTTATCTTTCCATGAGATAAGAACAACGGGTCCTTTCCGTACAAAAGTCATCTCCCCTCTCTGAAGAATCTTTGACTTTTCTATTAATATCTTTGGTAAGCCACGGTTCTCCCGTATGGTACTACAGACAAGTTTTTTTTTTTCTAACAATATTTCAGCTGTAGAAACGCTGTTGTAATAATTATCTTGATATGCATGCTGCCAATAACCAATATATGGCCCTAAGACAGATAATTTAGTTTCTTGTAGCTTTTTTCCTTCCCGAATAGATCTCGAAGTTGCAAATGTAGCCAGATTCCCTTTCACAAAGCATTCTCACTAAAAACCCATATTTCGTTATCTTTGCCGGATTATATGTTCTGAAGCTGATACGCTCTCTATATGGTAATATAATAAAGTGGTGAACACGATGAACAAAGCTTTTGCAATATTCTATATTGCCCTGTATTTCATAAATTGAAATAGCTTATGCAAGTGCAAACACGAGTTAAGACGTGACCGGCCAACAACGTTTGTGCGTGGAAACACGAATTAAGGCGTGACCGCTCAACAACGTTTGGGGATGAAAACACGAGTTAACGCGTGACCGGTCAACAATATTTGGGCATAAAAACACGAGTTAACTCGTGACCGGTCAACAATGTGCTAACTTACTCCTGTATTTCAGAAGTATTGCAAACAGACACTATTTTAGTGCTGCTCTAAATACTCCTAGTGCCAGAAATAGGAATGGGAAAAAGTGGGCGTGGTTATTTATACAACTGATACAATACAAGTCGTCCAGACTATTCACAATTCTATCTTTCTATCTTCAAGATATTTTCTAAATAAAGCTAATTGTCAATAATTGAACATAATTGTCAGGATTTGCAATTCGTTTAATTCTTTATAGGAGGCAAGGCTACCGTATTTCTTGTCTAGGCTTCCATGCAAATGTAAAATACAAGGCTTTCTTTGCGATTATTAAGGTGATACATAACAAATTGTTTACAAATGTATAATTAATATTACAGAATGTGACAAGAAACTCGAAAAAGGCTTTACTCTCTTGTACTTTTCTTTTATCTATGTTACACATGAATATGGGGGAACGCATTTTTTACTATGCATACAACAGACAATTATATATTTTCATTTTTTTTTGTTGTTAAAGTGTATACATCAAAATTTTTTGTTATTAAGAAGCAAAAATATTTAAAACTAACCGCAAAATTGAGCAGCTTCATTTTATAGTTAGAAAATCTCCCTGGGTCAATCATCCGAAAACTTTTGAGGAATTCCGAGGAATTCTTTTGGATTTCGGGTTTGTTGGTTTTCTTGCACTGACTAAGGGGATTCAACGTATCCTTGAAACAGCTATGTGCGGCATTATTGTTGTTATTTGTGTTTATTACGTTGCTCAAGTTCCCCTTATCCTTCGCACAATGCGTATTGCACTTATCTATATGTATATATGTATTCATATGTAAGTATGTAATATATATATATAATCCTTTCGCGATGATCGGCACGCCCACGTGCCAGCTGCGAACTTGCATTCAAGGACGAACGGCACTCACTCGGGCCAGAGGAAATTTTACCGCAAGCGGATAGTGGCACCTATAAGTGCCACCACGCGGAACGTTTTAATTTGTGTACTAGATGGCGTTATTTGTCCATGGAACTAACTTCAATGTATTTTGCAGAGGCATGACCTTGGCAGAAGAGGATCGAATGAATTATTTCTCCATTTGGAGCGGTGAAAATCATTTTGTAACATAAACAAACAGAGCAATTCTCGTAGCATCAACAATTTTATAATTGAGTTTCGGTTTTTATTTTTATTTCAGCGTTATGATTTCGTTGGTGAATCATAGGAATATAAGAGAGTATTTTTTTTTGTTTGGGTTTTAGAGGCAGTGAAATTATTCGTTTATTTCGGATAAAAGAATGGGAGCAACTAAGGAGTACTTTGTATTCAGATTTGTATGAAAATTATACATCAAATAGAACATAAATATTTCTTTTATTCCTGAGAAAAGTAGACTTCTGTGTTGAATAGGTGATTTTTAGTGAATTTTTTTCGAGAGTTAGGCTTACCGCAAAAAATGCGCCGTCCTTTTCGACCAGTTCGGAAGCGATGCGCTTCGCCTATTGGGCCGCGACAGCTCCGGAATGCCGCCGTCCCGAAAGGGATAATAGAGTCTTTATCGAGTGATAAAACATTTTTTTGAAGTCTATGAGTGCTGACGAGTGGTGGTAGAAGGTTGCGCATCCCTGTTCAAGTGCAATGGTTCCCAAATATCACTTGCTATAAAATATTGGATTATAGGGGGAAATTAATGGTATATTGAAGATGCATTTCAGTTATTGCAATCATGTTATTTTTATCAAGACTTAAGATATATTCGATATTACGTAATTAAACTGACGTATACATAGTGTTTTAAAAAATACTGCTCATGCTTAAAATTTTTGGTACCGTTAGTGTTTCGCAGATACTTCCAATGGGGAAATCCTTGGATTTTAAGTAATGCAAACTGTAAAAGTGATGCCTTTCCTGTTTAAATATTTTTCCGAACTATACAAATGATAATGAAATATGTTATATTTGCGTGTTATTTGAAACGGCAGTTAATTTTCTATGGTATATTGAACTGTGTAAACTATACAATTGATTTTGAGTTATAACTTGTTTAAATATGTAATGCTAAAATGAAGTAGCTTTGAGTAGAACAGAGACACTGTAGGACTTTAAAACGATAAATATGCAACTCTTGTTCTAGCAGTAATAATAAGATTGTAAAATGACGATCATGTAAGATGTCACATGAGATAAATTCATTTCTTTTATAATATTGTATTATGTAAACCTAGTTTGACTTCTGTTCCCTTGGTAGGGGTGGTGTTATTATGCATAACACAATGTTAGCACGATGAGCAAACACTTTCATCCTCACCGGACTCGAGCCATAAATAAGGGGGGGGGGGGGTAATAACTCAACGTAAGTCAAAGTGTACAGTATAGATTTTAGTTGCTAGCCCGATGCCTATTCACATATACGAAGGGATAGTTTGGTGTCAAGGAATGAATAACATGAGAGTCATAAAATTCAAAAACGAGATGGCGAAGTAAATGTCAGAGTCGAAACGACAAATCTCGTGAAAAATATTGCTCCTGTCAAGTATTAAGTCATTCCGGGATACAGAAGAGACCTCCTGGCATTCAGGAACCCTCAGGACATTGGGGATAATATGTACGTATACAAAACGAGCGTCATCCCAAGAACAAATGAATAATTCAGGAATTAGTCCCATCCGATTCTCGCACAAAGTGCTGCAACAAATAAGCTGAAGCAAAAGATTCGCGCCCCATTTTGTTTCGCCCTTTGCGAAAAGGACAAGCTCCAGAATCCAAAATTTAAATAAGACTGTATATTTGATCTCTGCAGAGAAGGTCTCGTAATTTTATTTTCCTTGATCGAAGCCCTATCCCAAAAATGCATTTGAATGTGCATTCAGGAACCCTCAGGACATTGGGGATAATATGTACGTATACAAAACGAGCGTCATCCCAAGAACAAATGAATAATTCAGGAATTAGTCCCATCCGCTTCTCGCACAAAGTGATGCAACAAATAAGCTGAGGCAAAAGATCCGCGCCCCATTTTGTTTCGCCCTTTGCGAAAAGGACAAGCTCCAGAATCCAAAATTTAAGTAAGACTGTATATTTGATCTCTGCAGAGAAGGTCTCGTAATTTTATTTTTCTTGATCGAAGCCCTATCCCAAAAATGCATTTGAATGTACATTTGGGAAACCGATATCCACTGCTATTCCGTAGGGGTAGACCTATGCCCTACAGGAAGGAACCGGATTATTTGATACCCTAGTGTGAGCACATCTACTCAAGTTAAGCTCGTATCCAGACTCGGATATTACATCAATAGCGTTCTATGGTAACTCCGCCAATCGAGCGGGATTGAAACCAGATTTTATTGAAAAACTATTCGAGCAGTGGAAGTCATCGACGCAGCCCTTTGAGTGACTTTGACCCTTTCGCCACGCAGGGCACGCAGCTCTTGAAGTAGACGGCGTAGTACTAGGATATAGCTTTGGATCCTGTACACAGCTAAGCCGTAACAAATGTGTGGACTCTAATGGTAGACGGCATATTGTTATCTCAGTGGCTACGTTATCAAACCCGGACGACTATGCACTGGCCGAGTGATTGCCAAACCTGTGGCCAAACCTGGGCTTCTGAGAAGCATGTAAGACGCCTAAGCTGAGAGATTCAATCGCCATAGGTTAGCAAGAATGGTGGTGCATGCAACCGTACCTGTTTAGCGGAATTCTACACCGACCGGCATCGGCAGTCGAGTACGTCCTCTAGACAGCGAATCCGCAATGAGCCAATTGGACAGTAGATCTTCAGCAAATTAAAACCCAGCAAACCTTGATGTGCAAGCGATCCTCATGATGGACTCCCTATCCTCAGCGAAGGAATTCTCCTGAAACCGGGAGGCCCGCATGTCTGGTTTCTCACATCGCCTATTAGTGGCATCTTATATACGAACGTTGGAGGTGGTTACTAAGGACAAAGCAAGTCCTTGCATCAGTGGACGCAGTATGTCTATGAAATTCAATTGTTAATATTCTTCTAAATAAATATTAAAGGTAATCATATCCATACGCATTGAGTTTGGGAAAAACCTGGCAATATAATTCCTAGAACCAATTTTGGCAAATTTAATCAATCATAATTTTAAATAATATAAGTATCGGCTACATTAGTGCACCCTGAAGTCAAATTAGGTATGATTTAAATATGTAATGTTTGTCTATTATTTAATTTTTTCCATAATTTATATATAATAAAAATTAGTGGTCATATCTAGATTCCTTAATTTAAAGTCAACGCAATGTACGCAGATTTTCAGCTGGCACTACTACGTTTCTGAGCAAACTGGTGACACTATGGTAAGCGGTAGTTTTGCATATATATGTGAAATTTTGTCGCGTCACAATGTCTGCATTTATAATGCGTACATATCGAATGTGGAAGTTGGTGAGCACAACGAGCTAGAGACGCAACTTCTTATTTGTAGAAAGATTCGGTATTATTCGAAATTTAAAACACAATCAATTAAAAGCAAACAAAACTTAAACATATTGATGAAAAAATTTTTCCTTTCATCCTCATGAGTTCTTCTCTTAAGTTCTCCGCAGTTTACCTTATAACCAAAATTTCAACGCTAAGAAGATTACACCATGCCATATGATGGGGTGATATCCCATTTGTACGAAGATAGAAGGTAAAATGATGCTGTGGCCATCTCATTTCCTCTGCAATGGTGATAGCTATTATGCTGCGTTCTGAATACGTTTATTATTTTCCTTATATACATAATGTATAAGGAAAGTATTGTGACGGGGTCGACAATTCGCATTCGAGTTTTCGACGGGAGAGCACGTTTCAAGCATCCCTAATCACGAATCAAACATTTTTTGAAGTGATGTCTGTGTGTGCGTGTGTGTGTGAAAGTATGTATGTGTGTGTGTGTAAGTATGTGTGTGTTTGTGCGTGTGTGAAAGTATGTATGTGTGTGTGTGTAAGTATGTGTGTGTGTGTGTGTGTGTCAGTGAGTCTGTGGAGACTATAACTGACGAACGAATGGACCGATTCGAACGAAATTTGGTACAAAAATCACAATCCATGAACACTGGAAGCTTATTTTTTTTAAACGTAATCGAATGTTCAGAACCACCCTAAAATTTATGGAATTTTGAAACAATCGTCAAAAAATCAAAATCGCTAATAAAGTTACGCAAATAGACATTTCTTATGTAATTTTCCATTAGAAAACGATTAACATAAATTTTAGAGCACTAACCTGAATCTTTCTCGAGATATTGCACATTTTTAAAAAAATATTAAAAAGTCATGTAAATTAAAAAAATATATTTCCTATTGAGAAACATGTTCACTTTTCATATGTAATACCATGCGATAAATTTGGTGACATCATTTTCCTGGATTTAGCTCGTTCCATTCATGAGAAAAGATACTTCGAGTAATACTTTTGTATTTGAACGCTAATAGTCATTTATCTGCTATAAGAATAACCCATTTCTCCGTCAGTAAAGCTTGGTGAAATTTTGGCGACGTATTTGGCGGAATGTCGCCAACTTGGCGACTTTTTGAAATGTTGTCGAATTGACAAAAATCTCGCCAAATGGTTTAAAATGACGCTAAATTAATGAAAATGGCGATTAATTGTCGAAAATCCAATATCTTGGAAAGAATATAAGTACCTACTATAAGAAAAACCTATTTCTTTTACTGTAAAAGTAGTAAATTCATTGCATTATATAAGGAAAGTCATGTGTTGCCCATATCAGATTTTTTAAAATACTTTCGTTATCAGCAGGCTTTGTATTTCATGATTATACTTATTTAGTTAAAAAGTGAGGTCGCTGAAGGGGCGTTTTAATTACAACATTGTTACGTCATATCATCTGAGTTAGATATAGCAGTTTTGACTGGCAAGAATTATTGATAGAGTCAATAAGCGCAATTAATCACATTGCTGCTTGTACTTACACAACTTTCTTGTAGAAAGCAGGAAAAAATTACCGTCTCTTAATTGAAGTCCTCACCAGTCCATGGGAGGTGCCATCATGTTTTTCCTGGTGGTGTTCTTGTATTCAGTGATGGCAAAGTCCAACAAAGAACTATTTCTGGATTCATTAGTGGGCTTTTAACACTAGGACGACGGAGGAATTTTTGGATGAATCGTTTCTCTATGTAGTGATGAAGTCAAAATGACCGCTACCGTCGTTCTAGTGTTAAAAAGTTTTTCTTTCAATCCGGATCGCAAAGTTTTTTCCATTTGAACTAAGTACTACGTGACTAGTCCCATTTGAACTAAGTTGAACTAAGTACTTGTGGCTGCTTCTCCCAACGTGTTCTTGACTATTTAGTATTATATCGGGATATGATTTCTGGACCGCTGTCGGTTTTCTTAGGAATAATGGGCTCATGGACTGGTTTAATTTAGGACTAGGTTAGGCGAAATTAGCAATAATAATTGTCGTCCGTTAGGTGTCTATAATTATTAAGTCTCCTTCTTTAGGTTAAAAGAACAGTATGCGCCCTTAACAACTGCTTTTTACTTTCCCTGCAATACATGGTAATGTATAGGGAAAGTATTGGAATCATGTCGAAAATCGTATCTCGAGTTTTCAACGGATCTACGCGTTTCGAGACCTCTAGAAAACGAAAAACTATTTTTAGAGTGACGTCTGTGTGTGTGTGTCTGTGTATGTGTCTCTGTGTGTGTCTGTCTGTGTGTCTCTGTGTGTGTCTGTCTGTGTGTGTGTCTGTCTGTGTGGCTGTGCAATGTATGTATCGACTCTACAACTCAAAAACTAATGGACCGAATTTCATAAACATTGGTAGGTAAGTCACTTGGATGCGACCCTAGTGCTGATTAGGTTTTGAAACGATTCGTAAAAACAGAACCCGCCTGCTTTTGCGAAATGGCCCTTAAAAATTTCATTTATCCGCTAAAATACTAACTGACCCAATTTCACAAAATTTGGTAGACAAGTTACTTGTTGGATACTCTGGTACTGATTGGATTTTGGTACGATTAGGAAAAGAAAAACCTGCCTTTTTTACGAAAAGACCCGCAAAAGTCGTCAAAATATAAAATGAAAAAACTACGTATGCTCAAATATATCCATTAAATACTTGTTTTATACGTAATTTTTAACGAAGAAAAGAATAAAATCAACTCCATTACACTAGGACTAGCCGTTCTTCAGATATTTTAGTTTTTTCATATTTTCTCTACGCCATCTTTAACAATAAGTTCAGTTACCAAATGAGAACTAAAATTGAATTAAAAGTGAATTAATTTTAAATAAAATAGAGAGAACGTGGATATAAGTCTGCAGGAAAAATCATGTGCTGCCCACATCAGATTTTTTTGTTTTCATTTGGCGAAAGAATGTATTTTCAAAAGCGAAGTGATAAAAATTTGGAAAACTAAAATATAGAATTTGGTACGATTCGGTAAAGAAAAACTCGCCTTTATTTACGAAATGGCCCGCAAAAATTTCATGTATTCACCCTAGCTAAAATACTAATTAACCAAATTTCATAATATTTAGTAGATTAGTTACTTGTGGGACGCTCGGGTGCTGATTCGATTTTGGTACAATTCGGAAAATAACAACCTGCCTTTTTTTTACGAAATGGCCCGCAAAAATCGCCAAACTCTAAAAAAAAAGAAGACTGCGATTGATTAAATGTATCAATTAAATTCTTGTTTTATACGCAATTTTTGACGAGGAAAAGAATATAACACACTCCATTATACTTTAGGACTAACCGTTCTCACGATATTTGAGATTTCTTGCATTTTTGTTTTTTGTTACGTCGTTATCTGAAAAATGAACAATTACCAAATAAAAATAAAAATTGAATTAAAAATGCAAATTTAGTGTTATTTGGTGCAATAAAATTCAATCTAATGAATTATTAAAGAAATAAAGAAAATATGAATTTAAGTCTGCAGAGAAAGTTATGTGCTGCCCATATCAGATTTTTCTTTGTAGAAAGCAAGTTTATGTCAGACAGGTGACTACAATTGTTTCGAAGGCTTTATAACATAGGAGCCCCTTTCTTCGGGCATAAAGAACAGGTAGACGGAGCAGTTCGCTCTCAGCAGTTGTTAAGGGCGCATACTGTGTTACCTGTACTTTTGTGCTACCTGAAGCAGGGGGTTTATAACGTCATCGAAACAATTGTCAGCTAACTAACATATGCTTGCTTTCTATAATGAAGCTACTCAAGTTCTTGTCAAATGCGTTAACATGAAATTAATGAACTTCTAACAATCTCGCAAAGTTCCACCAAACAGTATAAAAATGGCGCACGCTTTATAATTCTATTAACGTGTTAAAGGGAAAAATAGATTGGGTTTTATTTTCAAAAGCCACAAAATGGTTTAACTGTTTAATTTCTTCGATTGGTAGAGAAAGGTTATTCAATTGTATTTTTATTTCTTCTAAGAGCAACTAATGTTTGAGACCCAGACCATCCGACCCAACTGAAAGGTGTAAGGTAACTGTTGAGCAACTAATGGTGTACATGTTTTGAAAATAATTTTACATCGTCACCTCAATTCAGGTTTTTTGAAATTTTTGATTTTTTCGTCGATCTGCAAACTGAAATGGATTGAATTAAGCTAAAATCAATATTCTAGTTAGTGTGGTAAATACTACATAATTTTGGTAATTTTTTAATTTCCTTTTGCATCGCCCCCAAAATTCGAATTTTCAGAATATTAGATTTCTTCCGTTGACTTCAAAGCTGAGACGGATCGAATGGCACCAAAACTAATATTCCAGATATAGTGGAAGTGCTCGATAATTTTGATATATCACCCAATCAGCAATAGTGCATATTATTATGAATCTGAAATCACTGGTATATTTTATACAACTCACTATTTAACTCCCTGAAAATAATAATTCATCAACATGAACTGATAAAACACTGCTATAACTGCACTTAAAATGTGTTTAAGGACAATTTTAGTAATTCACTTAAAGTAATTCACTTTCAGCTTCAATTCTCATATAGTTGAAACTCGCCAAATTGGGGTATAAAAGGCCACATTTTTCGCCAGAGCCAAGTGCTAACACTCCCTCCAAACTCGTTGGGAAGTTCATCTCACCACAATGACACTCAAAAACAACTTCTATGTTCTTTAAAACACGTAGATGTTCTTTTCACTTCTGAAATTTCTAAAAGCAAGTAAAAGCTGATATATACTAGCAATACCATTTTAGTCAATATCGCAGAGATGCTTAATATTAACTTATATTAAAATGGTTTATATAAATTAGAGCTCCAATTGAAGATAACAGCATACGGGAGATGATTTAGTGCTTATTATGCATTCATTAGCACGCAGTCGATAACTGCGACAATAGTAAAAAAAATCTGATGTGGGCAACACATGTCGTTCCTTATATAATACAATGAATTTACTACTTTTACAGTTAAAAAATGGCATTCTTATAGTGGATACTTATATTCTTTCCAAGATATTGAATTTTCTTCAATAAGTCGTCATTTTCATCGATGTAGCGTCAATTTTATCAATTTGGCGAGATTTTTGTTAACTTGGCAACACGTAAAAGTGTCGCCAAGTTGGCGACATTCCGCTAAATTCGTCGCCAAAATCTCGCCAAGCGTTATGGGCGGAGAAATAAGTGATTCTTACAGCAGATAAATGACTATTGGCATTCAAATACAAAAGTATTACTCAATGTATCTTTTTTCATGAATGGAACGAGCTAGATCCACGAGAATAATGTCACCGAATTTATCGCATGGTATTACATATAAGAAGTGAACATGTTTCTCGATAGGAAATTTTTGTTTTTGTTTTATATGACTTTTTGATGATTTTTTTTTAAAAATGTGCAATATCTCGAGAATGGTTCATGTTAGCGTTCTAAAATTTATGTCAATCGTTTTCTAATGAAAAATTACATAAGAAATGTTTATTTGCGCAACTTTATTAGCGGTTTTTGATTTTTTGACGATTTTTTCAAAATTTCACTCGAAAATTTAGGGGGGTTCTGACAATTCGATTGCGTATAAAAACGATAGACATCCAGTGTTTACGGATTGTGATTTTTGTTCCAAATTTTGTTCGAATCGGTCCATTCATTCGTCAGTTATCGTCTCCACAGACTCACTGACACACACACACACATACACACACACACACACACACACACACGTACACACACACACACACACACACACACACACACACACACACAGACACACACACACAGACATCACTTCAAAAATGTTTGATTCGTGATCAGGGATACTTGAAACGTGCTCTCCCGTCGAAAACTCGAATTCGAATTTTCGACCCCGTCACAATACTTTCCTTATACATTATGTATATAAGGAAAGTAAAAATGGCCAGGCAATGGAACCGATATGGTTTTGCGCGTATAAAGAAGCCTTGTAAAATAAAATTGCGTTCATCAACATGAAACAATCGATACCTGCAACAATAGTAAAACAAATCTGATGTGGGCAACACATGACTTTCCTTATATAATGTAATGAATGTACTTTTATAGTAAAAAAAATAGGTTTTTCTTATAGTAGATACTTATATTCTTTTCAAGATATTGAATTTACGACAATTAGTCGTCATTTTCATTGATTTAGCGTCATTTTTATCCATTTGGCGAGATTTTCGTTAATTTGGCAACATTTCAAAAAGTCACAAGTTGGCGACATTCCGCCAATTTCGTCGCCAAAATCTCGCCAAGCGTTATGGACGAAGAAATAAGTGATTCTTACAGCAGATAAATGACTATTGGCATTCAAATACAAAAGTATTACTCAATGTATCTTTTTTCATGAACGGAACGAGCTAGATCCACGAGAATAATGTCACCGAATTTATCGCATGATATTACATATGAAAAGTGAACATGTTTCTCAATCGGAAATATTTTTTTTTCTATTTTATATGACTTTTTGATAATTTTTTTGAAAAATGTGCAATATCTTGAGAACGGTTCACGTCAGCGTTCTAAAATTTATGTCAATCGTTTTCTAATGAAAAATTACATAAGAAATGTCTATTTGCGTAACTTAATTAGTGGTTTTGATTTTTTGACGATTTTTTCAAAAGGTCATTCAAAAATTTAGGGGGGTTCTGAATATTCGATTGCGTATAAAAACAATATGCTTCCAGTGTTTATGGATTGTGATGCTTGTACCAAATTTGGTTCGAATCGGTCCATTCGTTCGTCAGTTATCGTCTCCACAGACTCACTGACACACACACACACACACACACACACACACACAGACATCACTTCAAAAATGTTTGATTCGTGATCAGGGATGCTTGAAACTTGCTCTCCCGTCGAAAACTCGAATTCGAATTTTCGACCCCGTCACAATACTTTCCTTATATATTATGTATATAAGGAAAGTAAAAATGGCCGTGACATTAATCCAATGAAACCGATATGGTTTTGCGGTTAAAATAAAATTCTAATAAACTTCAATAAGTTTATTCGTTGTTTTCAGTTTCCTTTGTTCTGTTTACTGCAGATAATTCGTATAAATTTTTCTTTCAAAAGTTGAAAAAAAAAAAATGAATTCTGAAATGAGTAAGTCGAGTTGAGCAGCACTTGTTTTTGTTTACTTTTCATCATTTCTTTAAGTTTTACATCTGACAATATAAACAAAATTACAACGTAAAGAGGCTTAACGAATCCACATAATGCGACCATAAGCTTTATGAAAACCGATAATGAAGTGTGGTCTGCAGTAAAATCATTCCATTTATACGAAGATAAAAGGTAAAATGACGTGTTGGCATCGCCGTCTTTAATGTAATAAGATATCCTTAGTATTGCATTTCTTCATATACGTCAGTTCAAAAGATTTTCGTTATCAGCAAGCTTTGTGTGCCTTTCAGGATTTTATTTAGATATATTCATTATTTTGCCATAGAAAACTTTTATCGATCGATATGTTATTCTAGAACATATCATGATAAAATATTTCTTCTATTAGAAACTTTTCTTTGACATTTAGAAAGTTTAGAATGTTAATGCTGATTACGTGACGTGATTTTTGAAGATACTTAAAATGAGAAGTGACAGACAAAAAATACTTTGATAATGATTTGGCGAAATAGAGGCAAATGAATACAGGTAAATGGCGAAATACAGGTAAATGGCGAAGTACAGGTAAATGGCGAAATACAGGTAATTGATATTTATTTCGAGGTGCAAGTTTCCGAGATTTTTAACACTTTCCAACATAGTTGAAAAGTGTATGATTTTGTTCATTCTGTCTGTCTGCCTGTCCGTTCGCACGATAACTGACGTAAAATGACTTTATTAAAATGAAATTTTAGTATGTTGTTCAGATAGTCTGTGGGATATATGGGAATGGAAATTAATAATATCACCCAATAAGTTTTGGATTGAACCCATGGTTGTTGTTGAGATCCAGACCGTCCGACCTACCAGAATGAATGCCTGGTTGAAAAAGTAAAATAAATTGAAACCTATGGGACCTAATTTTTCAAACATTCTTTAAGCAAAGTTAAAATTAACAAATTGCTTCGAAAATTTTATTAAATATTCAAATTATCCCATAAAATATATACAATATATATTTCAGAAAAATATGTTCAGTAGTTTTTAAAATTAAAATTAAAATAATAATTGCACCCATATTATAAAGAGATCACGTGATCCACTTCAAAATAAAATATGGCATCCATCTTCTTCTACCACTGTTAAATTTGTGATTTTTAATGTTTTTTTAAATTTATATTTACTATTGCATCCGTCCTAAAACCGCTTTATTTTTACTTATTTTCTTGGATCTGTATTCTGTGCCAACGCAATTACAATATTTTTGAGTTTAAATGTTTATCAAACTTTGATTATTTCTACAACGAAACCTAATTTTAATGGATGTAGATTGCAAACAAGTGATTGTAGGATGAGTTATATAAAAATTGCTGAATTTTTTTCACGCAAAATTATTTAGCTCTGCAGTCTGGAATAAAAGTGATATGAATGAAACATTCATTGCTTTTACATAGAGAGCCAGACGATTTATATTTCGATGACGTTGTGTCGATTTTGAATTTGTTTATTAAATTATAAATTGTCAAAAATGCATTTTACTTAAAATTAATTATTAATTTGTATATTAATTATACATGTAAAAATGTTCTAAAACTTACTGCTGTGTACATTGCGTTGGTGGCCGCAAAACCCACCCATTTTTGTGCTTAACGGGATACTAAGTTAACAAACTAAAAATAAGGTTACTAGTAAAGGAACAAACATTTATTTATCACATACTTAATTTACACTCTTTAGTTTACAAATTAAATAAGTATCACAATAGTGGAATACATCTCAAGGGTAGTTCGGGGGGTGTAATGCCAGATGAATTGATATTTGGTTGGAGCACTTGGTGGGATGCATTAATTAGCTTTTCCTTAAAAAACACAAATTTAGACAAAGAGGTTATCCTCATATAGTTAATTGTACGGTACCTGATCTTCTTTCATATAACTTGGGTAACACCGATGCTTTGTCACACTTTACACTTGCAATACCAGATGAACATGAGCTCTCCTTCGAATTCCTATATCAGAGACGCACACACAACTCTTAACACTGCTACTCCGCTTACTCTTCACTAGTCCAACTCCAACAGCCTGCCTTGACCAATTCTGACTCTCAACTTTGAGCAACTCTCACGTATATCCCTTTTTCGGTGGGCGGTCTACGTGCTGGAATGTAGAGCTGAGGGCTAATCTGTAGACATGGGGTCGCCGTCTCGGTTGCCGCCAAACGGCTTAGCGTGGTATGTAAACATGGGGCGTGGTATGTAAGATATGGGGCCACCTGTATACTATCGCCCATCTGCTTAGCGTGGGGATAATCCGCCCGCATTCCTGGTTCCATCATATTTTAATCCTTCCAAATATTTAATACTTTACATTTCTGGCATTACATTCTCACCCCCCCGCGAAAAAAAAGACCAAAAGTTCTCTCCCACAGTTTCACCTCAGGGGTAAGAAATTGAGTTCACAATGGTTCATCGAAAACACATAAGTTCATCCGTCATGAGAAAGGCTGAGTTCCACTTTTTAGCCTCGTACAACTCATAGCTTTGCTAGTTCTTTGTAGTTTCTTGATAGTTCCCTGTCAAGTTAGTCCATTATTCATAATTGACATAATGTACCATAAATTACATGAGGATTACCAACATTCAAATTATTATTAAATTGTAAATTTTGATATATATTATTTGCAATGCATAATTTTCATTTCTCCTTTTACAGAATTATTTACATACGACATATCATTACATAACAGCATTCATTACTTTATTATTATTATACATTTTCTTGTTATCATTTCATTTTATAACATATTGTAGTAGTGCAACTATCAACTTCCGATTCTTGGTTATGGTTGAAACTCTCACGTATATCCCTTTTTCGGTGGGCGGTCTACGTGCTGGAATGTAGAGCTGAGGGCTAATTTGTAGACATGGGGTCGCCATCTCGGTTGCCGCCAAACGGCTTAGCGTGGTATGTAAACATGGGGCGTGGTATGTAAGATATGGGGCCACCTGTATACTATCGCCCATCTGCTTAGCGTGGGGATAATCCTCCCGCATTCCTGGTTCCATCATATTTTAATCCTTCCAAATATTTAATACTTTACATTTTTGGCATTACAGACGTCATTTGAATAAAGTTAATTTTTTATAATGACGTTTCAAGTTTTCAAACACAATAAATTGCTGTAATACTGTGATAATTTAAAATATATCCGCTCTGAATGTATCGCATTTTGGACATGTTTAAATAAAATTGCATTTCAGTTGAAAAGTGTTCCATAATCAATGCTTTATGCATGATTGATCTTTCTTATTTTTTTTTGTTGCGACCGGAATTTTTGCGAATATCAAATGTATTCTTAGACATTTCAAACGATGAATATTTGTTTGCTTTTACGTTCATATGCAGCGAGTGAAAAAGAGTTTCTTGTCATCTTAAGATAGATTTCTGGAATACGGAAAAAATCGGTTTCTTAGCTACATAAAGTCGTTATCTTTCAATGTCCACAAACAGTGAAGATGCCAAACGGTCCTTTTCTATATTTAAAAATATGATGTGGGCAGCACATTACTTTTCTTATATAATGCACTGCATTTATCGTGAAAAATGATCTATAAAAACCACGGTACAGCTTTTTTAAAGATGAATTGTACTTTCGACGCTTTTCCGGATGGCAATATGCAAAATTATTTCGTACCCGTTTAAGTTATATTTCAAGCATCTCTATATTAAAAATTATCAACATTGATAGCATTCTTAATAAGCAATATAGTCCATATATTGAAATATTTTAATAATAAATTTGTTATATTAAAATATTTTAATATTACATTAGGTGTCACTTTCATTAACTTGCCGTCATTTTTGCAATATTGTCGTCGATATTATCGTCAATCTGGGGCTAAATATTGCCAAGTTAGCGATATTTCGTTAGAATATTCACCAAGTTTGCCAAATTTACCAATGAGTGTTAAAAACAAACGGAGAGAAAAGCATTTCTTACATACGAGACGGTATGCCCGTTATACGACGGAATCAAAAATTTGCAAAACCATTTAGCGTCATTTTTATAAATTTGGCGACATTTATACACAATTTGGCGACAGTTACGTCAATTTGGAGATAATTACGTCAATTTGGTAACATTTACAAAATCGTCAAGTTAGCGATAACCTGAAAATATCAATAACCCGCCAAGTTGGCGATAATATGCACTCCATTACAGAAGAAAATCTGTGTATGTGGAATATACTGTATCAAAACCGTGTTCACTCAAATGAAAATCTTGATCTCATGCAACGACGTTGCCAGAATTCGAAGAGTTTACAAATGCAAGTATTAGTTTAAGAAAAAATACAGTGTAATGCATATTGATTTGCGAAGTATTACTGTTTCGTAACTGGTACACTTTAGAAATGTTAGTGTAAATTCTCAGTCGCGAAATCTTACCGAAATTTAGATGATTATCCCGCGGCCGTCCCAAAAACTTTATCTTTTTTCTGCGATAATATTGCTGCCCTAACTTATAATTGCTGAAATGCTGGACATTTTAGAGGATGGGAATTTCTTCTTAAACACTTCGAGGACACTCTCATAAGAACTGGCTGGAGAAATATTGCTCTAAAAATAAAAATTCTTTCAGACTAGAAACATGCCACATTCTTCGATTGATAAAAAATATTTCTGCTTTTATCGTCTGACGTAGTAACAGCAGACGATATCTCTGATATATTTTCGAGGACATAATGACACCTAACTGAAAAGAGACCTATTATTTCAATTTCACAGTACATTATCCTATACCACATTTACTTGCACATAAGTAATGATTTTACTATGTGCTAGCCAGTATGCAAAATCCGAAACGAACCTACATTGGTAGCAAGAAAACTTTGCGTATGCTACAATTCTGCGAAAGAGAGCATGGGGTTTTAGAGCGTGGGAATTTCTTCAAAAACTCTTCAAAGATACCCTCATTAGAATGGGTGAAGAAATATTGCTCTAAAATTAAATTATTTCACACTGGAAATATTCCATATTTTTCGATTGATAAAATATATATCTGTATTTATCGTCTGACGTATTAACAGCAGACGATATCTCTGATATATTTTTGATGGCATATTAGTGACAACTAACTGAAAAGAAACCTATTATTTCAATTCCATATTGCATTATCCTATATACCATATTTACTTGCATATAAATTACTCTTTTATTATGTGCTAGTAACATACAAAAGCTGAAACCAACTTACATTGAAAGTAAGAAAAAATGGTTTTGTGTATGCTACAATTTTGCAAAATAGAGCATGGGATTTTTAGAGCAAGGATACTCTCATAAGAACAGCTGGAGATTTGCTTTAAAATGAAATTATTTCACACTTGAAATATGCCATATACTCCAATTGATAAAAAATATATCTGTATACATCATCTGACGTATGAACAGCAGACGATATCTCTGATGCATTTTTTGAGGGTATATTAGTGACCTAACTGAACACTTTAGACACCTAACTGAAATGGAGCTATTTCAATTTCAATGTACATTATACGATTTTAAAATTTAATGAGCCCAACTTTCTAATCAGCTTGCACTTACGATAATAATTTTCGGCCCATTTCATCAGCTGAAGGTCCACGACCTACATTATAAGCAAAGCTTTAACGCTAAACAGATTAAAGTATTCAGATTATACCGCGAGCAATTTCGCAGAAATCGTTAATGAACTGTGGCGTGAAGTGCTTGCCCATCTCATCGTTCCTGTAATAGGAAAGCTTGCGCATTTCTCGCTTAATATGGTTATTCAAAACATTTTTGGTATCCGTAATCTTTGTGTGTTTCTGGAACATATTTGACGATGTCTATTATTTTATGATGCGAAACCTTATTTTAAACTAAATCCCATATTACAAGAGATAAATGAAGACAAAGAATATATAAGGGAGCCTTCATATTGTGGAAAATGTTATGTACATTATGTCATTTTGGGGTGGAACTATTAAACATTTTTTTCGTTTTTGCATATTAATTTTATATAGTTATGCAAATTTTCAGAAAAACTGGAAGTAACATCTTCCTAACCGGAAACAGTAATCTTTCATGAACATACCAGCCCCCTCTGGAATTCCGTGTTGAATTCATATGGGTCATTATATCTATATATAAATAAAATTGAAAATCTGTGTGTCTGTCTGTCCTGTCATCACGGGAGAACGGCTGAACCGAATTTGATGAAATTTTTTGGTAGCCTGGAAATAGTCCCACTTAAAATTTAGTCCATGTTTGGAGTTTCTACGATCAGTGGTTCTCGAGATATTAATAAAAAACGAAATTTTCGTTTGCCTCATCATCACGGGAGAACGTCTGAACCGAATTTGATGAAATTTTGTGAATAGCTTTAAAATAGCCCCTATAAATTTAGCCCAAGTTTCGAGTATCTAAGTCCAGGGGTTGTTGAGATATTAATGAAAGACGAAACTTTTTCCTAAGAGTTCTACTCTCTAACTCCATGGCTTATCCAAACGAAAAGCTTAAAAATCGTTTGAAAGTGAATTATAACTATATCTCTGAGTTTGATGAAATATTTTTTGCGCTAATTAGTCACTTTCTGAAAACATGAATTATTTGAAACATGATTTAAATGGGAAATCTATCTCCATGGTTTATTTCTCACAAGCTTTTACTGAACAATGAAAAATATAAAGAAATCAAAATGGTTATTTAATTTCGCAGTTAATGAGGAAGATTCTATCTTATATCATGTTGCTTAGAAACGCAATTAAATTAAATCTGTCTGTTAATTTTAATTATTAATTTTTCGATTTGAATAATAAATAAATGGATATAAAAATATATTTTAGAAAAGAACGATTTGATTTTTCGTATAGCATTTTTGACTGGATAATATCAATTACGGTCTTCAGGTTTAAACATTATTATTATTGATATTTTCGGGGATTATTGATATTTTGAAGTTATTATGCCATTGTTTTATTATGACAAAAAATGTTTAAACTCATATATTGTACGTTGTACGAGTAATCTTCTACAAATACACGGGCATATGTTCTAATCTACGAGAATATAACTAGTACAGGTTTATTGGCATATGTTTTGGTATATATTGGCGTATATTGTAATAAATTACGGCCTTCTGGTATAAAGAGTACGGGGATTATTGATATTTCCAATTTATTACGTCATCTCCTTTATTTTGGCAAAGATTTTTGAGACTTATATTGTAATACGGGTAATCTTCTACTAACACACTGGCATAGTTTCTAATCTGCGACAATTTAAGTACTACGGGGTTGCATATATTGATTCAATTCCCTTTTTTTTGTGAATTTGCTTACAAAAGGGGCCAGGATGTTTTATTCTTCAGATCTGCCCGTGAAGATAATTTTGCATAGTGAGAACAGATATTCTTGAACTTCTCATTAGGAGCAATAAATTTAATATTTTAACAGAATTTGCACATGATTGCGAATTATGAGTTTCTTTATATTATATACTCCGTACGAAGAACTGGTATGCTGCTAGTAATATATATAGGGTGCCTAGTGCTATCGGTGCCCAATGGCTATTTCCTCAACTATTAGTCACAGAGATATACTTCCAATTGCAAAAATGTCTTAAATTTTAAAATCTATTATCTTAGAAACAGTTTAAATCAATAAATGCATTTCTGAAAGAAATACGCATAAATTTTTATACGGTCCGCCGGTCCTACGGATTATATTTAGGAAAATCATCCTCATACAATTTCATGCAATATAAAATAAAAAAAAATCTTTCTTTTACAAACAAATTCACAGAGTTATGAAGCATTAAACTTTATGACTTAAGTCGCTTTTCCACGCATAAAAATATCCTGTGTCAGGCAACCAACCAATCAGGAACCGTATTAACTATTTCACTAGGCAACCAACCAATCAGGGACAGTATTGACCATTTCTCAGCGCAAAAAGTGCTCCAACTTTAAACAGCTGTAAGTCGGTCAATTTTGGTCGTAAAAGGATGATTCTGTTTTTATTTAGCATAAAATTGTATGAGGATGATTTTCCTAAATATAATTGGTAGGACCGAGAGAGTGTATCAAAATTTATATTTCGTATTTCTTTCAGAAATGCATTTATTGATTTAAACTGTTTCTAAGATAATAGACTTTAAAATTAAATACATTTTTGCAATTGTATCTTTGTGACTAACTTTGTGGAAGTGTATCTTTGTGACTAACGGTTGAGGAAATAGCCATTGGGCACCGATAGCACTGGACACCCTGTGTATATATATATATACGATTGCAAGAAATATGTGTTCCAAGGAACTTGTCAATTTTTGAATCGGAAGTGACGTCTCCAGTACTGGAAGTCCGTAGTTATTCACTTTACCCCCTTCTGGAATTTGATGCTTAATCCATAGTCGTAATCCAAGCTCTATCTATAGCTAACCCTGAGAAACAGATATTTCAAGGAAATCTTTAGAACGGAAAGTGATAAAAATCCAAAAGTGGATATCTTAAGTAAACCAGCACTTATAAGGAAAACTTGAGCAATGTGTATAAGAGCAAATAAAATGATAATCCAGGATACAGCTGTTTCGAGGATACGTTGGATACCCCCTTGTCAATGCAAGAAAACCAACAAACCCGAAGTCCAAAAGAGGAGTGGACTCAAGGACTCAAGGACGGGGTTAGCGGAGTGCCCAGGAGAGGAAGAATTCCTCCCTTTAAACTCCAGATGAAAAGAAAAGTGGAGTGGGTGCAAAGGAAGATACAAAGGGGAATTATGTACCAAGACCTAGATTGAAAGAGAGCCAATCAGAAAGCAGCATGACGAGCAGTCAAATTAGTAGGAAACCGGAAACAACATAAGTAATTGATTGTTAAAAATGCGAAAGTCGCAAGATCCCAGCTTGGCCCCATTTTGGCTAGAAATAGCCGTCTGTCACTCTCAACTAAATTATTGCTCTACAAAACCTATATAAGACCTATTATGACCTATGGTTCCGCAATCTGGGGAACCGCCTCTGACTTCAACATTACGACACTTCAAACTCTGCAAAACAAAGCCCTTAGATTGATTGCTAATGCTCCTGGTTACGTTAGGAACGACGTCATTCATCGAGACCTCAAAATTAATACCTTTTTGGCCCATGTCCGTAAATTAGCTTTTCATTTTCATCGTGATCTCCCGAAGGTAGGAAACGCTATTCTTCTTAACTTGTCTAACTACAGGGTCTGTCCGGAAAATAAAGTCAATGATTTTACTCCAAAGCGACTGTACGTTCCAGCGCGCTCGACGGCTGTGGCAATTGTGGTGGGGAATCTCGGGAACAAATGCAGCCGGTTGCCAGTAGTCTCCGAGCAGCCGGAGACTTCGGACAGATTTTTTCGTGAGAGTCGTTTCGGTAACCCGTACAAGTGAAAAATGCAGCGTTCACTCGAGCAACGCACGGCGATCAAGTTTTGTGTTAAACTCGGCAAGACCGCTACTGAAACTGTTCGGATGATGAAGAAGGCCTTTGGCAATGTTTGCCTTTCGGATCGACAAGTTTACCGGTGGCACAAGGCCTTTGCAGAAGGTCGTGAGGAGGTGAGCGACGAAGCCCGCGCTGGACGGCCATCGACGACCAACACCGAAGAAAATGTGTCTCGTGTGAGGGATCTTCTGAATTCTGATCGTCGTTTAAGTGTTTGTTTAATTTCAGAGACATTAGGTATTCTAAAAACTAACGTTGAAGCACTCCAGAGGCTCAAACACAGGGTTCAAAGCGTCCGGCGCAACATCGCCACGGATTTGAAACTCCATCACGACAATGTGCCTGCGCACACATCCTTTGCTGTGACGGACTACCTGGCCAAGGTAGGCGTGCCAACCATACCCCAGCCTCCCTACAGTCTCGACTTGGCTCCCCCAGACTTCTTTTTGTTCCAGCGACTCAAAACTCCGATGAAAGGATTGCATTTCGGGATGGTCGACAACATCAAAGCGGCTTGTACCAGGGCTTTCAAGGACATCCCGGAGAAGGATTACCGTGCCGCCGTCGATGCATGGACATCTCGCTGGACCCGCTGTATTGACGCAGGAGGAATGTATTTTGAAGAATATTGATGTGTTGTAACGATCGGATCAATAAATTCTTTGTTCTCGAGTCATTGACATTGCTTTCCGAACATACCTTGTATAATCCTCGGCTTCCTAAATGTAAGAAGCGACCGCGGGTCCTGCTCGGGCGCCGTGATATTATCCCGCCTAACCCTAAGCGGAGGCGCACCGAATAGCTTCGTTCATTACCAAGTTTTCCTATCCTTCTAACGTCATTCTTCTGAATGCTTAATACCCTTGCTTTTGGGATAACTTCTTGCATTTTCGATCATCCCCCCCCCCTCGTCGTATCGCGACATCTGGCTCACTCTTACATCGTACAAGGTATAGCGCCGCACTCGAGAGCACCCCCCTCTTCAAAATTCACTGCACCTCTCTGATTTTGGATACACTCACCCTCTTAAACATTTAAACTTTAACTTTCTTAAACATTTTTAAAAACTCTTTCCTAAGACTCAGAAGTTCTTATAATTCTCGAGCAATCTTTATGCCTTTTAAACTTTCTTTACGCAGCAATCCTTTCTTTCCATTTTTCCTTTTTGAGAGAGGAATAAAGACCGGAATTTTACCCCGGATAAGGCACCTCTTTAAAACTCCAATACCTTGTACCTTGTACATAAGTAATTGACGTACGCCATGGCACAAGCGCTGTATCCCGACATGACGTATCAAGTCAGAACAAGAATAAATGCGACAAACAGTACGGAACAACTCATATCCCCTCTGGAATTTAACGCTGAACTCTTGTCAGTTATCATCTAAGTTCTCTATATATAGTCAATTTACTTAAATAGAAGTTTCAAGAACATTTATTGAAGCTGAAGTGGAAATTACGGATTGCACAGTTTTTCCCATTTGCACTAAGTACTATCTTGTGGCTTTGAAGTAAATTTTTGAATTGGTAGTGACACCTCCAGGACTGGAAGTTCGTAATTAATCATTTTATTCTCTCTGAAAGTTGATGCTTAATCCATATCAGTCATTATCTAAGCTCTCTCTCTATGGCCAACCCTGAGAAATAGATCTTTCAAAGACATTCTTTTCAACCGGAAGTGAAAATTCCTAGTGAATCATTCGTACTCTTTTAGTATTTAATGCTGAATCTACATCTATTACCACCTTAGCTCTATCTATAGCCAATCTTGAGGAATCTATGTTTCAAATAAAATGAACATTTTTGAACTGAAGTAGAAAATTAATCGAAAGTTGAAATCGTTAGTGAACTATCCCCCCCCCCCCCCCCCCATCGCATTATCCTTTGGAATTTAAAGCCGAATACAAATTAGTCCTCGCTGGAGTTTTATCTGTAGCAGATTCTGAGAAATAAATGTTTCAAGGAAAAATTTTTCAGAGAAATCGTAATATGGCAAACATTTTTCCCACTAATAGACGCTTCATTTTTAGAAACTGTTCTTTTAAGTTTGTTCAGAAATTCGTTTCTTAGAACCAATTTCTTTCTAAGTTAATATCAGAAAGTTGCGAATAGTTTATATAGATTGGGTAAAATGGCTTTTGCAGAGGTTTAAAATGAAACGTCATAGGAAAAAATTCCTTCACATTAGCTTTGCGAAAAGTGTTTTTGACAAGATTAATGACTCTTCGCTATATTGCTTATGTAACTGTCATTACTTACCCTACATATACAGTGTAATGCATATGGGAAGTATTGTGACGGGGGTTGGAAATTTGAATTCTAGCTTTCGACGAAAGAGCATTTTTTAAGTACCTCTGAATTTGAATCGAATGCTTTTAAAGTTATGTCTATGTATGTGTATCTATGCATTTATGTTTGTGTGTGTATATTGTTACGAACGTGTAAAATGTGCTCACAGAAGACTCTTTTGAAAACTAGACGGAGAAAACACCCGTAAAGGCAATCTTTCCTATAACGTGAATCTAGGGTTGCCATATGCTGAAGTTCGGTTGCGGGTTGCCATATTTGACGATTTATCACCAATTTGGCGACTTCTTGAATGTTTGAGAAACACTTCGAAATAGCGAATATTCTACGAGTTATGAGAGATTTCTAGCAATATCTATAAAAAGTCTATAAAATGGTCTATCTCTCAGTTAAAGAACAAACAGTTCACGCGATACGAGCTACATTGAACTGTGACACTAGTCATTGTTTTTAGCCGGCCGTCCAATTAGCTGCTCTTAGTCCTCTGGACGAGTCGGACGGTCTGGGTCTTCAACTAGTCATTGTTTTGGTACGATTATAGTCATTAATTTGGTACGATTATAGTCATTAATTCTAACGCCGTTATTGGAGAGTTAATCTATGATTTATTATCAGAAGTACCCGCCGTTGCCCTAAATAATAACTGAAATAAAATTAAAACAGCATGAAATATGACATGATTTAAACAATCTTGCTTCCAATAAACTTAATGCAGTAGACAATATTAATATAAAGCAGTAAAGTCGCTTTCGAGTTATAAATCGTCATTACAATCAGACAAAATAGTATTTTAATTCTAGTACTTGTTTCGCTGGCCGATGTTGGGGAATTAAACTTAAATGAAATGCAGTCCCTCGAGTAAATCTCATTTTTTTTCTATATTTAAAAAAAAGTAACTGACTCCGCCACCGCTGTTTGACAAATTTCGCGTTCTTAGTGTTTTTCTGTTTCGTACGGCGTAGCGTTCATTGAGACTCAAAAGTTGAGCTTCCCCTGTTTAAAATCTAAATTAAAGATATTTTTAAAATTATAATAAATAAAAATAACTTATATTATTTTAAAAATATATCTGTACGAAATATATGTATCTTTTTTTGAAAATTGTTACACTTATACGGTGTTTTGAAAGAAGCATAGTTGTAAAAATGCCCAACTGTTAAACCCCGCCCTCACTGATAAGCTAAAACTAGAGGCTAGCTTCTAGAAAAGTGTGGCTATTCCTTCCCGCATTTTCAACCCTTTCAACACGTAACTCAATGCAATGTTTGGGTAAGGTATATGACGTTTCATCAATAGGTGAGGGGTTGAGGTTAGGATAAAAATTTCTTGGGCAAGGCTAATGGATCCGCCATTTTGGGTCACATGTAATTAATCTTAGCAGAAAAAATCCTATGTATTACTAAAAAAATATGAGGCATTTTCCACAAATAACATAATATTCACCTAAACTTAAAGAATATCAAGACCTAGAAATACATTAATAATGACTATCATTAAACTTAAGTAGTTTGTGATGTAGACTTAGCTCATTGTCACAGCAGCAATATCGCAAATCATCTGTTTACGTATTTGGAAGTTTTAGAAATAATAAATTTGATTTCCCTTTAAAATTTGCATTATACGAGTATCTCAGTTAGACAAAAGCTCAGTAGGCAAAGCTTAGCGAGCAGAATTAAAATTTAAATAAAATTAAATTTAATATTAGTAAAATTGCATCTTCTCGCAGGATGGCGATATGTTTTCGTTATATGTTTTGTACAATTTCGTTGCATAATTTGTAGTTTAAATGCATTTTATCGAGCAAATGCAATAACATGCATATATATAAGCAGTGAACATCAGTACAAGCATGTATATAAATTTAATTTCTTTGCATTTATTTAAAAAAATGTAAGCTACAGGACACATAGTCCCGGTAGCATCGCGCAAGATAAAATTCAATACAAAAATATACCGATTGAAATATTATAAAATACTTTAAAAAACAAACTACTGACAACAAATGATTTTTAAAAGCAATTTCTGATGAATAAAAACATCAAGATAATCGGAGAAGCTGTTTATTAAAATGTTGATGTAGTTCGTGAGTTATTTTACTTTTTATGCTCTTTTGAAGGGGAAAACTTTCTTCCGTAAGGGCGTGTCACCCAGTTTCTCCGTCTCATACAAAAAAAAAATATAGCTAACAAAAATGTTAAATCTGGTACTTTTATAGAGAAAAGATAGAAAAATACGCTGAAATAAACCTTTTTTCTATTTAAACTTTATTTCGGCTTGAAACAGATCACAAATCCAGCTTAGCGAGCACCAGAGAGTAGGAGGCAAAGCCTCCCGACTCACCAGACGAATTACGGGATTGGTAAACGTAGCGAGCAAGGTGAGGAACCTCCTAGTATTGCAAAAATTGCATGGAAATCGATCACGTATTTTATGAGATACTAAGATTAGAAGTAAAAATTTTAATTTTTACTTTTATGTATTAATGTTGCATATAAAATATGAAATATTTTTAGCCAGAAAACTTATTTTTATTAAGCTTCACAAATTAGTAAAAAAATTATGTAAATCTTTTGGGTCTTTCATAAGTTATAAGTAACATTACATAGAAAGACGGAGAAGTAAACGGACACATGATTTAAATTCTCGTTATTTCGTATTTAACTGTGAGGTGAAAAAACTATCAAAGTATTATCTTTCCTCAGCCTCATTGGTTAAGGGTAAGCGTCAGTAAATCTTCTGCCCTATCCGCCCTTTGTAAACTTTCGCAGAACACGTTTTTCGCAGAATTTCTGCTGAAACAGTTGCGAAATATTTTCTGAAAAATAAAATGCAATGCTTAGATTATATTAAAGCTAAATTTAATACTCAATAAAAATAGAATATATTACTTTCCCTGCAATACATGGTAATGTATAAGGAAAGTATTGGAATCATGCCGAAAATCGCAACTCGAGTTTTCGACGGATCTACACGTTTCGAGACCTCTAGAATACGAAAAAAACATTTTTAGCGTGACGTCTGTGTGTGTGTCTGTGTGTCTGTGTGTCTGTGTGTCTGTCTGTCTGTGTGTCTGTCTGTGCAGATATTGTATCCACTCTAACTAAAAAACTAATGGACCGAATTTCACAAAATTTGGTAGGTAAGTTACTTGTGAGTGAGTCTGGTGCTGATTAGTTTTGGGTACGATTCGGGATAAAAGAACCCGCCTTTTTTGCGAAATGGCCCGCAAAAGCTTGTATCCACTCTAACTGAAAAACTAATGGACCGAATTTCACAAAAATCGGTAGATGAGTCACTTGTGGGTTACTCTGGTGCTGATTAGATTTTGCTACGATTCGGACAAAAATGACCTGCCTTTTTTGGCAAAATGGCCCCCAAAAATCGTCCAAATCTTAATTAAAGAACTGGGTATACTCAAATATATCCATTAAATGCCGATTTAATACGTAATTTTTAACGACGAAAAGAATAAGACCAACCCCATTACACTAGGACTATCCATTCTCGAGATATTTTAGTTTTTCGTACTTTCCCTACGCCACCTTTGAAAATAAGCCCGGTTACCGAATGAGAACGAAAATTCAATTAAAATAAAGAGAACGTGGATATAAGTCTGCAGGGAAAGTCATGTGCTGCTCACATCAGATTTTTTACTTTCCCTGCAATACATTGTAATGTATAGGGGTTACTCTGGTGCTGATTAGATTTTGCTACGATTCGGAAAAAAATGACCTGCCTTTTTTGGCAAAATGGCCCGCAAAACTCATCAAAATCTAAACTTAAGAACTACGTATGCTCAAATATAGCCATTAAATGCTTGTTTAATACGTAATATTTAGCGAAGAAAAGAATAAGACCAACCCCATTACACTAGGACCAGCCGTTCTCGAGATATTTTAGTTTTTCGTATTTTTCCTACACCATTTTTGAAAATAAGTCCAGTTTTCAAATGAGAACGAAAATTGAATTAAAAGTGAATTAAATTTAATTTAAATAAATAGAACGTGAATATAAGTCTGCAGGGAAAGTCATGTGCTGCCCACATCAGATTTTTTTTATTGTAATCCAAAATATATTTGGTGCTGCGGTCTGTTGTTATTAAATTCATGCCGACTAATTTTATTTTTAATGAACATTTTTAAATGTATATTCCTTCTAATGCGGTATTAAGTACAACAGATCATATATAATAATGCCGCAATCACGAAAAGGTAATTGAACTTGGACTTGACGATAAAGGAACTTGAAGAGAACGCTGCAGTCCTCAGTGATGTACATTCATATCCCCTCATCAAATTTATAGAATGAGAAATTACCTTTCCGTGAGTGTGGCATTATCATATATGATATGTCGTTGTATTTAATACTGTATCAAAAGGAATGAACATTTAAAAATGTTCATTAAAAAATAAAAATAGTCAGTATGAATTAAATTACGACAACAGATGGCCGCACTAAAAATATTTTTGGATTAAAATAAAAAATATATTCTATATCTTATTGAGTATGGAATTTAGTTTTAATATAATCTAAGTATTGCATTTTATTTTTCAGAAAATATTTCGCAACTGTTTGAGCAGAATTTCGGCGAAAAACGTGTGCTGCAAAAGTTAACAAAGCGCGGATAGGGCAGAAGATTTATTGACGCTCACCCTTAAGAAACATCTCAAAATCCATCGCGTGGTTCAGGAAGTATTTAAGTTAGAAGCTCGAATTGAAATTTTCATTATCATATGAGACAAAAGATCCTCTGACTAAACTTAGCTCAGGGTCCCACAAATCTGTTAATCCACTAAAGCACCTGAAATTACTTATGATTTCATTTATTAAACAAAATACGTATAAACCAAGAAGGAATGGAGCTAAAGCGTTAAAATTTCATGGTAGGAAAACGTCAAAATCATTTGAGACAATAATTCAGGTGGCGCTGGTATAAGCCCTACTGCATTATATGTATTTTTATGGTTACAGATGTAGTATAATCCATTTTTCATTTTTAGCGATTTTAGGTGAGATTCTGGCAATCCCTGCTATGATTTGGAGAGCATTCCATTCTGGCGTGCCTTGCCGCAACTTTTGTCGCCAAGGTGAAAATCATAAAATTTAAAACTTTTCTGATTTTCATGTTGTGCTCTATGAGTCTCAGAACACTAGGTCGGACGGTCTGGGTCTCAACAACAACAACAACAAACAGCTGTTGCTACGTGAGACCTACGACAGCCAGCGGGGCCGGATTCTGTAATGCTTTTTTAGCGGGCGTAGGCCAATGTTTGCATTGCTACAGATCAACTGTTGCACATACGGCTACAAAATGGCGACAGCGACAAAAGACGCAGAAAGGGTTGCCAAAATGGAATATTGCGATTTTTACCTTGGCGACAAACCGACGATAGAAGATGACAAAAGACGCGGAAAGGGTTGCCAAAATGGAATATTCTCCAAATCATATCAGGGATTGCCAAAATCTCACCTAAAATCCCCAAGAATAAGAAAGGGATTATATTACATCTGTTCTATATTTGTATTTAAAGGCTAGAATTGAGTTAAATATTATTTATTTAAACTGTTTATTTTACAGAAATAAATTATCAGCGTAATTAGAACACAATTAGAGGATACTTGGAAGACATTTCTATTGGAGATAACTGCATCAATGGACCAGTTTCGCGGTTATGCGTTGTCATCATGACATAGCCGGTATCTGAAATTGTAGCAAGAAAGCTTGCTATTTTATTCCTTTCATGTAGCCAGAATCGAATTCATATACAATTTAGCCCCAACATTGCGGCATATAGCAAGTTTTCTTGCTGCCATTGCAAATAGCGGCTATTCCATGTTAATGAGCACATGAGCGCAAACTAGTCCATGGATGCAGTTATTTGCAAAGAGAGGACCTTAAAAATTTTGGGGAACGCCATTTACAAACGGGTTCTGTGATTTTGAAAAAATAATATGCATTCAAATTTATTTTACATGACTATTTAATATTGTCACCTTATATTCTGTATCGCATTGTATAATTAAGAACAAATACTTATTACTTCTGCTTATAATATGAGAACTTTAATTTAAAAATAATAAAAATACATGTGCTAAACACTACGCCTTTTTATTGCATCAAATGAGAACAGATGTGACTTTGCTAGCATTAGTGACACCTATAATTTTAAAACCATTTTGATATTTCAATCTTATTATGCACAGGAGTGTTATCTCTGTCTCTGTAACTCCATGGTATAAGCATTAAAACACATCTATATAAATAATATTGTAAATCTCTCTATGGGTGTGTTTGACTGTTGGTTAGTCTCATCATCACCAGAGAACATCTACAACGAATTTCATGAAACTTTGAGGTTAGTCTTGGAATAGCTCCACTCAAAATTTAGTCTATGTTTGGAATTCCTGGGACCAGGGGTTGCCAAGATATTAATAAAAACACTGAATTAAACTATTCCATAGAGATAGAATTATGCAGACGATATTTTTTCCCCCAATTTATTTGAAGAAATTATATCATGCTGCTTAGCAACGGAATTAAACCCAATATGTTTATACGGCAGACGATTTTTATTAAAACTTTTCCGATTTAAATAATAAAGAAATGTGTATCAAATAAATTTGATCGAAATTGTAACTTTGGCTGGATTATACAATTACCGCCTTCGCATTTAAAGATCCCGGGATTTACCGATATTTTCAATTTCTTATGTTATCTGTTTTGTTTTGCAAATATTTTTCAAATTCATATATTGAAGTACGGGAATATCTTTTAATACAAGGGTATATCTTCTAATCTACGAAAATATTAGTAAGTTTTGAATAACAATGTCATTTAGAACACTATGAGAATATGCACATGATTGTGAATTTTAAGTGTCTATATATTGTATATTCCGTACGAAGAACGGTTATACTGCTAGTTAATAATACGATTCTCCTCTATATTGAAAATTCCAATATTAATATTCAAAGAATTTCTGTTATATGTCATTAGTATATTGCGGAAATTTTGACTTTAAAGATAATTTTTCAACAGGAAGTTAAAAAATCTGATGATGGCAGCACATGACTTTCCCTGTAGACTCATATTCACGTTCTCTTTATTTCTTCAATAATTCATTAAATTGAGTTTAATTGCACAAAATAACACTCATAGTTATTTTAAATTACACTGAATTTACACTTTTAATTCGATTTTCTTTTTCATTTGGTAATTGGACTTATTTTCAAAGGTGGCGTCCCAAAACCCAAAATATCTCGTTAACGGCTAGTCCAAGAGTAAGGGGGTTGGTCTTATTTTCTTCGGCAAAAATTACGTATAAAGAAATTAATTGATATGTTTGAGCATAAGTAGCCTTTTATTTTAAATTTTGACGATTTGTGGGTGCCATTTCGCAAAAAATGGCAGGTTCTTTTATCTCGAATCGTACCAAAATCTAATCAGCACCAGGGTCACCCACAAGGGACTTATCTACATAAATTTATGAAATTCGGTCAACTAGTTTTTCAGTTAGAGTGAATACATGCATTGCACAGACAGACAGACAGACACGCACGCAGATGCTATGCTAAAAATAGTTGTTTAGTGTTCTAGAGGTCCCAAAACGTGTAGGTCCGTCGAAAATTCGCGTTGTGATTTTCGACACGATACTTCCTCTGCAATATATGATAATGAGTTGTAGGGGAAGTAAAAATAAGCTAATTTTACAAGAAGTTAATACAGTTTAAAATGTATAATATTAAAACCGCTTTTATGTCATTATTTTTGCTTCCACATTACACAAAAGATAAATCTATTTACTTAATTAACTTTCAATGGAATGTTAATAAACTTTTTACAACCAACAGTAAAAATAATGTAGCTTTAAGGAGATAATTTGTTTTTATTTCTTTCTCATTTTTTATTAAAGCGGTTTTGTAGAACGGCGAATTTTTTTTCAGTATTACTAAGTGAATCTTTATAGATTTTTTTACTTTCCCTGTATAGGGAAAGTATTGGAATCATGCCGAAAATCGCAACTCAAGTTTTCGACGGATCTACATGTTTTGAGATCTCTAGAATACGAAAAAACTATTTTTAGCGTGACGTCTGTGTGTGTGTCTGTCTGTGTGTCTGTGCAATGTATGTATCCACCCTAACTCAAAAACTAATGGGCCGAATTTCCTAAAATTTGGTAGATGGATCTGATCCTGGTGCCGATTAATTTTTAGTAGGATTCGAAAAAAAAAAGAACCCGCCCTTTTTTGCGAAATGGTCCGCAAAAATTGCTTGTATCCACTCTAGCCAAAAAACTAATAAACCGAATTTTACAAAATTCGGGTGATACGTCGCTTGTGGGTTACTCTGGTGCTGATTAGATTTTGGTATGATTCGGAAAAAAATAACCTGCCTTTTTTTGCAAAATGGCACGCAAAAATTGTCAAAATCTAAAATAAAAATCTAAGTATGCTCAAATATATCCATTGAATGCTAGTTTGATACGTAATTTTTAACGAAGAAAAGAATAAGATCAACCCCATTACACTAGGACTAGCCCTTCTCGAGATATTTTAGTTTTTCGTATTTTTTCTATGTCAGCTTTGAAAATAAGTCCAGTTACCAAATGAGAACGACAATTGAATTGAAAGTGAATTAATTTAATTAAAATAAAGAGAACGTGGATATAAGTCTCCAGGGAAAGTAATGTGCTGCCCACATCAGATTTTTATTTTCCCTACAATAGATGGTAATGTATAGAGAAAGTGTTGGAATCAGGTCGAATATCTCAACTCGAGTTTTCGACAATACGCATTTAAGGATCTCTAGAATACGAAAAAACAATTTTTAACGTGACGTCTGTGTGTGTGGGTGCGTGCCTATGTGTCTGTCTGTACAGATTTTGTACTCATTCTATCTCAAAAACTAATTAACCAAATTTCATAAAATTTTATATGTAACTTGTAGGTGGCCCTGATGCTGATTAGATTTTGGCACTATTGGTGATAAAATAACTTGCCTTTTATTTGTGTAATGGTCCGCAAAATTCGTATGTGTCCACTTTAGCTGGAAAACTAATTGACTAAACTTCACAAAACTTGGTAGATAAATCACTCCTGAGTTACCCTGGTGCTGATTAGATTTTGGTACGATTCGGGAAAAAGAACCTAACTTTTTTTGCAAAATGGCCCACAAAAATCGTTAAAATCCAAAATAAAAGACTACGTATGCTTAAATGTATCAATTAAATGCTTGTTTCATCCGCAAATTTTGATGACGGAAAGTACAAGATCCCCCCTATTACTCTAGAACTAGCTATTTTCCAGCTATTTTAGATTTTTCGCATTTTTGCTAACGCCGGCTTTGAAAATCCGCCTCGTTACCAAATGAAAACGAAAATTGAATTAAAAGTGGAAATTCAGTGTAATTACAAATAATTATGCATGTTATTTTATGCAGTTAAACTCAATTTAATGAATTAGTAAAGAAATTTAAGAGAAACTGAATTTGAGTCTGTAGTGAAAGTCTTATGCTGCCCACATCAGAATTTTTACTATGCAATTTACCTTTCTGTTACACAGTTAATTTGAATAATTGAATGATATATAAATATGTTTATCCTTTGATCTTCTAAAATCAGAAATAAAAGTAAATATCTCTTGCGTCTACTTTAAATTTAGAAGTAACGATAATAGTCGCAATAGCACAGTTACGTACGGGAAAACACAGCCTCATTCGACCAGTCATAGTAATTTGGTTCTTTACTGATTCATATGCTATCTAACATTACTACTCGAAGGAAAACGGTTTCAGTTGGCGTTTACTTTGTCCCTGATTTAAAGTAGGATACTGCGAGATAATTCAAATTAATACCTGGATGGTGGAACAGTAGTATGACTTAGCTTAAACCGGGATAGTGTAATTCCTGGTTAAATTTTATTATAAACTAGCATGATTACCCGCCGTTGATTGGTATTGGTGCCAGAGGCGACTCGCGTATAGGCACTGTGGCACTGCGGGAGCAACAGTGCTCTCTCTCCCTCGCAGCCTCGCGTGCAGCTTCCTATGTGCGCATGCGTACAACAGTCAAACACCATGCCGCCAACAGTCAAACAACGTGTGCAGCTTCCTATATGCCCAAGGGCACAACAGTCAAACACCACGCTTCACAGTTCCAGCGGCATGGTGTTTGACTGTTGTGCGCATGCGCACAACAGTAAAAAAAAAAAAAAAAAAAAAAAAAATATATATATATATATATATATATATATAATATATATATATATATATATAATATATATATATATATATATATAATATATATATATATATATATATATATAATATATATATATATATATATAATATATATATATATATATATATATGTATATATATATATCATATATATATATATATATATATATATATCGTATATATAATATATATATATCTTTGAAAATTATTCGTGGTATTTTGAATATGTAATAACCAATTTTAGAAATATTTTTATATATATTGTTGCTTCCATTTGAAACAGTTCTGCACTTATGTGTTTATGGATGTGAAATACTATTTGTGAAATGCTATCTGTATCTAGTATAGACAAACATATTGTATATAATTGTTTATCATTGTTATCTTGGCATTAAGTTTTGATTTCTGGTTTTAGCAGATTTTCCTCTACCATAGGCTATAATTACTGTATATCTTCAGGTGTCTATAGGTGGTTAATTTGTTAATCTGCCATGCCCTAGAACAAATTAATGTTTTATCGTTTGGTTAAATTTGAATATTATTCTATCACTTTTATGGATTTTAATCTGCAATAACATACTTCGCTAATAACAGCATAAGAAGTAGTTTAAAAGTGCCAACTTGTTTCGGAAGTAAAAAGCTGCCTTCCTTTACATGGTAAAATATTCAGAACAACCACATCACCTTAGACATCCCTAGTAGCAATATTGTGTATCTTAGCGTTTTATTGGAAATATTTCTAATGTAACGCCAGCGTTGACTATACATTGTTTGCGATTATTGGCTAGATATTGTCATTACAATATTTCATAAATATTGTCGTTACATTGTGAATATTTCCAATATTTGTAATATATTGGCAGCTATTACTAGCCAAACATTGGGTTATATACTGTCATGTCAATATTAACCATAAACGGTCGGATATGTTGGTGCTGATTAGATTTTGGTACGATTCGGAAAAATAGAACCTGCATTTCTTGTGAAATGGCCCGTAAACATCGTCTAAATCTGAAATAAAAAAAATTAAAATATATTTGAATGTTTTCATCAGATGAGAGTTTCATGCGTAATGTTTGAAGACGAAATAAATACGACCAATCTCATTTCTCTAGAAAAAAAAAATTCTTAAATTGTCTTAAGTTTCCTATTATTTTATAATTTTTCAAAAATCTAGCGACTCACTAACGGAAAATAAAAAGTTCTAAAACTGTAAATTGCATGTCATTTTGTGAAATAAAACCCAATTAATGGATTGTGTAAAAACAAAACAAAACCGGAAGACATAAATATGAACCTGTCATATTTAAGAGAAAGTCACGTGCTGCCCACATCAGATAATTCATTTCAGCTTTGTTTAGAGAGTTTGAAAGATTTATTTTTTATAAACTTCAATTGTCTGTATCTTTACTATCAAAGACAAAAAATTCCCCTCCTCCTTAAAACATTTCCCTTCTGAATCATTATAACAACATAGTAACGTAAATATATATTATATAAAATTAACATAAGAGAGTCACTATATTCTTCTCATAATTTATATCATGAAATATTAACGAAATACAGAGGATAATTCAAAAGTTTAAAAATATATTACTCTTAAAGAGCAGGATTGCTTTAAACCATTATCCTTCTTTTATCAAGGCAAAATTTCCCCTTCAGAGGCTAATTAACATCACCGGTTAAAGTTAATTAGATGCAATTATGCTTTATCCCGTCCTATCCATCAACTTTACAGAAAATGAATTGTTTATCTGTGAGAAAATTTATATATGAGATTTATATATGAGAAAATTTATTTAGGTACTTGCCAACTATTACTTTTTTAATACATGGTTATATATAAAGAAATATTGGTAACATGTTGAAAATTAGAACTAGAGTTTTCGACGGATCTGCACATTTCAGACACTGTATAACGCGAAAAATCTCTTTTTAGAGTGACGCCTCTCTCTCTTACTCTATGTGTGTGTGTGTGGAATGTATGTATCCACTTTATCTCAAAAAATATTGGAAGATATTTTACAAATTTCGTTAGATATGTCACTTGTAGGTTACCCTGGTGCAGATGAGATTTTGATACGATTAGAAAAAAGAAAACCTGCTTTCATACGCAAAATGTCCTTTTGGCAAACTTTGAAATGTAAAACTATATATGTATTTATATGTTGCATTAATATGCTTGTTTTATAAGTAAATTTTTAACGACCAAACGAATAAGACCAACTTCAATACTCTAGGGTTGGACCGTTCTCAAGATATTAAGGTTATTGAAATTTTGAGAAGTTGACCAACTTTTTTACTGTAGTCAAAATTATCCGATGAAATTTCTTAAAATCTGGTACGTAAGTCACTGCTGATTACATTTCGGTACGATTAAAAAATCCCTAACAGCATTTTTTTCACAGTGATGTAAGATTTACGTCAAACTGCGACTTTGGGACGTCACAGGACGTCGCAGTACGTCTCGTTAATGTCATATTGAGGTCACAGCGAAATCATTTTGGTCATTTTCATGGTCGTTTGTGACGTCGCATATTAACTTGTTTATGACGTCACGTTGTAATTGTCATTGTAATGTCGTCACATTGTTACATGTTATTTAAATTGTGGAAACGTCACAGAATATAGTCACAATGAAGTTATAAAGTTACTAATACGTAACGTCGCATAGAAGTCACAAATATGATGTCACATTGTGACCCTGGTGTCACGTGACAACAACGTCACAGTCACACATGTGACGATCTTTGCTGCGAGGGATGGGATTGAATTTATTCTGTAAAATGGACCACGAAAACGTCAACACCTTAAATAAAAGACTAAATATGCTTAAACGAATCTGCGATTACTGAAGTTCGCATTGTTTTTAAATTGTTAATGACTGCGACTATAAAGCATTGTTAATTTAACAAATAAAAGAAATATTAATATAATATCTCTCACCGATTAATTAATTATAATTATTTAATTTAATCTCAATATTTTAATATCGTCAAATAATAATTTTAATTTATATGTAATTTTGAGAAACAAAATCTCTCATCAGTGTTATAATTTATGTTTATCTTTTTGAATAGTAATTTCTATAGCTTCTCACCTGACATAATTTACAAAATTTTACCAGAGAATCGATTAAACGTTTGTTTTATTCGTTTTGCAAAAAAAAAAAAAAAATTACTCATAAGACCAACTTTATTACTCTAGTAAGAACTGTTTTTGAGATATTAAGGTATTTTGGAATTTTGAGGAGATGGCGGCATTTTGCCTAACGAAAAGTTGAATAATGGAAAACAAGATGCATTAAAATTGTAAACTGGGATATAATATCCCTGATCACGAATTGAACATTTTTAAGGTGATGTCTGTGTGTGTGTATGTGTGTGTGTGGAGATGATATTTCACGAACGAATGGAGCGATTCGAATGAAATTTGGTACAAAAATCACAATTCATGGATACTGGAAGCTTATTGTTTTTAAACATAATCGAATGTCCAGAACCCTCCTAAATTCTCGAGTGAAATTTTGAAAATATCATCAAAAAATCAAAATCTTTAATAAAGTTACGCAAATAGACATTTCTCATGTAATATTTCCTTAGAAAACGATTGGCATAAATTTTAGAACGCTAGCATGAACCGCTCTCGAGATATTGCACAATTTTCAAATAAATTTATCAAAGAATCCCATTAATAAAAAAAAATATATTAACTGTTGAAAAACATGTTCACTTTTCGTATGTAATATTATACGATAAATTTGCTGACATGATTCTCGTGGATCTAGTTCGTTCCATTCATAAGAAAAGATAATTTGAGTAATACTTTTGTATTTGAACGCCAATAGTCATTTACCTGCTATAAGAATAACTTGTTTCTAAGTCGATAACGCTTGGCGAGATTTTGGCGACGAATTTGGCGGAATGTCGCCAACTTGGTGACTTTTTTAAATGTTGCCAAATTAACGAAAATCTTGTTAAATGGATAAAAATGACGTTCAATCAATGAAAATGACGACTAATTGTCGAAAATTCAATATCTTGGAAAGAATATAAGTATCTACTATAAGAAAAACCTATTACTTTCCTTATATACATAATGTATAAGGAAAGTATTGTGACGGGGTCGAAAATTCGAATTCGAGTTTTCGACGGGAGAGCACGTTTCAAGCATCCCTGATCACGAATCAAACATTTTTGAAGTGATGTCTGTGTGTGTGTGCGTGTGTGTGTGTGAAAGTATGTGTGTGTGTGTGTCAGTGAGTCTGTGGAGATGATAACTGACGAACGAATGGACCGATTCGAACCAAATTTGGTACAAAAATCACAATCCGTAAACACTGGACGCCTATTGTTTTTATACGTAATCGAATGCTCAGAACCCCCCTAAATTTTCGAATGAAATTTTGAAAAAATCGCCAAAAAATCAAAACCGCTAATAAAGTTACGCAAATAGACAATTCTTATGTAATTTTAAATTAGAAAACGATTGGCATAAATTTTAGAACGCTAACATGAACCGTTCTCGAGATATTGTACATTTTTTAAAAAAATGTTGAAAAAGACACATAAAAAAAAATTCCTATTGAGAAACATGTTCACTTTTCATATGTAATACCATGCGATAAATTGAGTGCCATCATTCTCGTGGATCTTGTTCGTTCCATTCATGAAAAAATATACTTTGAATAATACTTTTGTATTTGAACGCCAATAGTCATTTATCTGCTGTAAGAATAACTTTTTTCTTAGTGCATAACGCTTGGCGAGATTTTGGCGACGAATTTGGCGGAATGTCGCCAACTTGGCGACTTTTTTGAAATGTTGCCAAATTAATGAAAATCTCGCCAAATGGATAAAAATGATGCTAAATCAATGAAAATGACGACTAATTGTCGAAAATTCAATATCTTGGAAAGAATATTAGTATCTAATATAAGAAAAACCTATTGTTTTACTGTAAAAGTAGTAAATTCATTACATTATATAAGGACAGTCATGTTTTGCCCACATCAGATTTTTTCTGATTAGTTTAGAAGTTTGAGTGATTGTTTTATAAACTTCAATTGTTTGAATCTTTACTGTCAATTCGACGAAATTTTACAAATTTTGGTAGATACGTCACTTCTGGATTATACTGGAGTTCTTTTGATTTTTATTCAAAATGACTCCAAAAATAGTCAAACTGTGAAATATCAGACCAAATATGCTGTGATGTTTTATATGCTTGTTTAATACGCATGTTAAACGACAAATAAGACCAACTCCATTACTCTAGAATGGTCCAAAATCGAAATATTAAGGTTATTGATATTTTTAGAAGCTGACAATGTTTTTTAGTGTAATTAAAAACTATCAGACAAAATTTCTTAAAATTTGGTAGGTAAGTCACTTGGTAATTACCCTGACGTTAATAAGTTATTGATTTAAACGTAATTTGTATTGACAAAACGAATAAGACCAACCATATTACTCTATTAAGAATCGTTTATCGAGGTATTTCAATTTTTTGGAATTTTGAGGAAATGGCGGTATCTTAAAATGCATTAAGTTGCCCAATGAAAAATACGACGTATTAAAACTATAAACAGGGATATCAAGTAATATCAGTGTTAATTTCAGCAATTAAATTCAACTTAATGGATTATGAATTTGAGTTTGTAAGGTAAGTCATATGCTGTCCACATCATCTTTTTTACTTTTTTATATATATATATATATATATATATATATATATATATATTATATATATATATATATATAATGTATAAGAAAAGTCTTGTGACGGGGTCGAAAATTCGAATTCAAGTTTTCGACGGAAGAGCACTCAAGCATCCCTGAACACGAATCAGACGTTTTTAGGTGATGTCTGTGTCTGTCTGTCTGTCTGTGTGTGTGTGTGTGTGTGTGTGTGTGTGTGTGTGTGTGTGTGTGTGTGTGTGTGTGTGTGTATCAGTGAGTCTGTGGAGTCGATAACTCACGAACGAATGGAGCGATTCGAATGAAATTTGGTACAAAAATTACAATCCATGAATACTGGAAGCTTATTGTTTTTAAACACAATCGAATGTTCAGAACCCCCTAAATTTTCGAGTGAAATTTTGAAAAAATCATCAAAAAATCAAAACCTTTAATAAAGTTACGCAAATAGTCATTTCTTATTTAAATTTTCTTTAAAAAACGATTGACAAACTTTAGAACACTACCATGAACCGTTGAGATATTGCACATTTTTCAAATAAATTTATCAAAACATCCCATTAAAAATATTAACTGTTGAGAAATATGTTCACTTTTCATATACTATATCAGGCGATAAATTGGGTGACATCATTCTCGTGGATCTAGCTCGTTCCATTCATGAGAATATATACTTTGAGTAATACATTTGTATTTGAACTCCAATAGTCATTTAACTGCTATAAGAATAACTTATTTATCTGTCCACAACGCTTGGCGAAATTTTGGTGACGAATTTGGCGAAATATCGCCAACTTAGCGAGTTTTTTAAATGTTATCAAATTAACGAAAATCTCGCCAAATGGATGGAAATGACGCTGAATCAAAGAAAATGAAGCCTAATTGACGAAATTCCATATCTTTGAAAGAATATAAGTATCTACTATAAGAATAACAAATTTTTTTTAACTGTAAAAGTAGTAAATTCATTGCATTATATAATAAAAGTCATGTGCTGCCCACATCAGATTTTCTAGATTAGTTTAGAGGTTTGAGTTATTGTTTTATAAACTTCATTTGCTTGAATCTTTAATGTCAAAGAAAAATTTCTGCCTGTTCCTTAAATAATTCCCCTTCTAAATTAATATAACAACATATTAACGGAAACATATTATAAAACTTATAGCGAATAAACCCTATTTTCTTCTCATAATTTATATCATGATATATTAATTCAAACTTTTAAAAAGGGGATATGCTTGAAGAGCAGGATTGCTTTAAACCATTATCCTCCTTTAATCAAGGCAAAAATTCCCCTGCAAAGAATAATTAACATCACAGGTTAAAGTTAATTAGGTGCAATTATGCGTTATCCAGCCTTATCCATCAACATTTTAGAAAATTAATTATTTAACAGTAAGTTGAATATATGAGAAGATTTATTTAGGAATTAGCCAACTATTAAAGTCCTTACAACACATGGTAATGTTAAAAGGAAATATTTGCACGCATCGAAAATCGAAAATGCGAGTTTTCGAAGGATTTGCTGAGGTTTGTGTGCGAGTCTATCCAGTGCATGTATCTATCACCCTTAGCTCAAAAACTATTCGAATAAATTTTTCAAAATTGCGTAGATAAGTCACTCGTGGGTTATTATGGTGCTGATTAGATTTTGGTATTATTCGGACCAACAGAAACTGCATTTTTTTGTAAAACGGTCGGCAAAAATCGCAAAAGTAACACTGAAATATAAAACTAAATATGCTAAAATGTTTTCATATGTTTGTTTTATACGTAATTTTTAAGTATAAAACGAATAAGACCAATTTTATTACTCTAGTATGGACTATTGCCGAAATATTGAGGAGCTGAGAATGTGGAGGAGCTGAGAATGTTTTGCATCGTAGTTAAAAACTATTCGATGAAATTTGTAAAATTTGGCAAGTAAGCCACTTGTAGATTACCCTGACGTTGATTGAATTTCAGTAAGATTAACAAGAAAGATTAATCATGCATAAAGCATTGATTATGAAACACTTTCCAACTTCAATGCAATTTCATTTAAACATCTCTAAAATGCGATACACTCCACGGTAATATTTTAAAAATTATCACGACACTACATTAATTTATTATATTTGAAAACTTAAAACTTCATCGAAAAAAAATGAACTTAATTCAAATGACGGCATTGAAATATAAATTGCCTGGTTTAAACATCTCTAAAATGCGATACATTCCTCGGTAATATTTTAAAAATTATAATAATACTACAATAATTTATTATATTTGAAAACTTCATCGAAAACAACTGAAATTTATTTAAATGACGCCATCGCAATATAACACGCTTGGCTCTCTCTATAAAAGCAGCATTTCATTCATAACATTTTTTCCATTCATTTCATTCATCACAATACTATAATTATATATTTTATTTAAAAACTTAAGACCATGAAGGTACAAGTAATTAAACTCTATGCTTAAAACTTCATTGAAAAAATCGTCCTTCTCTCTGTAAAATCAATGAATATTTCAGTCATATCAGCTATATCGCAGGCTTCATGAGCTCAATAATTTTGCTTTAAAGAAATGCAGCAATTCTTATACAACTCATTCTACATATTTTACTGTTTACATTTTCCATAAGTGAAAAATAGGCTTCGTTGTAGAAATAATCAAATTTGGATGATTATTTAAACTCAAATATATTGTAATTGCGTTGTTTCAGTATGTAGATGCACAGAATTTAAGCAAAAACAAAGCGGTTTTAGGACGGATACAACACTAAATATGAATTAAAAAGAACTTTAAAAATCACGATTTTGACACAAGATGGATGCCATATATTATTTTGAAGTGGGTCACGTGATCACTTCATACAAGAGGTGTAATTATTATTCAAATTTTTATTTAAAAAACTACTAAATATATTTTGCTAAAACTTTTTTTATATATTTTATGGGATAATTTGAATTTTTTCTAAAATTTTCGAAGCAATTTGTGAATTTTAAATCCGTTTAAAAATGTTTGAAAAATTAGGTCCCATAGGGTTCAAATGTATTTCATTTTTTTAACCCGGGTTCAATCCAAAACTAATTGGGTGATATTATTCATTTATATTCCCATAGGTCCCACAGACCGTCTGAACAACATACTAAAATTTTATTTTGATTAAGTCATTTTTACGGCAGTTATTGTGCTAACGGGCAGACAGACAGACAGACAGAATGAACAAAGACATAAATACTTTTCAACTTTGTAAAGCGTTAACAACCCGGGTTCAATTCAAAACTAATTGGGTGATGTTATTCATTTATATTCCCATAGGTAGCACAGACCGTCTGAACAACATACTAAAATTTCATTTGTAGTAAGTCAATTTTACGGCAGTTATCACGTTAACGGACAGACAGACAGACAGAATGAACAAAGTCATAAACACTTTTTAACTTTGTTGTAAAGTGTTCATGAAACAAGCGTTTTTGTGAAATGACCCTCAAAAGCGCCAGAATCTTAAAATAAAGGACTAAGTATGTTTAAAAGAATTCATTAAATCCTTATTTCATATGTAATTTTTATCAACAAAACGAAAAAGACCAACTCAATTACTTTAGGGAGAACCAATTTCGAGATATTTAATTTTTTTTAAACATGTAACATTTTATTTTCATTTTATGCACTTGTTTACCTGCTTAAACGAATTCCTCTTAAAATACCCTTTTAAGCAGTTAAGCAAGTATGTAGTAGGTAAACATGTGCGTAAAATTACCTATTTAAAACAGTCTTTTAAGCGTAGTGCAATTCTCTTATAAAATAGTAAAATAACACATTCAAATAGATAACGTAATTTTTTTAAGTATGCAACATTAAGCGTGTAACATTTTTAAGTGGGCAAAATTTACCAGTTTAAATGTGCCATTATAATAACAACAAACTCAGATTATTGTGGGTTTTTAATTCTTTGAAATAAAATATAATGCTTTTTTTCTGTAGAATTTCATAAAAACAGAGCTCAAGCCCACGGAATCCACATATTGGGCCAAAGTTAAGATCGCGTTTCTATTGCAGTAACAGCATCTGTGAACCGATTTCGTGATTTTTATGTGCTCGTCAGAAATGTTATGTCAACTACGTTGTAAAACTGAATTTGTCTGACTATATATATATAGATTCGTAAAGGTACGGCATATTTCAATTTTTCTTGTTGTCAGTGCAGGTATCAGCTATTCTGTGCTGATGAGCTTTCAAAAGGGCTAAGCCGGTCTATGGATGCTGTTATTTGCAATGAGAGATCAATTCTAAGTTAGAGAACGTCCCCTTGGGTACTTTGAGTGTGATAGCAATCTTATTACTTGCGCTGAAAGTACCTTTAACCCAACTTTAAATACCTTAATGTAACTGTATGCAATTTTTCTTTATGTAACTATAACTCCAACTAGATACAATTTTTCTGAATCCAACTGTAGCTATAACTAGTTACAATTTTACTTAATATAACTGTAACTAGTTAAAACTTTTCTTAGTGTAACTGTAACTAGTTACAAATTTTCTTAGTGTAACTGTAATTAGTTACAACGTTATTTAATATAACTGTAACTAGTTAAAATTTGTCTTAGTGTAACTGTAACTAGTTACAATTTCTCTTATTGTAACTATAACTAGTTACAATTTTTCTTAATGTAACTATAACTAGTTACAATTTTTCTTAATCTAACTGTAACTAGTTACAATTTTTCTTAATGTAACTGTAACGAGTTGCAATTTTAAACCAACTTATGCAGCCCTGATAATGATAGCCCGATAGAAAGAAAAAATTAGAGGGCAATTTCGATGCTTTCTGCGAAAAATATGTGGGTATTCGACCTCTGAGCCAAACTATATATATATTTTTAAATTTCTATTTCGCCTTTACATCTAGATATACGCAGCATACCACCCAAAGTTGATACAAATCGCTTCAGCGGATTTTCAGATTACGATGAGCCAGCGATTTTGACAAATTACCGTTTCATAGCTAAACTATATACATTTTTCGGATTTTTTTTCCTGCATTCACATCTACATAAGATATAAAACTCGCCACCTACATTTTTGTATAAATTACTTCAGGGGTTTTTGAGATTGCGAAGGAAAACCGATTTAAGTCACGGCCACACACCAACCAAAAAATCTAATATGGGCAGCACGACTACATAACTGTATAATGCAAGCACTTTTATTCTTTCAATGCCAAATAATTATGGATAAGATAGATACACGCCACAATGTATTTAGCATCGAAAAATTCTCTGGCATTGGGCGCTCTCCTAGATGACAACACGTAAAAGTATTTTAAAATACCAAATTAACTTATATTTCACGCAAATATAACTTGATAATTGAAAATATTGCTGACATCTGCAGACCAATATACTTCATTATATTAAAATACTAGCAGCATACCCGTTCTTCGTACGGAGTATATAATATAAATAAACTTAAAATTCACAATCATGTGCAAATTCCTATAGTATACTAATTGATATGCTTAATCAAAATATTCTGTTAAAATATTTAATACAATGCTCCTAAAAAGAAACCTCAGGATCTCTGTTCTCACTATACAAAATTATCTTCACGGGTAGATCTGAAGAATAAAATATCCTGGCCTTTTTTGCAAGCAAATTTATAAAAAGTATGGAATTGAATCAATATATGCAAAATCATAGCGTATTGTATGGGACCCGTACTACTTATATACGCGAATATTAAAAGATATAACCTGTATTATGACATTACATGTATACATTGAATATATCAATAAATCCGTAATCTTTAAACCAGGCAGTAATTAATTCCAATATGTGCCCAAATGAAAGTGCTAAAATTATTTGGAAAGATAAACCCGTACTACTTATAATGTCATAGATTAGAAGATATGTCCTAGTGTTTGTAAAAGATTACCCGTATTATAATATTTAGTTTGAAAAAATTTTGCCAATATATAACAGATTACTTAATAAATTAAAAATATCAATAATCCCCGTGATCTTCATACCGGAAGGCTTGATTCCAATGTATGCCAATACACATGTACTACTTATATTCTCTTACATTAGAAGATATACCCGTGCATTTGTAGAAGATTACTCGTACAACGTACAATATATGAGTTTCAACAATTTTTGCCGCAATAAAACAATGCCATAAGAAATTGAAAATATCAATAATCTCTGAACCAATAATCCCCGAAAACATCAATAATAATAATGTTTAAACATGAAGATGGTAATTGATATTATCCAGTCAAAAATACGATGGCAATGAAATTTATTTTATATACATATCTTCATCATTAAAATCGGAAAAGATTTAATAAAAATCTTCTTCCTCATAAACACGTTAAATTTAAATCCGTTGTTAAGCGACATGTTATGATATGCTTCAAATAAATTGGTGGTCAAAATATCGTCTGAATATCTCTAATGAAGGTATGGCGACATTTTAAAAAATCGCCAAATTTATCGCCAAGTGGGACTGTAGAACTGACAGTCCCTCTTGGCGATAAATTGACGAACCATCATCAAAATATTATCCCTTTAAAAAAAACACAATTTCGTTTATTTAGGGCAAATTATCAATTTCAAAAATTTTTTATGGATTTATAAATATTTTTATCAATTTGGTGACATTTTAAAAATTCGCTAAATGGGTTACTAAGTAGGACGGTTGGACTGACAGACAAATGCTAACGAAACCCCATTTCAGTACTTTCTTTTAACAAAACAAATTTAATTTCATTGATTTGCGTCACTTTTATCAATTTGGAGACATTTCCACTAATTTGGTAAAGTTTAAAAAAAGTTACCAAGTTAGCGATATCCAGCCAAATTCGTAGCTCTAAATTCGCAGATCTGAATAAAATATCGTGATCCCGTTTGTATATACTAAATGAAAACACTAAAATATTGTTAGAAGATATACCCATTCTACTTTTTTTTCTGTTTAAACAATTGGATAAATGAATTTATTGGGTAAACAGAATATAAGTTTATTAGCTAAACACAATATATAAGCTTAAAACCTCTTTGCTAAAATACATGAAAGTGATGTATGCATTTCGCAATTAGTATAATTAAAAAAAATCAAACCGTTCATTTATAAGATATATTTTAATATACATTTATTTGTTATTCAAATCGAAAAAATAATAATAATCATTAACAAACACATTTAATTCCATTCCTTTGTCGAGCAACATGATATAAGATAGAATCTTCCTCATAAAATGCGAAATTAAATAACCATTTTAATTTCTTTATACTTCTAATCGTTGAGTAAAAGCTTGTGAAATATAAAACATGGAGGTAGATTTTTCCATTAAATTCATGTTTCATACAATTCATGCTTTCAGATAGTGACTATTTAATGCAAAAATCCTGCATCAAACTCAAAAATAAAGTTTTAATTCCCTTTGACGTTTTAAACAAACGATTTTTATCCTTTCCGTTTGGATAAACCACGGAGTTGGAGAGTAGAACTCCTATAAAAAAAGTTCCGTTTTTCATTAATATCTCGACAACCCCTGGTCTTAGAAACTCGAAACTTTGACAAAATTTATGGGGGGCTATTTCAAGGCCACCCACAAAATTTCATTAAATTCGGTTCAGCTGTTCTCTCGTGATGATGAGACAAACGAAAGTTTCGTTTTTTACTAATATCTCGAGAACTACTGGTCGTAGAAATTCCAGCCATAGACTAAATTTTAAGTGGGGCTATTTCTAGGCTACCCACAAAATTTCATCAAATTCGGTTCAGCCGCTCTCCCGTGATGACGGGACAGACAGACAGACAGATTTTCATTTTTATTTATATAGACTAGCAGCATACCCGTTCTTCGTACGGAATATATAATATAAAGAAACTTATAATTCGCAATCATGTGCAAATTCTGTTAAGATATTAAATTTATTGCTCCTAAAGAGAAGTTTAAGAATATCTGTTCTCACTATGCAAAATTATCTTCATGAGCAGGTCTGAAGAATAAAACATCCTGGCCCCTTTTGTAAGCAAATTTACAAAAAAAAGGAATTGTATCAATATATGCAACCCCGTACTACTTATATTGTCGCAGATTAGAAAATATGCCAGTGTGCTAGTAGAAGATTCCCCGTATTACAATATGAGTCTCAAAAATATTTGCCAAAATAAAAGAGATGACGTAATAAATTGGACATATCAATAATCCCCGTAATCTTTATACCAGAAGGCGTAATTGGTTCCAATATATGCCAATATATAACAAAATATATGCCAATATACCTGTACTACTTATATTCTCATAGATTAGAAGATATAATGCATTTGTAGAAGAGTACTCGTACAAAGTACTATATATGAGTTTCAACAATTTTCGGCATAATAAAACAATGGCATAATAACTTGAAAATATCAATAATCCCTGAATCAACAGTCCCCGAAAATATCAATAATAATAATGTTTAAACCTGGGGAACGTAATTGATATTATCCAGTCAAAAATGCAATGCCAATGAAATTTATTTCATATACATATCTTTATTATTCAAATCGGAAAAGATTTAATATAAAATCGTATGCGGCATAACACATTGGATCCGTCGCTAAGCGACATGATATCATTTGCTTCAAATAAATTGATGGAAATCATATCGTGGGACTGTAGAACAGATAGACCCATTTTGCGACAAATTGACGAAACATCATCAAAATACTATCCCCTAACAAAATACAATTATTTTCATTTATTAAGCGCGATTTTATTAATTCCAGGATATTTTTATAGACTCACAAATACTTCTATCAATTTCGTGATATTAAAAAAATTCTTTAAATGTGTTACTAAGTAGGATGGATGGATTGATCGACAAATGCTACCGAAACATCATTTCAGTACTCTATTCTAAAAAGCAAATCATTGATTAGCGCCAATTTTATAAATTTGGAAGCATTTCCTCTAATTTGGTAAAGTTTAAGAGAAGTTACCAAGTTATTTAGAGATATTCCACTAAATTCGTAGCTCTGAATTTGCAGATCTAAAAAATAAAATATCTTGATCCCGTTTGTATATATTAAATGAAAACACTAAAATTGTATTATAAGATACACCCGTTCTAATCTTTTTCTGCTTCAACAATCGGCTAAATGAATTTATTGGGTAAACACAATATATGAGTTTATTAGCTAAACACAATATATGAGCTGGAAACCACTTTGCTAAAATAAATGAAAGTCGTGTACGCGGTCGGCAATTTATATAATTAAAAGAACAATCAAACCGTTCATTTAAAAATATATTTTTACATCCATTTATTTATTATTCAAATAGAAAAAATAATAATAAATATTAACAACACATTTAATTTCATTCCGTTGCCGAGCAACATGATATAAGATAGAATCTTCCTCATAAAATGCAAAATTTAATAGCCATTTTTATTTCTTTATACTTTTCATTTTTCAGTAAAAGCTTGTATAATATAAACCAAGGAGATAGATTTCCCATTTAAATAATGTTTCAAACAATTGATGTTTTCAGAAAGTGACTAATTAGTGCAAAAAATCTCCCCCCAAACTCTGAGATACAGTTTTAATTCACTTTCAAACGATTTTCAAGCTTTTCGTTTGGATAAACCACGGAGTTAGAGAGGAGAACTCCTAAGAAAAAGTTTCGTTTTTCATTAATATCTCGACAACCCCTGGTCTTAGATACTCGAAACTTGGGATAAATTTATGGGGGGCTATTTAAAGGCTATCCACAAAATTTCATCAAATTCGATTCAGCCGTTCTCGCGTGATGATGAGACAAACGAAAATATCGTTTTTTACTAATATCTCGAGAACCACGGATTGCAGAAACTCCATATATGGACTAAATTTTAAGTGGTACTATTTCCAGGCTACCCACAAAATTTCATCAAATTCGGTTCAGCCGTTCTCCCGTGATGATGGGACAAACAGACAGACAGACAGACAGACAGATTTTCATTTTTATTTATATAGATGTTAATTACTAATTCCTCAATTTGGCGTCATATTTGAATCTTGCCGTCATTTTTGACAATTTGGCTACATATTCGTCAATTTGTCACCACATTAAAAAAGTTGCCAAGTCGGTCATATTTTCCTAATTCGTCTCCTAGGTAGACAGTTTTATCGCCAAGTTTTACATATTAGATGACACTTACTACTGCTAATTTTTATTTAATATTTGGATGCATTTATTTGGAAAACGTGCAATATTTTGAAAACGGCTCAAGCCAGAGTTTTAAATTTCTATTCATTCGTTTTAGAATAAAATTTACGTATAAAACGATTATTTATTTAACAATTGATTGTCCTGAAATTTTTTATTTGTTTCAAGAATTTATTCAAAAATCTAGGATTCTGCAGAACGTTCGATAGCGTTCAAAATCGATAGAGCTCCAATATTTATCGATTGTAATATTAGTTCCAAATTTGGTTCGAAACGCTCCTGTTAGTTCCCATTCCTAAGATACCGCATTGACTTATATACACACACACATATATTATTTTTAAAATGTTCCATTCGTTTTCCGAAATGCTTGAACTTGCTCTTCCATCGAAAACTCGAATTCTAATTTTCGACTTTTTCACAGTATTTTTTCTACGCATTATACTATGTATGTAGAGAAAATAAAAATGTCATTTCTGGTATTTAGGGACTGTACCGATGTATTTTCTATGAATAATTGACTTGGCATTAAATCCCAATTATCATATTTTCCTTAGGGTACATCGGCTACAACGAAACATTTACTTAAATCAATTGCTCCAATCCGAAAAAATCTGATGTGGGCGCACATAACTTTCCCTGCAGACTTATATACACATTCTCCTTATTTTAATTAAATTTAATTCACTATTAATTCAATTTTCGTTCTCATTTGGTAACTGGACTCATTTTCAAAGGTGGCGTAGAGAAAAAACAAATAAACAAAAATATCTCGAGAACAGCTAGTCCTAGTGTAATGGGGTTGGTCTTATTCTTTTCTTCGTTAAAAAATACTTATAAAACAAGCATTTAATGGATATATTTCAACATACGTAGTTTTTATTTTAGATTTTGACGATTTTTGCGGCCCATTTTGGAAAAAAAAGGCAGGTTATTTTTTTCCGAATCATACCAAAATCTAATCAGCACCAGGGTGTCCCACAAGCGACTTATCTACCAAATTTTGTGAAATTCGGTCGATTAGATTTTCAGCTAGAGTGGATACAAGCTTTTTGCGGGCCATTTCGCAAAAAAAAAAGGCGGGTTTTTTATCCCGCATCATACACAAAACCAATCAGCACCAGATTCGCCCACAAGTGACTTACCAAATTTTATGAAATTCGATCCTTTAGTTTTTTAGTTAGAGTGGATACAAAATCTGCACAGACAGACAGACACACACCACGTTAAAACTAGTTATTTTGTATTCTAGAGGTCTCGAAACCTGTAGATCCGTCGAAAACTCGAGTTGCGATTTTTGACATGATTACAATACTTTCCTTATATATTACCATGTATTGCAGGGAAAATAAAAAACAAATGTTCTATAAAAATATCATTTTTAAGTAGTACATCAATGTTATTCTAAAACTACACTAGATAGCATCACCATATACCGTCTATTGTCTTTCCACTATATAAAGACCTTGAAAGATATTTTTCTTTTTTTGCCATTTTGTATTCCGCAGTGAGGATTTTATATTAAAATGTGTTTTTAAGCCTTTTATTTTTCTATTTATATTTTAATATCCCACAATCTTGATTGATCTTGAATTAATCATGTCTCGATCACCATAGATATTCCTCACTCACTATCACCATAGATATTCCTTTACCTCAGCAAGAGGATGGTAAAACTTGCGATTGCATTACCTGATTATCCCCTACTACATAAACTTTCCATATAGATTACGTTTCCACTTCTAAAAAGAGGGTTTGAGGAACTTTCTAAACGATTTTCTTTTCCATTCTTAACATGAGTGTCTCAGATGTAGGGGAAGAAATAGTAAAACTGCAATCTGATGGCTCCTTGAGGGAAAGCGTCTCTAAAAATAATTTCTGGGTTCTTTTTGCACCAAAAGAAGTACTGTGCTTTAGGATACATTACTTTTCGTTGACTGCTTTGTATTTTTACACTTAGATTTGAAACATATTTGTACTTTACCTACAATTCGTATTATATGTAAAGTGGCAATATTGTAATGACTGTCAAAAATCCTGTGAATTAAAATGAAAAATAAATTAAATTTCTTAGTATTGCAGAAACATGTTTTGTAAATACTTCTAACCCGAAATTTATTGACATCATTATTCACGTGTTAGTATGAATTATAATATTTTGGCATAGAAAGCGGCTGCGTAGTGGTATTGAACAAAAAAATCTGATATGGGCAGCACATGACTTTCCCTGCAGACACAAATTCATATTTTATTTATTTCTATAATAATTCATTAGATCGAGTTTAATTGCACCACATAACACTAAATTTGCATTTTTAATTCAATTTTTGTTTTTATTTGGTAACTGGACATTTTTCTGATAGCGGGGGAACAAAAATGAAAGAAAGAAATCTCAAATATCTTAAGAAAGGTTAGTTCTAAAGTAAAATGGAGTGTGTTAAATTATTTTCCTCGTCAAAAATTGCGTTTAAAACAAGAATTTAATTGATACATTTCAGCATACGTAGTCTTTTTTTTTTTTAATTTCGGCAATTTTTGCGGGCCATTATGTAAAAAAATGCAGGTTGACGTAGTCTTTTTTTTTTAATTTTGACAATTTTTGCGGGCCATTACGTAAAAAAATGCAGGTTGTTCTTTTCTGAACCATACCAAAATCTAGTCAGCATCAGAGTGTCCCAAAAGTAACTTATTGGCCTAATTTTACAAAATTTGGTAGATTAGTATATTAGCTAGGGTGGATACATGAAATTTTTGCGGGCCATTTCGTAAAAAAAGGTGGGTTCTGTTTTCACGAATCCTACCAAAAACTAATCAGCACCAGGGTTTTACCCAATTGACGTACATACCAAATTTTATGAAATTCGGTTCATTAGTTTTTTAGTTAGAGTGGATACATACATTGCACAGACAGACAGATAGACACACAGATAAACAGAGAGACACACACACAGAGACAGACACACAGACACACAGACAGACACACAGACACACACACAGACGTCACGCTAAAAATAGTTTTTTCGTATTCTAGAGGTCTCGAAACGTGTAGATCCGTCGAAAACTCGAGTTGTGATTTTAAGTATGATTCCAATACTTTCCCTATACATTACCATGTATTGCATGGGAAGTAAAAATTTCTTGCTATCATTGCAGGTATAAGCTGTTGCATCGGATATTTGGATGTTGGGAGCCCGTATGTTTTTCTGAGGATGGAAGTAGAGTAATTAAAAAACTGTTGTGAGCAGCACCTGACTTTTCCTACAGATCCACAGATCTTTAAGTTGAGTTCATTTGCACAAATAACATGGACACGTTACATTACGCCGACTTCGGAGTTTCAATTAAATTTTACTTTCCGTGCAATACATGGTAATGTATAGGGAAAGTATTGAAATCATGTCGAAAATCACAACTCGAGTTTTTGACGGATCTACACGTTTCGCCACCTCTAGAATACGAAAAGACTATTTTTAGCATAACGTCTGGGTGTGTATCTGTGTGTCTGTGTATCTATCTGTGTAATGTATGTAGCCACTCTAACTAAAAAACTAATGGACCGAATTTCATAAAATTTGGTACGTAAGTCACTTGGGTGAGACCCTGGTGCTGATTAGTTTTTGGTAGGATTCGTAAAAACAAAACCCGCCTTTTTTTGCGAAATGACCCGTAAAAATTTCATGTATCCATTCTAGCTAAAATACTAATTGCCCAAATTTCACAAAATTTGGTAGATAAGTTACTTGTAGGATGATCTGGTGCTGATTGGATTTTGGTACGATTAGGAAAAGAAAAACCTGCCTTTTTTACGAAAGGACCCGCAAAAGTCGTCAAAATATAAAATGAAAAAACTACGTATGCTCAAATATATCCATTAAATACTTGTTTTATACTTAATTTTTAACGAAGAAAAGAATAAAACCAACTCCATTACACTAGGACTAGCCGTTCTTCAGATATTTCAGTTTTTTCATATTTTCTCTACGCCATCTTTGAAAATAAGTTCAGTTACCAAATGAGAACTAAAATTGAATTAAAAGTGAATTAATTTTAAATAAAATAGAGAGAACGTGGATATAAGTCTGCAGGAAAAATCATGTGCTGCCCACATCAGATTTTTTTGTTTTCATTTGGCGAATGAATGTATTTTCAAAAGCGAAGTGATAAAAATGTGGAAAACTAAAATATCTCAATAAAGGTTATCCCTAGTGTTATGGAATTGGTTTTTATTCTTTTTTCGTCATCAAATATTATGTATAAACATTTAATCGATACATTTGAGCAGATGTAGTCATTTAATTTAGGTTTTGACGATTTTTGCAGGATATTTTGAAAATAAAAGCAGGTTATTTTTTCCGAATCGTACCAAAGGCTAATCAGCACAAAATTAACCCACAGGTGACTTATCCACTGAATTTTATGAAATTAGGCAAAATAGTTCTTCAGCTAGAGTAGTTACTTATCTTGCACACACACACATACAGACTTCAAGCTAAAATAGCTTTTTTCGGATTCTACACTGCTTAAAACGTGTAGATCCGTCGAAAACTCGAGTTGCGATTTTCCACACGATTCCAATATTTTCTATATACTCGCACATTACCATGCATTGTAGGGAAAGTAAAAATCTTTATGTGGCCGGAATGGTGTAAAAGGTAATATGACCAGGCGCACACCAGGAATACCGGCTTTACTTCTAAGTTTTGGGTATGTGAATTTTTTTTTATAATTAAACAAAGTATATTTTTCTACAACTATGCATTTCACGTCTATCTGAATGTTAAATATTTGTAATTAAAATTTGCTTTCATAATGTTTATTATTCATCATTTTAATTAATGCAGCAGAAATAATGAGTTCAATTAATGTCCAAACTGACAATTAAAGTGCAGTTTTAAAAATTATTATTTTAAATTAGAAAGTTTTCGAGTAAAAACACATATCCGAATATTTTTCAAAAGAAATGTTTTGATATAGAGATTTTAAGCAAATCATTAGCATCCAAACTTAACGGAAGGAAAAATTGTTTCTTCCCTTTGAATGCAATAAAGAAAATTTAAAGTAGTAAATAATCAGAGACTTTATATTTTTGCTACAAGGGACATTCAAGATCTTTCAGGAGGAATTTTTCATTCATAATATCATAATATAAACGACATTTACTGCAAAAACTACTATATTTCCTCCTGATTATCCGGATGTATTCTTAATATACAAGAATAAGTGTGGATATCTATAAAACTTAAACTTTAATGAAATCATTAATAAGGGTAAAAGTAACAAGATGCATTTTTTCTTTCCCTGCAATACATGGAGTATAGGGAAAGCCTTGGAATCATGTTGAAAATCCAATTTGAATTTTTAATAGATCTACGCGTTTTGGGACCTCTAGAATACAAAAAACTATTTGTAGCGTGATGTCTGTGTGTGTTTGTGTGTGTAATGTATGTATTTACTAACTCAAAATCTAATGGTCTAAATTTCATAACTTGTTATAGTTAAGTCACTTCGGCTACCCTGGTGTTGATTTGATATTGGTACGATTTGGAATAAAATAATCTTCGTTTTTTTGTGAAATAGTCCGCAAAAGCCATATGTATACATTCTAGCTAAATTACCATTTGACCAAATTTCACAAAATTCGGCAGATAAGTCACTTGTCGGTTACCCTGATGGTGACTAAATTTCGGTATAATTCGAAAAGAAAATCTGATGTGGGCAGCACATAACTTTCCCTGCAGAATTATATTCACGTTCTCTTTATTTTAATTAAATTTAATTCACTTTTAATTCAATTTTCGTTCTCATTTGATAACTGGACTTATTTTCAAAGGTGGCGTAGAGAAAATACAAAAAAAAAAACTAAAATATTTCGAGAACGGCTAGTCCTAGTGTAATGGGGTTAGTCTTATTCTTTCCTTTTTTAAAAATTACGTATTAAACAAGCATTTAATGGATATATTTGAAAATATGTAGTTTTTTATTTTAGATTTTGGCGATTTTTGAGGGCCATTTTGCAAAAAAAGGCAGGTTTATTTTTTTCCGAATCGTACCAAAATCTAATCAGCACCAGATTCGCCCACAAGTGATTTACCTACCAAATTTTATGAAATTCGGTCCATTAGTTTTTGAGTTAGAGTGGATACAAAATCTGTACAGACAGACAGACACACACACACACACAGACGTCACGCTAAAAATAGTTTTTTCGTATTCTAGAGGCCTCGAAACGTGTAGATCCGTCGAAACCTCGAGTTGTGATTTTCGGCATGATTCCAATGCTTTCCCTATACATTACTATGTATTGCAGGGAAAGTAAAAATGACCTGCCGTTTTTTGCGAAATAGCCCGCAAAAATCTAAAATAAAAGACTACGTATGATCACATGTATCATTAAAATGATTGTTTTATACATAATTTTTGACGACGAGAAGAATAAGATCAATCCCATTACTCTAGGACTAGCCGTTCTCGAGATATTTTAGTTTTTTTCGCATTTTCGCTAAGCTGAGAGTATGTCCAGTTACCAAGTGGAAACGAAAGATGAATTAAAAGTGTAAACTCAGTGTATTTTCAATTAATTATACGTGCTATGCAGTGCAATTAAACTCTGTAATGAATTATTAATGAAATAAAGAGAAACTAAATTTGAGCAAGTTACAAAATAACCGTCAGACAATTACAAAAACTCAACTATTGGTCTACATAATTATTACACTATTGGTCTACATACTCAACGGTTGGTCTACATAATGGAAGCAGCAAGAAATTGTTAATATAAAGTGAAACAGAGATTATAACGTAAATTGAGGGAAATAATAACCAACGGTTATGCAGACCTCAAAATGTCTAAATTAAACTTGAGTTCTGTAGCAATTTCACCTTAGCAACCGTAGCATTTTCACCATAGCATTTTCACCGCAGCAATTTCACTGTAGCAACAGTAGCAATTTCACGACAATGCCATTTTCAAGACAGCAAAAAACAAAATTTAATTTTCATTATATGTATGCCGTTATACAGCACGTCAAATTCGACGCTTTCTCATTTGTCTTAAATAATACTACACATAAAAATCAGTTTCTTTAAAGTGAAAACTGTCATTCCCCCGTGCAATTTTTAATAATTAATCTTTTAGTTTCTAAATGCGTGTAAACATAGCTCATAAAATATTGCTCGAAATGTCAGCTTTTTTATTCTCATTAGCAACTTTTCTTAAATTTTTATTCTAGCTAAAATATTTTTTCTATGTTGATGTACACAGCTTAGAATAATTAGCGCAATTAGTTTTTGCAGCAATGGATTATGTGAAAATTAAATAGCTTGTTTTAAACACAACAGTGAGTCAGAATAAATATAAAGTAAAAAAAAAATTAGCAACCTCACTTCCCTACAAGATAACTTAGTTAATAAAGGAAGATGTCTTTGTGTGTATCTGTTCTGGCTGTAGCGGAAAATCTAAGCGTCGTATGACCATGAAATTAATTTAATACTCACATACTTCACGACCCAAATATGTGAAGCTTGGCTTTTTTTTTTTTTTTTTTTTACTTTCCCTGTAATACGTGGTAATGTATAGGGAAGGTATTGAAATCCTATCGCAAATCGAGTTTTTGACAGAACTACACGTTTTGAGACCTCTAGAACCATGCTCCCCAACCTTTTTATCGCCGCTGACCGGTCAACGTTTGATAATTTTACCGCGGCCCGCTAAGGGGGGGGGGGGCGTAGATTGTTTATATTTTAGATTGTTTTGATTTAATAATTTTAATTAAATTGTATTTAAACATGCCTTCAATATAAAATACAGTTACACCAAAAAATGAATATAAAGTGATTTAACATTTTAACTCACGAGAACGCTAAATCAATGAGAACCCTGAGCTTGTTTCTTTGCAACGAGACGGTTCCATCTGGGGGTAATAGGAGACAATGACACCCGAAGTGTGTTGCTTATGTCCAGTTTATTCCGTTGTTTTGTTTTGGTTGCTGTCACTGCAGAAAGCCCCACTTCACATAGATAGGTTGTCGGAAATGGCAATAGGGATTTAAGTGTTGTGGTGGCAATCTGAGGGTATTTCGCCATGAGTTTAATCCAGACAACCAGCAGAGTTGTTGTCTCGAACGCAGTTTTAAGGCCGCCGTCATTTGCAATCTCCAGTAGTTGATCTTCTTCTTGCACAGACATGTTAGATTCGCCTGATGTGTTGACAAATGGGTCACGGATCCATTCTTTACCAGTTAGTGGGTCTTTTGTGGTTGGAAAGTAGCGCTCGAACTCTTTTAAAAGCAAAGACAGGTGATCGCGCACCGACTGGGGGAATGAATGTTCAGGTTCAGTCTCGCCTAAAATCCCCGCTAATGTCTGAAACACGTCCAGATTGCCTCTGTTCACGCGCCGTCCCCACAACTCCAGTTTGGCTTTAAATGCAGCTACTTTGTCTGCCAACTTGAAAACAGTTGTCATTTTCCCCTGAAGGAACAGATTGAGTTCATTGAGCAGACTGAATAAGTCACACAGATAAGCCAGTTTTGCGACCCATACCTTGTCACTGAAATGCGGTGACTTCTTTTCTGAGAGAAATCTTTGCAATGGCTCTCGTAATTCAAATACTCTGATTAGCGATTTTCCTCTGGATAACCATCTTATTTCTGTGTATAAGAGAAGGCATCTGTACTTTGCGTCTATCTCCTCACAAAGCTGCTTAAACAGGCGTGAGTTAAGGGCGTGTTCTTTGATGTGGTTAATAACTTTAACGACATCAATCAATACGCTGTTAAATTCCTGTGACATTTTTCGGCTTGCCAGCATTTCCCTGTGAATGAGACAATGCGTAGATTCACTCTCAGGTGCAACCTCCTTAATCTGAGCAATTAAATCAGACAGTCGTCCGGTCATGGCAGCAGCTCCGCCTGTGCATATGCCGACACAAAAGGACCATTTTAATTGTCCTGATATATAACCATCCAGTGACTTGAACAGTTCTGCTCCTGTGGTGTTGGTTGGCAAAGATAGTGCACATAGCAAATCCTCATGCACATCCTTCTGATATAGATATCGCACATAAACAAGTAGTATTGACTTGTTGTCGATATCTGTAGATTCGTCAACCTGGAGTGTGTACCACTGTGATGTATTAATCCTCTCCAACAATTGTGCCTCAATGTCTTCGGCTATTTCCTCAATGCGCCTAGTCACAGTGCTAGCCGACAAAGGCACATGTGCTATCTTTTCCATAGCAGCCTCTCCTAGAAGTTCACGGCAAATGTCTTTAGTGGAGGGCAAGATCAATTCTTCACCGACAGTGAATGGCTTTTTAGCCTTAGCAATACGGTTAGCCACCAAATATGATGCTCTGAGTGCATTCTCCTTTATTGATGTGGTGGCCCTCATAAATGTCTTCTGTCCTTCGTGTTCCCGTTTTTTTCTTTCAAAATACTCCAGGGGCTTGTCTTTTAATCCAGGGTGCTTGGCGTTCAAGTGGCGAAGCAGTTTTGAAGGTTTCATTGCCTCATTAGAGAGCTGGTCGCTGCAATCTATGCAGAGAGGTTTTGGTATGTGGGAATCACCTGTCCCGATAAATCCATATTTCAAGTAGGACTCATGGTATTGTCTGTTAAAAGTTACATGTTTCTTTGATGTTGAAGGCTCTTCTTCTGTCTCTTCACTGGGCCTTTTCTTTTTCCCAAGGAAACTTTCTAACGACGTCTGTTTCGCACTCATTTTTGCTAATTTGTGGGTTAAATTTGAGTAAACACAATATACACGTACACCAAGCACTGTTAAGTATGAGAAAGTACCGGTGAACAGAGCCATACACACCTTCTCCTTACCAAAGCTAGAACGCCACTGCCTCTTGCAGTCGCTCAGCTCCAGACGTCACCTAAAACCGTCCCGACATCACGATATTTTGCGCATGTGCGGTATTGGTGCGGTTTTAGTTACGTCTTTCAGCTCCCGGTTAACCTCTCGTCCAGGGAAAGTCGCACACACTCGAGAGAAATACACCACAGTAAATAAAATGGAAATAATTTAATGTTCCTTGGGCGGCCCGGTACCATTTGATCCACGGACCGGTACCTGTCAGCGACCCGGGGATTGGGGAGCACTGCTCTAGAACACGAAAAACTATTTTTAGCGTGACGTCAGTGTGTGTGTCTGGCTGTGCAATGTATGTATCCACTCTAACTCAAAAACTAATGGACAAAATTTCATAAAATTTTGTAGGTAAGTCATTAGTGTGTTGCCCTGGTGATGATTAGATTTTAGTACGATTCAGGTTAAATAACCTGTCTTTTTTAGCGAAATGGCCCGCAAAAACCGCATGTATCCACAATGGCTATAAAATTAATTAACCCAATTTCACAAAATGTAGTATTTAAGTCACGTGTAAATTACCCTGGTTCTGATAAGACTTTGGTACGATTCGAGGAAAAGAACCTGCCTGTTTTTTTACAAAATGGCCCGCAAACATCGTCAAAATATAAAATAAAAACTGTGTATACTCAAATGTACTAATTAAAATCTTTTTTATACGTATTTTTTGACGATGAATAAAATAAGACCAACCCCATTCCTCTAGGATAAGCCGTTCTCGATATATTTATGTTTCTTCACATTTTTGCTACTCTAGTTTTGAAAATACGCTCACTTACCAAATGAAAATGAAAACTGAATTAAAAGTATAAATTTAGTGTAATTTCAAATAATTATGAGTGTTATTTAGTGCAACTATACTCAATTTAATAAATTATTAAGGAAATGAAGTAAGTACGAATTTGAATCAGTAGCGAAAATCATGTGCTGCGCGCATCAGGTTTTTAAATTCAGAATTAGTTTTTGAGTTATTTTATATTTTAGCCCGATGATACCAGTTGTGACCGATAATCGCACAAATCGATTCTTTAGAGACCTAAAATATTATCAGAGTTTCCATCTTGTCACCATCAGAAAGATCGAAAAATTCTTATTCAAACATACTGTGAATGGAATCTATTCGATTTTCAGACGACTTTTAGTGAGTTAAAAAATAGATTTATTCTTTTCGTGCGTTTTAAACCTCATCTACTTTTTGTGTTATGATATACAGAAATTGACTTGCCCTCCATCATTCATTTGTATTTCAACACTTTAGAACACTATCATAAACCGTCCACAATATACTTAGTTTTCAAATACATTTATCAAAATAATCACATAAAATTGAAAATAAATATTATCTATCGTGCTATATGCTCATTCTTCCTATGTAATATTATGCGGTTTTCATTTGAATGAAATTTATTTTTTTCGATGAAGGTTTAAGTTTTCAAATATAAACAAGAAAAATCAATCATGCTTAAAGCATTGACTATGAAACACTTTCCAACTTCAATGCAATTTTATTTAAACATGTCTGTCTGTCTGCCCGTTAGCACGATAACTGCCGTAAAAATGACTTAATCAAAATAAAATTTTAGTATGTTGTTCAGACGGTCTGTAGGACCTATGGGAATATAAATGAATAATATCACCCATTCAGTTTTCTATGAAGTTTTCAAATATAATAACTTATCGTAGTATTATGATAATTCTAAAATCATTACCGAGGAATGTATCACATTTTAGAGATGTTTAAACCAGGCAATTTATATTAAAATGCCGTCATTTGAATGAAGTTTATTTTTTTCGATGAAGGTTTAAGTTTTCAAATATAAACAAGAAAAATCAATCATGCTTAAAGCATTGACTATGAAACACTTTCCAACTTCAATGCAGTTTTATTTAAACATGTCTAAAATGCAATACATTCCTGGGTAATATTTTAAAAATTATCACAATACTACATTAATTTATTATATTTGTAAACTTTAAAATATATATATTTTTCGGGCGTTTTAAATCTCATGTATTTTTATTAACACTTTACAACAAAGTTTAAAAGTGTTTATGACTTTGTTCATGCTGTCTGTCTGTCTGTCTGTCTGCCCGTTAGCACGATAACTGCCGTAAAAATGACTTAATCAAAATAAAATTTTAGTATGTTGTTCAGACGGTCTGTAGGACCTATAGGAATATAAATGAATAATATCACCCAATTAGTCTTGGATTGAACCCGGGTTGAAAAAATGAAACACATTGATCCCTATGTGACCTAATTTTTCAAACACTTTTTAAGCAGATTTAAAATTCATGAATTGCTTCGAAAATTTTAAGTAATATTAAAATTATCCCATAAAATATATAAAAAAAATTTCAGAAAAATATATTCAGTAGTTTTTAAAATAAAAATTAAAATATTAATTACACCTCTTATATGTAGCAATCACGTGACCATGATATGAAAAGATCACGTGACCCACTTTAAAATGAAATATGGCATCTATCTTGTCTCAAAATCGTGATTTTTAAAGTTCTTTTTAATTCATATTGAGTGTTGTATCCGTCCTAAAACAGCTTTAATTTTGCTTAAATTCTGTGCATCTACATACTGAAACAACGCAATTACAATATATTTGAGTTTAAATGAGCATCCAAATATGATTACTTCTAGAACGAAGCCTACTTTTCACTTACGGAAAATGTAAACAGCAAAATATGTAGAATGAGTTGTATAAGAATTGCTGTATTTCTTTAACGCAAAATTATTCAGCTCATGGAGTCTGCATAGCTGATATGAATGAAATATCCATTGATTTTACAGACAGAAGGACGATTTTTTTCGATGAAGTTTTAAGCATAGAGTTTTATTACTTGTAGCTCCATGGTCTTAAGTTTTTAAACAAAAATTATTTTAGTACTGTGATGAATGAAATGAATGGGAAAATGTTTATTATGAATGAAATGCTGCTTTTATAGAGAGAGCCAGGCTCTTTTTTTTTCTATGGCGTCATTTGAATGAATTTCAGTTGTTTTCGATGAAGTTTTCAAATATAATAAATTATTGTAGTATTATGATAATTTTTAAAATATTACCGAGGAATATATCGCATTTTAGAGGTGTTTAAACCAGGCAATTTATATTTCAATGCCGTCATTTGAATGAAGTTCATTTTTTTCGATGAAGGTTTAAGTTTTCATATATAATAAATTAATGTAGTATTGAGATAAGTTTTAAACTATTACCGAGGAATGTATTGCATTTTAGAGATGTTTAAATAAAACTGCATTGAAGTTGGAAAGTGTTTCATAATCAATGCTTTAAGCATGATTGATCTTTCTTGTTTTATATTACGATATACAGAAATTAACTTTCCCTCCATTGTTCATTTTTATTCCAATCTTTTTTATTTCATCACTTTTGAACACTAGCATAAAATGTTCTCAAGATAATGCTTGATTCAAACTAAATTTGTCAAAACAATCACGTAAAATTGAAAATATGTATTAACTATTGTGAAATACGCTCACTTTTCCTATGTAATGTCATGCGATGAATTTTCGTGGATCTAGCTCGTTCCATTGACGTCAGAAAATACTTTGTATAATGGTTTTTGTATTTTGACGCTTAACAATTCGCAAATTGTCATTTATGAAAAAGAAAAGCTTTTTTCTCCGTTTGTCTACAACGATGGTGATAAATTTGGCAAACTTGGCAACTAATTTAGCAAAATATCATCTAAAAATTACGCTTAATTAACGTAAATGACGCCAATTAACGTAAATGACGCCAAATTAACGTAAATGACACCAAATTGATGAATTAATTTATTAACATATTATGTATGAACTATAGTGCTTATTGCGAATGCAATGGATATTGATAATTGTTAGTTTAGAGTTTTGCAAAATATATTGGGTACTTTGGAATAGTTTTACATGATGTCATCCGAGAAAGCTCCAAATTCTAACGTTAAAAACAATCTGGGTTTTACGCATCATTTTTTTCCTATAAACGATATTCACTGTAAAATATGTCATTACATTACATGGGGGAAATCATGTGATGCTCATTTCTGAGAGTTTAGTCTTTTGTTCAAAAGGGGCGATTTAGTAAAGATGTCTTTTTTCCAAAATTCGCTGCGAGTTTCGATGGTTTCCATCTTAATCTCCGGATTTATATAGAGAGAATCGAGTTTGTCAAATTATGTTTGAAAATTGTTTGCGCATTCGTGTTTAAATTGAAGATTACTTTGTTCTATTTTCACTTTCCCTTCAATACATGGCAATGTATAGGAAAAGTATTGAAATCATGTCGAAAATCGCAACTCGAGTTTTCGACAATTCTACGCGTTTCAGGACCTCTAGAGCACGAAAAACCAATTTTTATTGTGAGGTCTGTGTGTGTGTGTGTGTGTGTGTGTGTGTGACGTAAAATTTTATAGGTAAGTCACGTGTGAGTGACCCTGGTGTTGATTAGATTTTAGCACGATTCGGGATAAAAGAACCTGCCTTTTTGTGCGAAATGACCAGCAAGAATGATATGTTGTTGTTATTGAAATCCAGACCGTCCGACTTACCAGAAAGGTGTAAGGTAACTGTTTGGATGGCCGGGAAGAGTCATCCAATTTAGACTGGAACCCAGTGGGGGAGGCATCCACAGGGACCGTACCGTCCTTCCCCTACTACCAACCTCTAGGAAGGACTTTCGGACCCACATGTTTAACGTGATCGTATTTCGCGTGAACACGGCGGCAGTTTTGGCAGCGGATGGAATCGAACCCGGGCCTAACGAATACAATTCCCGCACGCTAACCACTGGGCTATCACGCCCCTAGCAAGAATGATACGTCCCCAATCTTAGTCAAAAAACTAATAGATCAAATTTCACAACATTTGGTAGATAATTTACTTGCGGGTTACCTTGCTGCTGATTAGACTTTTGTACGATTCGGAAAAAAAAAATGAACTTTTTTGCGAAATGCCTCGCAAAAATTGTCGAATTCTAAAATAAAAGACTACATAAGCTCAAATGTAACAATTAAATGCTTGCTTTATACGTAATTTTTGACAATGAAAAGAATAAGATCAACCCGATTGCTATAGAACAAGCCATTCCTGAGATATTTCCGTTTTGACACATTTTTGCTACGGCGGTTTCGAAAATACGCCCAGTTACCACATGAAAACGAAATTGAATAAAATTTTCAAATTAGGTGTAATTTCAAATAAGTGTGCTTGTTATTTTGTGCAACTAAGCTCATTTCCATGAATTATTAAAGAAATAAAGAGAAAATGAATTTAAGTCTGTAAGTAATGAAAAGAATAATGCATAAACGAATAAAATGAAAGAATAATGCATAAATGAATAGAATGAAAGAATAATGCATAAATGAATAAAATGATGAATAAATGAATGGAATGAAAGAATGATGAATAAATGAATGGAATGAAAGAATGATGAATAAATGAATAAAATGAAAGAAAGATGCATAAATGAATAGAATGAAAGAATAATGCATAATGAAAGAATAATGCGTAATGAAAGAATAATGTATAATGTATAAAAGGGAAGAACAATACATATTATCAAATTTCGGGAAATCTGGTCGGATAAGTTTTTGATAAGTTTTTAGTGCATACAGACAGAAACATACATACATATAATCACATGTTAAAGTTAGCTGGTTTGTATTCTAGAGGGCTCAATTAGAGTGGTTTGCATGCAAATTCGATTTCTACGTTTGTATATCATTCTAATAATGTCGCTGTACATTATTGTGCATGGTAGTGAAATTAAAAGCTTTTGTATCCAGCAAGTGAGTTGTTTTGTAAACTAACTTTACTTTTGTGGAAAAATAATTAAAATCTATAAAAAATATAAATATATGAGAAAATCATAGGGTATTGCTACGCTAAATAATTATTTATAAAACACATAACTGCAGCAACTTGCAATTGACATTTAACTACGCGTGGAATTAAAAAAAATAAATATATACATACCTAAATACATTCCTGTCTAAAAACACTTGCCCACTTATACCGAAAAAAATGTGACTAAAAATATTATCCAAGGAGAAAAAAATGTATAACATGTAGAAGTTTTAAACTATTCATTAGATGTTTGAATTAATTAAAGTAAAAGTAATTATTTTTTTATTTCTGGAAGTAGAATATACTTTAATTAAATTAGTACAATTTGGTATCATCCCAATATGATGTGCGAAATACTTCAATCTTATGATGACTAAAGTACATAGATTAACATTTGATACATAACTGAAAATATACAGATTGTCACAGACTACAGATGATTACAGATTGCTATGACTACAAATTGTTATAGAATGGAGTGCAAATAACTACAAATTAAAATTTATGTTACTTTTCCTGCAATACATTGTGACTTGTAGAGAAAATATATGAAAGAAAGTGGGATGAAAGGGGTGCTATCATTTATCTCTATATATTTAAAAAAAGTAGCTGACGGCACAGACGCTGCTTGACAAATTTCTTGTTCCTCAAGTTTTTCTGCTTTGTACCGCAGAAACTAAAGCATACAAAAATATAAAATTTGGTACACTTATAGAGAAATGTCTGGGGAATACGTCATAAACCTTGTTTCTATATACAGGATGTCCCAAAACGAGTGAAACGCGCTTTAATTCTTTACCCGTTGGAGATAAGAGGGCAATGTAAATTGCAAAAATGTTGAATGTAAGATAGGAAATAAGACTAAGTTAATGACATAGTCCTCCCATTAATTTTCAAACAGTTACACTTTTTAAATTTTTATACGGCCCCTTTAGACAAATTTGGTTAATCAGAAATTTTTTATTTTTAATGCAACAAGATCAGTGAAAAAATCGCATATCTATATCTTTAAATTTGAGCGCGTTATATTTAATTGAAAATAGAACATTATGAATGGGGACCCTATATCAAATTAGAAATGTAAATTTGTGACATATCACAAAAAAGATAAAATTGGATGATAATAAATGGGATACATTTTTGCGAATTCCGCGTAGGCCCATGATGCAATCACGGATTCTTAAGTACTTTCAATTACTAAGTATTTTTTCAATAATTAAGTACTTTTAAGTACTTTTTCATCTAAACAATTTTCGTCATCAATTTGTTTATGATCCCTATTTTCAATGATGAAACAGCCTTTCATATGCTACGGAAAAGTGGCATATGTCAGATTTTTTTCCTTTATCTTAATTCAGTTGATTTTAAAGATACAGACATGCGGGTTTTTTAATGATCTTGTTGCATTAACTATAAAAAAATTCTGATTGACCACATTTATCTAAGGGGGTCGTATAAAAATTTAAAAAGTGTAACTTTTTGAAAATTAATGGAAGGACTATTTCATTAACGTAGTCTTATGTCCTACCTTACTTTCAACATTTTTGCAATTTACATAGCCCATTTATCTCTAACAGGTAAAGAATTAAAGCGCGTTTCAATCTTTTTGGGACACTCTGTATGCTATGCATTATGAGAAAATTACAAACACTCATGGCTTAAAAAATAATGATTTTTATTCATAAAAATACGGTATTTTTAAAGTAGCTAATGAGTTATGAAAATAAAAAGTTTTCCCTGTATACGTACATGTAAGTTTCCAATTATGAAATAGAAATTCTTAATCTGTTTGCAGTAGAAAAATAAAAGGAGATACACGCTGATTTTCTTATTCAGTAAATAGGTTTGCAAATTGAATCAAATTAGTTTGAATTGTCAAATAGAATTAAAGAGAAATATTTTTAATTTCAAATGCAAATATAACTTCGAGAATTTTCTACAGGGGCAGATTGAAACATTTTTTTTCCTTCTGATCAACTTTTGCAGAAGTGGTTTATTTGGAAATCTAAAATTTTGTAAGTTTCGAACTATGTGTAATTGAATAATTTATCCTACAGACATATTTGATACATAATATAGATTTTGTTCCGTTTCGCTTGCAATTATTGTATTCGAAAATTAATTTAAAGAAATTACTCTCTTTCGAAGGCAAAGAAAAATGTTTTTATCTTTCTTACATACATAGTATAATGCATAGGGTAAGTATTGTAACGGGGATAAAAATTCAAATTAGAGTTTTCGGCGAAAGTGCCCGTTTCAAGAATCCCTGCATTCTTGAGATGATATGTGAGTGTGTGTGTGTGTGTGTGTGTATGCGCGCTCGCGCGTGCGTATGTTCGTGTGTGCGTATGTGGGTGTGTGTGTGTGTGTGTGTATGCGCGCTCGCGCGTGCGTATGTTCGTGTGTGCGTATGTGGGTGTGTGTCCACGCGTGCGTATGTATATGTGTGCGCCCGTACGCATGTGTATGTGTGTGTGTGTGCGAGCGTGCGCGTGTGTACGAGCGTGCGTGTGTGTACATGCGTGCGTGTGTGTGTGTGCGTGCGTGTATGTGTGTGTGTGTGCGTGTATGTGTGTGTGCGCATGTGTGTGTTTGTGTGTGTGTGCGTGTGTATGTATGTGTGTGCGCATGTGTGTGTTTGTGTCTGTGTACGCATGTGTGTGTGTGCTCATGTGTGTGTGTGCTCGTGTGTGTGTGTTTGTGTGTGTGCGCGCGCATGTGTGTGCGTTTGCGTGGATACAATATCTCACGAACGTATGAAGCATTTCGAAAATGATTTGGTACGAATATTATGACCTGTGGATACTGGAACTTTGTCGATTTTAAACGCGATGAAACCTTAGAAGCCTTAAAATTTTCGAACAAATTTCTGAAAAATTCATAAAAAAGTCAAGATTTTTGTAATGTTAAATAAAATTAATCCTTTTGCACGTATTTTTTTTATTCTAAAACGAATGACAAACTTTAGAACGCCAGTTTGAACCGTTTTCGAGATATTGCACTTTTTTCAATTAAGTGTATCTAAAAAGATACATAAAAATGAACAGTAGTGAGTATCATCAAGCATATAACCCTTGGCAAAAGATTTGGCGACATTGGTGTCTAATTTGGATAGCCGGATTTCGATAAATATAGCCAACTTGTCTATTTTTATAATATAAAGCCATATTATCTAAAATGTCTCTAAATTGGCAAAAATAACGCTAAAGTTAAGAAAACAACGCCAAACTGAGGAAATTATAGTTAACATATTTTAATATAATGAAGAATATTGTTCAGCAAACGTTAACAATATTTCCAATTGTTAATTTATATTTGCGCGAAATATAAGTTAATTTTTGGTACTTCAAATAATTTTAGCATGTGCCATTTAAAAAAGCGCCAAATGCCAGTACACTTTTCAACGTTAGAAATAGTGTGCTGTGGAGCTTGCGCATCATTATTGCGCATTGAAAGGAAATTGCATTGTGAAGGAAAGTTATGTGCCGATCACATCAGATGTTTCATTTTTGGTATGACGAAATGTTTTTATTTATATCTTTATCTGTTTTGTCTGTTTTCTATTATATATATTCATTGACATTTCGTTGTCCTGTATCGGTATTTAATTATTGTATTGCAAATGTCATTTATGGATAAAATATTGTGCTCACCAATCTTTGGTTTTTAAGATGGCGGCTACAACGAGGAAAACGTTACAAGCAAACGGCAAACGATTTAGCGATGTTTTAATTGATTTTGAAAGTTATTACCCGATAAGTGATAATGAAATTAATGGTTTGGAATTTTATAAAACATTGAAAAATGATAATACAAAAGAAATCAATCATAATTTTTTGTTGATATATATTACTTTCCCTGCAATACATGGTAATGTATAGGGAAAGTATTGGAATCAAGCCGAAAATCGCAACTCGAGTTTTCGACGGATCTATACGTTTCGAGACCTCTACAATACGAAAAAACTATTTTTAGCGTGACGTCTGTGTGTGCAGATTTTGTATCCCCTCTAACTAAAAAACTAATTGTTCGAATTTCATAAAATTTGGTAGGTAAGTCACTTGTGAGCAAATCTGGTGTTGATTAGTTTTGAGTACGATTGGGGATAAAAGAACTCGCCTTTTTTTGCGAAATGACCCTCAAAAGTTTGTATCCACTCTAGCTGAAAATCTGTTGGACCGAATTTCACAAAATTTGGTAGCTAAGTCGCTTGTGGGTCACCCTGGTGCTGATTAGATTTCGATATGATTCGGAAAAAATTAACCTGCCTTTTTTTGCAAAATGGTCCGCAAAAATCGACAAAATCTAAAATACAAAACTACGTATGCTGAAATGTATCCATTAAATGCTTGTTTTATACGTAATTTTTAACGAAGAAAAGAATAAGATCAACCCCATTACACTAGGAAAAGCCGTTCTCAAGATATTTAAGCTTTTCATATTTTCTCTACGCCACCTTTGAAAATAACTCCAGTTACCAAATTAGAACGACGGTTGAATTAAAAGTGAATTAAATTTAATTAAAATAAAGAGAACGTGTATATAAATAAGTCTGCAGGGAAAGTCATGTGCTGCCCACATCAGATGTTTTTTACTTGTTTTCACTCGAATTTTAATAGGACTTGGCTAGGCAGCTTTTGGAGAATAAATTGTTAAAGTGAGTGTTAAAGTGAAGAATAATAATATTGTTAAATACAAAATTAAATGCGTATCGATTTAAATTACATAGAAAGCGCAGTGCCTAGGTGACAACTCATTCATTTGGCAACGTGAGCAATTTTAAAACATCGAAAATTAATAATAAAAAGAAATCAATCATCACTTTTTGTTGATATGTATTTTTCTCTGTTTCTCCTGAAATTTCAATAGGAACTGGGTAGTTAGCTTGGGAGAATGAATTGGATATGAAAGTGCTAAGGTGAGGAATGGTAGCATTATTAAATACAAAATTAAATGCATATTGATATAAATTAGATAGAAGTTGTGGTGTGTAACTATAAACGTATTCATTTGGCAACGTGACGCAATTTTAAATACAGCCAACTTGTCAAAGTTAATACGATATGTACAACACGACACTAAATATGCATCCATATGTTCTGAAGGAAATAATAATACAGCTGTCTGATGGGAAGCACAATAACCCAGCTTCCTTTTTAACACCAAAGATTTTCGACACTCACTTTTTTTAATCTTGCATTATAACGACAATAGTTATTGTCAATAGCACCAATTTGGCGAAATGATTTTTACACAGGGTGCATAAAAAAGATTGATAAGATTAAGAACATTTAAACTGTTAGTGATAGAGACATATTCACAACTGGAAAATTATTTTAACTCGTAAGAAAAGTGTGTCTAAAATATTTTCAAAATTGAGGGAGATATTTGCATAAAAATGCGAAATCTAACTTTTTATACTGTCCCTTTAGGGCAAAATATCCAATCACTCGAAATCACTCCATATCACACGAAAAATATTTATGTAGAGTGAGTGCAAAATTACCAATATGACAGTGCCTGGGTTTTTATCCCGAGGTCAAAGCGTAGTAAACCAGTATTATAGTATTAAGCTAAAGAGGACTCCAGTTCAAGGCGTTTAATACTACCTCAGCGTTCTCTATAGTGCGTATCACGTCCGGGTCACTACTCTGGGGCTGTCATGACTCCACATCTGTTAGTAACCTCCCCACAATTTTTGCAATAAACAATTCTGTCAAATAGTAAAAGTTGCTTACTTAAAAATTTCTAATATAACAGAGATTCTCTATAGTTGTTAGCGATCTCACGGGGCTGCTGTAATCCTCTAGTAACTGTATATTTTCTAAAAGTCACTCTCTGGTTCTCGTAAGAGAGCGTGGTTTTACTGTAGCGAGAATACGAAATCACCAATATGGCAGTGCCGGGGTTTGATCCCAGGGCCAAAGACTGGTAGGCCAGTATTATAGCGTTGAGCTAAAGAGGATTCCAGCTCAAGGCGTTTAATACTACCTTAGCGTTCGCTACAGTACGTATCACGTCCGGGTCACTACTTTGTGGTGGTCATGACTCCCCATCTATTAGTAGCCTCACCAGAATTTTTGCAATAAACAATTTTGTGAGATAGTAAAAGTTGCTTACTTAAAAGTCTATTACAATAGAGACGCTATATAGTTAGCGATCGTAAGGGGCTGCTGGAATTCTCTCGTGACTGTATATACTTTCTAAGTCACGGTCTGGTTCTCGAAAGAGAGCGTGGTTTTAATGTAGCGAGAATACGAAATCACCAATATGGCAGAGCCGGGGTTTGGTCCTGGGGCAAAAGACTGGTAGGCCAGTATTATAGCGTTAAGCTAAAGACGCCTCCATCTCAAGGCATTTAATACTGTCTCATAGCCCGCTACAGTACTCCCTTTCCCAGTAAGTTTCGTGGAATCTGAACGAAATTATCATTGGGTTGCAAATAAAGCGGCGAGCTCTAAGCGGAAGTGAAGGAGATGTTGCAAGCGGCCTTGTAGTGAGTCACAAGGCCCAATGATGTACGTGAGTCGACGTCAGAGAATATCGGAAGATCAAGTAAGTATAGTGGCGTCATCTCATGAGAAGTACAGATAGTATATTTAATCAAAGCATATGTAATACACGGGAAGCTAAATAACTAGAAATAATTGATCGAATGATGCTTCATGCTTCATGTCCAGGTCACCAATGTAGCAAGAATGCGAAATATCTAATTTGGCAGTACTGGGTTCCGATGCCGATACCAAAGCCTGCTAGCACAGTATCATATGATTAAGCTAAAAGCGTCTCCAGTTCATGGCATTAATTCTGCCTCAGCGTTCGCTTTTAATGTAATATTTAGTTAGTTTGGCATATGTACTACAAAATCAAATCATGGAGAATAAAACAAAATTTCGGACATATCCTATAAATGTCACTCTCTTACTAAGAAATTGGTGTACTTTAAGTGCATATTTCTTATGCAAAACACATTTTAACTGATATACCCCAAAAATTTGTCTCATGAACATCACCAAGAGTTTATCACATAGCACCGTCAATTCTTTTTCAATGAACACTGGATTATATGTAAACGTTTTTAGTAATCGAACTTACTTCGCTAAGGGGACTAAGTTAATTTCTGTATTTTTACATTCCCTGAAATACATGGTAATGTATAGGGAAAGTATTGGAATCAGGCCGAAAATCGCAACTCGAGTTTTCGACGGATCTACACGTTTTGACACTTCTAGAATACGATAAAACCATTTTTAGCGTGACGTCTGTGTGTGTGTCTGTGAGTCTGTGTGTCTGCTTGTCTGTCTGTGCAGATTTTGCATCCACTCTAACTAAAAAACTAATTGACCGAATTTCATAAAATTTGGTAGGTAAGTCACTTGTGGGCGAATCTGGTGCTGATTAGTTTTGGGTACGATTCGGGATAAAAGAACCCGCCTTTTTTGCGAAATGGCCCGCAAAAGCTTGTATCCACTCTAGCTGAAAATCTAATGGACCGAATTTCCCAAAATTTGGTAGATAAGTCGCTTGTGGATCACTCTGGTGCTGATTAGATTTTGGTACGATTCTGAAAAAAATAACCGGCATTTTTTTACAAAATGGCCCGCAAAGATCGACAAAATCTAAAATAAAAACCTATGTATGCTGAAATATATCCATTAAATGCTTGTTTTATACGTACTTTTTAACGAAGAAATGTATAAGAGCAACTCCATTGCACTAGGACTAGCCGTTCTCGAGATATTTTTTTTTTCGTTTTTTCTCTACGCCGCCTTTGAAAATGAGTTCACTCACCAAATGAGAACGAAAATTGAATTAATAGTGAATTACATTTAATTAAAATAAAGAGAACTTGTATATAAGTCTGCAAGGAAAGTCATGTGCTGCCCACATCAGATTTTTACTTTCCCTGCAGTACATGGTAATGTATAGGCAAAGTATTGGAATCATGTCGAAAATCGGAACTCGAGTTTTCGACGGATCAACACGTTTCAAGACTTCTAGAATACGAAAAAACTATTTTTAGCTTGACGCCTGTATGTGTGTCTGTGTGCGTGTCTATGTGTTTGTCTGTGCAGATTTTGTATCCACTCTAATTAAAAAACTAATGGACCGAATTTCACAAAATTTGGTAGGTAAGTCACTCGTGGGCGAGTCTGGTGCTGATTAGTTTTGGGTACGATTCGGTATAAAAGAACCCGCCTTTTTTTGCGAAATGGCCCGCAAAAATTTGTATCCACTCTAACTAAAAAACTAATGGACCGAATTTCACAAAATTCGGTAGATGAGTTACTTGTAGGTCACCCTGGTGATGATTGGATTTTATTACGATTCTTAAAAAAATTAGCTGCCTTTTTTTGCAAAATGACCTGCAAAAATCGTCAAAATCTAAACTAATGAACTACGTATGCTCAAATATATCCATTAAATGCTTGTTTAATACGTAATTTTTAACGAAGAAAAGAATAAGACCAACCCCATTACACTAGGACTAGCCGTTCTCGAGATATTTTAGTTTTTCTTATTTTCACTACGCCACCTTTGAGAATAAGTCAGGTTACCGAATGAGAAAGAAAATTGAATTAAAAGTGAAATAAATTTAATTAAAATAAAGAGAATGTGGATATAAGTCTGCCGGGAAAGTCATGTGCTGCCCACATCAGATTTTTACTTTCCCTGCAATACATGGTAATATATGGGGAAAGTATTGGAATCATGCTGAAAATCGCAACTCGGGTTTTCGGTGTATCTACATGTTTCGAGACCTCTACAATACGAAAAAACTATTTTTAGCTTGACGCCTGTATGTGTGTCTGTGTGCGTGTCTATGTGTTTGTCTGTGCATATTTTGTATCCACTCTAAGTAAAAGACTAATAGACCGAATTTCTCAAAATTTGGTAGGTAAGTCACTTGTGAGTGAATCTGGTGCTGATTAGTTTAGGGTACGATTCGGGATAAAAGAACTCGCCTTTTTTTGAGAAATGGTCCGCAAAAGTTTGTATCCACTCTAGCTGAAAAACTAATGGACCGAATTTTACAAAATGCGGTGGATAAGTCACTTGTGTGTCACTGGTTCTGATTAGACTTTGGTAGGATTCGGAAAAAATAATCTGCCTTTTTGTGCAAAATGGCTCGCAAAAATCGCCATAATCTAAAATAAAAAACTACGTATGCTCCAATATATCCATTAAATGCTTGTTTAATAAGTAATTTTTAACGGAGAAAAGAATAAAATCAATCCCATTACACTAGCATTAGCCGTTCTCGAGATATTTTAGTTTTTTCATATTTTCTCTACGTCACCTTTGAAAATAACTCCAATTACCAAATGAGAACGACAGTTGAATTAAAAGTGAATTAAATTTAATTAAAATGAAGAGAACGTGGATATAAATCTGCAGAGAAAGTCATGTGCTGCCCACATCAGATTTTCTTTTCTTTCTACAACGTCACACAGTTTTGAAAGTTTTTTTTTAATATAATTCTAAGATCATAAATAAGATTATAAATAATTTTTAACACAAATAAGATCTAAAACAAGTTTTTCGAAAGTATGTGTATAGCACTAACAGTTAAAAACAGCTTAAAGTTAATTATAAGCTTGATGAGTTAGTTCTTTTTGAAATATCCCTTATAATGAGTTATAAAAAGGAATCGATTTTCTCATTTCTAGTTTTTTTTCTCAGATTTTTACAGTAATCGAACGTACTTTGTTAAGGGGGTTGTTGTTGAGATCCAGACTGTCCGACCTACCAGAAAGGTGTTGTTGTTGAGACCCAGACCGTCCGACCTACCAGAAAGGTGTAAGGTAACAGTTTTACCAGAAAGGTGTAAGGTAACTGTTTGGACGGCCGGGAATTGCCACCCAATTTAAACCGGAACCCAGTGGGGGATGCATCCACAGGGACCTTACCCTCCTTTCCCTTCCACCAACCTCTCGGAAGGACTTACGGACCCACATGTTTAATGTGATCGTACTCCGCATGAACAAGGTGGCAGGTGTAGCAGCGTGCAAATCCAGCGCGCAAACCACCGGGCTACCGCGTCCGAAATGTGCTAACAGCACGCGGTCTTCCCAGGTGGTCACTGACCCAAGTACTAACCGCGCCCGATGCTGCTTGACTTCAGTGATCTAACGAGAACCGGTGTTTTCAGCACGGAAGGGCCGTTGGCTTTTTTTTTTGCTAAGGGGGGGGGGGCATATAAAAGTTAATTTCTTATATTTGTTTTTTTGCTGAAACGTCACGCAATATTGAATGTGTTTTAGTGGAACTCTTCTTACGATTCAAAACGAGTTTCTAAGAAATATGTGTCTAGCACTAAATATTCAATAGTTATAAGCTTGTAGCTTGTTGAGTCTTTTTTGAAACACCCTTTATAATGAGTTACTCGTATAAAAATGAATAACTTTTCTCATTTTCTTACGCAAAAATTCCCAATTATGAATTGAATTTTTGAAGTAGTGACTTTATATCTACTTTTTTTTATTCGGCTTTTATTAAAATTGCTTCCATTTGAAATGAAGTAATGTGAAATTACGAAACAGAATTATACAAACCGTTTTTTAATGCAAATAATTCTAAATGCAAATAATTCCAAACCTAGCGAAGAAAAAAATTTGCTTTGTGCAACTTCTTCTGAACAGATTTAAATCTGAAACTTTGTAATGCCTAAATTATACACGATTGATTAATTTATAAAGAAAATTTGCGTCCTGCAGGCATATGATACATCATACACATTTCGTTCTTTTTTATGTTTTTTTAAGCATATTGTTTGCAAATTATTTCAAATAGAATTCTTCTAATATAAGCAAATGGGTTCATAAATTTTAAGATGAAAAGGAATTTAATCAGTTTTCTATATGCCATAATAAAAAAAATATCTGATACAGGTAACAATTGACTTTACACTCAGACTCACAATTTTTGCTACATCATTATTCATTGTTATTAAAATAAAATATATTTGTTTTTTCGCAAAAAATATTTTATGAAATCAGATTATTGAAAATATTTTTTTAAAAACAAGAAATTTATAAAAGAGACATCATAGGTTAGCAAGTGGTTCAAGCACTTCAATTTCGACTAACGAATGAGAAATTACACATTGTTGTGGACGTGGTGCATAGGCGCTCCTTCACCACGGGGTAAGTAACGAACGATTAGTAACGAACGAACGAACGAAAAAATTCATTCTGTAAAAATATCGTGAACTAGAAAATGTGTCAAGCGTCTCCCGGGAGTTAAAACACAAATAAATAGAAATCGTTAATTTAAAATAACGAAACAAAACAAATAAAATTTATTTATATAAATAACAGTGAACATTGCATACAATCTGTGCACACCAGAGCAATGATATGACAAACCTTAAGTCTAAAATTATAAACTTTTTTCTAACAACACCCAAACCCATTTGGACCTCTCATGAAAACGTGAAAAAAAGAATGGATCCTATCCAGCGTAGCGTCTGTTGGGCATGCCCAGTCGAAGGTCGAAAAATCCAGACTTCAATCCGAGAGACGACAGCAGGGAAGAAGTTGGAATTGAAAATTTTAACAGTTTTTGTTCACTTAATAAATCACCAACATTAAAATCACTTATGAAATCGAAAAAAACAAATGTTAGAATCCGAAGTTATATTCGGAACCTTTTGCAAAACTTTAGAATTGTGCTATCCTTAATTTTTTCGGATACGGCGAGAGAAGCATCATATAACTTTAAAAATGCAAATTCGGATGCAATTTAAAAAAATAAATAAATATGAAGAAATTATCCTACAGATTCACTTCAAACATCGTTGGAAAGAACAATCTTCGATTTTTTTATGGTATCAAAATGGAAAAAATGGAAACTCTGTGTAATATTTTCAGTCGATATGGTACCAATTTGTGTGAAGATTCTTAAAATATAGAATAATTTAAACACTGATTATAAATTTGGCGAAAAACCTTGGAGGTACATTAGTTCAAGTATAGATGCTACTGTGTGAAAAATATAAGAACTGTAAGTGCGGTAGATATCGTGCGGTATCAGGGACACATACATAAACAGGCCCATATATACTTCATTTTATTATTATAGATGGACATGGAGTTTAAAACAATTGACTTTTAATTAGAACAGCACAGAAATATGATAGTTATAAAAGTAGCTTGTGAGCTATAAAAGAAAACCAACCCATTTCACACATTAATATGTAATTTTTTCCAATCATGAGCCACAACTCATAAAAACCATTTGTAAGAGAAAGAAAAGTAAATTTATCGCTGGATTTGGAGAAACGATTTTCAGTTAGAATCAATTTACGCTGAAATCCGACACAATTTAACAAACTGTTTTTTATTCTACATGCAAATAACTCGGCAGATTTACAGCAACTGTAAATTGAAATATTTTATTCTTTACGCTTTTGAGCTAGCTCTTTTAACTGAATTATATTTAATTTTAAAATTCGGGTATTGCTAACTTCATATATGAATTATTTATTCTATTGACATAAGACACATTAAAGGAATTTTGTTCTTTTGAATTGTTTTCAATTATTTAATTCGATAATATTTCGAAGACATTTTTATCTTTATGAAGCAAGGACATTTATTTATTAATTTTCGTATCACTAGAAGTTCACTTTAGAATTTATTTCAACATAACATGATAAAATACTATATGGACAGAACATTCTCTGCAATTCTTATAAATTTCAACTTAACTCTCTATGACCCTTCTTTAAAGGACTTTGTTGGGTTCGTTTCAAGCTTCCAGTACACGTAGAGAGCTGAAACTTTGTGCACAGTTGAGTCTCGCTGAACAATTTTGTTAAGACGTATCCTAATGAAATCGTGGGTGTGCGCTCAGGATAGAAAATGAGTACAAATTTTTAGATAACTAACACGTTTATTTACAAGCAAAGCGTAAACGGGAACAATATACAGTAAAACAACACTTAAATGCTCCATTAATTACACAAAGTAACCTATGCTATTTTCGAAACATTGACGCATATCACAGTTCAATGTATCTTGTATCACGTCAATTGCTTTCCAATGGAGTGATGACTCATTTTATAGACTCTCTATAGAAACCTCTGGAAATATCTCATATCTTCTGGAATATTGGTTATTTCGAATTGTTTCTCGAACCTTCGAAAAGTCGCCAAATATCGCCGAATTTGCGATACATCACCAAATGTGGAAACTCTCCTTCCGAACTTCAGCATATGGTAACCTTAGATTAACGTCATAGGAAAGGTTGCCTGCACCTTTGTTTTCTGCAGCTGATTTTCAAAAACGACCCCAGTGAGAGCAATTTACATGTTTGTAATACTATTATCTGTCAAATATTTCACAGATAATAGTATTATGAACTATGTCCGTATTACTACGTTGTTCTTGCGTCATTTACTACATCATTTTTGACAGACTCTTTCTCCGGTTCCCGCAGTACATAGAAAGCTGAAACTCGGCACAAAGTTTCATCTATCAAAATTTTGCGTCATTACGTTACGTCGTTACGCCTGTCATGACAATGTTTTTTTACTTTCCCTGCAATACATGGTAATGTATAGGGAAAGTATTGGAATTATGCCGAAAATCGCAACTCGAGTTTTCGACGGATCTACACGTTTCGGAATCTCTAGAATAGAAAAACTATTTTTAGCCTGACGTCTGTGTGTGTGCGCGGCTGTTTGTGCAATGTATGTATCAACTCTAACTCAAAAACTAAAGGATCAAATTTCATAAAAATTGGTAGGTAAGTCACTTGTGTGTGACCTTGGTGCTGACTAGATTTTGGTATGATTCGGAGAAAAATAACCTGCCTTTTTTTGCGAAATGGCCCGCAAAAATCGTCGAAATCTAAAATAAAAAACTACGTATACTCAAATATTTCAATGAAATGCATGTTTTATACGTGATTTTTAACGATGAAAAAAATAAGACCAATCCCATTACACTAGGACCAGCCGTTATGAAAATATTTTAGCTTTTTCGCCACGCCGCACTTGAAATTATGTCTAGTTATCAAATGAGAACGATAATTGAATTAAAACTGCTAATTCAGTGTAATTTCAAATAATTATGGTTGTTGTTATTTTGTGCAATTAAACTCAATATAATGAATTATTGAAGAAATAAAGAGAACGTGAATATGAGTCTGTAGGGAAAGTCATGTGCTGTCCACATCAACCTTTTTCCTGTTTCATGTGAATTACCGTTCCGAGATCTCAAATGAAATGTTCTAGCCTATCGATTTATGACTAACACTGTGTTTGAAAGTAAATAGCGCATAAAAACAAAAACTTAAACAGAAAGTTATGAGGAAAAACAAGTTTTCAAATGCCATCCACTTGATGGCATTTGAACAGTTTATGTACACAGAATATTCAGTGTACATAAACTGTTTTACTGTTTAGTGAAAATATACGAATTTACTGTTCAGTGCCTTCAGATGAAATGTTCTAACGTGTTGATTCATGATTAATACTATTTAGATTTGAAAGTAAATTACGCATGAAAGCGAAACTGTAATGTAAACAATAAATTATGAGAAAGAACACGTTTTCAAATGCCATCAACTGCTTAACAGTGACGCACGGAATATTCAGTGTACATAAACTGTTTACTGTTTAGTGAAAATATACGAATTTACTGTTCAGTGCCTTCAGATGAAATGTTCTAACGTGTTGATTCATGATTAATACTATTTAGATTTGAAAGTAAATTACGCATGAAAGCGAAACTGTAATGTAAACTAAAAATTATGAGAAAGAACACGTTTTCAAATGCCATCAACTGCTTAACAGTGACGCACGGAATATTCAGTGTACATAAACTGTTTACTGTTTAGTGAAAATATACGAATTTACTGTTCAGTGCCTTCAGATGAAATGTTCTAACGTGTTGATTCATGATTAATACTATATAGATTTGAAAGTAAATTACGCATAAAAGCGAAACTGAAATGTAAACAATAAATTATTAGAAAGAACACGTTTTCAAATGCCATCAACTGCATAACAGTGACGCACGGAATATTCAGTGTACATAAACTGTTTACTGTTTAGTGAAAATATACGAATTTACTGTTCAGTGCCTTCAGATGAAATGTTCTAACGTGTTGATTCATGATTAATACTATATAGATTTGAAAGTAAATTACGCATAAAAGCGAAACTGAAATGTAAACAATAAATTATTAGAAAGAATACGTTTTCAAATGCCATCAACTGCATAACAGTGACGCACGGAATATTCAGTGTACATAAACTGTTTACTGTTTAGTGAAAATATACGAATTTACTGTTCAGTGCCTTCAGATGAAATGTTCTAACGTGTTGATTCATGATTAATACTATATAGATTTGAAAGTAAATTACGCATAAAAGCGAAACTGAAATGTAAACAATAAATGATTAGAAAGAACACGTTTTCAAATGCCATCAACTGCATAACAGTGACGCACGGAATATTCAGTGTACATAAACTGTTTACTGTTTAGTGAAAATATACGAATTTACTGTTCAGTGCCTTCAGATGAAATGTTCTAACGTGTTGATTCATGATTAATACTATATAGATTTGAAAGTAAATTACGCATAAAAGCGAAACTGAAATGTAAACAATAAATTATTAGAAAGAACACGTTTTCAAATGCCATCAACTGCATAACAGTGACGCACGGAATATTCAGTGTACATAAACTGTTTACTGTTTAGTGAAAATATACGAATTTACTGTTCAGTGCCTTCAGATGAAATGTTCTAACGTGTTGATTCATGATTAATACTATATAGATTTGAAAGTAAATTACGCATAAAAGCGAAACTGAAATGTAAACAATAAATTATTAGAAAGAACACGTTTTCAAATGCCATCAACTGCATAACAGTGACGCACGGAATATTCAGTGTACATAAACTGTTTACTGTTTAGTGAAAATATACGAATTTACTGTTCAGTGCCTTCAGATGAAATGTTCTAACGTGTTGATTCATGATTAATACTATATAGATTTGAAAGTAAATTACGCATAAAAGCGAAACTGAAATGTAAACAATAAATTATTAGAAAGAACACGTTTTCAAATGCCATCAACTGCATAACAGTGACGCACGGAATATTCAGTGTACATAAACTGTTTACTGTTTAGTGAAAATATACGAATTTACTGTTCAGTGCCTTCAGATGAAATGTTCTAACGTGTTGATTCATGATTAATGCTATATAAGTTTGAAAGTAAATTGCGCATAAAAGCGAAACTGAAATGTAAACAATAAATTAAGAGAAAGAACAAGTTTTCAAATGCCATCCACTATATAACAGTGACGCACGGAAAATTCAGTCTTATTGTATTTAAATCACGCACTACATTAAAATTAATTGAAGGTATAGGCAGATTCAATTCAAAACAATACTATATAAATATTATTATCCAAAACTGATATTATGCAAAATCGTCGGAACTATTTTTTCAGTCTACATTCTTATTACACTTAAACAATTTTCCACGTATTTTGACAATGATAAGACTTATCATAGGCGACGGTAGCCGAAGTCTTATTACTGAACTCGACCCCATACCTGAACACTCATACTCGAATGTATGTCCCTTTCAAAACACAATTAATTTCAATGATTTGACGTCATTTTTATCATTTTGGCGACATTTTTATCGATTTTGAGGCATTTTCGTCATTTTCACGATATTTAAAAGAAAGTCGCCAAGTTGGCGATATCCCGCCAAATTTTGCGCTAAGCATTACAAGGACGGACGGAAGGACAAATTGTTTATTCTTATTGTTCATTCATATTTGAATTAAATAAATTTAAATTCAGTTTTATATAATCAAATATGTTAATAAAATGGATTTAAATTGTTTATCAGACAGTGACAAATATCATGTTTATGATGATATCATATCACTTGATCATGATAGATATTCTACGAAAAATTTAATTTTTACAGCTCTTCCACCTTCCTCAAGCTCCTTGATAGGAACAAAGTCCCATCAAAGGCGATTTAGGCTTTAAAACCGGGTTCCTAATCTAATGCTGCGTTCTTATAACCTTCTTATCGCTAAACGTCAATCAGACAGTGACAAATATCATGTTTATGAAGATATCATATCACTTGATCATGATAGATGATAGATATTCTACTAAAAATTTAATTTTTACAGCTCTTCCACCTTCCTCAAGCTCCTTGATAGGAACAAAGTCCCATCAAAGGCGATTTAGGCTTTAGAACCGGGTTCCTAATCTAATGCTGCGTTCTTATAACCTTCTTATCGCTAAAGTCAATGTCGTCTCAGCGTCATCGACATGTAATATGTCCAGGCGGCTGCGCAACATCAATGCTGTTTGCTGTGCTTCCTTACGAGTGGCTTGGGTTATTATCATTGGGTTATTATCTTCCACAGCGGTGGCTTGGGTTATTATCATAATGTAGAATGTAAATGGTAATTGCACTCTAAGCCCCATTATGAGTTAATAACACTAGACTTTGGCTCCAATTGTATTTTGATTGTTGACGCTTTAATATCATTACTGATGCCTATTTGAAAAATCTGGTAGTACAGTATTCTTTATTTTTGCTTTCAGAATCGAATTTGCTCTTTACTTAAACAATAACATGTTGGAACAATGGCCACGGAGCTTCTATGGTAATGAATGTTCAGGGTGATTATAAAAAAAACTTTGCCGATGTATGAGCCCCTAGCGATCATGCCGTTCAAGGAAACGGAAATAAATTTTGCATGCAGGTATTTTAAGGGTGTGTGTGTGTGTGTGTGTGTGTGTGTGTGTGTGTGTGTGTGTGTGTGTGTGAGTCCCTGCGAGGCTGTGGATGCGATATCTCACGAACGAATGAAGCGTTTCAGTTGTAATTCAATAGGATTATTACAACCATTAAATACTGGTTTCCTGATTATTTTAAACGCAATCGAATGATTGGAAGATTTCTCACTTTTTGAAATTTTTTTTTTAAAAATCACTTAAAAATCAAGACCTTCAATAATGATAAACAATTAAATATTTCAGGCGTATATTTTATTAGAAAACGAATAACATAAATTTTAGAGCACTAGCATGAACAATTTTTGAGATTTTGCACGATTTTCAAATGCATTTTTCACAAAAATTTCATGAAATTAAAAACGAAGAATGTGTTAGAACATCAGTTCACTTTACGAATTATTCGTTAATAGCTACTTATTTCAGGGGATAGTAATGAAATGTCGATTGTGTTTTGACAGAAATAAGGTTGTAATTTAATAAATATGCCATGATTAATTAAACGCTAGGCAATTATCAGACGATAGGCAATTATTAGATGTTAGGTACTTATTAGATACTAGACAATTATTAGACCCTGGGCAATTATTAGATGCCAGGCAAAAATGTTGCTAGTTGATCATTTCATAAGTCATAATGTCTGAACTCAATTCCCAAAGTGCACAATTTCAATTTTAATTCACGTGTTATTAATTCAATATCAAAAACATTGTGCTGAGGATCATATACACCATTATTTTGTTGAGAAATAAATAAAGTCATTACATAAAAATTACATAAAATTCAAAAATCTGATGTGGGCAGCACGTCACTTTCGCTGCAGACTCAAATTCATTTTTTCTTTATTACTTTAATAACTCATTAGAGTGAGTTTAATTGCAGAAATTAACACTAAATTTGCACTTTTAAATCAATTTTTCTTTTTCTTTTGTAATTTTTCCAAAGACGGCGTAACACAAATGCGAAGAATCTCAAATATCTCGAGAACGGTTAGTCCCAGAGTGGTGGAGTTGGTTTTATTCTTTTCCTCGTCAAAATTACATTTAATTAATACATGTAATTGATGCATTTCAGCATACGTAGTCTTTTTTATTTTAGATTTTGGGCGATTTTCCTGAATAGCACTAAAATCTAATCAGCACTAGAGTAGCCAACAAGTGACTTAATAACCAAGTTTTGTGAAATTTAGTCAATTAGTATTTCAGCTAGAGTGGACACATGAGACTTTTGTGGGCCATTTTGCAAAAAAAAAAAAAAAAAGACGGAACTTTTCTTCCAAATCGTACCAAAAACTAATCAGCACCAGGGTCACATCCAAGTGACTTACCTACCAAATTTTATGAAATTCCGTCCATTAATTTTTAAGTTTAACGTGGATACATGCATTGCGCAGACAGACACACAGACAGATAGACACGCACACACAGACAGACAGACACATACATATACGTTATGCTAAAAATAGTTTTTTCGTATTCTAGAAGCCCCAAAACGTGTAGATCAATCCAAAACTCGAGTTGCGATTTTCGGCATGACACCAATACTTTCCCTATACATTACCATGTATTGCAGGGAAAGTAACAAATGGAAAAATCAGGGGGTGCAATACAAAGAAAGGGACAATTGGGGATATTTTTGAAAGTAACAGACAATCAAGGGGTACAATTGAATGCAATGCATAATTATGGGCTGCAATTTAAAATAATCTGATGTGGGCTGCACATGGCTTTACCCCCAGACTTAACTTTATTTTTTCTTTATTTCTTTAATAATTCTTTAAATTGAGTTTAATTGCACAAAATAACACTGAATTTGAACTTTTAATTCATTTTTTGCTTTTATTTGATATTTGGATATGTTTCCTAAAACGCGAAAAACTCAAAATATCTCGAAAACGGTTAGTTTTAGAGTAATGGTGATGGTCTTATTTCTTTTCCTCGTTAAAAATTACGTATAAAACAAGCATTTAATCGATACATTTGAGTGTAAGTAGTCTTTTAATTTTGATCTTGGCAATTTTTGCAGGTTATTTAGAAAACAAAGGCAGTTTCTTTTTTCCCAAACCTTACCGAAAGCTAATCTGTATTAGGGTATCCCACAAGTGACTTATCTACAAAATTTTGTGAAATTGTGTGAATTAGTTTTCCAGCTAGAGTGGATCATGAGATTTTTGCGGGCTAAAAAAAAAGTTTAAAAAGTCGGGTTCTTTTATCCCGAATCGTACCAAAAACTAATCAGCACCAGGATCACACATATGTGTCTTATCTACTAAACTTTATGTAATTCGGTCCATTAGTTTTTGAGTTAGAGTGCATACAAACATTGCACAGACAGACATATAGACGTCACGCTAAAAATAGTTTTTTCGTATTCTAGAGGTCCCGAAACGTGTAGATCTGTGGAAAACTCGAGTTGTGATTATGATAATAATACTTTCCGTATACATTACCATGTATTGCAGGGATAATAAAAACCTGATCTGGGCAGCACATGACTGTCCCTGCAGACTTATATTCTTGTTCACTATTTCTTCAACAATTCATTAGATTGGGTTTAATTGCACGAAATAACAGTCACAATTATTTAAAATGACACTGATTTGGCACTTTTAATTCAATTTTCGTTCTTGGTAACTGGACGTTTTTCAGTGAAGCTCAGCGTAAATGCGAAAAAACTGAAATATCTTGAGAACGGCTAGACCTAGTTTAATGGGGTTGGTCTTATTCTTTTCATTGTGAAAAATTGTGCATAAAATAAGCATGTAATTGATATATTTGAGCATATTTTATTTTATTTTAGATTTTGACGATTTTTGAGGGGCCATTTCGCAGAAAAAGGCAGGTGACTTTTTTCCAAATCGTAACAAAATCTAATCACAGCACCAGATAACCCACAAGTGACTTATGAACCAAATTTTGTGAAATTTGATCTATTAGTTTTTCAACGAGAGTGGATATAGGCAATTTTTGCGGGGCATTTCGCTAAAGAAAGCGGGTTGTTTTTCCCGAATCGCACTAAAAGCTAATTAGCACCAGGGCCGCACACAAGTGACTGACCTACCAAATTTTATGAAATTCGGTCTATTAATTTTTGAGTTAGAGTGGATACATACATTGCACACAGACAGACAGATAGATACACACAGAGACGTCACGCTAAAAATAGTGTTGTGGTCTAGAGGTCGCGAAATGTGTAGATCCGTTGAAAGCTTGATTTGCGATATTTGGCATGATTTCATTACTTTTTCTGTACATTAACATGTATTGCAGGGAAAGTAAAAAGTAATATCATCAAATATGTTCACTTTCCATATAAAATATTATACAACATCATCTGTTAACATCATTCGGATGGATCTAGTTTGTTCTATTGCCGAGAGACATTGCCTTTGCAATAGTTTTATATCTTAACCCCAACAGAATACGCCAAACGTGATATTAATTAAATAATAATTTAATTTTGATGAAGATTTTGTATGTGAGTATGAATAAATCATTTTGATAGACTAAAAAATTGTCAAAAGCGAAGAATTTCAATTGATGTGATGGTCATTCAATGCCAACAACATTATGTTGTGGCTTTTGTATAGCATTATATTGTTAAGAAAGAAGTGAAATTATTTAGTTACGTAGGACAAATCATGTGCTGCCCACACCAAAATCTTTTACTTAATTTTACTAATCAAATATTTAATAAAGAAAGATATATTGAATCATTGCGTTACATAAGAAAAGTAATGTGTTGCCCACATCAATGTATTTTATTACTTTAACCAATCAAGTATTTAATACAAGAAAGAGGTGTTGAGTGATTGAGTTATGTAGGGAAAGTTATGTGCTGCCCATATGTTCTTTACTTACTTTAAATAATCAAATATTTAATACAAGACTAATATATTGAGTCATTGCGTTACGCAGGGAAAGTCATGTGTTGCCCACATCCATTTTTACTTACTTTAACCAATCAAATATTTAATATAAGAATGAGACTCTGAGACATTGCGTTGGATAGGGAAAATCATTTGCTGCTCACATCAATATTTTTACTTACTTTAACCAATCAAATATTTTATACAAGAAATAGATATTCAGTCACTGTGTTAATCAGAGAGAGTCACATGCTTCTTACATCAATTCTTTTACTCACTTTAACCAATCAAATATATAATACAAGAATGAGACATTGCGTAAGGTAGAGAAAATCATTTGCTGCTCACATCAATATTTTTACTTACTTTAACCAATCAAATATTTTTTGCAAGAAATAGATATTGAGTCATTGTGTTACTCAGAGAAAGTCATGTGCTGCCCACATCAATTCTTTTACTTACTTTAACCAATCAAATATTTAATACAAGAATGAAACATTAAGACATTGCGTTAGGTAGGAAAAATCATTTGCTGCTCACATAAATATTTTTACTTACTTTAACCAATCAAATATTTTATACAAGAAATAGATATTGAGTCTTTGTGTTACTCAGAGAAAGTCATGTGCTGCCCACATCAATTGTTTTACTTACTTTAACCAATCAAATATTTAATACAAGAATGAGATATTGAGTTATTGTGCTACGCAGGTAAAGTCATGTGCTGCCCACATCAATTTTTTAGTTTCTTTAACCAATGGGATTTTAATACAAGAAAGGTATATTGAATCATTGCATTACATAAAGAATGTCATGTGCTGCCCACATCAATATTTTTACTTACTTTGTAACCAATCAAATATTTAATACAAGAAAGATATATTGAAAATAATAAACGAGCAAATCCTCTTTCTCTTTCTATAATATCATTGTTACTACTGCATCAAAGATTTGTATGGACGAAGATAAGTCGGATATTTTATGCATGGAAAGCAATTTTCCGAAAAATATTTATTTTTCTAAATCACATTGAGAGGAGCAAATTGGGCAGAAGCAACCATCAACATTATTTGTATGGTAGTATTTTACATTTATGTATAATGGAGTTTAGCGTATATTGTAGTTGATATATTTTGCAAAATTCTCTCTCGAATTTCAGTATCTGTGGGACATGTTTGTTTGGAAATTTTAGGGATTGAATTACCGGGAGCTGTTTAGAAGCGATTTCAGGATTATTATTAGAATATTTATAACATTATCAGTCAGAAATGATATTATGCGGTATTGTCTCGATTAACGATGCCAGCCATTTCGCGTGTTCTTAATGGTTAGTGGTCTATAATTGCAACAGTTGCACACCTAATAAAAATTGTTGATACATTTTCTGAATAAATAAAACTCTTTCAGATATAAGCATCAAAATGGCGCACATTTTATAGTTTAACCTTTTAAATTGTAAGATATATTGAACCGTATTTCCGTAATTAATAAAATTATTTGTTTACTATTCTGATTGGGAGAGAAAAGATATAAAATTGTGATTTTATTAATTTTCGCTCCTTAATATCTTGAATATCATTTCCACGCGATAAAATTATTTAATTATTGTGAAAGGATTTTGAACAATTAGAAAAATTATATCGCGTTATATTTATAAAGTTATTTCTTTTTTTCTAGTTTTCATTTAATTATTGGAATATTCTTCAGTTTAATTGCTAATATGAAATGATTTAATTTTTTAATTACTCAGATTAACAGCGAAGGGGTATCAAATTCAGTTTTTATTACTTTTGAGAGGCAAAATGGTGTAAGGTTTTAAAAAATATTTTTGCATCGCGTTACCCCAATTCGAATTTTCCAAAATTTTCGATTTTTCCGTTGATATGGAAACTGAGACAAATCGAATATGGCCAAAACTCAGATTCAGAGGAAGTACTCGATTATTAAGTAAAGTGGTTTTGATTTTTTTATTATTCTTTTGCATCGTTGCCCCTAATTCGAAGTTTTTCGAAACATTATTAGATTTTTCCGTAAACCTGAAAGCAGATATGAATCGAAGGCTGAAACTAATAGTCTGGCTTGAGTGGAATTGCTCAATATTTTTCTAATATGGTTTTGAATGTTTGAATTTTCTCTACAAATCGTTACCCCTAATTTAAATTTTCAAAATTTTAAATTTTTTACTTATGAATGAAACGAATATGAAATGATAATGAAATGAATATGACGATAATGAAACGAATCGAATGACACCAAAGCCAATCTTCTACCTATAGTGAAGTAGCTCGACAATTTGGATACCCAACAATTAGTTGAGTGTATATTGTGTTGACGAAAGTGCGTTTTATTTTCGCATTGTGATTGACTGCAGCTTTATAAGGCATTTATGACCTCTAACAACGAGTACCAGATAATAGAAATAAACTTTGTGAGCGCTAACAGTGGCAGCAGACAGGCGGTCGCCAGTGGGTGACATTAATTGCAAATAAATTTATGTTGTGTAATAAATAAGCCCCATAGAAAAGCTCCACACATCAAAAGGTCACGTGGTTTTGCAAACTTTGGGTTGTTACTCCCAACGTATCTGCAACCAATAATAGCTTCCTCTGTGGTCAATAACGTCGTTCTTACACAAGCTCACCAGCCAATGGGTCCAAGTGTGTGTATGTGTGGTTGCAATATCTCGCGAACAAATGAAGAGTCTCAAAAATAATTTGGTATGATTATTATAATTAATGAGTTGGTATGATTATTATAATCAATGAACTCTATTGATTTTAAACACGATCAAATGTTCGGAATACCCTAAATTTTAAAATGAATTTTTGAAAAAATCATAAAATCACAACTGTTACTAATCATAAATAAAGAATAATTTTCAATGTAATTTTTTATTGTTAAAAAATTAAATTAATTTTACAACTTTAGCATGAACCGTTCTTGTTATAGAGAGCTCTTTTAATATATTTACCGGAAAATGACATAAAACGAAAAAAAAAATTACTTTCTATACTTTCTATATGCAATATTTTACAGAAAATATCTCAACATCATTTTTGTGGATTTAGTGCATTCCATTCACGAGAGAAAGCACTTATGTACTAGTTTTGTATTTTGCCTCCCGAGAATTAGACAATGATTTATTTCGTTGGATATTTATTAACAATTAATTGCATTTTGATGAGGATTTAGCACGTTAACATGAATAACTCACTCTTCGAACTCATAAATAGCAAAAAGTACCCAGTATCAATTTACGTGATGTTACCATTTACAACGGCCAAACCATTGTGTTGTTGATCATTACAACTCACAATACCAAAATTCATTACAATTTACAATGCGAAAACCGTTGTGCTGTTGATCATTACAATTTACAATGCGAAAAACACTGTGCTGTAGATCATTACAATTTACAATGCGAAAAACACTGTGCTGTAGATCATTACAATTTACAATGCCAAAAAGTTATTGTGCATCTCGTAAACCATTAATTCGTTGTGAAAGAATAGTCAAATTACTGCATTAAGTAGGTATAGTCACATGCTGTTCATAACAGCTTTATTACTTTCTTTATATTGCATAATATATAAGGAAAGTATTGTGACGGGGTCGAAAATTCGAATTCGAGTTTTCAACGGGAAAGTACGTTTCAAGCATCCCTGATCACGAATCGAATATTTTTGAGATGATGTCTGTGTGTGTCATTGAGTCTACGGAGACGATATCTCACGAACGAATGGAGCGATTCGAATGAAATTTGGTACAGAAATCACAATCTTTGAATACTGGGAGCTTATTTTTACAACACAATCGAATGTTTAGAACCCCCTAAATTTTTAAGTGAAATTTTGAAAAAATCATTAAAAAATCAAAATCTTTAATAAAGTTACGCAAATAGCCATTTCTTATGTAATTTTTCCTTAGAAAACGATTGACATAAACTTTAGAACGCTAGCATAAACCGTTCTTGAGATATTGCACATTTTTCAAATAAATTTATCAAAAAATCCCATAAATGAAAAAAAATATTAACTGTTAAGAAACATGTTCACTCTTCATATGTAATACCATACGATAAATTTGGTGACATCATTCTCGTGGATCTAACTCGTTCCATTCACGAGAAAATATACTTTGAGTAATACTTTTGTATTTGAACGCCAATAGTCATTTATCTTCTGTAAGAATAACTTATTTCTCCGTCCATAACGCTTCGCGAGATTTTGGCGATGAAATGTTGCTAAATTAACGAAAATCTCGCCAAATGAATAATAATGACTCTAAATCAATGAAAATGACGACTAATTCTTGAAAATTCAATGTCTTGGAAAGAATATAAGTATCTACTACAAGAATAACATTTTTTTTAACTGTAAAAGTAGTAAACTCATTGCATTGTATAAGGAAAGTCATGTGCTGCTCACATCAGATTTTTTTGTATCTATTCATATAACATGGCAAATTTAAATAAGAGCATTTTAAATAAATATTTTTGAATGTTATCTATAGAAATTTTTTCTGCCCAATAACTGTAGGAACAAAATCCCTATTTCAAAATTCACTCTAAATTCAATTACTTGGTGAACCTATCCCCATACATATTCCAGCAAACCGATGTGCTGAAAACTGAAAAGAACTTTTGATCCAACAAAACGATATTAAAAGAACCAGAAAATCCTCTTTTCCGCCTTCTAATGTCATTGTTATTGTTGAAACGGAGGAATACATTTAAAGTAGTAGAGTCGGATCTATGTATACCCAGAGAGTAATTTTCTGAAAAGTATGTATTTTCTAAAAACACATTCAGAGCAAATTGAGCAGTAGTCACATAAGTATTATTTATATGGAAATTTCTTAAATTCTTGTGTAACGAATTTTTTTAGTAAATTGTAATATAGATTTTGTGAAATTTAAACAAATAGTATAGACATTGGTTAGAAAACTAAAATTTCCTTCTAAACTGCATACAGCACAATAATAGAGTACCTAGTATTATATCTAATATTATTTACTAAATATGTAACATATAGTAAATAGTAGTGATAATATTAGTAATAATAGTAGTAATAATCTTTTTCACCAGAACAAGCAAAAAGCGCAACCTTCGTTCGGAGAGCTAGATCGGAAACTGATGTAAGAACAGTAAAAGTGTCTAAAGCAGGAAAATGGGCTTGCCAATGGCGAAATAAAAAAAATGAGGAAAAGAACAAGGAGGAAGGAACAATAGTTTGGATGCAAAGAATGAACGGTAAAATACCAAAAAAGAAAGCGAACGTACAACAAGAAATTCAATTTCGTTATCTTACTTTTTAAATTCTCCGCTAGGCGTGTTGCAATCATTCTTATTTGATCGGGCATGCTCACTTTAGTGTAGGTAGACCTAATGGGTATACCACCTTCCTTCCTTGCCAATGCCATTGGAGTGCTTATGGACTCTTATAGGAACACTGTATAGAACAGCAATAATTCTCAAAACAATGATTGTCAATATAGTAAATTGATAGTTTGAATTGATAGTTACTATCGAAGGAGAACTGTATATAAACAAGTTTTAAGTCTGAGATCAAAACCCAGAATATTTTAATTTCAGATTAGTTTTGAGATATTTAGGTACTTGTGTACTTTACCCCCCCTTCCCCCCACACGTATTTGTAAATAAAACAAAATGGCCAACTAATCTACAGGAATAATATTGAAAATCTGTTTGTGGGTATTTATGTGTGTCTGTCTCCTTATCACGTGAGATCGGCTGCCCCGAATTACCTGAAATTCGGTAGCCGTAAAATATCCCCACTTAAAATTTATTCTATACTAGCAGCATACCCGTTCTTCGTACGGAGTATATAATATAAAGAAACTTGAAATTCATAATCATGCCCAAATTCTTATAGTATACTAAATGACATGTTTAATCAAAATATTCTGTTAAAATATTTAATATAATGCTCCTAAAAAGAAGTTTAAGAATCTCTGTTCTCGCTATATAAAATTATCTTCATGGACATATCTGAAGAATAAAACATCTTGGACCCCTTATGTAAGCAAATATAAAAAAAATATGGAATTGAATCAATATATGCAAAATAAAAGCGTTAAAATTGTATGGGACCCGTACTAATTATATACGCGAATATTAGAAAATATAACCTGTATTAGTAGATTACATGTATAAATTGAAAATACCAATAAACCCGTAATCTTTAAATCTGAAGACAGTCATTTATTCCAATATATGTCAAAATTAAAGTGCTAAAATTATATGGGAAGATATACACGTACTACTTATAATGTCCGATTATTAGTAGAAGATTACCCGTTTTGCAATATGAGTCTCAAATGTTTTTTGGTAAAATACAACAGACGACGTAATAAATTGAATATATAATTAATCCCCTTAATCTTCATACCAGAAGACTGTACTTGATTCCAATATATATGTCAATATATGTCAAAATATATGCCAATATACCTGTACTACTTATATTCTCGTAGGTTAGAAGATATACCCGTGCATTCCTAGAAGATTACTCGTACAACGTACAATATGAGTGTGTCAGCAATTTTTGCCGCAATAAAACAATGGCGTAATAACTTAAAAATATCAATAATCCCTGAATCAATAATTCCGGAAAATATTAATAATAATAATGTTTAAACCTGAAGAGTATAATTGATATTATCCAGTCCAAAATGAAATGGCAATGAAATTTATTTTATATACATATCTTCATTATTCAAATCGGAAAGGATTTAATAAAAATCGTCTGCCGCATAAACACATTGGATTTAAATCCGTTGCTAAGCGACATGATATCATTTGCTTCAAATAAATTGGTAGAAAAAATATCGTCTAAATAGTTATATTTCTATGGAACATTTGGCGACAGTTTCGTCAAATCAGCGACATTTTAAAAAATCGCCAAATTTATCGCCAAGTGGGACTGTAGAACTGACAGTTCCACTTTGCGACAAATTGACGAAATATCATCACAATACTATCCCCTAACAAAAAACAATTAATATCATTTATGTAGCGCAATTTTATCAATTTCAAGATATTTTTATGGATTTGAAAACATTTTTATCAATTTGGTGACATTTTAAAAATTCGCTAAATGTATTACTAAGTAGGATGGTTGGTCTGACAGAGAAATGCTAAACAAACATCATTTCCGTACTCTCTTCTAACAAAACAAAAAAAAAATTTCATTGATATGTAGAAGACCCAAGCCACACGACCAACCCGAAGGTTTATGGCAGCTGTTTGTGTGTCGTTTATATCAATTTGGCGACATTTCCGTCAATTTGGCAAAGTTTAAGAAAAGTTGTCAAATTAGCGATATCCCTCCAAATTCGTATCTTTGAATTTGCAGATCTGAATGAAACATTCTTATCCCGCTTCAATATACTAAATGAAAACACTACAATTGTATTAGAAGATATACCCGCTCTTCTCTTTTTCTGTTTCAACAATCGGCTATATGAATTTATTGGCTAAACACAATATATGAGTTTAGTAGGTAAATACGAAATAAGCTTGAAAACTCTTTGCCAAAATAAATGAAATTGATGTACGCAGTCAGCAATTAATATAATTAAAAGAAAAATCAAACCGTCCATTCATAAGATATACTTTTATATCCATTTATTTATTATTTAAATCGAAAAAAAATAATAAAAACATTAACAAACACATTTAATTTAATTGCGATGCCGAGCAACATGATATATCCTCCTAAAATGTTAAAATTTATTAACCACTAACAGCACACCCGTTATTCGTACGGAGTGTATAATTTAAAGAAACTTAAAGTTCGCAATCATGTGCAAATTCTGTTAAAATATTAAATTTATTGCTCCTAAAGAGAAGTTTAAGAATATATGTTCTCACTATGCAAAATTATCTTCACGATCAGATCTGAAGAATAAAACATCCTGCCCCCTTTTGTAAGCAAATTTACAGAAGAAAAAATAGGAATTGAATGAATATATGCAACCCCGTACTAATTATATTGTCGCAGATCAGAAAATATGCCAATGTGTTAGTAGAAGATTACCCGTATTACAATATGCGTCTCAAAAATATTTGCCAAAATAAAAGAGATGACGTAATAAATTGAAAACATCAATAATATCCGTACTCTTTATACCAGAAGGTCGTAATTGATTCCAATATATGCCAATATATATCAAAACATATGTCAATATACCTGTACTAATTATATTCTCGTAGATTAAAAGATATACACGTGTATTTGCAGAAGATTCGTACAACATACAATATATGAGTTTAAACAATTTTTGTCATAATAAAATAATTGCATAATAACTTGAAAATATCAATAATCCTTGAATCAATAATCCCCGAAAATATAAATAATAATAATTTTTAAACCTGAAGACCGTAATTGATATTATCCAGTCAAAAATGCTATAAGGAAAATCAAATCGTTCTTTTCTAAAATATATTTTTATATCCATTTATTTATTATTCAAATCGAAAAAATAATTATTAAAATTAACAGACAGATTTAATTTAATTGCGTTTCTGAGTAACATGATATAAGATAGAATCTTATAACATGTTAAATATGTCATGTCTTATAACATAAACTGCGAAATTAAATAACGATTTTGATTTCTCTATACTTCTCATTGTTCCGTAAAAGCTTGTTTTAAATAAACCATGAACCATGGAGATAGATTTCCCCTTTAAATCATGTTTCAAACAATTCATGTTTTCAGAAAGTGACTAATTAACGCAAAAAATCTCCCATCAAACTCAGAGATTAAATTTTAATTCACTTTCAAACGATTTTCAAGCTTTTCGTTTGGATAAACCACGGAGTTAGGGAGTAGAACTCCAAGGAAAAAGTTCCGTTTTTCATTAATATCTCGACAACCCCAGGTCTTAGAAACTCGAAACTTGGACAAAAGTTATGGGGGGATATTTCAAAGCTATTCACCAAATTTCATTAAATTCGGTTTAGCCGTTTTTCCGTGATGATGAGACAAACGAAAATTTCGTTTTTTACTAATATCTCGAGAACCACTGGTCGTAGAAACTCAAAACACGGATATAATTTTAAGTGGGGCTATTTCTGGGCTACCCACAAAATTTCATCAAATTCGGTTCAACCGTTCTCCCGTGATGGTGTGACAAACAGACAGACAGACAGACAGACAGACAGACAGATTTTCATTTTTATTTATATAGACTAGCAGCATACCCGTTCTTCGTACGGAGTATATAATATAAAGAAACTTGAAATTCATAATCATGCCCAAATTCTTATAGTATACTAAATGACATGTTTAATCAAAATATTCTGTTAAAATATTTAATATAATGCTCCTAAAAAGAAGTTTAAGAATCTCTGTTCTCGCTATATAAAATTATCTTCATGGACATATCTGAAGAATAAAACATCTTGGACCCCTTATGTAAGCAAATATAAAAAAAAAATATGGAATTGAATCAATATATGCAAAATAAAAGCGTTAAAATTGTATGGGACCCGTACTAATTATATACGCGAATATTAGAAAATATAACCTGTATTAGTAGATTACATGTATAAATTGAAAATACCAATAAACCCGTAATCTTTAAATCTGAAGACAGTCATTTATTCCAATATATGTCAAAATTAAAGTGCTGAAATTATATGGGAAGATATACACGTACTACTTATAATGTCCGATTATTAGTAGAAGATTACCCGTTTTGCAATATGAGTCACAAATTTTTTTTGTAAAATACAACAGACGACGTAATAAATTGAATATATAATTAATCCCCTTAATCTTCATACCAGAAGACTGTACTTGATTCCAATATATATGCCAATATATGTCAAAATATATGCCAATATACCTGTACTACTTATATTCTCGTAGGTTAGAAGATATACCCGTGCATTCCTAGAAGATTACTCGTACAACGTACAATATGCGTGTGTCAGCAATTTTTGCCGCAATAAAACAATGGCGTAATAACTTAAAAATATCAATAATCCCTGAATCAATAATTCCGGAAAATATCAATAATAATAATGTTTAAACCTGAAGAGTATAATTGATATTATCCAGTCCAAAATGAAAGGGCAATGAAATTTATTTTATATACATATCTTCATTATTCAAATCGGAAAGGATTTAATAAAAATCGTCTGCCGCATAAACACATTGGATTTAAATCCGTTGCTAAGCGACATGATATCATTTGCTTCAAATAAATTGGTAGAAAAAATATCGTCTAAATAGTTATATTTCTATGGAACATTTGGCGACAGTTTCGTCAAATTAGCGACATTTAAAAAAATCGCCAAATTTATCGCCAAGTGGGACTGTAGAACTGACAGTTCCACTTTGCGACAAATTGACGAAATATCATCACAAAACTATCCCCTAACAAAAAACAATAATTATCATTTATGTAGCGCAATTTTATCAATTTCAAGATATTTTTATAGATTTGAAAACATTTTTATCAATTTGGTGACATTTTAAAAATTCGCTAAATGTATTACTAAGTAGGATGGTTGGTCTGACAGATAAATGCTAACCAAACATCATTTCAGTACTCTCTTCTAACAAAACAAAAAAAAATTTCATTGATATGTAGAAGACCCAAGCCACACGACCAACCCGAAGGTTTATGGCAGCTGTTTGTGTGTCGTTTATATCAATTTGGCGACATTTCCGTCAATTTGGCAAAGTTTAAGAAAAGTTGTCAAATTAGCGATATCCCTCCAAATTCGTAGCTTTGAATTTGCAGATCTGAATGAAACATTCTTATCCCGTTTCAATATACTAAATGAAAACACTACAATTGTATTAGAAGATATACCCGCTCTACTCTTTTTCTGTTTCAACAATCGGCTATATGAATTTATTGGCTAAACACAATATATGAGTTTAGTAGCTAAATACGATATAAGCTTGAAAACTAATTTGCCAAAATAAATGAAATTGATGTACGCAGTCAGCAATTAATATAATTAAAAGAAAAATCAAACCGTCCATTCATAAGATATACTTTTATATCCATTTATCCATTTATTTATTATTTAAATCGAAAAAAAATAATAAAAACATTAACAAACACATTTAATTTAATTGCGATGCCGAGCAACATGATATATCCTCCTAAAATGTTAAAATTTATTAACCACTAACAGCACACCCGTTATTCGTACGGAGTGTATAATTTAAAGAAATTTAAAGTTCGCAATCATGTGCAAATTCTGCTAAAATATTAAATTTATTGCTCCTAAAGAGAAGTTTAAGAATATATGTTCTCACTATGCAAAATTATCTTCACGATCAGATCTGAAGAATAAAACATCCTGCCGCCTTTTGTAAGCAAATTTACAGAAGAAAAAATAGGAATTGAATGAATATATGCAACCCCGTACTAATTATATTGTCGCAGATCAGAAAATATGCCAATGTGTTAGTAGAAGATTACCCGTATTACAATATGCGTCTCAAAAATATTTGCCAAAATAAAAGAGATGACGTAATAAATTGAAAACATCAATAATATCCGTCCTCTTTATACAAGAAGGTCGTAATTGATTCCAATATATGCCAATATATATCAAAACATATGTCAATATACCTGTACTACTTATATTCTCGTAGATTAAAAGATATACACGTGTATTTGTAGAAGATTCGTACAACATACAATATATGAGTTTAAACAATTTTTGTCATAATAAAATAACTGCATAATAACTTGAAAATATCAATAATCCTTGAATCAATAATCCCCGAAAATATAAATAATAATAATTTTTAAACCTGAAGACCGTAATTGATATTATCCAGTCAAAAATGCTATAAGAAAAATCAAATCGTTCTTTTCTAAAATATATTTTTATATCCATTTATTTATTATTCAAATCGAAAAAATAATTATTAAAATTAACAGACAGATTTTATTTAATTGCGTTTCTGAGTAACATAAGATAGAATCTTATAACATGGTAAATATGTCATGTCTTATAACATAAACTGCGAAATTAAATAACGATTTTGATTTCTCTATACTTCTCATTGTTCCGTAAAAGCTTGTTTTAAATAAACCATGAACCATGGAGATAGATTTCCCCTTTAAATCATGTTTCAAACAATTCATGTTTTCAGAAAGTGACTAATTAACGCAAAAAACCTCCCATCAAACTCAGAGATTAAATTTTAATTTACTTTCAAACGATTTTCAAGCTTTTCGTTTGGATAAACCACGGAGTTAGGGAGTAGAACTCCTAGGAAAAAGTTCCGTTTTTCATTAATATCTCGACAACCCCAGGTCTTAGAAACTCGAAACTTGGACAAAATTTATGGGGGGATATTTCAAGGCTATTCACCAAATTTCATTAAATTCGGTTCAGCCGTTTTTCCGGGACGATGAGACAAACGAAAATTTCGTTTTTTACTAATATCTCGAGAACCACTGGTCGTAGAAACTCCAAACACGGATATAATTTTAAGTGGGGCTATTTCTGGGCTACCCACAAAATTTCATCAAATTCGGTTCAGCCGTTCTCCCGTGATGGTGTGACAGACAGACAGACAGACAGACAGACAGACAGACAGACAGACAGACAGACAGACAGACAGACAGATTTTCATTTTTATTTATATAGATTTAGAGTTTCTAGGACCAAGGTTGTCAAGATATTAATAAAAAGTGAACCATAGAAATACTATTTCGCAGACGATATTTTTCCCGCCAAATTTATTTGAAAAAGAATGATATCATTTTGCTAAGTAACGTAGTAAAACACAATCTATATAAATAAAATTGAAAATCTGTCTGTCTGTCTGTCTGTCTGTTTGTCCCATCATCACGGGAGAACGGCTGAACCGAATTTGATGAAATTTGGTGGGTAGCCTAGAAATAGCCCCACTTAAAATTTAGTCCATGTTTGGAGTTTCTACAACTAGTGGTTCTCGAGATATTAGTAAAAAACGAAATTTTCGTTTGTCTCATCATCACAGAAAAACGGCTGAACCGAATTTAATGAAATTTTGTGGATAGCCTTAAAATAGCCCCCCATAAATTTTGTCCAAGTTTCGAGTTTCTAAGATCAGGGGTTGTTGAGATATTAATGAAAAACGGAACTTTTTCCAATGAGTTATACTCTCCAACTCCGTGGTTTATTCAAACGGAAAGGATCAAAATCGTTTGTTTAAAACGTCGAAAGGAAATAAAACTTTATTTCCGAGTTTGGTGCAGGATTTTTGCATTAAATAGTCACTATCGGAAAACACGAATTGTTTGAAACATGAATTTAAATGGAAAAATCTACCTCCATGGTTATCTTTCACAAGCTATTACTCAACGATGAAAAGTATAAAGAAATCAAAATGGCTATTTAATTTCGCATTTTATGAGGAAGATTCTATCTTATATTATGTTGCTCGGCAACGGAATGAAATTAAATGTGTTGTTAATATTTATTATTATTTTTTCTATTTGAATAATAAATAAATGGATGAAAAAATATATTTTTTAAATGAAAGGTTTGGTTGTTCTTTTAATTATATAAATTGCGGACTGCGTACATCACTTTCATTTATTTTAGCTAAGAGGTTTCCTGTTCATATATTGTGTTTAGCTAATAAACTCATGTATTGTGTTTAGCTAATAAACTCATATATTGTGTTTACCCAATAAATTCATTTAGCCGATTGTTGAAGCAGAAAAAGAGTAGAACGGCTGTATCTTATAATACAATTTTAGTGTTTTCATTTAGTATATACAAACGGGATTAGGATATTTTTTTCTTCAGATCTGCAAATTTAGAGCTTCGAGTTTAGCGGAATATCTCTAAATAACTTGGTAACTTTTCTTAAACTTTACCAAATTAGCGGAAATGTTTCCAAATTTATAAAAATGACGCAAATCAATGATTTATTTTTTTAGAATAGAGTATTGAAATGGTGTTTCGGTAGCATTTATCGGTCAGTCCATCCATCCTACTTAGTAACTCATTTAACGAATTTTTTTAATCTCACCAAATTGATAAAAATATTTGTAAATCCATAAAAATATCATGGAATTGATAAAATCGCGTTTAATAAATGAAATTAATTATGTTTTGTTAGGGGATAGTATTGTGATGATGTTCCGTCAATTTGTCGCAAAATGGGATTATCAGTTCCTCAGTCCGTCCCACTTGGCGATAAATTTGGCGATTTTTTAAGTTATCGCTAAATTGACAAAAATGTCGCCAAACCATCCATGGAGATAGCATTATTCAGACGATATGATTTCCATCAATTTATTTTAAGCAACTGATATCATGTCGCTTAGCAACGGATCCAATGCGTTATGTGCTATACGATTTTTATTAAATCTTTACCGATTTGAATAATAAAGATATGTATATAAGATAAATTTCATGTTTCAGCATTCAAATTTCAGTAAATCTATGCATGATTTAAATTTAAATTATTGAAAATATGCAAAGGTGTTTCTAATTTAAAGAATCAAAAGTAAACAATGATTTTCAATTTATGGTATTGAAAATTGAGTAGTAATTAAAAAATTCGAATTACAGAAAAAATCAAATTTATAAAAAAATTTGAAAAATTAAAGATTTTTACATTTTAAGATATTCAAAGTAAACAAAGGTTTTTCAGACTTAAATGATCAAGCACAAACTAAAACTTTTTGAAATTTAAGCTATTCAAAGTATACAATAATTTTATTTTTTTTTTGGAATTTAAATTATCGTAAAGTAAGCAAAGTTTCTAAAATTTAATTAATCCAAAAACAAACAACCGTTGTTTGGCATTGCAAGTAATAAAGAGTAAAAAAAAAGTGATTTTTTAAATAGGAATTACTAAGAAATAAACTAAGAAATAAGTCTTTGAAATTATAATTAGTAAAGAATAAATAAAATATTTTAACATTTGAGAATAAATAAAATATTTTAACATTTTCTCATGACAGCCAATTATGCTATGCCTTAAATGTATATAAATTTGTATTTACATTTCATTATTGTTTGCATTTTGTTTCTCACTTTCTTCTGGTAACCATGCACTTTCAGAAAGAAAGAAAGAAAGAAAGAAATGGCGACAATTTAAGTTCGCCAACGGGGGGGGGGGGGGGGGGGTGATAGACCCAGGACATCCGACTCACCCTAGGGTATGAGCACGCCAACGGGGGGTGAGTAAATTGCATAAATATCGAATTATGATATTTCAAAGTGCTCAATATGTGTTCACTAGGCAATTAAACGCGTTTTACCGTCAAAATCACAAACGTAAAAATTTTCTGAAGAAAATTAATTTTTCTATATGACTTATCTATATTTTCTATTAGAAAGTAAAAAATCTGATGTGGCCAGCACATTACTTTCCTTACAGACTCAAACTCATTTTTTTTCTCTTTATTTCATAATATTCATTAAATTGAGTTTAATTACACAAAGTAACACACATACTTATTTGAAATTACACTGAATTTGCACTGTTAATTCAATCTTCGTTTTCATTTTGTAATACGGTGTATTTTCAAAGGCCGAGTAGCAAAATTGCGAATAAATTAAAATTTCTCGAGAACGGTTAATCCAAGAGTAACGGGATCGCTCTTATTCTTTTCATCGTCAAAAATTACGTATAAAACAAGCATTTATTAAATATATTTGTGCATTCTTTTATTTTAGATTTTGCAGATTTTTGCTGTCATTTCATAAAAAGAGCAGATTTTTTTTTTCAAATCGTACCAATGTCTAATCAGCACCAGGACAACCCAAAAGTGACCAAATTTTGTGAAATTTAATCAATGTGAATATATGCAATTTTTGCGGATCCTTTTGCAAAAATAAGGCAGGGTTCTTTTAGTCAGAATCATATGAAAATCTAATTTGCATCAGAGTCATCCACAAGTGACTTACATATAAAATGTTATGAAATTTGATCAATTAGCGTTTGAGTTAGAGCGGATATATACATTGCCAGTACACGCACAGAGTGAGAGAGAGAGAGCGACAGAGAACAAGAGAGAGAGAGCAAGAGCGAGAGAGAGAGCAAGAGCGAGAGCAAGAGCGAGAGAGAGAGCAAGAGAGAGAGCAAGGGCGAGAGAGAGAGCAAGAGAGAGAGCAAGAGAGGGAGCAAGAGAGGGAGCGTGAGAGAGAGCGTGAGAGAGAGAGCGTGAGAGAGAGAGCGTGAGAGAGAGAGCGTGAGAGAGAGCGTGAGAGAGAGCGTGAGAGAGAGCGTGAGAGAGAGCAAGAGAGAGTGTGGGAGAGTGTGAGAGAGAGTGAGAGAGAGTGTGGAAGAGAGCGCGCGTGTGAGAGAGAGCGCGTGTCAGAGAGCGCGTGTGAGAGAGCGTGAGAGAGTGAACGTGAGAGAGAGAACGTGAGGGAGAACGTGAGAGATAACGTGAGAGAGATAACGTGAGGGAGAGCTTGAGAGAGAGTATGAGAGAGAGAGCATGAGAGAGAGCATGAGAGAGAACGTGAGAGAGAACATGAGAGAGAGAACGTGAGAGAGAACATGAGAGAGAGAGAGCGTGAAGGAGAGAACGTGAGAGAGAGAACGTGAGAGAGAACGTGAGAGACAGAACGTGGGAGAGAGTACGTGGGAGAGAGAACGTGAGAGAGAGCGTGAGAGAAAACATGAGAGAGAGAGAGACGTCACGCTAAAAATAGTTTTTCTTATTCTAGAGGTCCCAAAAAGTGCAGATCTGTCGAAAACTCGAGTTACGATTTTCGACACGATTCCAATACTTCCCCTGCAATACATTTTCATGTATTGCAGGGGAAGTAAAAATAAGTTAATTTTACGAGACGTTAAAACAGTTTAAAATGCATAATATTAAAACTGTTTTTATGTTCTTATTATTTTTGCTTGCACATTACACAAAAGATAAACCTATTTACTTAATTAACTTTCAATGGAATGTTAATAAACTTTTTACAACCAACAGTAAAAATAATGCAGCTTTGAGGAGATAATTTAGCCTTTATTTCTTTCTTTTTCATTACTATATTCCCTATACATAACAATGTATGGTAGGGAAAGTAAAACATAAAATGAGTTTTCATGAAAATTGACTTCGTATTTATTTTGTTTGTGATAAAAGCAGAAAAACTGCACAAAAAACGCCACCCATTTACAACAACAGACTAATCCCAGACATATTTCCCTAAAACTAGAGCGTTTGTAAATAACAATTTCTTACACAAAATAAAGCAATATTGGAAAGAATTTGCCAATACTCTTTTCCTGATGCTAATACCATTGTTATAACAGTGAAACAGAATTGCAATAAAAGTGGATTTGAAGCAGAGGAAGAAATTTTCGGAAGAAATACTTCTTTTTGAATTACACCAAGAGAGAAAATGTACTGAAGTTACCAAGAGCATTATTTATATTGCAGTACTTCAAATTCACGTGTATTGGCTCAAATTGCCGACATATTGCGAAATATTCGCGAATATGGGCACACAGATGTTTAAAATGGAGTTCAGGAGAGCTGATTGAAATAAAGAACTTGGGGAAATACATATAAATAAAGTTGAAGATTAATCTGTCTGGCTGTTTAACTTGCCATCGAATTTGAAAACGACTGTATCTTGAAATCTTGTTTTGAAAACGACTGTGTCAAAATTTAATGAAATTTTGATCGGTGGTCTTGTTGTGAACCCATTTAAAATTTAAGTAACCTTCTGTCTATCTGTCTGTCTATCTATCTTCCGTCCATATGTTACTAGCCAAACATTTCAATTTCAGATTAGCTTAGACATGAGTTTTATTAAATTTTTATAAACTTCTTCATCACGATGAACAAAATTGCTACTTATGAAAATATAACATTCAATACTCCCTTGAAGAAAGATGTCATAAATCAATTAGGTGAGTAGAATTGTTTTGAATACATTTTAAATCATGCATTTTAAGTTCCGAATGTATTTTAATGCATTCGGAATGCATTTTAAGGGGACGGTGGACGTTGAAATTATTTTTATTTATTGACTTAGAAACATGAAAATTTGTATAAATATTCCTCTTAACATTATTATATAAAATACCATTAAATTTCTTTCAATTTTGTTATAATTTTGTATTTGTTATTTTAAATTTAATTGTTTTTAACGAAAATTTGAAAATGCTCCTTGCGTGCCATTTGTTTACATTTTTGATTAATTTTACATTTTGATCACAAAAACACATTATGAACTAATTTGGGTATTCATTTTTAAATCCCCTAGAAAGTTAATTTTTTTTAAATATTTTTCTGTATTAAAAATCTTAATTACATGATGAAAATTAAGTTCTTATTCACTTTAAATTACCTTAATGAAGTCCAATTATAAAATGCATACCCAGTTTCATTAAAAAGTATGAAAGGTGTCTTCTTGTCAAATGTCATGCATCTCAGAGAAAACTTAAGACGCATTGAGCATTTTAAAAATATAAATCCTTTGAAAATTCCGTTAAAAAAAATGCATTCAACCTTTTGCTTACGGATGGGACAGCGCCAATCTCAAACGAAGAACCTCCCAAAAAGACAGGTATTTGACATACCATATCCCAAATAGTTCGACACCCCCCCTCCCTTTGCAGGCATTGGCGTCCATGGAAATCGCTGACAGAAACTTTGCATCTGGTTTGGGATAGGGTATGTCAAATACCTGTCTTTTTGGGAAGTTCTTCGTTTAGTATGGATGCTGTCCTACCCGTAAGCAAATGTTAAATGCGTAAAATAATGTTATATATTAGAAACTTTGTTTAGTTGATTTTTGATCATTTCAATGTCTTTTCGAATGCATTTTAAGTTCTTCAGATCAAATTAATAATATTTGAACTTAACAACCGCTAAGAACGAACTGTGACAGGGCAGGAAAAGAAAAATCAAACAGAGAAATAACATTTCGCTTGTATTGGCTAATACCTCTTTCTAGCATATTCTCGCTTTATGTGTTCTTGCTATGTTAGAATTTTCCACTGCTTGTCCTGTAGCAGTTCGTTCTTAGAGGTTGTTAAGGGAGCACACTGTACTTTTGACCTGAAGCTAAGGGCTTGTTCAAGGAACAATTACAGTCACCTTATTGGCCTATGCCTGCTTTCTTAAAGTAAGTATCGAAAGTTATAAACTTCTTCATATTTGGAAAAATCCTCATTCAATGATTGTAAAAAAATCTCCTCACATATGCCTTTAAATTGAAAGCTTGGGAACTTAAAAAATATTTTATCAAACAAAATGACGTTGAAAAAACAAGTAAATCCTCTTTTCCTGCTGCTAATATTATTGTTATTACTGCAGCACAGAAATCAATAAAAATAGAGTATGAAACTAAATCGGATGTTTCATGCTTAGTGAGCAGTTTTCCCGAAAACTATTTATTTTCTGAGTCGCATTAGGGGCAAATTGGGCAGAAATTACCAGAAGTATTATTTTTATGATTCTTTTTTTCAATTTATGCGTATCAGAGTTTTGCAGCTATTGCAGTTATTCGTTATTGTAGTTATTAGTAATTGCAGTTATGAGGTTTTGCAGTTATTTTGAATTCAGCTTGTATTATAATGCGTTCGGATTGTTGACTACTACTAGTATATACATGATTCTTAGGAAAGTCTTTATACATCCGAATAAATTTGTACGAAATGGCTCATGAGCATACACGTTAGATCTATAGTAAAGTGACTATCCCCGACTGAATAACTGTGGTTACACTGGTTACAGTGATAGGGTACGGTCCCTGTGGATGCCTCCCCCACTGGGTTCCGGTCTAAATTGGGTGGCACCTCCCGGCTGTCCAAACGGTTACCTTACACCTTTCTGGTAGGTCGGACGGTCTGGGTCTCAACAACAACTGGTTACAGTGACCCAAGCGGGGATTCAAAAAATCTGATGTGGGCAGCACATGACTTTCCTTATATAATGCAATGAATTTACAGTTAAAAAAAAGTTATTCTTATAGTAGGTGTTTATATTCTTACCAAGATACCGAATTTTCTTCAATTAGTCGTCATTTTCATTGATTTAGCGTCATTTTCATCCATTTGGCAAGATTTTCGTTAATTTGGCGATATTCCGCTAAATTCGTCGTCAAAATCTCGCCAAGCGTTATCGACGGAGAAATAAGTTATTCTTACAACAGATAAATGACTATTGGCGTTCAAATACAAAAGTATTACTCAAAGTATCTTTTCTCCTGAATGGAACGAGTTAGATCCACGAGAATGATATCACCCAATTTATCGTATGATATTACAAATGAAAAGGGAACATGTTTCTTAACATTTAATATTTTTTTTAATTTATGGGATGTTTTGATAAATTTATTTAAAAAATGAGCAATTTGTCGAGAATGGCACATGCTAGCGTTCTAAAGTTTATATCAATCGTTTTCTAAGGAAAACATTACATAATAAATGTCTATTTGAGTAACTTTAATAAAGGTTTTGATTTTTTGATGATTTTTTCAAAATTTCACTCGAAAATTTTGGAAGGTTCTGAACATTCGATTGTATTTTAAAACAATAGGCTTCCCGTATTCACGGATTGTGATTGATTTTTGCACCAAATTTTATTCGAATCACTCAATTCTTTCGTGAGATATCGTCTCCACAGACTCAGAGACTCACTGACACACACACATACACACACAGACATCACCTCAAAAATTTTCGATTCGTGAGATCAGGGATGCTTGAAACGTGCTGTCCCGTCGAAAACTAGAATTCAAATTTTCGACCCCGTCACAATACTTTCCTTATACATTATGTATATAAGGAAAGTAAAAAGTGATTATAAACAAACTAGGCAATAAATACCTGTAAAAAAGTTGTATCACCGTGATCTCTAGCATGGTGACATTTGCAGTGCTTGTTAAAGAACACGGTAATTTTGTTTTCTGGAATTCAAATCAGCCTAATCTCTGACGGAGAACATTTTAAACAGGCAGTAGGTTTCTGTTTATCAAAGTATGGTTTATTGTATCATTGGCGAATATGACATTAATTCGCCAATAATCATATTGTGCTAAATAAATTTCTTCTATAATGCTTTCATATTTAACACGGAGGACTTTTTTCTGCGAATTCGTATTAATTCTGTTTCATACATTCCGTAAAACAGTAATTTAATTTTTATCGAACAAATAACTCATAATTAATTTTAAATGACATACACGTCGCAGCTTTAAACATTTTTACTTTCTCATAGTACTGAGAAAGAATTGTCTTCAGGAAAATTTCCGATTTTGAGATTTTAATGCCAATATATGTTTTAAGACCTCCTGAACACGTTTTGACTATTTCTGGAGTGATGGCTGTCTGTCTGTCTGATGTCTGCAGTCGATTTCTTATGTATACAATAGCAGCGACAAATATTAATAGATGTTTATGAAATTATATATCCGGGTTTGTTATCAAAACATGTGGAACAAGACGGACTTTTTTTTTTAATTCGAGCGAAAGCTAGGAAATTTATTCGAAAATTTATATTTTTACTTTCCCTGCAATACATGGTAATGTATAGGGAAAGTATTGGAATCATGCCGAAAATCGCAACTCGAGTTTTCGACGGATCTACACTTTTCGAGACCTCTAGAATACGAAAAAACCATTTTTAGCGTGACGTCTGTGTGCGTGTGTCTGTCTGTGCGTCTGTCTGTGCAATGTATGTATCCACTCTAACTCAAAAACTAATGGACCGAATTTCATAAAATTTGGTAGGTGAGACTCTTGAGCGTGACTCTGGTGCTGATTAGTTTTTGGTACAATTCGAAAAAAAAAGAACTCGCCTATTTTTGCGAAATGACCCGCAAAAATCTCATGTATCCACTCTAGCTGAAATACCAATTGACCAAATTTTACAAAATTTGGTAGATAAATCACTTGTGGGATACTCTGGTGCTAATTAGGTTTTGGTATGATTTGGAGAAGAATAATCTGCCCTTTTTTTACGAAATGGCCCTCAAAAATCTACAATATCTAAAAAGAAAAAGACTGCGTATGTCCAAATGTATCAATTAAATGCTTGTTTTATGCGTAATTTTTGACGAGGGAAAGAATAAGAACAACCCCATTACTCTAGGAGTAACCGTTCTCGAGATATTTGAGATTTTTTGTATTTTTGTTATGCGCCTTTTGAAAAATGTCCAATTACCAAATAAAAGCAGAAATTGAATTAAAAATGAAAATTTTGTGTTATTTTGAACAATTAAACTCAATTTAATGAGTTCTTACAGAAATATAGAAAGAATGAATTCGCGTCTGCAGGGAAAGTCATGTGCTGCCCACATCAGATTATTTAACTTGGCAGCATAGGGCATAATCATGCATAAAATGGTTTATTTAGGCATGATCACTAGACAAAATAGTTTCAATCATTGTTGTGAAAAATGGCCGCGAAACATTTTATTTTGTTCCTGACGCCATTAGCCCCCTTCCGGAGCAAATTTCCTCCCCCGGCGGGTACATTATCAAGTATGGTATCAATAGAGATATTTTTTCAAGTCCTTTACAGTGAACGGCAACACGCTATAGTTGTAATCATTTGGACCCACAATACCGATATTTAGAAACATTTCCTGAAAACTTTTAAACAAAAAATGAATCCTGGTATAAGAAAGTCGATTTGAACCACATTCAAGTTAATTTTTTTTGGATTTAGCGACTTATTACATTTTGAAACATCGTCGGCAGTTTGTTGGAATTCCAAAGAAATTTTACGAGAATGGTTTATTGCAGACTAATTGGTCAGGATATATTTTCATTTTGTCATATAAATTAAGAATGAAGTAACCATGTAATTAATACATATTTACGTAATTAATAACGTAATTTAACGCAATTAATTATGTAATTAATACATATATACATTAATACATAAAGCAAATGTACTCTTTTGATTTAGATTTTGTTGACTTTTTTCAGGCAATTTGAAAATAAAAAGGTCGTTTTAATTTTTCTGTATTATACCAAAATCTAATCGTCACCAGGATAATCCATTATAGACTTAACCAATTATTATGAAATTTTGTTAAATTAATTTTTAGTTAGCGTAGATAGAGTAGACATTGAACCAATAGACATACAGATATACACAAACATAGAAACATATAAATAAATGTAATGTTACCAATAATAAAAATTTCCAATGAAATTTTATTTACATGATATTGAACGTTAATTACAAAATCTGTTCGCCTTTATGTTTTCAGGCGTATGAACAGCTTTCATCAGAGGTATATAATCTATTATTATTATTATTATTATATATACTAATTGCCAAGTGTCCGTCTGTCTGTCTGTCCGTCTGCCTGTCTGTCCGTCTGCCTGTCTGTCCGTCTGCCTGTCACGCCTTTTTTAGGCACTTCCCGAATAGATAGAGACTTGCAATTTGGTACACGGCTCGGTCGTTCGATAAAACCCCCTGGGGGGGGGTTCCAATATTTTCTACTTAAGGGGGTGCAGCACACCAAAACGTTCGAAAAAAGAAATGATAGGAGAGCATGCTTTGCGATGAGATAGAGACTTCAAGTTTGGTGTATGGGTAAATCGTTTGAAACAAAGAAAGTGTGCAATTTCAGATTTCCAATATTTTCTACTTAAGGGGGTGCAGCATACCAAAATGTTCGATTTACAGAAAAAATGAGAAAACGTTCCTTTAAAATTATTCAGTGGTTGCTTATTGAGAGACCGTTGATTTTCAACGGGTATTCGGCTAGTATATACTAATTGCCAAGTGTCCGTCTGTCTGTCTGTCTGTCTGTCCGTCTGTCTGTCTGTCACGCCTTTTTTAGGCACTTCCCGAATAGATAGAGACTTGCAATTTGGTACACGGCTCGGTCGTTCGATAAAACCCCCTGGAAAAATCGGTGCCCCACACCAAAACGTTCGAAAAGTGAAACGACGGGAAAGCATGCTTTGCGATGAGATAGAGACTTCAAATTTGGTGTATGGGTAAATCGTTCGAAAGGAAGAAAGTGTGCAATTTCAGATTTCCAATATTTTCTACTTAAGGGGGGGTGCAGCACACCAAAACGTTCGAAAAGTGAAATGATAGGAGAGCATGCTTTGCGATGAGATAGAAACTTCATATTTGGTGTATGGGTGAATCGTTCGAAAGGCAGAAAGTGTGCATTTTCAGATTTCCAATATTTTCTACTCAAGGGGGTGCCGCACACCAAAACGTTCGAAAAGTGAAATGATAGGAAAGCCTGCTTTACGATAAGATAGGGACTTCAAATTTGGTATATAGGTAAACCGTCGGAAAGGAAGAAAGTGTGTAATTTCAGATTTCCAATATTTCCTACTTAAGGGGGTGTCGCGCACAAAAATGTTCGATTTTCCGAATAAATGAGAAACGGCCCCTTTAAAATTTGATAGAGGCTCAAAATTTTAAATATAGACTAATCATTTGATGAAAACACCCAAAACGAATATAATTTTTCAAAAATGTTCGTTTAAGGGGGTTTTCCAGAGGAAAACGTTCGAAATGTGAATTGATAAAAAAAAAACATGCTTCGAAATAAGATACAGACTTCAAATTTGGTGTACAGGTAGATAGTTCGAAAGGAAGAACATGTGCAATTTCAGTTTTCCGATATTTTGAACTTTTGGGGGTGCCTCAAAACTAAATGTTCGATTTGTCGAATAAATAAGTAAAAAATTTACATTATTCAGGGGTTGCTTAATGTGGGGCCGTTGATTTTCAACGGGTATGCGGCTAGTATATACTAATTGCCAAGTGTCCGTCTGTCTGTCTGTCCGTCTGTCTGTCACGCTTTTTTTAGGCACTTCCCGAATAGATAGAGACTTGCAATTTGGTACACTGCTCGGTCGTTCGATAAAAACCCCTGGAAAAATCGAATTTTTCGAAAACGTTCTATAGAGGGGGTGCCCCACACCAAAACGTTCGAAAAGTGAAATTACGGGAAAGCATGCTTTGCGATGAGATAGAGACTTCAAATTTGGTATATGGGTAAATCACTCGAAAGGAAGAAAGTGTGCAATTTCAGATTTCCAATATTTTATCCTTAAGGGGGGGGTGCAGCACACCAAAACGTTCGAAAAGTGATATGATAGGAGAGCATGCTTTGCGATGAGATAGAGACTTCAAGTTTGGAGTATGGGTAAACCGTTTGAAACAAAGAAAGTGTGGAATTTCAGATTTCCAATATTTTCTACTTAAAAGGGTGCCGCACACCAAAACGTTCGAAAAGTGAAGTGATAGGAAAGCATGCTTTGCGATGAGATAGAGACTTCAAATTCGGTGTATGGGTAAATCGTTCGAAGGGAAGAAAGTGTGCAATTTCAGATTTCCAATATTTTCTACTTAAGGGGGTGTCGCACACCAAAACGTTCGATTTACCGAATAAATGAGAAAATACGCCTTTAAAATTTGATAGAGGCTTATAATTTGGTATATGATCTAATAATTTGACGAAAACGCCCAAGACGAATACAGTTTTTCAAAAATGTTCGTTTAAGGGGGTGCTCCAGAGTAAAACGTTCGAAAAGTCAATTGATAAAAAAAACCATACTTTGGAATGAGATAGAGATATCAGATTTGGTGTAAGGATAGATAGTTTGAAAGGGCGAAAGTGTACAATTTCAGTTTACCAATATTTTCTACTTTAGGGGGTGCCGCACACCAAAATGTTCGATTTTCGGAATAAAGGAGGAACGCTCCTTTAAAAACGTGATAGAGGCTTTATATTTGGTATATGGGCGAAACATCTCTTAGAAATCACAAAAAGAATAGAGTTTTTAAAAAAATGTATAGTTAAAGGTGTAGGTACTCCACACAAAAGCATTCGAAAGATGAAATGCTAGAAAAGCATGCTTCACGATGAGATAGAGACTTCAAATTTGGTGTACGGGTAAAAAGTTGGAAGGGAAGAAAGTGTGCAATTTCAGTCCTCCAACATTTGCTATTGTAGGGGGTGCCGATGTCTCTCTATCTATTCGTTCGAAACGTTCGAAAAGATAATTGATAAGAAACCATGCTTCGAAATGAGATAGAGATATCACATTTGGTGTCAGAGTAGATAGTTTGAAAGGAAGAAAGTCTGAAATTTCAGATTTCCAATATTTGCTACTTTAAGGGGTGCGCATATCGGGATGATATAGAGACTTCAATTTGATGTACTGGGAGATAGTTCGAAAGGAAAAACTGCGCAATTAAAGTTTTCCAATATTTTCCTCTTTAGGGGGTTCTGCACACTAAAATATCCGATTTGCCAAATAAATGTAAAACGCAAATTATTAAAAAATTACAATATTCAAGGGTTGCTTAATACGAGAACGTTGATTTTCAACGGGTATTCGGCTAGTATATACTAATTGCCAAGTGTCCGTCTGTCTGTCTGTCTGTCCGTCTGTCTGTCTGTCCGTCTGTCTGTCTGTCCGTCTGTCTGTCACGCCTTTTTTAGGCACTTCCCGAATAGATAGAGACTTGCAATTTGGTACACGGCTCGGCCGTTCGATAAGACCCCCTGGAAAAATCGAATTTTTCGAAAACGTTCTATAGAGGGGATGCCCCACACCAAAACGTTCGAAAAGTGAAACGACGGGAAAGCATGCTTCGCGATGAGATAGAGACTTCAAATTTGGTGTATGGGTAAATCGTTCGAAAGGAAGAAAGTGTGCAATTTCAGATTTCCAATATTTTCTACTTAAGGGGGGGGGGGGGGGTGCAGCACACCAAAACGTTCGAAAAGTGAAATGATAGGAGAGCATGCTTTGCGATGAGGTAGAAACTTCATATTTGGTGTATGGGTGAATCGTTCGAAAGGCAGAAAGTGTGCATTTTCAGATTTCCAATATTTTCTACTCAAGGGGGTGCCGCACACCAAAACGTTCGATTTTCCGAATAAATGAGTAACGGCCCCTTTAAAATTTGATAGAGGCTCAAAATTTTAAATATAGACTAATCATTTGATGAAAACACCCAAAACGAATATAATTTTTCAAAAATGTTCGTTTAAGGGGGTTTTCCAGAGGAAAACGTTCGAAATGTGAATTGATAAAAAAAAAACATGCTTCGAAATAAGATACAGACTTCAAATTTGGTATATAGGTAAACCGTTGGAAAGGAAGAAAGTGTGTAATTTCAGATTTCCAATATTTCCTACTTAAGGGGGTGTCGCGCACAAAAATATTCGATTTTCCGAATAAATGAGTAACGGCCCCTTTAAAATTTGATAGAGGCTCAAAATTTTAAATATAGACTAATCATTTGATGAAAACACCCAAAACGAATATAATTTTTCAAAAATGTTCGTTTAAGGGGGTTTTCCAGAGGAAAACGTTCGAAATGTGAATTGATAAAAAAAAAACATGCTTCGAAATAAGATACAGACTTCAAATTTGGTGTACAGGTAGATAGTTCGAAAGGAAGAACATTTGCAATTTCAGTTTTCCGATATTTTGAACTTTTGGGGGTGCCTCAAAACTAAATGTTCGATTTGTCGAATAAATAAGTAAAAAATTTACATTATTCAGGGGTTGCTTAATGTGGGGCCGTTGATTTTCAACGGGTATGCGGCTAGTATATACTAATTGCCAAGTGTCCGTCTGTCTGTCTGTCCGTCTGTCTGTCACGCTTTTTTTAGGCACTTCCCGAATAGATAGAGACTTGCAATTTGGTACACTGCTCGGTCGTTCGATAAAACCCCCTGGAAAAATCGAATTTTTCGAAAACGTTCTATAGAGGGGGTGCCCCACACCAAAACGTTCGAAAAGTGAAATTACGGGAAAGCATGCTTTGCGATGAGATAGAGACTTCAAATTTGGTATATGGGTAAATCACTCGAAAGGAAGAAAGTGTGCAATTTCAGATTTCCAATATTTTATCCTTAAGGGGGGGGTGCAGCACACCAAAACGTTCGAAAAGTGATATGATAGGAGAGCATGCTTTGCGATGAGATAGAGACTTCAAGTTTGGAGTATGGGTAAACCGTTTGAAACAAAGAAAGTGTGGAATTTCAGATTTCCAATATTTTCTACTTAAAAGGGTGCCGCACACCAAAACGTTCGAAAAGTGAAGTGATAGGAAAGCATGCTTTGCGATGAGATAGAGACTTCAAATTCGGTGTATGGGTAAATCGTTCGAAGGGAAGAAAGTGTGCAATTTCAGATTTCCAATATTTTCTACTTAAGGGGGTGTCGCACACCAAAACGTTCGATTTACCGAATAAATGAGAAAATACGCCTTTAAAATTTGATAGAGGCTTATAATTTGGTATATGATCTAATAATTTGACGAAAACGCCCAAGACGAATACAGTTTTTCAAAAATGTTCGTTTAAGGGGGTGCTCCAGAGTAAAACGTTCGAAAAGTCAATTGATAAAAAAAACCATACTTTGGAATGAGATAGAGATATCAGATTTGGTGTAAGGATAGATAGTTTGAAAGGGCGAAAGTGTACAATTTCAGTTTACCAATATTTTCTACTTTAGGGGGTGCCGCACACCAAAATGTTCGATTTTCGGAATAAAGGAGGAACGCTCCTTTAAAAACGTGATAGAGGCTTTATATTTGGTATATGGGCGAAACATCTCTTAGAAATCACAAAAAGAATAGAGTTTTTAAAAAAATGTATAGTTAAAGGTGTAGGTACTCCACACAAAAGCATTCGAAAGATGAAATGCTAGAAAAGCATGCTTCACGATGAGATAGAGACTTCAAATTTGGTGTACGGGTAAAAAGTTGGAAGGGAAGAAAGTGTGCAATTTCAGTCCTCCAACATTTGCTATTGTAGGGGGTGCCGATGTCTCTCTATCTATTCGTTCGAAACGTTCGAAAAGATAATTGATAAGAAACCATGCTTCGAAATGAGATAGAGATATCACATTTGGTGTCAGAGTAGATAGTTTGAAAGGAAGAAAGTCTGAAATTTCAGATTTCCAATATTTGCTACTTTAAGGGGTGCGCACACTAATATGTTCGATTTTCTGAATAAATGAGGCACGCTTCCTTTTAAATGTGATAGAGGCTTGATATTTGGTATATGGGCCAATCATCTGATAAAAAACACAATACAAACAGAGGAAGAAGTGCGAATATTTAGTTTTCCAATATTTTCTCCTTTAGGGGGTTCTGCACACCAAAATATTCGATTTGTCGAATAAATGTGAAACGCGAATTATTATAAAATTTACATTATTCAGGGATTGCTTATTGCGAGACCGTTGATTTTCAACGGGGATTCGGCTAGTATATACTAATTGCCAAGTGTCCGTCTGTCTGTCTGTCTGTCTGTCTGTCTGTCCGTCTGTCTGTCTGTCCGTCTGTCTGTCACGCCTTTTTTAGGCACTTCCCGAATAGATAGAGACTTGCAATTTGGTACACGGCTCGGTCGTTCGATAAAACCCCCTGGAAAAATCGAATTTTTCGACAACGTTCTATAGAGGGGGTGCCCCACACCAAAACGTTCGAAAAGTGAAACGACGGGAAAGCATGCTTTGCGATGAGATAGAGACTTGCGATGAGTGTATGGGTAAATCGTTCGAAAGCAAGAAAGTGTGCAATTTCAGATTTCCAATATTTTCTACTCAAGGGGGGGTGCAGCACACCAAAACGTTCGAAAAGTGAAATGATAGGAGAGCATGCTTTGCGATGAGGTAGAAACTTCATATTTGGTGTATGGGTGAAACGTTCGAAAGGCAGAAAGTGTGCATTTTCAGATTTCCAATACTTTCTACTCAAGGGGGTGCCGCACACCAAAACGTTCGAAAAGTGAAATGATAGGAAAGCCTGCTTTACGATAAGATAGGGACTTCAAATTTGGTATATAGGTAAACCGTTGGAAAGGAAGAAAGTGTGTAATTTCAGATTTCCAATATTTCCTACTTAAAGGGGTGTCGCGCACAAAAATGTTCGATTTTCCGAATAAATGAGAAACGGCCCCTTTAAAATTTGATAGAGGCTCAAAATTTTAAATATAGACTAATCATTTGATGAAAACACCCAAAACGAATATAATTTTTCAAAAATGTTCGTTTAAGGGGGTTTTCCAGAGGAAAACGTTCGAAATGTGAATTGATAAAAAAAAACATGCTTCGAAATAAGATACAGACTTCAAATTTGGTGTACAGGTAGATAGTTCGAAAGGAAGAACATGTGCAATTTCAGTTTTCCGATATTTTGAACTTTTGGGGGTGCCTCAAAACTAAATGTTCGATTTGTCGAATAAATAAGTAAAAAAATTACATTATTCAGGGGTTGCTTAATGTGGGGCCGTTGATTTTCAACGGGTGTGCGGCTAGTATATACTAATTGCCAAGTGTCCGTCTGTCTGTCTGTCTGTCTGTCTGTCTGTCTGTCACGCTTTTTTAAGGCACTTCCCGAATAGATAGAGACTTGCAATTTGGAACACAGCTCGGTCGTTCGATAAAACCCCCTGGAAAAATCGAATTTTTCGAAAACGTTCTATAGAGGGGCTGTCCCACACCAAAACGTTCGAAAAGTGAAATGATGGGAAAGCATACTTTGCGATGATATCGAGACTTCAAATTTGGTGTATGAGTAAATCATTCGAAAGGAAGAAATTGTGCAATTTCAGATTTCCAATATTTTCTACTTAAGGGGGTGCCGCACACCAAAACGTTCGAAAAGTGAAATGATGGGAAAGCATGCTTTGCGATGAGATAGAGACTTCAAATTTAGTATATAGGTAAATCGTTCGAAAGGAAGAAAGTGTGCAATTTCAGATTTCCAATATTTTCTATACGTAAGGGGGTGCCGCACACCAAATTGTTCGATGCACTGAATAAATGAGAAACGGCTCCTTTAAAATTTGATAGAGGCTTGAAATTAGGTATACGGACTAATCACTTGATGAAAACACCCAAGACGAATATAGTTTTTCAAAAACGTTCGTTTAAGGGGGTGCTCTAGAGGAAAAAGTTCGAAAGGTGAATTGATAAGAAAACATACTGCGGCATGAGATAGAGATTTGAAATTTGGTGTACGGGTAGATAATTTGGAAGGAAGAAAGTGTATAATTTCAGTTTTCCAATATTTTCTACTTTAGGGGGTGTTGCTCACAAAAATGTTCGATTTTCAGAATGAAGTAGAAACACCCCTTTGAGAACGTTATAGTGGCTTGATATTTGGTATATGGGCGAATGATTTGATAGAAAACCCAAGTAAAATGGGGTTTTTCAAAAATGCATGTTTAAGGGGGTGGGTCCTCCACAGAAAAACATTCGAAAGGCTAAATGATAGAAAAAGCATGCTTCTCGGTGAGATAGAGACTTCAAATTTGGTACACTGATAGATAGTTGGAAAGGAAGAAAGTGCTCAATTTCAGTTTTCCAACGTTTTCTATTGTAGGGGTGTCACACAGTAAAATGTTCGATTTGACGAACATATGAAAAAAGCCACCTTTACAATGCGATAGAGGCTTGAAATTTAGTATATGGACTGATCATGTGATAAAAAATTTAAGATTATTACGGTTTTTCAAAAATGAACATTTAAAGGGGTGCAACACAGAAAAACTTTTGAAAGATGAAATAATAGAAAAACATGTTTCACGATAGTATAGAGACATCAAATTTAGTGTACGGTTAGATAGTTTGAAAGGAAGAAAGTGTGCAATTTCAAATTTCCCGTATTTGTTAATTTAGGGGGTGCCGCACACCAATATGTAAGATTTTCGGAATAAATGAGACACGCTTCCTTTTAAATGTGATAGAGGCTTGGTCTTTGGTATATGGGCCAATCATCTGATAAAAAACCTAATCCGAACATAGTTTTTCAAAAATGTTCATTTATGGGTATGTTTCACAGGAAAAACTTTCGAAAGGGGAGATGGTAAAATAGTATGCTTCGGGATGATATAGAGACTTCAATTTGATGTACTGGGAGATAGTTCGAAAGGAAAAACTGCGCAATTAAAGTTTTCCAATATTTTCCTCTTTAGGGGGTTCTGCACACTAAAATATCCGATTTGCCAAATAAATGTAAAACGCAAATTATTAAAAAATTACAATATTCAAGGGTTGCTTAATACGAGAACGTTGATTTTCAACGGGTATTCGGCTAGTATATACTAATTGCCAAGTGTCCGTCTGTCTGTCTGTCTGTCCGTCTGTCTGTCTGTCCGTCTGTCTGTCTGTCCGTCTGTCTGTCACGCCTTTTTTAGGCACTTCCCGAATAGATAGAGACTTGCAATTTGGTACACGGCTCGGCCGTTCGATAAGACCCCCTGGAAAAATCGAATTTTTCGAAAACGTTCTATAGAGGGGATGCCCCACACCAAAACGTTCGAAAAGTGAAACGACGGGAAAGCATGCTTCGCGATGAGATAGAGACTTCAAATTTGGTGTATGGGTAAATCGTTCGAAAGGAAGAAAGTGTGCAATTTCAGATTTCCAATATTTTCTACTTAAGGGGGGGGGGGTGCAGCACACCAAAACGTTCGAAAAGTGAAATGATAGGAGAGCATGCTTTGCGATGAGGTAGAAACTTCATATTTGGTGTATGGGTGAATCGTTCGAAAGGCAGAAAGTGTGCATTTTCAGATTTCCAATATTTTCTACTCAAGGGGGTGCCGCACACCAAAACGTTCGATTTTCCGAATAAATGAGTAACGGCCCCTTTAAAATTTGATAGAGGCTCAAAATTTTAAATATAGACTAATCATTTGATGAAAACACCCAAAACGAATATAATTTTTCAAAAATGTTCGTTTAAGGGGGTTTTCCAGAGGAAAACGTTCGAAATGTGAATTGATAAAAAAAAAACATGCTTCGAAATAAGATACAGACTTCAAATTTGGTATATAGGTAAACCGTTGGAAAGGAAGAAAGTGTGTAATTTCAGATTTCCAATATTTCCTACTTAAGGGGGTGTCGCGCACAAAAATGTTCGATTTTCCGAATAAATGAGTAACGGCCCCTTTAAAATTTGATAGAGGCTCAAAATTTTAAATATAGACTAATCATTTGATGAAAACACCCAAAACGAATATAATTTTTCAAAAATGTTCGTTTAAGGGGGTTTTCCAGAGGAAAACGTTCGAAATGTGAATTGATAAAAAAAAAACATGCTTCGAAATAAGATACAGACTTCAAATTTGGTGTACAGGTAGATAGTTCGAAAGGAAGAACATTTGCAATTTCAGTTTTCCGATATTTTGAACTTTTGCGGGTGCCTCAAAACTAAATGTTCGATTTGTCGAATAAATAAGTAAAAAATTTACATTATTCAGGGGTTGCTTAATGTGGGGCCGTTGATTTTCAACGGGTATGCGACTAGTATATACTAATTGCCAAGTGTCCGTCTGTCTGTCTGTCTGTCCGTCTGCCTGTCACGCCTTTTTTAGGCACTTCCCGAATAGATAGAGACTTGCAATTTGGTACACGGCTCGGTCGTTCGATAAAACCCCCTGGAAAAATCGAATTTTTCGAAAACGTTCCATAGAGGGGGTGCCCCACACCAAAACGTTCGAAAAGTGAAATGACGGGAAAGCATGCTTTGCGATGAGATAGAGATTTCAAATTTGGTATATGGGTAAATCACTCGAAAGGAAGAAAGTGTGCAATTTCAGATTTCCAATATTTTCTACTTAAGGGGGGGGGGGTGCAGCACACCAAAACGTTCGAAAAGTGAAATGATAGGAGAGCATGCTTTGCGATGAGATAGAGACTTCAAATTTGGTGTATGGATAAATCTTTAGAAAGAAAGAAAGTGTGAAATTTCAGATTTTCAATATTTTCTACTTAAGGGGGTGCAGCACACCAAAACGTTCGAAAAGTGAAATGATAGGAGAGCATGATTTGCGATGAGATAGAGACTTCAAGTTTGGTGTATGGGTAAATCGTTTGAAACAAAGAACGTGCGGAATTTCAGATTTCCAATATTTTCTACTTAAGGGGGTTCTGCACACTAAAATATTCGATTTGCCGAATAAATGTGAAACGCGAATTATTAAAAAATTACAATATTCAGGAGTTGCTTATTGCGAAAACGTTGATTTTCAACGGGTATTCGGCTAGTATATACTAATTGCCAAGTGTCCGTCTGTCTGTCTGTCTGTCTGTCCGTCTGTCTGTCCGTCTGTCTGTCTGTCACGCTTTTTTAGGCACTTCCCGAATAGATAAAGACTTGCAATTTGGTACACGGCTCGGTCGTTCGATAAAACCCCCTGGAAAAATCGAATGTTTCGAAAACGTTCTATAGAGGGGGTGCCCCACACCAAAACGTTCGAAAAGTGAAATGATGGGAAAGCATGCTTTGCGACAAGACAGAGACTTCAAATTTGGTGCATGGGTAAATCGTTCGAAAGGAAGAAAGTGTGCAATTTCAGATTTCCAATATTTTCTACTTAAGGGGGTGCCATGTTCGATTTACAGAATAAATGAGAAAACGCTCCTTTAAAATTTGATGGAGACTTGAAATTCGGTATATGGGCTAATCATTTGACAGAAACGCACACGACAAATATAATTTTTTCAAAAATGTTCGTTTAAGGGGGTGCTCCAGAGTAAAACGTTCGAAAAGTGAATTGATAAAAAACCATGCTTCGGAATGAGATAGAGATATCAAATTTGGTATAAGGGTAGATAGTTTGAAAGGAAGAAAGTGTACAATTTCAGTTTACCAATATTTTCTACTGTAGGTGGTGCCGCACACCAAAATGTTCGATTTTCGGAATAAAGGAGAAACGCCCCTTTTAAAACGTGATAGAGGCTTGATATTTGATGTATGGGAAAATCATCTGACAGAAATCACAAAAAGAATAAGAGTTTTTCAAAAATGTATAGTTAAGGGGTAGGTACTCCACACAAAAGCATTCGAAAGATGAAATGCTAGAAAAGCATGCTTCGCGATGAGATAGAGACTTCAAATTTGGTGTACGGGTAAAAAGTTGGAAAGGAAGAAAGTGTGCAATTTCAGTTTTCCAACATTTGTTATTGTAGGGGGGTGCCGCTCTCTAAAATGTTCGATTTACCGAACAAATGAAAATCGCCTCCTTTACAATGTGATAGAGACTTGAAATTTAGTATATGGGCTAACCATTTGACAAAAAAACCAAAGATGAATACAGTTTGACAAAAATGTTTTTTAACGGGGTGCTACACAGAAAAACGTTCATCGGCCAACGGCCGTACCGTGCTGAAAACACCGGTTCTCGTTAGATCACCGAAGTCAAGCAGCATCGGGCGCGGTTAGTACTTGGTGGGTGACCACCTCGGAACACCGCGCGCTGTTGGCCATCTCGGGTGCGGTATCCCCGTGGTTTGCGCGCTAGATTTGCACGCTACCACAAAAATGCCGCCGTGTTCATGCGGAGTACGATCACGTTAAACATGTGGGTCCGTAAGTCCTTCCGAGAGGTTGGTGGTAGGGGAAGGAGGGTACGGTCCCTGTGGATGCCTCCCCCACTGGGTTCCGGTCTAAATTGGGTGGCACTTCCCGGCCGTCCATACAGTTACCTTACACCTTTCTGGTAGGTCGGACGGTCTGGGTCTCAACAACAGAAAAACGTTCGAAAGGTGAAGTGATGGAAAAACATGCTTCTCGATAGGATAGCGACTTCAAATTTGGTGTACGTGTAGATTGTTCGAAAGGAAGAGCGTGTGAAATTTCAGATTTCTAATATTTGCTACTTTAAGGGGTGCGCACACTAATATGTTCGATTTTCCGAATAAATGAGGCACGCTTCCTTTTAAATGTGATAGAGGCTTGATATTTGGGCTAATCATCTAATAAAAAACTCAGGACAAACAGAGTTTTTCAAAAATGTTCATTTATGGATGTGCTTCACAGAAAAAAGTTCCAAAGGAGAAATAATAATATAGGGGTGCCTCGGGATGAGATGGACTTTAATGTGGTGCAAGTGTAGATAATTCGAAAGGAAGAAATGCTCAAATTTAGTTTCCCAATATTTTCTTCTTTAGGGGGTTCTGCACACCAAAATATTCGATTTGTCGAATAAATGTCAAACGCGAATTAATAAAAAATTTGCATTATTCAGGGGTTGCTTATTGTGAGACCGTTGATTTTCAACGGGTATTCGGCTAGTAAGTATTAAATATTTCTAATGAGGGGAGTTTATACGCCTGAAAGTACCCAGGCGAAAACTTTTTTGTAATTAACGTCGTATATCATGTAAATAAGCTTTTCTTTTGAAGTTTTTATTATTGGTTATTTCTACATTCGAACCCATCGCCATTTTTAAGTTAAAAGTAAAGTATATGTGTTGTAGAGTAGTGGAGCACAACCCTTGTGTCGTGACTTCATTTGGGGTCGCGAGGATTTATGAAGCGGTTGCCAAAACCATTTATTGAAGGACAGAAAATATGCGAAAAAAAATAGTGATATTTTGATTTATAATATAATGATTATGCGAGACAAAAAAGAGACCAGAGGTATCATAAATTAAAACAGTAAAACGACGGTAGGCATCGAGTGAGGATTATTAAGATTGAAACCAACACGCAAGAGGTAAATCAAGTCTGGATGGGCTAACTCACGCTGCGGGCTGACCCGCAGAATCAACGTCAAGAAGGGGAGGCGATTCAACATCCAATCAGGACCGACTCAGATACCACATTTACTAATGAGGGTGAAATGCAACACCTAATAGTATTCGTCGACTTGGTTAAACAAATTAACTAACTAAAATATAGAGAACGAAATAATGAACAAAGTCTTATCATAACAGCAGTCGCTTAAAAATCACAGGACCAAAAGTTTTGATAAAGAATTCTCGAGATGAACGGGCATGTAGTTAAAGTAGTTCGAATAATGTGAGCTTCGAAAGCCAGGCCAAGGCCATGCCGATACAGTAATGATGTGCACGCAGCCCATGCGGTATGGATTTATATACTGATTTTTGTGTGATTATACGTCGAGTAGTTAAATATATAAATTTCGGCTTAATAAAGTACTAGTCTTTCAAACAGTAACTCAAAATAAGTAATAAGATAATATTTGGAAATAAAAGCGCGAGTTGTGAATATAATTGAAATAAAGAATAGATTTTACATATTACTAAAGAGTCTTCAATGATCAGCCTTCTTGTAAGTTTATTTTACAGTAACTCTAAGTACTGATCTCTCACTGAATGATGAAATTGGAGGGTTATTGCATTCACAGCGCAGTTCTTTAAGGAACATTTTAAAATTAAATTAGCACCAAATTTAGAAATAATTTGTAAATATACTTATTTCCACTTGCCCAATTCGTGAATAAAGATAATTTTTGCCCTCTTTTTGAAAAAAACTTTTCTTTTAGTTAGCTGTAATAGCCTCCGTTCGATCTTGCTTTATGAATCCCTTTTTTTTATTTATTTATACCATTTTTCTATTTGTAATTTTGACCCTGTTCAGGTCCTAAGTTAGCTTGGCGACTCGTTCTCGATTCCCTGCATGTTAAGCCTTTGCATAACTACATTGATTTATAATTACTGTGTTTAAAAAAAATCTATATATTTATACCTTTTTGAAGTATTTGCTTTTGAACTTTGTATAAATTATAATCTGACTCATAACCTACCTTTTTGTATAACTGACAATTTCATGATATGCAAAGTTTACTTGACAGTATTGAATTGTATTTAAGCACGTTAGCATCGTTTCTAATTGTATTGCCACTGAGGATGAACATGTAAGATGTTCGAAAGCGCTTTGTTTATTTTTTTACGTCTGTAGGATGATTTTAAAATAAAATTACTATTGGATCTGTGAGATTTGTCATTTATTAGTCATTTGTAATTGAAATCGTGACGTGTCGCCACTCTTAGTATCTTGAGAACAATTGATTCCAAAAATACGGGAGTAGTTATAAAAGGGGAGTTCTCCTGCAGGTTGATGAAGTGGCGCAGTGTGACACAGATGACTCATGGAGGAAGGTTCCTCTTTGCGGAGGAGGGTTTCCTCTTTGGGGAGGAAGATTGCCTTACTTAGGAGGGAGTTTGACGGAGGATGCCTCACGGAGAGTCTTTAGACCAACTGTGGAGGTTGTTTCGCAATTCTATCTCTTTCGCCGTATTGCGAAAGAGGCCTCAGAGGGATGACCTTTGACCGGAGTGCATTGTGCAATTTTGTTGAGAGGGGAGGAACTTCGAAAGAGGCCTCCGAAGGATGACCTTTGACCGGAGTGTATTGCACAATCGCTTTGAGAGGAGAGGAGGCACAATTGCGAAATATGACCTTTGACCGGAGGAACTTCGAAAGAGGTTTCAATGGATGTCGCAATCACTGACTGACTTTTGAACGGTGTGCATCGCGTAGCTTCTTAGCACACATCCTTCCTCTGTGATGGTCGATAACGACCTGAACTCTGTTATCAGCGGTGATGCAGTTAAAGCGCGCAATGGCGAAAGTTGGTGAGGTTCAGCTATCTATCGGCATTTTCTTTTTAAATTTACAAAATAATTTAATTTTCCACTTGTCAGAGCTGGGGTTTGTTCCCGGAGCTGTTCGATTAGAAGACTGGCGTCTTATCCGTTATGCAACAGCGCACATGTCCCGTAGATTCTTATCGTTGATGTGTTCTTTGTGAAAGTAAACGGAAGATAGATTATTTTCAGGATTGTGTTAAGAACATTTTGCTTGGAGTTACAAACGAGTATTATTAGAGGGAAGCTATATTTTGTAACAGAGAATGTATTTCATAAAAGGGGTACTTATTAATTTTTCGGTGTGTGTGTTTGGTATGTTACCAATTCTTTTTCGGTGTATTTAAAAACAGAATGTAATAGTAAATTACGGATTTCCAGTGAACACAAAATTGTGTTAAGCGGATTTCACCATTTTAAGTGTTGTGAACACCATGATTTTTTCTAAAATAGGATTCAACCATTTTAAGTGTTGTGTTTTTGAAAACAAAAAAAAATGTAATACTGCATTATATTTAGCTATTTTCAAAAATTATATTGAGTGAACAGGATTCGACCATTTTAAGTGTATATTTAAAAACAAAATGTTGGAAGCAATATTTTGTAACAGGGAATATATTTTATAAAAGGGGTACTTATTAATTTTTCGGTGTGTTACCAATTGTTTTTCGGTGTATTTAAAAGCAGAATTTATTAAATTATGAATTTCCACTGAATATAAAATTGTGTTAAATGAATGGGATTCAACCATTTTAAGTGTTGTATATTTTAAAAAATGTAATACTGCATTATACTTAGCTAAAATTGCTTTATGCGGGGTCATGAACAAGATTCAATCATTTTAGTTGTTGTGTATTTAAAAACAAAATCTAACAGTAAATTATGAATTTCCACTGAATATAAAATTGTGCGTGAACTGGATTTTAAATGTGTACTCAACACTACGATTTTTTTAACGTGTACAGAATATGTTTCGCAAGCTTTAAAATAGATTTTACAATTCTAAATATGAAGTTACATTTTCACGGATTGCAAATACGTATACGACAAATATTTCGGTGAGCTTACTTAACGTTTGAATATATAAACACATTTTATATATATTTTTACGAGATACACGGGGAATAGTTAACAGAAATTGGAACTCACATGCGACGTCTTCACAACTTGCTGTCCAAACTACTCTTCGAGAAACCATTTCCATCTTGGTGTATGCGGAATTTGAAAACGTGATTGAAATTAACAAGTCTCGTCACATTCTGTGTGATTTTGCCAATTAAAAATGGATACCAAGCAATTGAACAAAGCACTGTCCGAGAACATTTTTACGACAGATTCCTTTTTAGGTGTTTTTGCAAGCGACAATCTACCTGAAAAGATTGAACGATATCCCACCTGTTTCGTGGCTAACGTGGACTCGTCGACAGAACCTGGGAGTCACTGGTTAGCCTTTTACTTGCCTTTTCGAGATTGTGAGGAATTTTTCGATTCCTATGGACCCGACCAGTCTATTCCTATTGGGTATTTGCAATGTATATAGTGTAAATATATTTTTTTCTTTTTTGTAAAATCTTTGTGCTGTTTTTGTATATATGTAATTTTATGATTATTGAAATATGTGTTTTTTTAAATACTGTGTTTTTACTGAATTATACATAAACTCTTTATAGGGTTTTTACAACTACCAAAACCACTTGGCGTGGATTTTACTATTTTTCAGATTTAAGAAGACATTGAATTTCTTCATTTTATAGAAATGAAAAAAAAACTTTATTTTTCAGATTTTAAAGAATGCTAATTAATGATCACTTAGAGTGCATTTAGACATATCAAAAACCACTTAGCAAGGATATCTCAAAACCATTTGACACAGTTTTTGGTATAAAAGAAGAAAACTTTATTTTTCAGATTCGATTCGGTAAATGTTTGCAATTTTATGTTGGTAAGACTCTATGTGTTCAACTTTTAAAAAGAGAAGTCATGCAAAGTTTTAAAATTGGCTTTTATTAATTCTTATCATAGGTTTGTGTGTTGTGGAAAGAAAGTGCTAATCTCGAACAAAGCCACTCTATCGTAAATAAATATTGCACTGGCCAAAGCAATCGTTATTTTGATGTTTGGGTGATAATCGTAAATGCTCTCTTTATGCCCAGCATTGGTATATATCTATTTTCGAACATTTTAAAATCTAAATCCGGTTTTGCTGCAATTTATTCAAATATGTTCTCAAACTCAGGGTCATTTCTTTAAAATATCTAACGAGTATCAAGTTCTTTGAGTACAACAAAACAGTGGTTATTAAAAAAATATGTCATTAAGAAAGAATAGCTGTAAGCTCATTTTTAATAGAGTAGTAAGAGAGTATAACTCATTTGTAGTATGGACAGCATGTTGTAAAGACGTCGCTCTTGAGTTCCAATTTTCGTAACTATTTTCTGTGTATCTCCTAAAAAATATATAAAATGTGTCTATATATTCAAACTTTAAGTAAGATCACCGAAATATTTGTCGTATACATATTTGCAATATGTGAAAATGTTAGTTCATATTTAGAATCTTAAAATTTATTTTAAAGCTTGCGAAACATATTCTGTACACGTTAAAAAATCGTAGTGTTAAATACACACACACACACTTAAAAGGGTCGAATCCAGTTCAGGCACAAATTTAAATTCAGTGGAAATTCATAATTTACTATTAGATTTTGTTTTTAAATATATGCATGCACACACACACACACACACACATCTAAAATGCTCGAATCTTGTTCACGACCCCGCATAACGCAATTTTAGCTAAGTATAATGAAGTATTACATTTTTGTTTTTAAGTACATAACACCTAAAATGGTCGAATCTTGTTCACGCACAATTTCATATTCAGTGGAAATTCATAATTTAACATTAAATTCGTGTTTTAAATACGCAAGAATCCACAATTTTTATGTTCACTTGAAGTCCCTAATTTATTATTACTTTCTGTTTTTAATTACAACGAAAAACAATTGGTAACATAACGAAAAATTAATAAGTACCCCTTTTATAAAATACATTCCCTGTTACAAAATATAGTTTCCAATATTTTGTTTTTAAATACACACTTAAAATGGTCGAATCCGGTTCACTTAACATAATTTTTGAAAATAGCTAAGTATAATGCAGTCTCACATTTTTTTTTTATTTTCAAATGCACAACACTTAAAATGGCTGAATCCTATTCTAGAAAAAATCATAGTGTTTGTTCACAACACTTAAAATGGTGAAATCCGCTTAACACAATTTTGTGTTCACTGGAAATCCGTAATTTAATATTACATTCTGTTTTAAAATACACCGAAAAAGAATTGGTAATATACCAAACACACACACCGAAAAATTAATAAGTACCCCTTTTATAAAATACATTCTCTGTTACAAAATATAGCTTCCCTCTAATAATACTCTTTCGTAACTCCAAGCAAAATGTTCTTAATACAATCCTGAAAATAATCTATCCTCCGTTTACTTTCACAGAGAACACTTCAACGATAAGAATCTACGGGACATGTGCGGTGCAGCATAACGAATAAGGCGTTAGTCTTCTAATCGAACAGCTCCGGGATCAAACTTCAGCGCTGAAAAGTGGGAGTGGGAAATTAAATTTTTTGGAAATTAAAAAAAAATGCCGATAGACGGCAGCACCTCACCAACTTTCGCCAGAGGGCACTTTAACTACGTCATCGCTGATAACAGAGTTCAGTTCGTTATCGACCATCACGGAGGAAGGACGTGTGCTTAGAAGCTCCGCGATGCACTCCGGTCAAAGGTCAGTCAGCGATTTCGACAACCATTGAAGCCTCCTTCAATGTTCCTCTGGTTAAAGGTCAGTCAGCGATTGCGACATTCATTGAAGCCACTTTCGAAGTTCCTCCGGTCAAAGGTCATCTTTCGAAATTGTGCCTCCTCCCCACTCAAAGCGATTGTGCAATACACTCCGGTCAAAGGTCATCCTTCAGAGGCATCTTTCGAAGTTCCTCCCATCTCAACACAATTGTGCAATGCACTCCGGTCAAAGGTCATCCCGCCGATGGCTCTTTCGCAATACTGCGAAAGAGGTAGAATTGCGAAACTGCCTTCGCAGTTGGTCTAAAGACCCTCCGTGAAGCATTCTCCGTCATACTTCCTCCCAAGTGAGGCAACCTTCTTCCGCGAGTCATCTGTGCCACACTGCGCCACCTCCTCAATCTGCAGGAGAACGCCCTTTTTATAACTACTTACGGGGTTGCTCTTATTTATTTAATTATTAAAATAACATATAAAACAAGTATATGTTATGATTACATAAAAGCATATTCCCTTTATTTTTTTTTCTCAATTTTTGTCACATTTCATAAATTATTTTTACAGTCATTTGAACGAATCTATTTTCTATGAAGTTAGCTAATTTAGTCTCCTAAACAACTTGCTTTTTCTATATTTTGTTATTTATAAGTTTTGTAGTCTTTAATCGCAAGTATTGTTACAATATATTTTGCGTATCTTGATTGAAGTTAGTTGTTGTTACTTTCCTTATATACATAATGTATAAGGAAAGCATTGTGTGGGGTCGAAAATTCGAATTTGAGTTGTCGACGGGAGAGCACGTTTCAAGCATCCCTGGTCACGAAACAAACATTTTTGAGGTGATGTCTGTGTGCTGTTGTTGTTGAAACCCAGACCGTCCGACCTACCAGAAAGGTGTAAGGTAACAGGTGATGTGTGTCAGTGAGTATGTGGAGACGACAACTGACGATCGAATGGACCGAGTCGAATGAAAATTGGTACAAAAATCACAATCAGTAAACACTGGAAGCCTATAGTTTTCATACGTATTCGAATGTTAAGAACCCTCTCAAATTTTCGAGTGAAATTTTGAAAAAATCGTCAAAAATTCAAAACCGCTAATAAAGTTAAGCAAATATACATTTCTTATGTAATTTTTCAGTAGAAAACGATGGGCGTAAATTTTAGAACGCTAACGTGAACAGTTCTCGAGTTATTGTACATATTTCAATTACCAAAAAGTCATATAACATGAAGAAAAAATATTTCCTATTGAGAAAATGCTCACTTTTCATATGTAATACCACGCCATAAATTTGGTGACATCATTCTCGTGGATCTAGCTCATTATATTCATGGAAAACGATACTTTGGGCAATACTTTTGTATTTGAACGCTAATAGTCATTTATCTGCTGTCAGAATAACTTATTTCCTCATCCATAACGATTGGCGACGAATTTGGTGGGATGTCGCCAACTTGGCGACTTTTTTAAATGTTGCTACATTAACCAAAATCTCGTCAAATGGATAAAAATGACGCTAAATCAATGAAAATGCCGACTCATTGACGAAAATTCAATATCTTGGAAAGAATATAAATATCTACTATGAAAATAATCTATTTTTTTACTGTAAAAGTAGCAAATTCATTGCATTATATAAGGAAAGTCATGTACTGCCCACATCAGATTTTTTTTTTCATATTGACTTCTTTAAGTTTGTAGATTTATTCATCAAGAATATATATTTTGAATTCTTGTACTGTTCACTTTCCTTCCTTCCATTTTCATGAATCTTTCATTCTTTCGAATGTTCATTTGGCAACAATTTCTTTCTTGGATCATGTAAAACAGCTATATATTTAAAGAAGAGCTCTTACTTTTATTGGTGTTAGTGCTTAGCCATTTGATCTTATTTATGGAGGTTGTACTTTGCCCCCGAAAGCGGTTGATTCTTTTAATCAATCTAGTATGCAGTTAACGAAGTATACAGTAGTGTCTTGTTTATCCTGTCCCGACAATCCGAGGCTCTGTGTTATGTGAGCTGGCTCTTTTGCCGTGGCGTTACTTTTTCTGATGAAGTAGAAACATCAACTCGAGGCTCCATGTTATGTGAGTTGGTTCTCTTTTCCCTGCCGTTACTTTTTCTGATGAAGTAGAAACATCAACTCGAAGCTCCATGTCATGTGAGTTGGTTCTTTTTTCCCTGTCGTTACTTTTTCTGATGAATTAGAAACATCAACTCGAGGCTCCATGTTATGTGAGTTGGTTCTCTTTCCCCTGCCGTTACTTTTTCTGATGAAGTAGTAACATCAACTCGAGGCTCCATGTTATGTGAGTTGGTTCTCTTTTCCCTGCCGTTACTTTTTCTGATGAAGTAGAAACATCAACTCGAAGCTCCATGTTATGTGAGTTGGTTCTCTTTTCCCTGTCGTTACTTTTTCTGATGAAGTAGAAACATCAACTCGAGGCTCCATGTTATGTGAGTTGGCTCTCTTTTCCCTGGCGTTAATTTTTCTGATGAAGTAGAAACATCAACTCGAGGCTCCATGTTATGTGAGTTGGTTCTCTTTTCCCTGGCGTTACTTTTTCTGTTGAAGTAGAAACATCAACTCGAGGCTCCATGTTATGTGAGTTGCTTCTCTTTTCCCTGTCGTTACTTTTTCTGATGAAGTAGAAACATCAACTCGAGGCTCCATGTTATGTGAGTTCGTTCTCTTTTCCCTGGCGTTACTTTTTCTGATGAAGTAGAAACATCAACTCGAGGCTCCATGTTATGTGAGTTGGTTCTCTTTTCCCTGCCGTTACTTTTTCTGATGAAGTAGAAACATCAACTCGAGGCTCCATGTTATGTGAGTTGGTTCTCTTTTCCCTGCCGTTACTTTTTCTGATGAAGTAGAAACATCAGCTCGAGGCTCCATGTTATGTGAGTTGGTTCTCTTTTCCCTGCTGTTACTTTTTCTGATGAAGAAGAAACATCAACTCGAGGCTCCATGTTATGTGAGTTGGTTCTCTTTTCCCTGCCGTTACTTTTTCTGATGAAGTAGAAACATCAACTTGAAGCTCCATGTTATGTGAGTTGGTTCTCTTTTCCCTGTCGTTACTTTTTCTGATGAAGTAGAAACATCAACTCGAGGCTCCATGTTATGTTAGTTGGTTCTCTTTCCCCTGCCGTTACTTTTTCTGATGAAGTTGTAACATCAACTCGAGGCTCCATGTTATGTGAGTTGGTTCTCTTTTCCCTGCCGTTACTTTTTCTGATGAAGTAGAGACATCAACTCGAAGCTCCATGTTATGTGAGTTGGTTCTCTTTTCCCTGTCGTTACTTTTTCTGATGAAGTAGAGACATCAACTCGAGGCTCCATGTTATGTGAGTTGGCTCTCTTTTCCCTGCCGTTACTTTTTCTGCTGAAGTAGAAACATCAACTCGAGGCTCCATGTTATGTGAGTTGCTTCTCTTTTCCCTGTCGTTACTTTTTCTGATGAAGTAGAAACATCAACTCGAAGCTCCATGTTATGTGAGTTCGTTCTCTTTTCCCTGGCGTTACTTTTTCTGATGAAGTAGAAACATCAACTCGAAGCTCCATGTTATGTGAGTTGGTTCTCTTTTCCCTGTCGTTACTTTTTCTGATGAAGTAGAGACATCAACTCGAGGCTCTATGTTATGTGAGTTGGCTCTCTTTTCCCTGCCGTTACTTTTTCTGATGATGTAGAAACATCAACTCGAGGCTCCATGTTATGTTAGTTGGTTCTCTTTCCCCTGCCGTTACTTTTTCTGATGAAGTTGTAACATCAACTCGAGGCTCCATGTTATGTGAGTTGGTTCTCTTTTCCCTGCCGTTACTTTTTCTGATGAAGTAGAAACATCAACTCGAAGCTCCATGTTATGTGTGTTGGTTCTCTTTTCCCTGTCGTTACTTTTTCTGATGAAGTAGAGACATCAACTCGAGGCTCCATGTTATGTGAATTGGCTCTCTTTTCCCTGCCGTTACTTTTTCTGCTGAAGTAGAAACATCAACTCGAGGCTCCATGTTATGTGAGTTGCTTCTCTTTTCCCTGTCGTTACTTTTTCTGATGAAGTAGAAACATCAAATCGAGGCTCCATGTTATGTGAGTTCGTTCTCTTTTCCCTGGCGTTACTTTTTCTGATGAAGTAGAAACATCAACTCGAAGCTCCATGTTATGTGAGTTGGTTCTCTTTTCCCTGTCGTTACTTTTTCTGATGAAGTAGAGACATCAACTCGAGGCTCTATGTTATGTGAGTTGGCTCTCTTTTCCCTGCCGTTACTTTTTCTGATGATGTAGAAACATCAACTCGAGGCTCCATGTTATGTGAGTTGCTTCTCTTTTCCCTGTCGTTACTTTTTCTGATGAAGTAGAAACATCAAATCGAGGCTCCATGTTAAGTGAGTTGGTTCTCTTTTCCTTGCCGTTACTTTTTCTGATGAAGTAGAAACATCAACTCGAGGCTCCATGTTATGTGAGTTGGTTCTCTTTTCCCTGCCGTTACTTTTTCTGATGAAGTAGAAACATCAACTCGAGGCTCCATGTTATGTGAGTTGGTTCTCTTTTCCCTGCCGTTACTTTTTCTGATGAAGTAGAAACATCAACTCGAGGCTCCATGTTATGTGAGTTGGTTCTCTTTTCCCTGCCGTTACTTTTTCTGATGAAGTAGAAACATCAACTCGAGGCTCCATGTTATGTGAGTTGGTTCTCTTTTCCCTGCCGTTACTTTTTCTGATGAAGTAGAAACATCAACTCGAAGCTCCATGTCATGTGAGTTGGTTCTCTTTTCCCTGTCGTTACTTTTTCTGATGAATTAGAAACATCAATACGAGGCTCCATGTTACGTGAGTTGGTTATCTTTCCCCTGCCGTTACTTTTTCTGATGAAGTAGTAACATCAACTCGAGGCTCCATGTTATGTGACTTAGTTCTCCTTTTCCTGCCGTTACTTTTTCTGATGAAGTAGAAACATCAACACGAAGCTCCATGTTATGTGAGTCGGTTCTCTTTTCCCTGTCGTTACTTTTTCTGATGAAGTAGAAACATCAACTCATGTAAAGTCCTAGAAAAATATCAGTGAAACCACGAAAAAAGATGATTATGAAGATAACCTTCCGCTCTTATGGCTAGCAAAAATCTTCCAGTTTCAGAACCTATTGCCAGCGGTGAATTTGAGCCGGAACCCATTACAACGATGTTTCGGTACATTTTTGTGGAGACAGAAAGCGTACCGGACCTCATTTTTGGAGGTCATAATAGAAAATCATGAAATTTATACACCTAATACTATGAAACATGGATTATTAGAGCTTTTAAATTATGCCAGTGTACATAATTTTAATATCTACTTCGCAAACACAATATTTAAGTACAGAAATGAAAATCATGTTGATGTCCACTTTTACACAAAGATAGAAATACCATTGTTTTAAATCTGAAAATATCCGAATTCAATTACGCAAAAATACTCGAGTTTAGATATGTGTTCTGTTTGCAGACATAAGGCCCAGAGAAAAGTAATATTCTTGAAAATGTAAAAGTAACACAAATATAGAAAAACTTTCGAGGTATAAAAACGGCAAAACAATGTAAAAAATTTTTAAACTTTTTTTCTAGAGATTATACTTCTTTCTACAAGAAATATTCCCTCCATCCGATCTTAATATTTTCTGTATTTTCAGAGTATTATGTGTTTTTATATAAAAAAAAATATGCTTGTTGTCTAAAGAAATGTTTGATGGATTGAGTTGTTTAAAATCTTAATTCATGATAAAACATATAAGTATGGAAATTGTATGTAGCCAGAAATAATCACATTGACATATCTACTGTCTCCTTGAAATTTATTTATTAAATTTCTTTGAGATATATTTATAACAAACTCAAGGCTAAGAAAATAAATGGGTTTCAAAAACAGAGTTTTTCTATCCAAGAAACCTGAGATTAGAGTCGCACGCACATACATGCAGCTTTTTATATTGTAGTCACGTCTGCTTAGTAGCCCGATCCAAAAACGTCTGTTGGACAATCACACCTTTTGTTTCATTCGAAGAAGAAGAGATTTGAAGGTCGAACATGTAAAGAAAATTAACTTTTATGAAGTACTATGTTCTGATAGTTGTGAGGAAATGATTTTGATAATAAGTTTTTGAAATAAGTTGTATTTTTCTTTTTAAATAAACCTGATATTAGGACATTCAGTGCTCTAATTTAAGCCAAAATCTGAAACAAATATTTTATTAGTTCTAATTTTCTAAACCAAGATAACAGTTTGGATTGGTATTGCTGGATTTTCATATATCAAACATTACTCATGACAATAATTCGTTATAATTGAAGGAAAAATAATACGGTTGACACTGCAACTTATTTTAAAGAGGAATTTTTATCTTTTGATTAAGTATGAATATACAAAAAGGAATAAAATGAAGTGAAAATTCTTAAAGTAGTAGGATAATATAATATTAGTGTGATAACGAAAGCGCGTTTTGTTTTTGAATTGTGATGGACTGCAGCCTGTAAGGTATTTATGATCTCAAACAACGAGAACTAGATAACGGAAATAAACTTTGTAAGAGCCAACAATGAACGCAGACAGATGGTTGCCAGTAGGTGACACTAAATGGAAATAAATTCATGTTGAGTAATAAATAAGCCCCACGCACATCCTAAAGTCATGTGGTTGTGTGGACCTCCGGTTATTACACCCAGCGCATCTGAGACCAACTACAGCTTCCTCTGCGGCCAATTACAGCGTTCGCATGCAAGCGCGCCAGTCAAGGGACCCAGGAAGAAGTAATGAATAGGGAGCCATCAGAGCAAGAATCGTCGTACATGAAATGAGTTAGAATTATGCAATGGATCTCTGGTAGTTTTATTAAATTATTTTTTAAAATTTCCACAAAAGGATTTTCAGAAAACAAATAACTCCGTTTGCGTTTTCCTTTTCTTTGAAAGTAGAAACTTGTAAATTTTATTTATTTGCACGAAAACTTAAGGTAAACATTTGTTGATTTTTCCTTTTCTCATCTCTGTATTCATGCTTTTGCTGGCATTCTCTAGAGAAAATATTAATCTTTAGTAAGATGACAAAAAGTTAAGAGATTGTTTGTGGATTCAAAAAAGAAAAATAATCCTGTAACGCTCAAAAGATTCCAAAAAAATATATATATATTTGAAGTTTGTAAATTTTTAGTGGTTTTATACGTAAAAAATTTGCATATACGTACAGTTAAAATGAATTTGGAAATAAAAATCTCTGCAATTTTAAAAATACCTCTTAAAATTTTAAGAGATTTTTAGGAAATAAGTGACACTATATACAGTTTTGTATCTTAAGAATAGATTTTTCCTATGTTAAAAATATTATATTTTGAAACAAAACTTAATGTATAACGGTTCTAGATCTTCTGTTTTATATTCTCCTATTTCTTCTTCTATCTATGTGTTCATGCTTTTGTTAGCATTCTGAAAGGACACTTTAATTCTTAAGCAAGATAATAGTATTAGGAGCATCACACGGCTTCCTCCTAAAACCAAGTTTTAAAATCCCCACAAAGGGATTTCCAAAACAACAAATACCTCCATATGCTGTTTCCAGACTTTTGGATGGATTTGTACATTGTTTTTATTTGTAAAAATACATGAGGTATAACGTTTCTAGATTTTCCATTTTCTTATGCGTTTGTGCTTTTTTTCATAGTTCCCATAAACAATTTAATTCTTATGCGGAATAATAGTATTATGAGCACAATAAAGATTCCTTTTGAAATCATCTTTTAAACTCCCTATAAAGATATTTACAGAAAATATAAAAAATCTATATGATGTTTCTTTATCTTGAAAATAGGGTCTTCTAAACTTTTTATTTGTACAAAAGCTTAAGATATAACTTCTATTTTTCTTATTTCCGTGTTTATGCTTTTGTTAGCATTCTGGAAGGACAAAAAATTTATATGCTGTTTCTTTATACTAAAAATAGGGTCTTCTAAACTTTTTATTTGTACAAAAGCTTAAGATATAACTTCTATTTTTCTTATTTCTGTGTTTATGCTTTTTTGTTAGCATTCTCGAAGGACAAAAATTTATATGCTGTTTCTTTATATTAAAAATGGGGTCTGTATTTGTACAAAAGCTTGATATCACTTTTATTAACACTTTACAACAAAGTTGAAAAGTGTTTATGACTTTGTTCATTCATTCTGTTTCATTCATTCTGTTTCATTCATTCATTCTGTCTGTATGTCTGTCTGTCTGTCCGTTAGCACGATAACTGCCGTAAAAATGACTTAATCAAAATGAAATTTTAGTATGTTGTTCAGACGGTCTGTAGGACCTATGGGAATATAAATGAATAATATCACACAATTAGTTTTGGATTGAACCCGGGTTGAAAAAATGAAATACATTGAGCCCTATGGGACCTAATTTTTCTAACATTTTTTAAGCGGATTTAAAATTCACAAATTGCTTCGAAAATTTTAGGTAATAGTCAAATTGTTCCATAAAATATATAAAAAAAAATTCAGCTAAATATATTCAGTAGTTTTTTAAATAAAAATTAAAATAATAATTACACATCTTATATGAAACGATCACGTGACCATGATATGAAACGATCACATGACCCACTTCAAAATGAGATATGGCATCCATCTTGTTTCAAATTCGTGATTTTTCAAAGTTCTTTTTAATTCATATTGAGTGTTGTATCCATCCTAAAACTACTTTATTTCTGCTTAAATTCTGTGCATCTACATACTAAAACAACACAATGACAATATATTTGAGTTTAAATTCTCATTCAAATTTGATTATTTCTACAATTAAGCCTATTTTTCACCTATGTAAAATGTAAACAGCAAAATGTGTAGAATGAGTTGTATTAGAATTACTGTATTTCTTTAACACAAAATAATTCAGTCCATGGAGTCTGCATGGCTGATATGAATGAAATATTAATTGATTTTATAAACAGAAGGACGATATTTTTCGATGAAGTTTTAAGCATAAAGTTTATGAATTGTAGCTCCATGGTCTTAATTTTTAAGTAAAATAAATGATTATAGTATTGTGATGAATGAAATGGAGAAAGTTATGAATGAAATCCTGCTTTTATAGAGAGATCCAGGCGTGTTATTTTTTCTATGACGTCATTTGAATTAATTTCAGTTGTTTTCGATGAAGTTTTCAAATATAATAAATTATCGTAGTATTATGATAGATTTAAAAATATTACCGTGGAATGTATTGCATTTTAGAGATATTTAAACCACGCAATTTATATTTCAATGCCGTCTTTTGAATGAAGTTCATTTTTTTCAATGAAGGTTTAAGTTTTCAAATATAATAAATCAATGTAGTATCGTGATAAGTTTTAAAATATTACCGAGGAATGTATTGCATTTTCGACTTTTTTAAATAAAATTGCATTGAAGTTGGAAAGTGTTTCATAATCAATGCTTTAAGCATGATTGATCTTTCTTGTTTATGCTTTAGCTTGCATTCTCGAAGGACAAACATCTATATGCTATTGCCTTATCTTGAAAATTGGGATTTTTAGTATTTTTGTTTGTACAAAAGTGTTTAGTATTTTTGTCTGTACAAAGATATAAACTTTCTTTTTCTTATCACCTTGTTTATATTTATGTCAGCATATTATCGAATGACAATTTAATTCTTAAGCAAGATAATAGTATCATAAATACAAAGCAGCTTCCTCCTAAAATCATCTTTTAAAATGCCCAGAATGGGATTTCTAGAAGAAAAATAACTCCATTTGCATTTTCCTTATATTAAAACATGGATTTGTAAATTTTAATTATTTGTATGAAAACTTAAGGTATAACGCTCCTTGATCTGTTTTATTATCTATATTATTTTGTTTAAAGTCTTGATAGACAATTTGATGCTTAAGTAGGATAACAATATTGCACACCACAGATTCCTCTGATAATTATAGTTTAAAATCCTCACAGAGGGTTTTCCAGAAAACAAACTCTATATACTCTTTCCTTATTTGAAAAATAGTGATTTACAAATTACATTTATCTGTAAAATATTGTGTATTTTGTATTCATGATTTGATTAACAGTCTCAAAGAACAATTTAATTCTTAAGCAAAATAATGGTATTATCAGCATAACTATACTTCTTACTAAAATAAACTTTTAATTCCTCACAAAGGGATTTCCATAAAACATATATAACTCTATATTCTGGTTCCTTATCTTGAAAATAGTGATTTTTACATTTTATTTATTTGTACAAGAGTGTAAAGTATAATGCTTCTAGATCTTGTAGTTTTTTATCTATATGTTCATGTTTTGTTAGCATTTTGAAAGGACAATTTAACTCTTAAGCAGCATATCAGTATTATGAACATAACACAGATTCCTCCTAAAATTATCGTTTGAAATCCTCACAAAAAGATTTCCGGCCAGCAAACTCGATATACTCTTTCTTTATCTGTAAAATAGGGATTTACTAATTTTATATGTCGGCACAATTTTGTGTATTTTGCGTTCATGATTTTGTTAGCAGACTCGAAGAACAAATTAATTATTAAGCAAAATTATAGTATAAACATAACTAAACTTCTTACTAAAATAACATTTTAAATTCTTCATACAGTGATTTCCAGAAAACATATATATAACTATATCTTGTTTCCTTATCTTGAAATTAGTGATATTTAAATTTTATATATTTGTACAAAAATTTAAGGTATAACATTTCTAGAACTTCTAATTTCTTATCTATATGCTCATGTTTTTGTTAGCATTCTGAAAGGACAATTTAATTCTTAAACAGCATATCAGTATTATGAACTCAACACAATTTCCTTTTAAAATCATCGTTTAAAATCCCCATAAATGGATTTTCCAAAAAATAAATGCCTTCATATGCTGTTTCTATATCTCGAAAAGAGAGATTTATAAATCCTATTTGTTTCCACGAAAACATGTTATAACTTCTCTAGATCTATTTTCATATCTAATGTGTTCATGCTTTTGTTAACAGTCTCGAAGAACAATTTAATTCTTAAACAAAACAGTAGTACTAAAAGCATAAATATACTTCTTACAAAAATCACTTTTTAATCCCCCTCAAAAAGGATATCGAAAAAAAATATGATGTGGGCAGCACATGACTTTCCTTATATAATTCAATGAATTTGCTACTTTTACAGTTAAAAAATCTGATGTGGGCAGCACATGACTTTCCTTATATAATGCAATGAATTTACTACTTTTTTACAGTTTAAAAAAAATGTTATTCTTATAGTAGATACTTATATTCTTTCCAAGATATTGAATTTTCTTCATTTAGTCGTCACTTTTATTGATTTAGCGTCATTTTCATCCATTTGGCAAGATTTTAGTTAATTTGGCAACATTTAAAAATGTCGCCAAAATGGCGACATTCCGCTAAATTCGTCGCCAAAATCTGGCCAAGCGTTATGGACGAAGAAATAAGTTATTCTTACAGCTGATAAATGACTATTGGCGTTCAAATACAAAAGTGTTACTCAAAGTATCTTTTCTCGTGAATAGGACGAGTTAGGTCCACGAGAATGACGTCACTAAATTTATCGCATGATATTACATATGAAAAGTGAACATGTTTCTTAACAATTAATATATTTTTTTATTTTATGGGATTTTTTGATAAATTTATTTGAAAAATGTGCAATATCTCAAGAATGTTAACGTTCATGTTAACGTTCTAAAGTTAATGTCAATCGTTTTCTAAGGAAAAATTACATAAGAAATGTCTATTTGCGTAACTTTATTAATGGTTTTGATTTTTTGATAATTTTTTCAAAATTTCACTCGAAAATTTAGGGGGGTTCAGAACATTCGATTGTGTTTTAAAACAATAGGCTTCCAGTATTCACGGATTGTGATTTTTGTACCAAATTTCATTCGAATCGTTACATTCGTTCGTGAGATATCGTCTCCACAGACTCATTGACACACACACATTTTCTCCCTCTCTCTTTCTCTCACACACACACACACAGACATCACTTCAAAAATGTTCAATTCGTGATCAGGGATGTTTGAAACGTGCTCGAATTCTCGACCCCGTCACAATATTTTCCTTATACATTATGTATATAAGGAAAGTAAAAAAAGGAATATATAAATTCACATTATGTTTCTTTACCTTAAAAATAGAGATTTTTGAATTTTATTTACTTGTACAAAAATTTAAGTCTATAACGTTTCAAGATTTTCTAATTTCTCATATATGTGCTCATGCTTTTTGCAAAATTCTGAATTTTTTAAATTGGATAATGGTATTATGAGCATAGCAGTGCATTCTCTTAAAACAATTTTTTTAAATCCCCACAAAGGGATTTACAGAAAACAAATAACTCTATATGCTGTGTCCTTATCATGAAAATAGGGATTTGTGATATTTTTTCTATTTGTAAAAATACAAGATTTAGCGTTTCTAAATCTATTTTCTTATTTCTGTTTTCACTCTTCTATTTATATCCTTGAAAGGCAATATAATTCTTAAGCAAAATGATAGCTCTAAATGACAGCAAGCTGACAAATTTCACGTACATTAAAAGTAGGATAAATAACATTATCTACCATAATAAATGGAGATGTCTGTCTGTCTGTCTGTCTATGTTGCTTGTAGAAGAAAATCTGAGCAATGTACGGCCATGAAATTTAGTACAAAGGTACATCAGGACATGGGAAGATGCACCTCTGCGTTTTTTTAATTTCGCAATATTTTTTTAGCTATTTCATGTTTAAACACGTTTTTCACAAAAATGAGTTCTTTAGTAATCAAATACTATTTTAGAGTTTTCAACTAAATAATGAAAACGGTGCAAACCATCAAAAAGATTAATTTTTAAATTCTTTCAAACAAACTTTGAACGAAATCTAATTAGAGAGTCGAATGATTGTGAATTTTTAAAATATATATACTTTTCGCTTGTTGAAGACGGAATCTCTGAAGACAAGAGGTATTTTGAATTTTCTGATAGAGTTTCCTTTTTAACACTGTGGCGATAAGAATCTAAAAGTTATACTTTTAAATATAAAATTCATTAAGTAATTTTATTATTTTAATATTACCGTAACTTCATGTATAGTGGAATTATATTTAATGAACATTGCTCGTTGTTGTGCCGCAATAAACCCTCCAATTATTTTTACCTCTTGAGTGAGTCCTGAAAATAATTATTAATTAATATAAAAAGATTAGACCAATTTAAACTGAACAATAACATTTATTTAAGACATAAAATACCTATTGAATTCATTTAGGATAATTACATGCTTATTATTCATTTAGGAAGACAGTATGAGAGAGGGGAACACATGAGACCCTTAATCATATATCTAATGTATTTAATAACCTGTGGTTATTTGAGGCCTTTGCAATAGACCATAATGCTTGCAAATACTTGGTTGCACTGAACACATCCTAGATCTCCCTTATTTGGGAGCTTCATATTAAAGCGTTCTTTGGTTTTCGAGAATTAGTTGTGAGAAACGGAGCAGCTATAAAGTCACCTCTGGTATGTCGTTGTTAGAAGCCCAAATTCGTATGGCACCACAGTCTGAAGCTGGTCATCCATGGCCGGCTCCTGGAACGGAAGGCGGGGTTTGTGTATCATAACAGAAGTACAACAAGAATAATTGAGTTCTTGAGGATTGTTGTTGTTGTTGTTGTTGAGATCCAGACCGTCCGACCTACCAGAAAGGTGTGAGGTAACCGTTTGTACGGCCGGGAAGTGCCACCCAATTTAGACCGGAGGGGGAGGCATCCACAGGGACCGTACCCTCCTTCCCCTACCATCAACCTCTCGGAAGGATTTACGAACCCACATGTTTAACGTGATCGTACTCCGCATGAACACAGCGGCAGTTGTGGCAGCGTGCAAATCCAGTGCACAAACCACCGGGCTACCGCGCCCGAAAAGTGCCAACAGGTGGTCACCCACCCAAGTACTAACCGCGCCCGATGCTGCTTGACTTCGGTGAGAGTTCTTGAGGGTGAAGGAATTGAAGTTACTATGAAGCTCTCGAAACGCCTGCTGAGATGGGCTGTGGCAATGAACTAGAGCGTACAAATAGAAAAATTTTGACTACTTTCTGTACTGACCACAAGTTTATGCTGATAAAATTGCTAATTGAATATGTCAAGCAGTGAATTGGTGGCGGATGTAAACATATCTGAAGTAGTCATCACGTGACTTTCCTGCAGACGCACATTCATTTTCTTTTTATTTCTTTAATAATTCATTAAAATGAGTTTAATTACACAAAATAACACGTGCAAATATTTAAAATGACACAGAATTTGCACTTTTAATTCAATTATCGTTATTATTTGATAACTGAACGTATTTTCAAAAACGACCTAGCAAAAATGTGAAAAACTAAAACATCAGGAGAACGGCCAGTCCTAGAGTGATGGGGTAGGTTCGATTCTTTTTATCGTCAAAATTTACGTATAAAACACGTAATAATGATGCATTTGAACATAATTTGATGCATTTATAATTGATGCATTGTTTAATTGATGCATTGTTATAATTGATAGATGTTTAATTGATGCATTTGAACATACGTAGTCTTCTAGTTTAGATTTAAATGATTTTTGCTGGCCATTTTGCAGAAAATTCGTGTACTGCGATCTCAATTGCAAAATTTACTTGTAGTGATACTGTTACAAAAGTTTCTGTCTTTCCGAATCGTACCAAAATCTAATCAGCAATAGGGCAACCTACTATTGACTTATATACTAAATTTTGTGAAATTTGGTAATTTTTGTTTTAAGTTAGAGCGGATACATACAATTTTTGCAGGCCATTTTGCAAAACAAAAAGGCAGGTTCTTTTATCCGGAATCGTACCAAAGTCAATTCCGCACCAGGGTCACCCACAAGTGACTTACCAACCGAATTTTTGAAATTTGGTCTATTAGTTTTTCAATTAGAGTGGATATATACATTGCACGCACACACACATACACGATCGTCAAGCTAAAATATGTGTTCTGGAGGTCCTGAAACGTATAGCACCATCGAAAACTGGACTTGCTATTTTCTACATGATTTCAATAGTTTCCCTATACATTATCATGTATTGAAGGGAAAGCAATAACCTTCATGTTAATTATAATACGAGGCTAGGATTCCGGAAGTTCTAATAATTGATATATTCTCTTATTGTATTTCTGTAACTCTGTAAATACCAGTTATAATTAAAAATAAATGAATTAAAGTAAAAAATGATTAATTTGCGATTTCCTTCTTAATTGCAAAATTTACTTGTAGTGATATAGTTACAAAAGATGATTTTTATTCCAGATGCAACAAGGCGACGCCTAATTTTATAATGGGTGAACAATTTAGACAATTTTTTAAGAGTAATAAATGAAGCATGACAGCCTGAGAGATACAACGATGGACACAAGCAAGCCCGTGGGTCATCATAAAATAACCAATGAAAGCCAATGTAGACCACGCCCAGATGACTGGAGCGAATTTACACACAGATACAGTGGAACCAATGGGAGACAAGGGGGGGAATAAAAGTTACCCCTGGGCATTAAGGAAGGTTGATGACACACTTGAAACATTTTGCGGTTGTAACAGCACTTAAATATGCGCTCCCAAGATTCAATATATTTGCTGTTGTAGTAGCACTTAAAAATGTCTTCCTGACATTTGATATATTTGCTGTGGTATAAGCACGAAAAATGTGCTCCTAATACTCCATATTTTTGCTGTGATACAAGCACGAAAATTGTGTTCTTAAAACTCGATATTTTTGCTGTGATATAAGCACCAAAAATGTGCTCCTAACACTTTATATTTTGCTGTTGCAGTAGCACTTAAGAAGGCTCCCGACATTTGTATAGTTTGCTGTTGAATTAGCATGTAAAAAATGTGCTCCTGAAAGATCCGATATATTTGCAGTGGTGTTAGCACGCAAAAATGTGCTCTCTCTCTAAAACATCGTGGTTTATAATGCACGAAAACGTCTACGTGGCTGAACGCGCGAGTAAAAGGAGCTTTTAAAGATGACCTACGGTACTCCAAAAAGCAAACACGTAATAATTTCATATTAAGTATGAGGAAGTTTGTTGCCCGACGAGAAGTCGGTAAAAAAAGGGAACTGTATCACTACCAAATCAGTTAAGTCAAAGAAACTATAATTTTGTACAATATAGTAAATTATTAAGATAACTATTGGTTTAAAGATATGCTATGCTAAAATTTAATATTAAATATAACAATAAATAAAGTTTTGTTTGAGCAATTTAATGTCTTTTTATTGGATAAGTGAAATTAATTTTATGTTATTAATTAAATTGCTTTTCGGAAGAAACACCGGGCGACATACGAAACTAATTATAGTGGTTTATCGCTTCGGCAATTGCATATAAACTTAATATATTAATAATTTATCTTTATTACTTTCCTTATATACATAATGTATAAGGAAAATATTGTGACGGGGTCGAAAATTCGAAATTGAGTTTTCGACGGGAGAGCACGTTTCAAGCATCCCTGATCACGAATCAAGCATTTTTGAAGTGATGTCTGTGTGTTAGAAAGTGTGTGTGTGTCAGTGAGTCTATGGAGACGATATCTCACAAACGAATGGAGCGATTCGAATGAAATTTAGTACAAAAATCACAATCCGTGAATACTGGAAGCTTATTGATTCTAAACGCAATCGAATGTTCAGAATCCCCTAAATTTTCGAGTGAAATTTAAAAAAAATCATCAAGAAATCAAAACCTTTAATAAAGTTTCGCAAAGAGACATTTCTAATGTAATTTTTCCATAGAAAAAACGATTGACATAAACTTTAGAACGTTAGCATGAACCGTTCTCGAGATATTGTACAATTTTCAAATAAATTTATAAAAAAATTCCATAAATTAAAAAAAATATATTAACTGTTGAGAAACATATTCACTTTTCATATGTAATACCATGTGATAAATTGGGTGACATCATTCTCGTGGATCTAGCTCGTTCCATTCATAGGAAAAGTTACTTTGAGTAATACATTTGTATTTGAACGTTCGCCCATAACGCATGGCGAAATTTTGGCAACAAATTTGGCGGAATGTCGCCAACATGGCGATTTTTTTAATGTTGCCAAATTAACGAAAATCTCGCCAAATGGATAAAAATGACGCTAAATCGACGAAAATGACGACTACTTAACGAAAATGCAATATCTTGGAAAGAATACAAGTAACTACTGTAAGAACAATCTATTTTTTTTCTGCTGTAAAAATAGTGCATTATGTATATAAGGAAAGGTGCCGATGTGGTGGTCGAACGGTCAAAGGCAAGCGTTTCCTCGTACTCGTTCGACCGCCGGGTTGTGGGTTCGAGTCCCACTTCAGGCATGGATGCTTGTGTTGTTGGGCGCAATGTGTTCCCACCCCCACTGGCGCGCTGGGGCGACCTCACATGACGGCTAAGAGGTTCACGGTTCTGGCCGATGTATAGGCGAAGATGAAAAGCCAGTGCCTGGCCACTGGGAAAATATATATAGAAGAAAAGGTCATGTGCTGCCCACATCAGATTTTTTTTTATACGCCTAATACCTGACCTTTCAGCCGAGGTAAGTGTTGTGATGCAGCAATCAAAGTTGAGAGAGTTATTATACACAGTGCAATGTCTAATATATGTTAAAATAAATTCTGGGAGTTAATATACCTCATTATATACACTCATTAATATTCCAGCATCTATTAATTGCTAATCGCCGCTGCAATCAAAGTTAAACATTTTTGTATTTCAGTCATTTTTCAAGAAAAGTCAATGGTTTCAAACACCAGCTTTTAAAAATATATTTGAAGTTTTATGATGTTATAAAATATTAAAAATCAAATCAGCTTCTTTTTTCCCCCCCTTACGACTTTATTTTCAGTACAAAAACAAATATATATTGTCAATTATATTTTGAAACCTCCTGCGGGAGATTTTATGAAAAACAAATAATGTGATATGCCATTTGATTACCTTGCAGACAGAAAGCTGAAAGTTTTATTTATTTGTTCAAAAACAGTAAAATATTTTTAGAAATTTATTATCCCTCCAGTGTGCGTTTTCATTTTTATTTACATACGCTGAGAGAATTCAGTTACTGAATAAACACCTATTTACGCTTTGCAGATTAAAAGAAAATAAATAGGGTTTTTAATGTTTTAAAAGAAAATAAGAGTTATAAAATGTATTATCTTAAAGATAAAGAAGTTTTTAATACGGATTTGAAATAACAAAATTGATTGTGCAGTACATTAACCATATTTGTTGAGAGTATAAAAATGAAATTCGGACAAAGTATAATACTGAATAGTGAAGATTCTTTTAAAATAAAAATATATATCAAACAAGCCGTTTAACGGTACATTGATGTGTTTCTGCCTTTTTACTTTCACTGCCATACATGGTAATGTATAGGGAAAGTATTGGAATCATGCTGAAAATCGCAACTCAAGTTTTTGACGGATCTACACATTTCGAGACCTCTAGACTACGAAAAAACTATTTTTAGCGGGACGTCTGGGTGAGTGTCTGTATGTCTGTCTGTCTGTGCAGATTTTGTACCCACTCTACCTAAAATACTAATGGACCGAATTTCACAAAATTCGGTAGATAAGTCACTTGAAGGTCACCCTGGTGTTGATTAGTTTTCGGTACAATTCGGAAAAAAATAACCTGCCTTTTTTTGCAAAATGGCTCACAAAAATCTAACATAAAAAACTACGTATTCCGCAAATATATCCATTAAATGCTTGTTTAATACGTAGTTTTTAACGCAGGAAAGAATAAGTCGAACCCCATTACACTAGGACTAGCCGTTCTCGAGATATTTTAGTTTTTTCGTATTTTCGCTACACCACCTTTGAAAATAAGTCCAGTTATCAAACGAGAACGAAAATTGAATTAAAAGTGAATAAAATTTAACTAAAATAAAGAGAACGTGAATATAAGTCTGCAGGGAAAGTCATATGCTGTCCACATCAGATTTTTTTTACATTTTGATGCTGTTTTGACTACAATTTTATGTTTGCTATAAAAATCCAATTATTCCCTAGGAATACTTGGATTTTTAATACTATATATCGAAAATCTGCCAAAATCAGACCAAACCAAAATCGGGCTTAATTTCTCAAATCAAATTGACACAATTGTGAAGTTCCTTCTAAACTCGATACATTACTAACCACTTGTATTTATAACGAATATAATGCTAATTCACTATATATGAGATACTTATAACTTTACGTTGTATGGTAATCGAGATTAACTTGATACAAGTTCTGAAAGCTATTGTGCTTACCATTTGCCGTCTTTCATCTCGCCCTGGATTGCGACTAAAACCCCGAATTCTAGACCTTCCCTAGTCGTCACTGGGTTGTCATTCCAGCAGTCACTCAAACCACGTACATCAACTCACGCCAAGCACCTACTTCAAGGCAAGAACCGCAAGACAAGAACTCACTCTCAATCAAAAAGCCGACTGAACTCTTCCGTTCCGAAACTTATCCTACTTTTACTGCAGGGTCGCAGATAATGCTGATCAGGCCGGTGATTCGTCAAATAACTGAACCAATTAGAATCGTTAGTTTAAATAAACATACATTATGATGGAGACTGAGGGAAATAATAATCGAAAGGCTATTTAGACCTCGCACAATATTCAAAATGTATTGCTTGCCAATTAGTTGTTCAGGATTTCAGATGTAAACCTTTGATTAAAATTTCACTGAAGTTCTCGGTAATCACAACGAATTCTCGAAGGGCATCGATCATAATATTATACTAGTTTAGAACAAAAATTAAAACCATATTGTGACCTCACGAATGCGGAGAACGTATTACCTATTTTTTATTAAACAATTAACAAAGAGCATGTCCCCAATTGTAACGTTAGCCCGAATGTGTTTCCAGCTCGCTTTCCCCGATCGAATTTCCTTGCTTCTTCCGATATTGAAAATCGCAGTTTCTATAGATCTAATAAAAATTCATAGAAAATTCAGAAATATAGTAAGTAAACTAGCCGAATACCCGTTGAAAATCAACGGTCTCGCAATAAGCAACCCCTGAATAATGTAAATTTTTTAATAATTCGCGTTAAACATTTATTCGACAAATCGAATATTTTGGTGTGCAGAACCCTCTAAAGAAGAAAATATTGGGAAACTAAATTCGAGCATTTCTTCCTTTCGAATTATCTACCCTTACACTACATTAAAGTCTATCTCATCCCGAGGCACTCCTATATTATTATTTCTCCTTTGGAAGTTTTTTCTGTGAAGCACATCCATAAATGAACATTTTTGAAAAACTCTGTTTGTCTTGTGTTTTTTATCAGATGATTGACCCAAATACCAAATTTCAAACCTCTATCACATTTAAAAGGAAGCGTGCCTCATTCATTATTGAATTGAACATACTAGTGTGCGCACACCTTAAAGTAGCAAATATTGGAAATCTAAAATTTCACACTCTCTTCCTTTCAAACTATCTACCCGTACATCAAATTTGAAGTCGATATCCTATCGAGAAGCATGTTTTTCTATCACTTCACCTTTCGAACGTTTTTCTGTGTAGCACCTCGTTAAAGAACATTTTTGTCAAACTCTATTCATCTTTGGTTTTTTTGTCCAATGGTTAGCCCATATACTAAATTTCAAGTCTCTATCACATTGTAAAGGAGGCGTTTTTCATTTGTTCGGTAAATCGAACATTTTAGTCAGCGGAACCCCCTACAATAACAAATGTTGGAAAACTGAAATTACACACTTTTTTCCTTTCCAACTTTTTACCCGTACACTAAATTTGAAGTCTCTATCTCATCGCGAAGCATACTTTTCTAGCATTTCATCTTTCGAATGCTTTTGTGTGGAGTACCCACCCCCTTAACTATACATTTTTGAAAAACTCTATTCTTTTTGTGATTTCTGTCAGATTATTTTCCCATATATCAAATATCAAGCCTCTATCACGTTTTAAAAGGGGCATTTCTCCTTTATTCTGAAAATCGAATATTTTGATGTGCGGCACCCCTAAAGTAGAAAATATTGGTAAACTGAAATTTTACACTTTCTTCCTTTCAAACTATCTACCCTTATACCAAATTTGATATCTCTATCTCAATCCGAAGCATAGTTTTTTATCAATTCACTTTTCGAACGTTTTACTCTGGAGCACCCCTTTAAACGAACATTTTTGAAAAACAATATTTGTCTTGGGTGTTTCCATCAAATGATTAGCCCATATACCGAATTTCAAGCCTCTATCAAATTTTAAAGGAGCGTTTTCTCATTTATTCTGCAAATCGAACATTTTGGTGTGCGGCACCCCCTTAAGTAGAAAATATTGGAAATCTGAAATTGCACACTTTCTTCCTTTCGAACGATTTACCTATACACCAAATTTGAAGTCTCTACCTCATCGCAAAGCATTCTTTCCAATCATTTTACTTTTCGAAAGTTTTAGTGTGCGGCACCCCCTTAAGTAGAGAATATTGGAAATCTGAAATTCCACACCTTCTTTGTTTCAAACGATTTTACCCATACACCAAACTTGAAGTCTCTATCTCATCGCAAAGCATGCTCACCTATCATTTCACTTTTCGAACGTTTTGGTGTGCTGCACCACCCCTTAAGTAGAAAATATTGGAAATCTGAAATTGCACACTTTCTTTTTTTCGAGTGATTTACCCATATACCAAATTTGAAGTCTCTATCTCCTCGTAAAGCATGCTTTCCGTCATTTCACTTTTCGAACGTTTTAGTGTGGGGCACCCCCTCTATAGAACGTTTTCGAAAAATTCGATTTTTCCAGGGGGTTTTATCGAACGACTGAGCCGTCTACCAAATTGCAAGTCTCTATCTATTCGGGAAGTGCCTAAAAAAAGCGTGACAGACAGACAGACAGACGGACACTTGGCAATTAGTATATACTAGCCGAATACCCGTTGAAAATCAACGGTGTCGCAATAAGCAACCCCTGAATAATGTAAATTTTTGATTAATTCGTGTTTCACATTTATTCGGCAAATCGAATATTTTACTGCGCAGAACCCCCTATAAAAGAAAATATTGGAAAATTGAAATAGCACACATCGTCCTTTCGAATTATCTACCAGTACATCAAATTAAAGTCTGTATTTCACCCCGAAGCATACTATTTTATCATCTCCCCTTTCAAATGTTTTTCTTTTGAGCACCCCCGATAAATGAACAGTTTTAAAAAACTCTGTTCGTGTTGTGTTTTTTATCAGATGATTGGCCTATATACCAAATATCAAGTTTCTATCACATTTAAAAGCAAGGGTGTCTCATTTATTCCGAAAATCGAACATATTGGCGCTCGGCATCCCCTAAAGTAATAAATATTGGAAAGCTTAAAATTGCACACTTTCTTCCTTTCAAACTATCTACCAGTACACCAAATTTGATGTCTCTATCCTATTGTGGAGCATGCTTTTCTATCATTTCATATTTCGAACGTTTTTTCGTTTTTCTGTGTTGCACCCCCTTTAATGATCATTTCCGAAAAACCGTAATAATCTTAGGGTTTTTTTTCAAATGATTAGCCCATATACTAAATTTCAAGCTTCTATCACACTCTAAAGGAGACGTTTTTCAGTTGTTCGCGCAATCGAACATTTTAGAGTGCGGCACCCCCTATAATAGCAAATGTTTGTAAACTGAAATTGCACACTTTCTTCCTTTCAAACTATATACCCGTATACCAAATTTGAAGTCTCTAACTCATCGCGAAGTATACTTTTTCTATCATTTCACCTTCGAATGTTTTTCTGTGGAGTACCCATCCCCTTAAATATATATTTTTGAAAAACTGCATTCTTCTTGGGTTTTCTATCAAATGATTCGCCCATATACCAAATATCAAGCCTCTATCATGTTCTAAAAGGGATATTTTTAGTTCATTCCGAAAATAGAACATTTTTGTGTGCAACACCCCCTAAAGTATAAAATATTGGAAAACTGAAATTGTACACTTTCTTCCTTCCAAACTATCTCCCCGTACACCAAATTTCAAATCTCTATCTCATCCCGCAGTATGTTTTCTTATCAATTCACCTTTCGAACGTTTTCCTCTAGAGCACCCCCTTAAACGAACGTTTTTAAAAAACTGTATTCGTCTTGGGTGTTTTCATCAAATGATTAGTCCATATACCTAATTTCAAGCCTCTATCAAATTTTAAAGGAGACTTTTTTAATTTATTCGGTACATCGAACATTTTGGTGTGCGGCACCCCCTTAAGTGTAGAATATATTGGTTATCTGATATTGCACACTTTCTTCCTTTCAAACGATTTACCTATACACCAAATTTGAAGTCTCTATCTCATCTCAAAGCGTGCTTTCCAATCATTTCACTTTCCGAACGTTTTGGTGTGCGGCACCCCCTTAAGTGTAGAATATATTGGTTATCTGATATTGCACACTTTCTTCCTTTCAAACGATTTACCTATACACCAAATTTGAAGTCTCTATCTCATCGCAAAGCATGCTTTCCCATCATTTCACTTTTCGAACGTTTCGGTGTGCGACACCCCCTTAAGTAGAAAATATTGGAAATCTGAAATTGCACACTTTCTTCCTTTCGAATGATTTACCAATACACCAAATTTGAAGTCTCTATCTCATCGCAAAGCATGGTTTCTCATCATTTCACTTTTCGAACGTTTTGGTGTGCGGCACCCCCTTAAGTAGAAAATATTGGAAATCTGAAATTGCACACTTTCTTCCTTTTGAATGATTTACCAATACACCAAATTTGAAGTCTCTATCTCATCGGAAAGCATGGTTTCTCATCATTTCACTTTTCGAACGTTTTGGTGTGCGGCACCCCCTTAAGTAGAAAATATTGGAAATATGAAATTGCGCACTTTCTTCCTGTCGAACGATTTATCCATACACCAAATTTGAAGTCTTTATCTTATCGCAAAGCATGCTTTCTTATCATTTAACTTTTCGAACGTTTTGGTGTGCGGCACCCCCCTTAATTGGAAAATATTCGAAATCTGAAATTGTATACTTTCTTCCTGCCAAACGGTTTACCCATACATCAAATTTGAAGTCTCTATCTTATCGCAAAGCATACTTCTCTATCATTTCACTTTCCGAACGTTTTGGTGTGGAGCACCCCCTAAACGAACATTTTAGAAAACTATATTTGTTTTAGGTGTTTTCTTCAAATGATTAGCCCATATACCAAATTTCAAGCCTCTATCAAATTTTAAAGTGGCCGTTTCTCATTTAATCGGTAAATCGAACATTTTGGTGTGCAGCACCCCCTTAAGTAGAAAATATTCAAAATCTGAAATTGTACACTTTCTTCCTTTCAAACGTTTACCCATACACCTAATTTTAAGTCTCTATCTTATCGCAAAGCACACTTTCCCATCATTTCACTTTTCGAACGTTTTGGTGTGGAGCACCCCCTAAACGAACATTTTAGAAAACTATATTTGTTTTAGGTGTTTTCTTCAAATGATTAGCCCATATACCAAATTTCAAGTCTCTATCAAATTTTAAAGTGGCCGTTTCTCATTTATTCGGTAAATCGAACATTTTGGTTGCAGCACCCCCTTAAGTAGAAAATATTGAAAATCTGAAATTGTACACGTTCTTCCTTTCAAACGGTTTACCCATACACCAAATTTGAAGTCTCTATCTTATCGCAAAGCACACTTTCCCATCATTTCACTTTTCGAGCGTTTTGGTGTGGAGCACCCCCTAAACGAACATTTTAGAAAACTATATTTGTTTTAGGTGTTTTCTTCAAATGATTAGCCCATATACCAAATTTCAAGCCTCTATCAAATTTTAAAGTGGCCGTTTCTCATTTAATCGGTAAATCGAACATTTTGGTGTGCAGCACCCCCTTAAGTAGAAAATATTCAAAATCTGAAATTGTACACTTTCTTCCTTTCAAACGTTTACCCATACACCTAATTTTAAGTCTCTATCTTATCGCAAAGCACACTTTCCCATCATTTCACTTTTCGAACGTTTTGGTGTGGAGCACCCCCTAAACGAACATTTTAGAAAACTATATTTGTTTTAGGTGTTTTCTTCAAATGATTAGCCCATATACCAAATTTCAAGTCTCTATCAAATTTTAAAGTGGCCGTTTCTCATTTATTCGGTAAATCGAACATCTTGGTTGCAGCACCCCCTTAAGTAGAAAATATTGAAAATCTGAAATTGTACACGTTCTTCCTTTCAAACGGTTTACCCATACACCAAATTTGAAGTCTCTATCTTATCGCAAAGCACACTTTCCCATCATTTCACTTTTCGAGCGTTTTGGTGTGGAGCACCCCCTAAACGAACATTTTAGAAAACTATATTTGTTTTAGGTGTTTTCTTCAAATGATTAGCCCATATACCAAATTTCAAGCCTCTATCGAATTTTAAAGTAGCCGTTTCTCATTCATTCGGTAAATCGAACATTTTGGTGTGCGGCACCCCCTTAAGTAGAACATATTCAAAATCTGAAATTGTACACTTTTTTCCTTTCAAACGGTTTACCCATACACCAAATTTGAAGTCTCTATCTCATCGCAAAGCATGCTTTCCCATCATTTCACTTTTCGAACGTTTTGGTGTGGGGCACCCCTTATAGAACATTTTCGGAAAATTCGATTTTTCCGGGGGGTTTTATCGAACGACCGAGCCGTGTACCAAATTGCAAGTCTCTATCTATTCGGGAAGTGACTAAAAAAAGCGTGACAGACAGACGGACAGACAGACAGACAGACGGACACTTGGCAATTAGTATATAAAGAAGATAGATAATATATTAGACTGCGAAAACACCACTCCATTATCATGCCAAATATTAGAATTGTGGGAAATTTCATTTTTTCCCGCTTAGAGTTTCTGTTACGTGACCAACAAACAGACAGGCGTATTATTTTATGAAGTAAGATGGGTTAAGAATAAGGACATTACAAATTACGCGAAACTTGGTATTTTTAAAAGCATATGCCCAGTTTGAGCTCCAGAATGTGCATATACGAAGTTTTATAGAAGTACGTAAACTACATCTAATTTCATGTTTGAACTGCTTATTAAGTTCAGTATGTTGGAATTAGTGAAAATTCGATAAATGTTGGGTTACTGTAAATGACCATGTGCATATTGCGCATGATTCATACCAATATACTCGAAATTGTGAAGCAGTTTCCAAATAAGTGTAATATATTTCGTCTTTTCTACCAACACATAGTATACCTAAAGAGAAAGTATTGCAATATTTTCAAAATTAAACTCTCAGTTTTACATATTTTTAGCATCTTTGAATAAGAATCAACCATTATTTCAACAATGTCCGTCTGTCTGTTTCAGAAACTGTTGAAAAGATGGTTTTCAGCTAATTTAAATTCAGTACAATTATTTTAACCGATGTATGTCAGAGAGCTATCGATTTTCGTGAGAAATAGGCCGAAGAAATTTCTAGAAGTGGGACAGACCAATGGTTATCACGCTGGGATTGTACTCGGACGACTCAAGTTTGATTCCCGGTGTAGCGTCTCGTGTTTTCAGTCCATCTGAAGTATAACAAAAAATCTCGCATCGCACACAAAACGCTATTTTATTTACATGTATTTACAAAATATACAAGCTACCATTAGCCAAGAGCATTCTTCATTAGCCAAACTTAATTTTAACACTTAATATTATCCAAATATATGAAATATTACTGGCAGGCCGCTTAGTACGCCTCCAGACTTCTATTTTCCAAACATTTCTCCCCGAGCGTCCCCCTTCATTCCTTTTTCTTTCTTTTCCACCAGGGTTGCCATCCTATATTTGGCGGGTATCACTTAATGCGAAATTCTGTACACTACACCCGGGTCAGCCCAAATTCTCCCAGTGTTCACGCGGATTACAGGTACGTTAACTATGTTGTTGTTGAGACCCAGACCGTCCGACCTACCAGAAAGGTGTAAGGTAACCGTTTGGACTGCCGGGAAGTGCCACTCAATTTAGACCGGAACCCAGTGGGGGAGGCATCCACAAAGACCGTACCCTCCTTCCCTTACCAACAACCTCTCGGAAGGACTTACGGACCCACATGTTTAACGTGATCGTACTCCGCATGAACACGGCGGCAGTTATGGCAGCGTGTAAATCCACCTCGCAAACCACCGGGCTACCGCGCCCGAAATGTGCCAAAAGCACGCGGTGTTCCCAGGTGGTCACCCACCCAAGTACTAACCGCGCCCGATGCTGCTTGACTTCGGTAATCTAACGAGAACCGGTGTTTTCACACGGTAGGGCCGTTAGCTCCGGGTACGTTAACTATGTGGGTCCGTAAGCCCTTCTGAGGATTTGGTGGTATAAGAAGGGTACGGTCCCTGTGAATGCCACCCCCACTGGGTTGGTTCCGGTCCAAATTGGGTGGCACTTCCCGGCCGTCCAAACAGATACATTACTCTTTCGGGTACGTCGGAAGGTCTGGATTGTAAAAGAATAAAGTTCACAACATTTTAAACATTTTCTTCGGAAATCAGAAAAAAAAAATATTCGACGCTTAAACATCTAAATTCAAAAATATTTTTGAAACTAAAAATGCTTGGTTTCATAAATATTTTTGAAAATAAAAATGTTTAGACCTTTATTATATGTATAATTTATAACGTATATAAAATGTAATGTATAAATGCATCTAATTTAAAATTTATGTGTGTTTAGAAATATGTAAAGTGTTTACAATTTTTTTTATAATAATAAGAAAAAGTACTACTCGAGAAAAAAGAAATGTGTTTCGTTATATTCGGATTGCGCAATTCTTTATCACGAAGTTGCCTTCTCTTCAAATATTCTTTTAAAATTACCACGAGAAAATTTCAGAGAAGCGAATTATTCAGTTTTCTGTTTTCATATTTTTAAGAAAAGGATTTGCAAATTTATTTATTTTATTTGTGCGAAAAATTTGAGGTATGGCACATTTCACATTTTTATTTGTGCGAAAATTTGAGGTATGGCACATTTCACATTTTTATTTATGCTTAAGATTTTGGTTGAATTCTCTAGGGAGAATTAAATTATGGAGCAAATCGGTTACAGTCAATTTTTTTATTCCTTGTTAGTTAAAAAGTAAAAAATGAGTTTTGAAAATCTCAAGTTCGGAATTTGAAAAGAAAAAAGAATTCTAAACGTTATTTTTGTGTCGTACATCAAACATCATTACTTTCCTTATATACATAATGTATAAGGAAAGTATTGTGACGGGGTCGAAAATTCGAATTCGAGTTTTCGACGGGAGAGCATGTTTCAAGCATCTCTGATCACGAATCAAATATTTTTGAGGTGATGTCTATGTGTGTGTGTCTGTGTGTGTTTGTGTGTGTGTGTGAAAGTATATGTGTCTGTGTGTGTGAAAGTATGTGTGTGTGCGTGCGTGTGTGAAAGTATGTGTGTGTGCGTGCGTGTGTGTGTGTCACTGAGTCTGTGGAAGCGATATCTCACGAACAAATAGAGGGATTCGAATGAAATGTTGTACAAACATCACAATCGGTGAATGCTGGAAGCCGATTTTTAAACGTAATCGAATAATCAAGAACCCCCCCCCCCCTAAATTTTCGAGTGAAATTTTGAAAAAATCATCAAAAATTCAAAGCCTTTATTAAAGTTACGCAAATAGCCATTTTTTTATGTAATTTTTCCTTAGAAAACGATTGACATAAACTATAGAACGCTTGTATGAACCATTCTCGAGATATTGCACATTTTTAAAATAATTTTATCAAAGAATCCCATAAATTAAAAAAAATATATTAGCTGTTAAGAAACATGTTCATTTTTCATATGTAATATCAAGCGATAAATTGAGTGACATCATTCTCGTGGATCTAGCTCGTTCCATTCATGAGAAAAGATACTTTGAGTAATACTCTTGTATTTGAACGCAATAGTTATTTATCTGCTATAAGAATAAATAAATAAATAAATAAATAAATAAATAAATAAATAAATAAATAACACGGTGCTCTAAAAATGCAGTTTTATATAACGTAGAATGAATCAGCCTGATTTATATGTTCTCAGTTTCACTTAACGAGGTTTCTTTATAACTCGGTACGAATTTTCCTGTTTTGTACTAATTCTGAGTTTCTTATAACGCGGTTTCCATACAACATGGTATGAAATGTTTCCATATAGCACAGTACGAATTAATCTGTTTCGCAGTAATCTGCTTTTCTTATAACGCGCTTTTTGTATCACACGGTATATATTAATGGCGTTATAGGAGGGTTGACTGTACTTCTGTATATTTCATACATACCGAGATAGGAGAACTAACAAAGTTTGCCTCTAGGAGCGTTGCCGTTAGCCTAATCTGGCTGCGCGTGATCACTTTGCTATACTTCATTTTCATAGCTCTAGATATCGCTCAAATATTATTTGGCCTTTGTGAAAATTTACCGTGTAATGTTCACACATTTTAATATTTCATAACTTTTTAATGAGCAAAACATATAAAAATTATTTCACAAAATCTGCATAAAATTACTCATTCCTTATGGAAAAAATAGCTCCCATTTTTAATATTTTAATTTATTTGTTATTTCAACGCAAATTGGAAAAGAGAAAGTTTAATACTTATATGTTGCCAAAATGGAAAAGAAAAAAAATCAAATTTAGATTTTGCGGATTACTGAATCCTTTTCCAGTCTCCACGGAATTCATTTTTCTGTAATTATTAAATGAATTTTATTTTCGTTCTACTTAATAAAAAGCCGACCGAATAATTTGATTCAGTCTTAACAGCTTTATTCATATCAATTTTTATTCGCATAAAAATCGATTTTTTCGTATCAAAATAAATGCTGTTCATATAAGTTTGATTTAGATGCAATTTTAGTTTCTGGAGCTATAATTTAGCGGCGTTGTATCATTCCAAATGTTTTAGAATTTATGATTTTCACAGGAAATGCGTGTTTCATTATAGTTTTTTTTATAACCTATTGTAATAATGTATAGATTCATGTTCTAAAATGTTCAAAATGTGCATATAATTCAAAATCATATTTCCACAAAAACTAACTTAAGTAGCGGGGATACGGGGAAAACAATGAAAACAAAATGTGATGGGGCTGAAACGGAAGTATGTAAAGCAGTGTTTCTCAACCGCAGCCCGATACGGGGTCTCTGTATCAACTATACCGGTTCTTCTGTGATTCTCCACGAATTTGTCGTATTAGATTTCTAAGCATTTTTTATGAATTAATATTTTATAATGCAAATATTCTAAAGAGAATAATATTCGGAAATGTGTTGAAAAGCTTAGACCCAAAACGCTGTATAGCAAATGTCACTGACCAAACCGTATTTAAATTTTATTAAGAACTAGCAGCATACCCGTTCTTCGTACGGAGTATATAATATAAAGAAACTTATAATTCGCAATCATGTGCAAATTCTGTTAAAATATAAAATTTATTGCTCCTAAAGAGAAGTTTAAGAATATATGTTCTCACTATGCAAAATTATCTTCCCGGGCAAATCTGAAGAATAAAACATCCCTGGTCCCTTTTGTAAGCAAATTTACAAAAAAAAAGGAATTGAATCAATATATCCAACCCCGTACTACTTATGTTGTTGCAGATTAGAAAATATGACAGTGTGTTAGTAGAAGATTATCCGTATTACAATATAAGTCTCAAAAATATTTGCCAAAATTAAAGAGATGACGTAATAATTTGAAAATATCAATAATCCCCGTACTCTTTATACCAGAAGGTCGTAATTGATTCCAATATATGACAATATAAATCAAAACATATGCCAATATACCTGTACTATTTATATTCTTGTAGATTAAAATATATACCCATGTATTTGTAGAAGATTACTCGTACAACTTACAATATATGAGTTTAAACAATTTATGTCATAATAAAACAATGGCATAATAACTTGAAAATATCAATAATCCCTGAATCAATAATCCCCGAAAATATCAATAATAATAATATTTAAACCTGAAGACCGTAATTGATACCATCCAGTCAAAAATGCTATAAGAAAAATCAAATCGTTCTTTTCTAAAATATATTTTTATATCCATTTATTTATTATTCAAATCGAAAAAATAATAATTAAAATTAACAGACAGATTTAATTTAATTGCGTTTCTGAGTAACATGATATAAGATAGAATCTTCCTCATAAACTGCGAAATTAAATAACCATTTTGATTTCTTTATACTTTTCATTGTTCAGTAAAATCTTGATTTAAATGAACCATGGAGATAGATTTCCCCTTTAAATCATGTTTCAAACAATTCATGTTTTCAGAAAGTGACTGATTAGCGCAAAAAATCTCCCATGAACTCAGAGATTAAATTTTAATTCACTTTCAAACGATTTTCAAGCTTTTCGTTTGGATAAACCACGGAGTTAGAGTGTAGAACTCCTAGGAAAAAGTTTCGTTTTTCATTAATATCTCAGCTACCCCTGGTCTTAGATACTCGAAACTTTGGATAAATTTATGGGGGGGTTATTTCAAGGCTATCCACAAATTTCATCAAATTCAATTTAACCGTTCTCCCGTGATGATGAGACAAACAAAAATTTCGTTTTTTACTAATATCTCAAGAACCACTGATCGTAAAAACTCCAAACATGGACTAAATTTTAAGTGGGACTATTTCTAGGCTACCCACAAAGTTTCATCAAATTCGGTTCAGCCGTTCTCCCGTGATGATGGGACAAACAGACAGATTTTCAATTTCATTTATAGAGACTAGCAGCATACCCATTCTTCGCACGGAGTATATAATATAAAGAAACTTATAATTCGCAATCATGTGCAAATTCTGTTAAAATATTAAATTTATTGGACCTAAAGAGAAGTTTAAGAATATATGATCTCACTATGGAAAATTATCGTCACTGGCAGATCTGAAGAATAAAACATTCTGGCCCCTTTTGCAAGCAAATTTACAAAAAAAAAAAGGATTTGAATCAATATATGCAACCCCGTACTACTTATATTGTCACAGATTAGAAAATATGCCAGTGTGTTAGTAGAAGATTACTCGTATTACAATATAAGTCTAAAAAATATTTGCCAAAATAAAAGAGTTGACGTAATAAATTGAAAATATCAATAATCCCCGTACTCTTTATCCCAGAAGGTTGTAATTGATTTCAATATATTCCAATATATATCAAAACGTATGCCAATATACCTGTACTACTTATATTCTCGTAGATTAGAAGATATACCTGTGTATTTGTAGAAGATTACTTGTACAATGTACAATATATGAGTTTAAACAATTCTTGTCATAATAAAACAATTGCATAATAACTTGAAAATATCAATAATCCCTGAATCAATAATCCCCGAAAATATCACTAATAATAATGTTTAAACCTGAAGACCGTAATTGATGCTATCCAGTCAAAAATGCTATAAGGAAAATCAAATCGTTCTTTTCTAAAATGTATTTTGATATCCATTTATTTATTATTGAAATCGAAAAAATAATTATTAAAATTAACAGATAGATTTAATTTAATTGCGTTTCTTAGTAACATGATATAAGATAGAATCTTCCTCGTAAACTGCGAAATTAAATAACCATTTTGATTTCTTTATACTTTTCATTGTTCAGTAAAATCTTGTTTTAAATAAACCATGGAGATAGATTTCCCCTTTAAATCATGTTTCAAACAATTCATGTTTCCAGAAAGTGACTAATTTGCCCAAAAAATCTCCCATCGAACTCAGAGATTAAATTTTAATTCACTTTCAAACGATTTCCAAGCTTTTCGTCTGGATAAACCACGGAGTTAGAGAGTAGGACTCCTAAGAAAAAGTTTCGTTTTTCTTTATCTGGGCTACCCCTGGTCTTAGATACTCGAAACTTGGACCAAATTTATGGGAGGCTATTTCAAGGGTATCCACAAGTTTCATCAAATTCGGTTCAGCCGTTCTTCCGTGATGGTGAGACAAACGAAAATTTCGTTTTCTACTAATATCTCGAGAACCACTGATCGTAGAAACTCCAAACATAGACTAAATTTTAAGTGGGACTATTTCCAGGCTACCCACAAAATTTCAACAAATTCGGTTTAGCCGTTCTCCCGTGATGACGGGACAGACAGATAGACAGACAGATTTTCAATTTTATATATATAGATAAGAGACTGCTTATCTGACTTCTATGGTGAATTATAATAGATAAGTAGTTTTCTCAATACAGGTTTTTTTTTTCAAACCGACATCAGTCAAAGCAATGAAAGTATACAATAATCAATTCAGTATACAATAAAAATTTTATGCTGAATAATATTATAAATTTTTGGTGATCAGGATGCGATATGTCAATGAAAGGCAATACAAATTAATTTAACGATGTTGACCTGAAGAAATTAAATATGCAGTAAGATTCCATTAATCCGTGATTGATAACTTATTTAAATGTAATTTTATATTTGTCAACATGCCACACCGTATACGTAAATGTATTAATACACTTTATAATCATGTCATGATTAATTGTTAATACTTATGTTAGCTTAATGTATGAACTTCAAATTATTTTGAAAGGTATTTACGACTAAATTTGTAGTTACAGGCCCTGGTCTTATAAAAAAAAAGTATTTACCGGGTCGTGGTGAGAAACACTGGCGTTTCGAATACCTAACAGAACACCATTGTTATAGTTTGAACTTCTGCCTCGATTGACTTTGGCAACAAATTCAGCAGCCTTTGTGATGAAGAATTTTGGTAAATATCGTCAACTTAACGACTTTCGGCGAGTTCTAGAAACTTCTTAAACTCTGTAGATATGCTAAGAACTTCACGAGCTACATGCTGTTTGTCGAATTTTCCACAACTAGTATATAAGCTCGTAATCGCTCAGTTGGCCTGTTGACGTGATACGAATAAAATTATATGCTGAACTCAATACAGAACCTAATATTTTGTATTTCTTCTGATTATATATACCCTTCCAGCTGCATTATAAAACAATTCTGATAAAAAGTGCAAAAAATAAATATAATTTAGATCTGCGACATCTGTGCATCGGCATCTGTGCTATACGTCATTATGCGTTTATCGTTTGGCCCAACCACACGCTAGATCGATAGAGTGATTGCAATCGTTACAGCCAAACGTTTAATCTTCGATAATTTCGTCGTTTGCAGCGTGATTCGGACGAAATAGCCGCATTCTATAAACTGTGTTACATACGCATGTACTTTGTCAAATATTTGAAATGAAGTTCAAAAAAGGTCTTACCGATTTCAAGTTTGGACACCAATTTCTTTACACCATGATGTAAAGTTGCAGTAATTATACTCATGACTTTATACAATCCTCATTAGATTGTATTATTTTATACTTTATGCAGGACTCCTAGGAAAAACCTTCAGCACCAAAAAAGCTTTGCAAAGTATGGTCCATGAATATACACGTTAGGTGTACCTATAGTAAAGCGACAACGCCCGATATAATGAAAGTGATTGCAGCGTCTCTAGCGGATACTAACTTTGTAAATTTCCCTATATGCGAGTTCTGTGAGTATGTCTTTAGCAATCTTGATTGAGCATGAGTTTCATCTTGTTGAGATGTGAAGAGGGCTGAGTGGTAAGACTGAACTTGACAGTCTCCGTAGAGGTTTGCAAATTTATTGCGCATAGAAAGTTTTTTCTTGACATTGTCGTGAGGCAGCAGACGACTCTGCTCCTGCCAAAGACATCGATAGATCGAAGATGCTAGGAATCTGTAATCAAATTATAAGTTCGGAGTCGAAGCTAGCTCTTGCTCTAACCTTATAATGTCGGTCTTGTAAGCACGGGGTCCCGAGTTCGGGCTTGCCTCGGGACTAGCAACATAAAAATCTTACAATGATGACCCTGGACATATGAGTTGCAACCTTCTCTCTCCAACGTTCTCACCTCTCAACAAGAGATGGCAGCACCACGCTGAGTCAGAGGCGCCGATCACTCCCTCCCTGATTGACCACGACTGACGTCACGGCGCATGAGGTACGACACGCCTCCCAACTATTTAGCCCTTCGACTGAGTTTCGGATGGGGTCACGCGATGGTTTTCTGGGTGGCCCCCCCTCCTCGCCGAAATTCGACCGGGCTTCTCATCAGGGGGTGGAGTGTGTAGCAGTAGACGACTCTGCTCCTGCCAGAGACATCGATCCATCGATCGAAGATGCTAGGAACCTGTACCCGAATTATAAGTTCGAAGTCGAAGCTAGTTTTTGTTCTAACCTTATACTGTCAGTCTTGTAAGAGCGGGGTCCCGAGTTCGGGCCAGGCTCGGGACTAGCAACATCAATTCCTACAGTCTGTATCGGCTACTCCATGCTGATGAGCGCATAAAAGGCCGAAATAAATCCATAGATGCTATTATCTCCAATGGAAGCGCGATACTAACTTTGAGAATGCCATTATAGGCGGGTTCAGTTAATGTACTACTTTCTTCTTATCGTTGCATGTTGATCCTTAGAATCATAATTTTGAAATTGCTGCTTCATTGCATCCACTAGATTATTCCAAAATCAGGTTAGCACTTTAATTATTTGAAGTTGTAATGCATATAATCCCAATATGCTACATTCTTATAGTAAAAGTCAAATCATACATTGCGAAATTATTTTTTCACAGACGCTTACAATCTACTTAATTTTTGAATTGACAGAAGAATAATTAAAAATTTTGTTCAATATAACTCATTAATGTACGGATTAAAAATAAATTTTCCTGTAAATTTATTAAACTTGTAATTATAACTTCAAAATTTAGATCTGTTATTTTCCTTCATTGAGCTTCTAATTTAAATTGTGAAATAAATGTATAACATTTCTTAAAGAAATTTAATAATCGTGTACATGTTAGGGATTATGTACAATTGGAAATAATGGTTTAAACATACAGAGTCTCGATAATAAATGTATTACTTTTACAAAATATATGATCAAATGGAATATGTATAATACAAATATCTATGATTTAATATGTATAATACAAATGATATAATACAAATATGTATATACAAAACAAATATGATGTATGGACAATAATATATGTATATACAATACATAATACAAATATGAATAATACAAGTATGTATTGCTGTACCACATCACCTCAAAAACGTCTGATTCGTGTTCAGGGATAGTTGAAGCGTGCTCTCAAGTCGAAAACTCATTCGTATTTTCGACACCGTTACAATACTTTCCTTATGTATTATACTATGTATATGAAGGAAGTAATATTACTGTTACATAAATTAAACGTTCTCTTACATATCACACTATAAAATCTATTCTCCCGTAACAGATATTAATTCAGTCTTTATCATAAACCTAGACTGTTGTGAGAGTAATAATGTCTGCTGTTCGTAGACTCCTCCGGGGAGAGCTTGATCGTATCTCCTCGATATTCGAATGTTTTATTATTTATTCAAGAACGTGTTTATTTGCGCTGATATCAGGGCGTCCTAGGATAGAAAAAGGTTCAACAACGCGTAACTGCATTTGACCTGCAATTATAATATAAGCACCTTGATTTATCTGTCTGTTTATCTATCTATCTCTGGGTAACGCTTGGAGAAATTTTGGTGTCGAAATTGGCGGAATATCGCCAACTTGGCAAGATTTTTAAATGTTGCCAAATTTACGAAAATGTCGCCAAATTGATAAAAATGTAGCCAAATTAGTAACAATGACGACTAGTTGATGAAAATTCAATATCTTGGAAAAATATAAGAATCTACTATAAGAATAACCCATTTCTCAGTCTGCAACGCTTTTGCAAAAATCTTGCGATGAATTGTGGCGGCATATCGCTAAAGTGGGGAGTCTTTGTAAATGCTGCTAAATTGACGAAATTGTCACCAAATTGATAACATTGACTCTAAATCAATGAAAATGACGACTAATTGATGATTTTTTTTTTTTAAATTTAACAATCGTGTACATTTTATGGATTATGTACAATTGTAAATAGTGGTATGCAGAGTCTTGAGAACAATGCTTTATTAACTAAACTCACAGGACTCACAAGAGAAGCCTCATATTCTCCACTCCTTAATTTTGAGGCCTAGATTCCTGAGAAACAAAGAACTTCCGTCGTCTGAAACTCGAAACCAGCGTTGAAATGACTGAGCAAACTCGTTCATATGTAAGGCACCTGACTTTGTGCACAATCAGTAATGAACTGGTTCACAAAGCAAAATGCAGCGCAAACCATGATAAAATCAGCTTACCTACGTTTTAGAAATCATCTAGATTTCCATCTTCAGTGCAAAAATTCTGAACATTAACGCTCATATAAGTGCAAGAGTATGTCTGCCAAACTGAAATGGCTAAACATTAAAACACCACATGTTGTAAGACCCCAACGAGCCACGCAGGGAAGAACATTTAAATTTTGTTCTCTAAAGAATCCTATTGAAATGTTCAATAATTGGTGCATTTATCAAATTTCTTGTCAAAACAGAGTATTGATATTGGTCAAACTAAACGCGTCTTAAAGCATCGCTTAAAAGAACATCAAAATTATGTAAAACTTTAATAAATGTATAAATCTTCCATCATTAATCATTGTTGGATGATTAGTCACAAGTTTGAGTTTTCTTCTGCTTCCATTATTCAAATGTGCTTTAGAGTTTGATTATACAGTCTATTATTATAGTCGATTTTGATTTCTTTGGATGTCATCCTATCAATAACAATACCAATAATCTGGTTAATGATTTGTCAATGACTCCGTATGTTTTCGAGGCATGTCATAACTGCCACATTTTCTTCCTGCCCATATTCTCTGGTTTCCATTTTTACTTTCCCTGCAATACATGGTAATGTATAGGGAAAGTATTGGAATCATGCCGAAAATCGCAACTCGAGTTTTCGACGGATCTACACGTTTCGAGACCTCTAGAATACGAAAAAACCATTTTTAGCGTGACGTCTGTGTGTGTGTCTGTCTGTCTGTCTGTGTGTCTGTCTGTGTGTCTGTCTGTCTGTGTGTCTGTCTGTCTGTGCAGATTTTGTATCCACACTAACTAAAAAACTAATACACCGAATTTCACAAAAATTTGTAGGTAAGTCACTTGTGGGTGGGGCTGGTGCTGATTAGTTTTGGGTACAATTTGGGATAAAAGAACCCGCCTTTTTTTGCGAAATGCCCCGCAAAAGCTTGTATCCACTCTACCTGAAAAACTAATGGACCGAAAAAAAATTTCAAAAAATTTCACAAAATTCGGCAGATGTGTCACTTGTGGTTTACCCTGGTGCTGCTTAGATTTTGGTACGATTCGGAAAAAAATAACCTGCCTTTTTTTTCAAAATGGCCCGCAAAAATCGTCAAAATCTAAACTAAAGATCCAGATATACTCAAATATATCCATTAAATGCTCGTTTAATACGTAATTTTTAACGACGAAATAATAAGATCAACCCCATTACACTAGGGCTAGCCGTTCTCGAGATATTTTAGTTTTCCGTATTTTCTCTACGCCACCTTTGGAAATAAGTTCGGTTACCGACTGAGAACGAAAATTGAATTAAAAGTGAAATAAATTTAATTTAAATAAAGAGAACGTGGATATAAGTCTGCAGGGAAAGTCATGTGCTGTCCACATCAGATTTTTACTTGTTAGCATCCTAAATGTGAGCCATATGTTTTATGAGGATAAAGTGTGCCATTGTGCAAGAGGACGTCAGCTGGTTCAAGGCATAATAGAAATACCAGATTGCAGCCACAGTAAGGACATTTTTGCAGCCCATATTTATGGCAGATGCCAGTTTTAATTCGAAAGAAACTACGTAAGCGGAGGTCCGGGAAATCTCCATGGGCTCGCCATAAATATAGTGCGTGACAACATCGACAACCAATCAGCGAATTTGAGAAGGAGGGCGAAAAAGTCCAACCAACCAAAGGTATGAGACAACGGATCCGAATTTGCCCTAAACTAGAAAGATAGAAGAATGTTTCAAGAGCGTTAAGATGCCATTCAGAACTCATGAAACATTGCGTGGGAATTGCCCAAAACATCTTTCTGAACAAATGCAGAACTTAAGCAAAAATTGCTTTGCCAGCAAAAATGAAAGGAGGTGATTGAAGAAATTAATACTACGAAATTGTGGAAAAGCCGCTAAAGGCGAGATAGTGCTACCGATGTGATGAAAATGTTTTGATGTCGCAAGAAAAAAGTTAAAGTTTTATTATACATTTTATGTGTTTGAGTTCCTGTTAAGTCGATGAAGTTGTTCAAACCTCGAACAGAGGTAAAGCAAGCATTTTATTTCAACTTTCTTTTTATATCAATAAAGATTAGTATCACCTTCATATTGCAATATTGATATAGAGGTGATATACTTGGGGTTTGACTTAAATAATTCATAACCTCTGTACACATCTTTGTCATGCTGCTTGGATAACGTTAAAATACACAATTGAGAAAAAATTATAGAGATTATCTGTTAGTTAGGAAACTGGCATAATTAATGAGGCCCTGGATGTGACATTAGATAAAAGTACTCTTCATTTTCAAGTACTTTGAATTGACAGTTATGGGAATGACAGCTTACCTCCTAAAATAGAGAGTTAGCCAACTGTAGCTCCATCTTACTGTAAAGATTCTTGACTTTGCTGCCTTCTAGGGTATTTTTGTGGAATTAAGAATTTTCAATGCAGAGGATTATGCATTATGAAACACTTTCCAACAGAAATACAATTTCATTTAAACAGCTGTACAATGATATATATTCAGCACTGATAATTTTTAAATTATCACAGTACTACAATAATTTATTGTACTTGGAAACTTAAAATTCATAGCATAAACTTCATAACACTTAAAACTTCATAACACATAAAAACAAAAGTATTGTAATTGCGTTATCACAGAATTAGGCACACTAGATAATATGCAAAAATATAGCGTTTTCTTGACGGATACAACACTAAATAACACATCACTCAATAAGTCTCCGGTCTGACACATATATGGCAACACTGTTGACAGACCCATATGATTTCTGGATAGAACCAACCTTCAAACGACACGTGTCAAAATTTCACGACATTCTGATAATTAGTTTATAGGTTACAGTGGTTTTAGTGACTCCGGTTTTGTAATTTTCAAAACAATAGATAAAAAAGAATTTCGTGTGTTGATTAAACATTGTTTTTTGATGGGGAAAAATACTGTTGAAGCCAAACAGTGGCTTGATAAGCGTTACGGAGACTCTGCACCAGGGAAATCAACTATTATTGACTGCTATGCTGAATTTAAACGCGGTCGTACAAACACTGATGATGCTGAACGTTCTGGTCGCCCAAAATCGGCAGCTGTTCCGGAGAACATACAAAAAGTCCCCAAAATAGTTTTGAAAGACCGTAAAGTGAAGTTGCGTGAGATAGCTGACACCTTAAAAATATCAGAAGGTAGTGTGTTTACAATTTTACACGAAAATGTGAGCATGCGTAAGTTGCTTTCGAAGTGGGTTCCGCGTTTGCTCACCCCGGACCAAAAACAACAAAGCGTCGACGATTCAGAGAGCTGTTTAGAGCTGTTCAAGCGAGATAAGAAGGATTTCTTGCATCAGTATGCGACAATGGATGAAACATGGATCCATTACTACACACCTGAATCAAAAAGATCGCCAGCTGAATGGACAGCTGCCGGTGAAAGTCGTCCAAAGCGACCCAAAAGTCAGCTGGCAAGGTTATGACATCCGTATTTTGGGACGCGCATAGTATTTTGTTTATCGACTATCTTGAGAAAGGTAAAACTATCAATAGCGAGTATTACATGGCATTATTGGATCGATTGAGAGTAGAAATCAAGAAAAAGCGGCCTCACATGCAAAAGAAAAAGTGCTGTTCCACCAAGACAATGCCCCGTGTCACAAGTCGATGAAAACGATGGTTAAACTATATGAATTACGCTTCGAATTGCATCGACACCCACCATAATCTCCAGATCTGGTACCCAGCGACTACTGGCTTTTTGCAGACATCAAAAAGATGCTCCAGGGAAAGAAATTTAGCTCAAATGAAGAAGTGATTGCCGAAACTGAGGCATATTTTGAGAGCAAAAACAAATCGTTCCACAAAAAAGGCATCGAAAAGTTAGAGGAGCGTTGGAATGAATTGAATGGCACTCTTGAAGGAGAGTATGTTGATGAATAAAGTCGAATTTCTAAAAATAAATTGTTTTTCTTAGTTAGACCGGATACTTATTGAGTGGGCCTTGTATAAATCTAAAAGATCTTTATACATCAGGACTAGAAGGTATGCCCGTCATATGACGAAATTCAAAATTTGCAAAATATTACGTCCCATTTAGCGTCATTTTTATCAATTTGGCGACATTTGAGACATCCCGCCAAATTCTTTGCCAAATTTTTTGCCAAACGTCACGGACGAGCGAACAGAGAAATGGCTTTTTCTTATAGTAGATTCTTATATTCTTTCCAAGATATTGAATTTTAATTGATTTGGTGACATTTTCGTTAATTTTTGTGATATTTTGTTCAATTTTGAGACATTTTAAAAAACTCGCAAAAATTGTCACCAATTGGGACAGTTGTACTCAGAGATAAAAGCTACTGAAATATCATTACAATACTATCCCCTTTCAGAACACAATTGCATTAATTTTGCATCATATTTATAAATTTGGCGAAAATTTTTATAGATTTTTCGACATGTTTATCGATGTGTCGACATTTTCTTCAATTTAGCGATATTTTGAAAAATTTGGCGATAATTAAAAACTCGCAAAATTTGTAGCCGAGTGGGACGGTTGGACTGACAGACATCATTATAATACTATCCCCTTTCAAACAGAATTAATTTCATTGATTTGGCGTCATATTTATCAATTTGGCGATATTTTCATCAATTTGGCGACATTTTTATCGATTTAGCGACATTTTTATCGATTTAGCAACATTTGATAAATTTGACGCCATTTAAAAATGTTGCCAAATTTGTTGCAAAGTGGGATGGTTGGACTTGACAGACAAACGTTATCGAAACATAATTGCAATACTATTCCCTTTCAAAACTCAATTAATTTCATTGATTTGGTATCAGTTTTATCAATTTGTCGCTATTTTTATCGATTTGGAAACATTTTTGTCAATTTCGCAACATTTAAAAAAAGTTGCCAAATCGGCGATATCTCGCCAAATTCATAGCCAAAATTTTCGCCAAATGTTACTCAGAGATAGATAGATAAACAGACAGATAAATCAAGGAGTTTATATTATAAATTTTTACACAGGGGATAAATGGATGCTATATTTTATTTTGAAATGATTCACGTGATCACTTCATATAATATGGGTGTAATTATTATTTCATCTTTTATTTTGAAAACTACCTAACATATTTTGCTGGAATAATTTTACACATTTTATGGGATAATTTGAATATTTCCTAAAATTTTCGAAACAATTTGTAAATTTTAACTTACAAAATGTTTGAAAAATTATGTCTCATAGGTTTCAATATATTTCATTTTTTTAACTTGAGTTAAATACAAAACTAATTGGGTGAAATTGTTCATTTTCATTCCCATATGTTTTACAGACAGTTTTAACAACATACTAAGTCAACAACATACTAAGTAACAACATACTAAGTCATTTTTACAGCAGTTATCGTGAGAGCGAACAGACAGAATAAACAAAGTAATAAACACTTTACAACTATGCTGGGAAGTCTTTAAAGCAATCGTGGAGAAATACCGTGGAGATAACATCTAGTAAGTTTTGAAAATTTTTTAAACAATAAAACCGCATAATTATCCTAAAATTCAGTTGAAATACAATTTGATGCTCCTTAATTATTTAAATGAATATCTGCTTATTTATTTAAATAACGTTTTGCGAAACTTTCCAAGGACACAAATTTCCACTTAATTTCATAATGACCAATTTATATGTTTAAAATATATATAATTGTGATATTTAATTGGAGCCATCTTTTAAAGATAAAACATGTTTTAATTCGAATTGGCATTACATATCCAATCCTTCTAAAATGATTAAGTGCTTAAATGCTAATCAAAATAAGATATTTCATTAAACTGGTTAAATTTAATTATTTTGTCATTAATGAATTTCCTCAGTAATGGCATTTGATTTTCAACATTGATAACAGAAACAGAGTAGGGTAAATACAAAAGCAATGAAATGGGTTCTTATGAGTTTTATAGGAGCAAACTTCAATATGCAATCACGAGAAGAGATAATTAATTCCATGGTTGGCAAATTACACAAACAAAAACAACACAGTTAGACACACTACAAACCCAAATACATTACAAACCAGACACATTACAAAATGAATTTTATAAAACATTATAAAATCATGCATAGAAACTCAGCACCACACACACACACACCACCACACACACGTGCACTCTTCAGTAACAAAACATATTTAAATACAACCAATTTTTCTCCAATTTGGTTTTACGACCCTACAAAATAATAAAACCTTTAAAGCCCTTATAGCATCTCAAAACAAAACCTATCTAACAAAGCCATAAAGAGTATAAAACTTGCATTTATCCAAAACAAACTACTATCTTACAAAACTGGAAAACACAAAAGACGCATCTCCTATGCAATCCAAACCACCACACAACGCATGTCCAAACTGAAACCATGCAAAACTAAATGCCAGCACATATCTATTCACAGAAGTTTGCGGCAACCAGACATCCGAAACAAAGGTAAATAAAGAAAATTCACAACTAATCCCTCATCCTCACACTAACCAAAAGTACTTCCATCAGCAACGTAAACCACAACACCAGCCGTAAATTTCTTTTACTTCTCAACACTAAGTACATGCTGGGACCTACAGATACACTTGGTTAACTCAACCCACTACCTTCTGCCATCCAACAGCGTTCCCTATAACTTATCCTTGGTTATAATGGCATCATCAACTTTGGGGAACTATGCAAAGTCGAATCCTTTCATTTTCCTGAAAAAGGGGCAACAGGAAATAGAAACATCACAAACCTGGCCACACGCTTAAAAATGCACATTCAATTATCCATACGTCGATCCGCAAGAAAACAGATTTACAAAATCATGCTCCCTTAAATCGACTACCCTGTCTATCTACGGCGTTAGCACCGATACATTTGAACTTGGGTGTCCTGTAACCTTTTCCCTTGCTTCGGAAAATCCCCTGAAGTGAACTGCCTTTGCATAACGCCAAAACCCCTGGCCTAGTAGTATTCTGTGATTCCCTGATACGTGGAGTAGCCAGTACTTTCGACCATGGGTCACCGTACCGGTTCTACAATAACACCTTGATAGCATCATAATTCTGCACCTTAGAGCTGATAACAAATCAGATCAAACCTGTTCCTCTTAGACACTTCACCGCAACTTTCTCTTTCGCAATTTCCAGAACATTGAACATCACAAAACCTTCTTCTAACCGATAAACAAATTTAATGAAACACATATGACCCGAACCTGAGAATCCCAAATAACCTTTAATGCTGTTACCGTTCCTGAAAACTGTAAACTCCGGCTACTCCTCCATGCGCTCAATATACCAAGAATGCAATTTCTCAGAATCAGCACCATCGTTTTGGCAAACGGAACAACATCGAATTTCTTTTTTTTGTTCCATGCTTACAAACCGACTACTTAGGAAACTTGAAATCAAAACTGTACAACAGGGCTCCGTGACTCAAAACTTTACAACAAAATCTTGACAAACATTTAATTTCTCATAAAATGCAGGCGTTGTAACTCTTGTAAAGTGTAAGCGTTGTAACTCTTGTAAAGTGTAAGCGTTGTAACTCTTGTAAAATGTGAACATTGAACCCTAGTGCCATTTGTGTTTTAGTTATTCTTTTATCATCTTAAAATTTAGCAAATTTCCAGTAATTTTATCATTTTAAATTTAGCAAATGTACAGCAGCAATAAGGATGAGCTCAATAGCACTTACTGAGGGGAAAGTTGAAGATTATAGAAGAGAAAGCATGGACGATTCTCACCATTGGATTCAAAGTCACTTGGAACACCCAGACAGGCATAAAATTAGGAAAATACACTGCAAAGTTCTTCATGTGAAAGACCTGACACTTTTATCCAACACGCAAACCAGAGCAATGGAGATATTCTGCATCCTGTTGCTGCGCTTTCCCGAACAGCAGGCGGTCTCTTTTCAAAGACATCAGAGCAATAGTTGACATTGACAGTCACTCGCAAAGCACGTGCCGACCAGCAGCAAGCCAATGGTGCACGAGGCAGAAAAATGGAGGACAACTTGCAGTCATGCATTACGTTGCAACGAACAGCACATTGTCTCACTTCAAGAATACATCAGAGCCACACCACTGTAGACCGAGAGACTTTCCCACTAAGACAACTCACTTACTAGTGAGTCCCGATTCATCACGAGAAATCTCTTTGGATCTCCCTCTATATGCTGTCTTGGGCTTTTAGTATTGATTTTGACGGGAATTCACCCACCGTATTAGCATAAGTGGGGACGTTCAGCTTACCCGCTGGCTAGCTCGTGCATGGAATCAGCTTTCAGCGAGACCGAAGCTTTGCATAAATCTCCCATGCGGCTAGGTATCACATGGAATCAGCATACGGTGATGTTGAAGCATTACGCTAATACCGGACTGGCATAAAGCTCTCCCTGTTTGTAACGATTTAGGGAGGACAGTGACAGGAACATCAACGATAAACACTACTTCATATACAATTTCACTAACTAATGTAATAGGAATTAAAATAAGGTTTAAAGAATTGTGGAGTCTATATTTCTGAACTGTTAGTCGTAGATATATGTACTTCCAATTGCCAAAATGTTGCAAATAAGATTACAATTTATTTTATAAAAAGGTTTTTAATCTGGACACGTATTTGTCTGAGAAATAAAAAAAAATCTAACTTTTTATACGGTTCCTTAATCCAAAAATTTCAAATTATTGAAACATTATTCATGTATTACCTCGTAAAACTAAAAAAAGTTTGATTCTTTTACGAGCAAAAGTTACCAAGATTTGAAACATTAAGTCAATTTTATGACTTGAATCCCTTTCCCATGTCTGCGAATACATAATTTCGGACTAACGCTGAGGAGACGTATAAGACAAAAAATAAGCATTTCAGGATAGTTGTTTAATAATTCATTTAATGGTATATCTTTAGGATTTTTCACGGTGTCCCAGAAAGTACTTTAACACCTAACAATTTGTTTAGAAAGGTATTTGTTTATAGGTATCTTATTATGGGGGTATTTGCTGACAAATTGATATGACTCGCAATTCAATTTGTATACGTCCCCCCAATTTCTCAGCAAAAGACTGTTGTAAATTTGAACTGCAACATCTCAGTAAATTCCACTCCCCAAAAAATTGAAATTTTCTTAGTTTTACATGTTAATGTACGTAGAAGTATTTAGTAACCTGAAAATTTTGGACGGATAGATTGTATAAAATATTAGATTTTGAATTTTTCAAACAAATACGTTTTTCGCTTTAAAACTGTTAAGACCGTAACTGTATTTGACCGTTGTAACCATATTACTTTCCCTGCAATACATGGTAATGTATAGGGAAAGTATTGGAATCATGCCGAAAATCACACCTCGAGTTTTCGACGGATCTACACGTTTTGAGACCTCTAGAATACGAAAAAAGCATTTTTAGCGTGACGTCTGTGTGTGTGTCTGTGTGTCTGTATGTCTGTCTGTGCAGATTTTGTATCCACTCAAAGTAAAAAACTAACAGACCGAATTTCACAAAATTTTGTAGGTAAGTCACTTGTGGGCGAGTCTGGTGCTGATTAGTTTTGGGCACGATTTGGAATTAAAGAACCCGACTTTTTTTACGAAATGGCCCGCAAAAGCTTGTATCCACTCTAACTGAAAAACTAATGGACCGAATTTCACAAAATTCAGCAGATGAGTCTTTTGTGGGTTACCCTGGTGCTGATTAGATTTTGGTACGATTCGAAAAAAAATAACCTGCCTTTTTTTGCAAAATGGCTCGCAAAAATCGTCAAAATCTAAACTAAAGAACTAGGTATACTCAAATATATCCATTAAATGTTCGTTTAATACGTAATTTTTAACGACGAAAAGAATAAGACCAACCACATTACACTAGAACTAGCCGTTCTCGAGATATTTTAGTTTTTCGTACTTTCCCTACGTCACCTTTGAAAATAAGCCCGGTTACCGAATGAGAACGAAAATTGAATTAAAAGTGAAATAAATTTAATTAAAATAAAGAGAACGAAGTCTGCAGGGAAAGTCATGTGCTGCCCACACCAGATTTATAACTCTTGTAACCGTATATGAAATATTGTTACTTTTCCTGCAATACATGGTAATGTATAGGGAAAGTATAGGAATCATGTCGAAAATAGCAACTCGAGTTTTCGACGGATCTACACGTTTCAAGACCTCTAGAATACGAAAAAACCATTTTTAGCGTGACGTCTGTGTATGTGTCTGTCTGTGTGTCTGTCTGTCTGTGCAGATTTTGTATCCACTCTAACTAAAAAACTAATTGACCGAATTTCATAAAATGTGTTAGGTATGTCACTTGTGGGCGAATCTGGTGCTGATTAGTTTTGGGTACGATTCGGGATTAAAGAACCGTCCTTTTTCTGCAAAATGGCCCGCAAAAGCTTGTATCCACTGTAGCAGAAAAACTAATGGACCGAATTTCACAAAATTCGGTAGATAAGTCACTTGTGGGACATCCTGGCGCTGATTAGGTTTTAGTACGATTCGAAAAAACATAACCTTCCTTTTTTTGCAAAATGGCCCACAAAAATCGCCAAAATCTAAAATAAAAAACTACATATGCTCAAATATATCCAGTAAATACTTGTTTAATACGTAATTTTTAACAAAGAAAATAATAAGCCCAACCCCATCACACTAGGACTAGCCGTTCTCGAGATATTTTAGTTTTTTCGTATTTTCTCTACGCTACCTTTGAAAATGAGTCGAGTTATCAAATGAGAACGAAAATTGAATTAAAAGTGAATTAAATGTAATTAAAATTAAGAGAATGTGAATATAAGTCTGCAGGGAAAGTCATGTGCTGCTCACATCAGATTTTTGTAATTGGAAGTACGCGACTGAAACCAGTACATGTCTGGTTCAGGAAATAAATATCATTTCAGGGTTTTCCGGGAGACAGTGTATACAATCAATACGCAAATAGGCTCATAGACAGATATAATTTAATCAAGTTTATTAAGTGCGAGTCTCAGAATCCTAATTATCTCTGTCACTTGAGGTTAATTTCGAACAGAATTCTCGTTCATTTTATTCCTAAAGATACAAATATAATTCATTTCATAACAAAGGACTGACGACCCCCTGATAGGCGTTAATTGGATTTAAACTCTAGCAAATTGCTCCAGTCAAAGAATTTCCGCGTATTTTGATTATGTAAGGCATTTGTTGTAAAGAACTGACTTTGGAATGTAATTAGAGAACACTATGAGTGAGCGAATATTTTCGTATTATTACATATCTTAAATACTCATCATCAAAACTCAATGTTGTTAAGAATAAATTATTTTTAATTGTTCTATACTGTTCTATTCGAATGATCTTAAGAATTAAATAGTTATACCATCAGCTATGCACAGCTTAGCAAAAGAGCAAGCGTCTATAATATATAGTATCCAATTATACTAGCCATTGAATAGTGAACACACAATGTGACACCTGATAAAAGTTCAGAATATTAAAATCCGCTTAAAATGAATGCATAAAAAATGGCGAACATTTTATAAATGTGTTAACATGGAAATTGAGGTAAGATAAATAATATTTCTTCTCCGATCACTGTACATTGCCTTATTTTCAACGTTTTTAGATATTTTAAAATCAGTCATAAACAAGAAAGATCAATCATGCTTAAAGCATTGATTATGAAAGACTTTCCAACTTCAAAGCTATTTTATTTAAACATGTCTAAAATGCAATACATTCCTCGGTAATATTTTAAAACTTATCACAATACTACATTAATTTATTATATTTGAAAACTTAAACCTTCATCGAAAAAAATGAACTACATTCAAATGACGGCATTGAAGTATAAATTGCCTGGTTTAAACTTCTCTAAAATGTGATACATTCCTCGGTAATAATTTTAGAATTATCATAATACTACGATAATTTATTATATTTGAAAACGTCATTGAAAACAACTGAAATTCATTCAAATGACGCCATAGAAAAAATAACACGCCTGGCTCTCTCTATAAAAGCAACATTTCACTCATAAATAATTTCCCATTCATGTCATTCATCACAATACTACAATAATTTATTTTATTTAAAAATTAAGACCATGGAGCTATAAGTAATTAAACTCTATGCGTAAAACTTCATCGAAAAAAATCGTCCTTCTCTTTTTAAAATCAGTGATTATTTCATTCATATCATCTATGCAGACTCCATGAACTAAATGATTTTGTATTAAAGAAATACAGCAATTCTAATACAACTCATTCTACATATTTTGCTGTTTACATTTTACATAAGTGAAAAATAGGCTTCGTTGTAGAAATAATCAAATTTGGATGAGCATTTAAACTCAAATATATTGTAATTGCGTTGTTTCAGTATGTAGATGCATAGAATTTAAGCAAAAATAAAGTAGTTTTATTACGGATACAACACTCCATATGATTTAAAAAGAACTTTAAAAATCACGATTTTGAGACAAGATAGATGCCATATATCATTTCGAACTGGGTCACGTGATCTTTTCATATCATGGTCACGTGATCGCTTCATATAAGAGGTGTTATTATTGTTTTAATTTTTATTTAAAAAACTACTGAATATATTTTGCTGAATTTTTTTTTATGCATTTGATGGAACAATTTGAATATTATCTAAAACTTTCGAAGCAATTTGTGAATTTTAAATCCGCTTAAAAAATGTTTGAAAAATTAGGTCCCAAAGGGCTCAATGTATTTCATTTTTTCAACCCGGGATCAATCCAAAACTAATTGGGTGATATTATTTATTTATATTCCCATAGGTCCTACAGACCGTCTGAACAACATACTAAAATTTCATTTTGATTAAGTCATTTTTACGGCAATTATCGTGCTAACGGACAGACATACAGACAGAATGAACAAAGTCATAAACACTTTTTAACTTTGTTGTAAATTGTTAACAAAGTCATAAACAATTTTCAACTTTGTTGTAAAGTGTTAATAAAAAATATTTTTAATAATTTGCTTAGAAGAATAGCCAGCAGACAATTTAGGTTTTTAAAGCGTAACTATTTTACCATGGTTACAAATAGAATTAAAAACTGTATAAAATTTAACCTGATATGTTTTATAGTTTGGTTAATTTGAAAATTTCATTTATTCATCAGAACTTAATAACTTAAAGTGTAAAATTTGATGTCTGTTGGAGTATGTGTTCAAACTTCCGTATAAACCAGCCAATCGATTGTGCTGAATAGCGGCACTCGCATGTTTCGTATGCTTGGAATACACACATGTCCAGAAGTTAAACAAACAAGCGGAAAATTAGCAAAATTCGTCGAAATGCATAAAGTGTAGCTAAAAAATATGCATACATGACAGTCTCACGTAAGAGGAAACTAGCCCGCAGAAAACATTTTGCATACCGACATTTTTGAACAAGGAAACTTAGTCTGGATAAAAACGACGTATTTTGTTCAGAACATGTATCTCCGCATTATGGACTCCAGAAGGAAAATCGAAATTGCAAATTTTAAAAAAATTAGTAGGCGACATCATCTGAGTGGTGTCAGGGGATGGAAGGTATTTAGCCGTCTCCAAGGGGCCAGCGACAGTCGGAAATAGACCGAATCCTAAATGCCAATTGTCCCGGCATTTGCCGCCTGTGGAACCGGTATTAGAGTGAAGGAGCAGTGCCACAAAGACCAGTAAGTGGACGTCCAATTTGGTCACATCGATTCAGAATGAACGTTTTCTGTGTCTGCAAGCACGACGCTACAGGTCAATTTCTGCTCATCAGCTTGCTTCCAACCTTGCAACGTTGGCAAGAAGAATTGTATCTTGGCAAACTAGATGGTTACATGCAGGTCAACTATACGCAAGACGACTAGTGGTTTGAGTCCTACTGACGTCCTCGCATAAAGGGGCCCGTTTAAACTGGGCTCGAGATCACCTCAATGGGCTTAAGCGTGAAGTTCCCAGTCTGAATGCTATTTCGTAAAAACTTTATTTTGGTTTTAAATTCATGTTGTTTGAAATAAATACCACAAAAAACATAAAAGTAAATGTGTATAATAAATTTAATGTATTGAAGTGTAATATTCATGGTACCATGAGTGGATATATGAGTAGCAAAGCTGAGTAAAATATCGATAAGATATATTTTATGAAATTCTTAAATGTTCAAAAGTCCTAATCACTACTAACACATGGATTTCAGTTTGCAAGAGTTCTTGTTCATGCTATTCGTGTGGATGCAATACAATTGATTGCATAACTGGTTTATTGACAATTTGCCTTTTTGGGCTTGCAGAACTTTAATTGGCTTAAAAGTTCTGCAAACTGTCTCGGTCAAATAATTTTTCTGTATATCGGTTATGTAAAGGATTTGAGAAAATTTCTAAATATAATTAGTGAATTATTTTTTTTATATTTTTAATGTTAATAATTCATAAAACGCATGATACTACGTGGATATATTGAACAGCTAGGCTGAGAATGACAGTGATGCGGTATTTTATTAAATTCTTTAACTCTCAAAAGTCCTGATAACTTTTCTCATTTCGATTAAAATTCGCAAAAGTTCTTGCTCACTCTGTCCTCGTGGATGCAAAGAAAATTAATTTCGTAATATACGACTAACAATTTGCTTAGTCTTGCAGGAAGTTAGTTGAGGTGAAACTTTACAAACTCTTTCAGTAAAAGAATTTCTATGCATTTCAATTATGTACATATTTGCGAAAATGGCGTAAATTTTAAATAGAATTTTCAAATGTTGCTTTCATATTTACATTATCTAATAAGCAGAGCGAGCTTGTTATCACCAGTGGATATTATATATAGAGGCCGAGAAAGACATCGATAAGATGTTTTATTAAATTATTTAATTTTCAAAAGTTCTAATTAACATTGTCACTTGAAATTTATTTCGCAAATAAGTGCTCTTGTTCAATCTATTCCCGTAGATGCGAATAAAATTCCTTTCGTATCAGGCGACTGATAACTTGCCTTCAGGGTCAGTTTGAAAGTTAATTGGATTTACACTTACAGCAAACAGTTACAGTTAAAGAATTCCTGCGTATTTGGGTTATGTAACAGAGTTGTGAAAACGACTCAATTTTTTAATAAAATTGAATAGGACATTTTGAAAGGTACACGTCTGGAATTTTTGGTCAATATCACTTTTTGACGGAAGCGTATTCTAGACGCAATAGCTCATTCTTCCCGGGGGAGGGGGGGGGGTACGCATAATTCTGCCTATGGACAAAGAAATAAAATAGGTCATTTGCTTGGTAGGAATTTCGTAAGAGGCACATCTCAAGAAGATGTGATCGTTTCTAATTTCAACTTTCGCTCCTAGGTCTAGAACTTCTGTCCAGATGTATAGTCCAATCGACTTAGCCGCTAAGTGAAAATACGCTAAGTTAACTGAAAGAGTCCAGTAAGGTTTGACTAACCGGAATAATCCAGTAGGGTTTTTCTAACTGGAAGAACCTAGTAAGGTTTTGCTAACTGGAAAAATCCAGTAAGGTTTTGCTAAGAAAGAGTCTAGTAAGGTTTTGCTAAGAAAAAGTCTAGTAAGGTTTTGCTAAGAAAGAGTCTAGTAATGTTTTGCTAAGAAAGAGTCTAATACGGTTTTGCTAAGTAAGAGTCTAGCAAGGTTTTGCTAATTTGGAAGAGTCCAGTAAGGTTTTGCTAACTGGAACCCTCCAGTAAGGTTTTTCTAACTGGAAGAACCTAGTAAGGTTTTGCTAACTGGAAAAATCCTGTAAGGTTTTGCTAAGAAAGAGTCTAGCAAGGTTTTGCTAAGAAAAAGTCTAGTAAGGTTTTGCTAAGAAAGAGTCTAGTAATGTTTTGCTAAGAAAGAGTCTAATAAGGTTTTGCTAAGAAAGAGTCTAGCAAGGTTTTGCTAATTTGGAAGAGTCCAGTAAGGTTTTGCTAACTGGAACCCTCCAGTAAGGTTTTTCTAACTGGAAGAACCTAGTAAGGTTTTGCTAAGAAAGAGTCTAGTAAGGTTTTGCTAAGAAAAAGTCTAGTAAGGTTTTGCTAAGAAAGAGTCTAGTAATGTTTTGCTAAGAAAGAGTCTAATAAGGTTTTGCTAAGAAAGAGTCTAGCAAGGTTTTGCTAATTTGGAAGAGTCCAGTATGGTTTTGCTAACTGGAACCCTCCAGTAAGGTTTTTCTAACTGGAAGAACCTAGTAAGGTTTTGCTAACTGGAAAAATCCAGTAAGGTTTTGCTAAGAAAGAGTCTAGTAAGGTTTTGCTAAGAAAAAGTCTAGTAAGGTTTTGCTAAGAAAGAGTCTAGTAATGTTTTGCTAAGAAAGAGTCTAATAAGGTTTTGCTAAGAAAGAGTCTAGCAAGGTTTTGCTAATTTGGAAGAGTCCAGTAAGGTTTTGCTAACTGGAACCCTCCAGTAAGGTTTTTCTAACTGGAAGAACCTAGTAAGGTTTTGCTAACTGGAAAACTCCATTGAGGTTTTGATAACTGGAAAAATCCAGTAAGGTTTTGCTAACTGGAACCTTCCAGTAAGGTTTTTCTAACTGGAACCCTCCAGTAAGGTTTTTCTAACTGGAAGAGTCCAGTCGCAAAACTGGTATGACGATGAAACAGAATAGTATTAACTGTAATTAAGAGAAAATTAAAAAGTGTAGACAGATTCTTTATGTATCAACAGTATACTGGACTCGTTGAAAAATCATCCACGGCCGTATAACTTATTGTGATAAGTTGGAAGCAGATGGTATTATTAACCTCAAAGAGTTGCCATTGAAGTTCAAGAAAATACATTTTCACTTAGAAGTTATGGGACACAAGTCCTCAACGAACATAAAAATAAGAAACTTGAAATGACGATTTATGAATTTGAATTTAACCCTCCAAAACGTGGTGACGTGACAGCTCGTCATAGTATTGACAGTACCATGTCAAATAAAGTGGCGTTTCTTTCGAAAGTAAGGAAGATGCGCAAAATTATCAAGCATCCCGTATTACCCTGTTTATAATGGCAAATTACTAATAAACAAGTTGATGGTTGCAAATTTAGGAAAGTGGAGATGTATGTGCCGAGGAAATTTAGAGATTTTTTTGAAGAAATTCTCCAGTGGCCTAAAACTACAAACTTGGAGCCAAAAGAAGATAATATCGGATAAGTTATTAATCTAATTTCCAATATTTAAAGTCCTTTTTTATTTTTTGTTGCACTGTCGTGTCTTAACTTCCATAAATATCTTTTTGTGCTAAAATAATTTTAACATTCCATTTTTCAGTAAAAATGATTTGAATTTTTCTCTTTATTACTTTCCTTACATACAATAATGTAAAAGGAAAAGTATTGTGAAGGGGTCGAAAATTCGAATTCGAGTTTTCGACGGGAGAGCACATTTTAAGCATCGCTGATGACGAATCGTACATTTTTGGGGTGATGTCTCTCTCTCCCTTTCTGTGTGTGTGGGTGTGTGTGTGTCAGTGAGTCTGTGGAGACGATAACTGACGAATGAATGGACCGATTCGAACGAAATTTGGTATAGAAATCACATTCCGGAAATACTGGAAACCTATTGTTTTTATACGTAATCGAATGTTCAAAATCCCCCTAAATTTTCGAGGGAAATTTTGAAAAAATCATTAAAAAATCAAAACCTTTAATAAAGTTACGCAAATAGACATTTCTTATGTAATTTTTCATTAAAAAACGATTAACATAAATTTTAGAACGATAGCATGAACGGTTCTCGAGATATTGCACATTTAAAAAATATAAAAAAATCATATAAAATAAAAAAAAGTATTATCTATTGAGAAATATGCTCACTTTTCATATATAATATCATGAGATAAATTTGGTGACATCATTCTCGTGGATATAGCTTGTTCCATTCATGAAGAATGATATTTTGATTAATATTTTTGTATTCGAACGCCAGTAGTCATTTATCTGCTGTAGGAATAACTTATTTCTCCATCCATAACCCTTGATGAGATTTTGGCGACGAATTTGGTGGAATGTCGCCAACTTGTTTAAATGTTCCTAAATTAACGAAAAACTCGCCAAATGGTTAAAAATGAGGCCAAATCAATAAAAATGACGACTGATTGACGAAAATTCAATATCTTGGAAAGAATATATCTACTATAAGAATAACCTATTGTTTTTACTGTTAAAGTAGTAAATTCTTTGCATTATATAAGGAAAGTCATGTATTGCCCACATCAGATTTTTTTGAAAAGGAATATCTCTGAATATGTTCATGCTCTGAAGAGGTTTTCAAAGTAATAATTTCACTTTTATTTGATTAATACTTAGCCCTACATACCCCAGTAAATTATAGTTTCTCTGCCATTACCTACATCTACGGGAATAAATTATTATTATTTTAGTCTCTGTAAAATCTCAATTTTTGGAGATGTGCCCCCTTTTGCAATTTCCTATTCAATTAGTGAAGTAGGTTTTCCATATTTCTTCTTTCCCTACATTGCATAATATATACCATATATGTGAAAATCATTGTAATAGGGTCGATTAGTTCTGCGGCACCAAAAGACGACTCTGCACCTGCCAAAAGACATCTGATCAGAAAGATGCTCGGAACCTGTACCCGAATTATAAGATCGGAGGGGAAGCTAGCTTTTGCTCTAACCTTATAATGTCGGTCTTGTAAGCACGAGATCCCGAGTTCGGACCTAGCGACGCTCTATCGCTACAATGATGACTGGACGTTTGAAACATGCAACCTTCTCCCTCCAACGATATCACCTCTCAACACGAGATGGCAGCACCACGCTGAACCTGAGGCGCCCACCACTGACCACGACTGACGCCAAGCTTGACCACGACTGACCATGCTTGACCACGACTGACGTCAAGCCCGAGGCGACACGTCTCCCTGCCTTCAGCCCTCAACTGAGTCTCGGATTGAAACACGCGGGTTTTTTTTTTTTGGAATGGCCCCCTCCTCGCCGGAATTCAACCCGGGCTCCTCATCAGGTGGGGGAGTGTGCGGCAGCAAAGGGCGACTCTGCTCCTGCCAAAAGACATCTGATCAGAAAGATGCTTGGAACCTGTATCCGAATTATAAGATCGGAGGGGAAGCTATCTTTTGCTCTAATCTTATAATGTCGGTATTGTAAGCACGAGGTCCTGAGTTCGGACCTGGTGACACTCAATCGCTACAGTTCGAATCGAAAAAAACATGAATATGTTTATGAATTGTCATGCCAAAAATTGAATAAGATGAAAAAAAAAGCAATATACATGACACGGAAAATATATTCCTAAATATTTTTCAAATTGTTCTTGTAATTTTCAATGGCAAAACGAATGAAATCACACTCATAATTTTAGGATAAAATAATATTAGAACCGTTTTGGGTTTTTCTTAGTTTTTGCTGTTTTGCCGTCATTAAAATGGAACAAGTCACCAAATGAAAAAAAATTGTAATTCAATATTATTTAAATAATTATGTTCATTATATGCGATAAAACTTGCTTTGAATACAAATAATGAAAGGAAAAATAAATAAATAAATAAGATTTGACAACGAATAAAGTGTGCTTTCACCATCAGAATTTTAATGATTAAGTATTACTTTCCTTATATACATAATGTATAAGGAAAGTATTGTAACGGGGTCGAAAATTCGAATTCGAGTTTTCGACGGGAGAGCACGTTTCAAGCATCCCTGATCACGAATCAAACATTTTTGAAGTGATGTATGTGTGTGTGTGTGTGAAAGTGTGTGTGTGTGTCAGTGAATCTGTGGAGACGATAACTGACGAACGAATGGACCGATTCGAACCAAATTTGGTAAAAAAATCACAATCCGTAATCACTGGAAGCCTATTGTTTTTATGCGCAATCGAATGCTCCTAAGCCCTCTAAATTTTCGGATAAAATTTTGAAAAAATCGTCAAAAAATCAAAACCACTAATAAAAATACGCAAATAGACATTTCTTATGTAATTTTTCATTAGAAAACGATTGACATAAATTTTAAAACGCTAACATGAACCGTTCTCGAGATATTGTACATTTTTCAAAAAAATTATCAAAAATCATATAAAATAAAAAAAAAATATTTCCTATTGAGAAACATGTTTACTTTTCATATGTAATACCATGCGATAAATTGGGTGACATCATTCTCGTAGATCTAGTTCGTTCCATTCATGAAAAAAGATACTTTGAGTAATACTTTTGTATTTGAACGCCAATAGTCATTTATCTGCTGTAAGAATAACTTACTTCTTAGTGCATAACGCTTGGCGAAATTTTGGCGACGAATTTGGCGGAATGTCGCCAACTTGGCGACTTTTTGAAATATTGCCAAATTAACGAAAATCTTGCCAAATGAATAAAAATGACGCTAAATCAATGAAAACGACGACAAATTGTGGAAAATTGTCGAAACTATTTGTCGACGACTAATTGTCGACGACTAATTGTCGAAATCTTGGAAAGAATATTAGTATCTACTATAAGAAAATCCTATTTTTTTACTGTAAAAGTTGTAAATTCTTTACATTACATAAGGAAAGTAATGTGTTGCCCACGTCAGATTTTTTTAAAAGTATTTTTATGATGTTTTGTTACAATAATGCAAGTGGTGTTTCCAATCTACTCATTTTCCAATCATTTCCTTAAACGGTAAATCATATTCTCTCTCTCTCTCTCTTCGTAATAGAGAATAATATTATTAATACCTAAGTTATACACATACTTAAGTAATTTCCACTAACTAATGGAAATTACTATTAAATAATGGCATTATATATATATATATATATATATATATATATATATATATATATACTGGCGGAAAATAAAATCCCAAAATCAAGAAGGAATTATGCTAGATAAACGAAATTTGGGAGGCACGTTTCTGTATATGAAAGATGCCGTCTATTCAAATTTCGCGCTAGACCAATAAGAGTGGCGCTAATAGCTCCACTATGTTCATGCAAATTACGTTTGCTTTAAATAAAGTATGTAAACTTAGTGAGCGTTTTTTATCGTCCGGATTGGACGTTATGAGCTAAGTTTGAGTCAAGAATGCCTTTAAAGAGACGAAGAAGGCATTATCAGCAGCTTAGTGTGTTTGAACGAAGCCGTATAATAGGACTACGAGAAGGTGGATTTTCTTTTCCCAATATTGGAGAACGACTTGGCAGGGACGTATCCACTGTGCATGATTGTTGGCAGCAGTGGTCACTGGAAGGCACTGTCTCAAGAAGAACGGGGTCCGGCCGCAAACATGCCACTATTGAAAGGGAAGACCACCGTATTCGCCGCATTGCTGTGGCGGATCGTACTGCGTCTGCAGCAACAATTAGAGATTCTGCTGTCCCCAGAGTGACACAGCGAACTGTAAGAAATCGATTACTTGAGGGACAGCTCCGAGCCAGACGGCCTGTAGCGTTCATACCACTAACTCCGAATCACTGCCATCTGCGACGACATTGGTGTCGAGCTAGAGCTCATTGAAGGGCGGAGTGAAGATCTGATGTGTATTCTCAGTTGAGAGCCGTTTCTGTCTTAGTGCCAGTGATGGTCGTATGTTGGTAAGAAGGAGGCTAGGTGAGCGCTTGGAACCAAGCTGTCTGCTGCGTAGACACACTGGACCTACACCAGGAACCCAGTCATCTGGCTGAACGGTTCAATTAACGTAGCGTAGTTATCACCAAATATCGGTCTTGTCAAGCTGTTGTTACCCTTGGTTGACCTGGAACTGGTTGTCGAGTAACTTCTTCAATGGTTTGGAACCTCTGCCACAGTCTGGAGATCACACACTGGGGCACATTCTGAATTCTAGACACTTCGGTTTGAGATCGACCGGATTCCAGCATTCCAATAATTCGTCCATTCAAAAACATGTCCAGTTGGCCTCTTTGAGACACTTTTCTTCCTTTCAGATTGTTAACAGTGCTCCGTACCACAGCAATCGCGAAATTCTGCATCAACTGGCCCTGTCGCTCGAGGCCGTTTTATACTCGCTCCGACGTGCGCCGGTTCTTTGCGCATGTCGACGTCGACTGAACTGTTTTGCATATGCACAATGATTTACTTTCGTCCCACGATTCTCCACAACTGATCGTGAACCATTGTATCCATATTAACTCCGAATTTTTTGCGTTAATTGTTGGACATGAGTAATATATATATGTATATATAACATACTACATATACATAATATATATATATATATATATATATATATATATATATATATATATATATATATAATAGTTGAAATCCAATGATATAATATAGAGAAGTTGGAACTCAAATAACGCAAAAGTTGCAACTAAAATATATATGAACAAATTACGAATTCTCTCTAAAAAAAATTCTAAATTCTTTTGCAAATGGGTGAACATTCCTATTCATACACACCGATATAACTTTGAATAAGGATAAAAAAATACATAAAGAAAATTTTAGAATATGGAATACATGCTGATACTTAAATTAAGGTTGCAGAAAGTCTGCAGTTAAAACATGTATAAAAAGCCTTTACATGCAAATGTAACATAAAAGTAAATTTACGTTTGAATTTACATTTCAAATTTTCGGGACATGAATATTTCGATCAAAAATTCTGCATTTTGAAAGATTGCTATATATTTTTATGTTTTGTGTTTTCATTCTGTAAAAACTTCTGTTATGCATCGGGTAAATGCAGGGGGAAAATGTTATGCTTTTATATATATATATATATATATGTGTATAACTTTAAAGGTATTTAACCATAAGTTAAATATCTTGGAATATGATACATGTTGTAAAAATGCCAAGTCTTTCTATTATTTTTCATGTGAAAAAGCGTTGAATATAGTGAAAAGAAATGAAAAATACTTTATTCAACGGAAATTATGAAACGAGCTTATTTCCCTCCTGAATCTGTATCTTGTATTATATATTTTAACCATTCTAGATAATTTCATATTATTTTATAAATATTTTTACAGTAACTAATGTCTTGCATATTCCGTAGTTTAAGGAATATCTTCTTTAGTTTGTTTTGCTTCCTTTCTCCTACGAATTGTCGTTAGATTTTTTTAAGCTTCCATTTGTCAACGCATTATTTTTGCATTTCTTGAACAAAGTTCCTTTGTTTACGGGTTCATGCTTTTCTTGTTGTCGCTTCTATGCTTCTCTCATCTTGAAGGAGGAATGTAATTTTGCGTTAAAAATCAAGTCATTTGCTTATACATTTTATTTGGGCTATTTAACAAAGAACAATTTTATCAACGTGCAATTTGAATGAGCTTTTAACGCCTTTACTTGCTTTAATTATCCTGTATCACCTATCCTGTATCACCAATTTTGAGCATAGTATCTGTATATAATATACCAGCTGTGTATTTATTTTATGTTGTCTGTTTGTGTCACATGTATTCTTTTGATCAAGGTTAAGCTCTTCTTCCAATTTTTATAAAAATGTACATTCAAGTGAAGTTTATTTTTGCTCTGGTGTCTATCAGATTTTGGTTTAAAGAGAACAAAAAATAGAAACTATTTTATTTCAAAGGGATTAAAAAATTTGGAAAAAAAATATGTATTAGATTTAACTACTAGCATTTAAAAATGTTAAAGCCAGGAAGGCTAACACAATAAAACACTTAAGATGCAACTTTTTGTTGTTGTTGTTGTTGAGGCCCAGACCGTCCGACCTACCAGAAAGGTGATGCAACTTTTTGTAAATAAGATTTATTTTTCTTAAGAATGTATGGCTTTTTGCGTCAAAAATAGTTGTCTCAACTAAAAATTGATCCAGCTAGGTTCTTCCCGGTGTCGAGTAGCCTTTTATGCCCTATATAGTGAATTTAGAAAGCTTATGTGAGACATTACCCCAGCCACCTCCTTTTTGATTACTCTGGAAGAATATTAAAAAGTCTGGCATCTTTAGGTTCGATAGTGTTTGATATTATAAGTATGCTCCACACTAAGGAAATGTCAATGTCATTCGAGACAATAATTCAAGTGGCACTGCTGTAAGATAAGCGTCTCTGCATTGTATATACTTCTATGTTGAAAGGCTTCAAATAATTATTTATACGATCAATTTTGTAGAAATAATTTATTAGCGCAATTCAAATTAGAACTAAAATAACAAAAAATATTCCTACGTATTCAAAATTATTCTACCTTTTAATTTATTTTTATCTCCTAATATTCCTTCAACTGTGAAAAGATATTGATTGATTATACTGATAATTAGGCAATATCAATTTAAAAAGAAATCTGATGCGCGGGCAGCACATGACTTTCCTTATATAATGCAATGTATTTACTACTATTACAGTAAAAACAAAATAGGTTATTTTTATAGTAGATACTTATATTTTTTCCAAGATATTGAGTTTTTATCAATTAGTCGTTATTTTCATTGTTTTAGCGTCACTTTTATCCATTTGGCGAAATTTTCTTTAATTTAGTAACATTTAAAAAGTCGCCAAGTGGCGACATTCCGCTAAATTCGTCGCCAAAATCTCTCTCAGCGTTATGGACGGAGAAATAATTTATTCTTATAGCAGATAAATGATTATTGGGATTCAAATACCAAAGTATTACTCAATCTGTTTTCATGAATGGAACGAGCTAAATCCACAAGAATGTCACCAAATTTATCGCATGATATTACATATGAAAAGTGAACATGTTTCTCAATAGGAAATATTTTGCTTTTATTTTATATAGCATTTTGATAATTTTTTGTGAAAAATGTGCAATATCTCAAGAACGGTTCATGCTGGCGTTCTAAAATTTATGTTTGTTTTCTATTGTCCATTTGCGTAACTTTATTAAAGGTTTTTTGATGATTTTTTCGAAATTTTATTCGAAAATTTAGGGGGAGGGGATTCTGAACATTCGATTGCGTATAAAAAGAATAGGCTTCCAGTATTCACGGATTGTAATTTTTGTACCAAATTTCGTTCGAATCGGTCCATTTGTTAGTCAGTTATCGTCTCCACAGATTCACTGACACACACACACACACGCACATACTTTCGCACACACAGACATCACCTCAAAATTGTTCGATTCGTGATCAGGGATGCTTGAAACGTGCTGTCCGGTCGAAAACTCGAATTTGAATTTTCGACCCCGTCACAATACTTTACTTATACACTATTGTATATAAGGAAAGTAATAATCAAAATCACAAATACTCACTGTTATTCCTCTCTATTATGTCAAATGGACAAAGGGCGCTTTACTAACCCTAGCGAATCTAAAAATTCTCAAAGCGGTATGGCATGTTCAAGTTTTTCATAAATGAGTTTTATCTCCTCTCTTTAATTCCACTGTGCAAAGATTCAGCCGCTTATGACACTGGAGGGCAAGTCCTACGCAGCTGACATAAATTATTTTTAATTTAAAAAAATTTAACTTTGGGCAGCTATATTCGAATAAATACCAAATTTTATTTATAAATCATTGAGAAAATTTTTCAATCAAGTTATATAACCAGCTACATGACAATAGTTTTTAATTCTTTTTTCACCATTTTTCATAATTACCAATATTTAAAAATAATAGATATAAATAAAATGAAAATAAATAAAACATCAGAGGTAAACTTCCAACACTTTGTTCAAAATATGCCGATAACATTCCACTAAAAATATCGAAAACTGAAGTTCTTAAAAGGATGAAAAACATGTTAGGGATAAAACCTTCGGGTGTGAAAAATGAGCTAAGGTAAATAAATATTGATTTATTTGCAAAAAAAAAAATTATTATATATTTGCATTTTGGTAACGATATATAAAAATTTTTGAAGAAACAGATTAATTCATTAAAATTATATATTGACTAGCATAAATATCAGCCGCTACCAGGAAAATGTTTTAACCATAAATCTGCTTGCTCTCAATAAATTCACCCACGGAAAGCTATGTAAAACTCGTAAGCTACTTTCGAATACTAAGTGGCCATCACAGTTAGTCAAAAAAGTATTTTAATTTGCGGGCCGGTTTAAAAAGATAAAACTTCAAAAATCATTATAGATCAAAAATATTCTTTAGAGATTTTCATTTGCAGAAAACAGTTTCACCGAAATCTACCACTCATTTTAGGAGCTACTTAACTCGAAAGTGTAAGGATAAGAAAATAAAAGGTACGCGATTGAACAAGTTATTTGCAGCGCCCTTAGCTGATAATTAAAAATATGATGTGGACAGCACATGGCTTTCCCTGCAGACTCATTCACGTTCTCTTTATTTCTTCAATTATTCATTAAATCGAGTTTAATTGCATAAAATAACACTGAATTTGCACTTTTAATTTAACTTTCGTTTTCATTTGGTAACTGGACTTATTTTCAAAGGCGACGTAGCGAAAATGCGACAAAACTAAAATATCTTGAGACTAAAATATCTCGCTGGTCCTAGAGTAATGGGATTGGTCCTATTCTTTTCGTAGTCAAAAGTTACGTATAAAATAAACATTTAATTGATATATCTGAGCATACGTAGTCTTTATTTTTAGATTTAAAGATTTTTGCGAGCCACTTCTCAAAAAAGCAGGTTCTTTGTTTTTTTCGAATTATACCAAAATTTAATCAGAATCAGGTTGACCTACAAGACTTATATACCAAATTTTGTGACATTTGGTCTAGTAGTTTTTCAGCTAGAGTGGATAAAGACAATTTTTGTGAGCCATTTCTCAAAAAAAGGCAGGTTCTTTTATCCCGAATACTACCAAAATCTAATCAGCACTAGAGTCAAGCACAAGGAATTTACCTACCAAAGTTTATGAAATTCGGTCAATTAGTTTTTCAGTTAGAGTGGATACAATACCTGCACAGACACACAGACACACACACAGACGTCACGCTAAAAATAGTTTTTTCGTGTTCTAGAGGTCCCAAAACATGTAGATCCGTCGAAAACTCGAGTTGCGATTTTCGACAGGATTCCAATACTTTCCTTATACATTACCATGCATTACAGGAAAAGAAAAAAAGTTAGAATAACAAAATCGACAGCAAAGCTAGATAGGTGAAAAACGACGAATTCAAATTTATAGTTGCAATTGTCTAATTAGTAGTAATCGACATCAGTGTATAATTTGTAAGAATGGACATCAATGTCTAATTTGCAGGAATCGACGCCAATGTCTAATTTTTAGAAACCGGCATCAATGTCTAATTTGTTAGGAATTGACATCAGCCACGAATATAAGGAAGCACTAAAGAAATCACTAAAACGGTGACACCTGAACAACAAAACTGTATGCAAAATTTTTGCCACCAATAAGATTTAAATTGGAGATCAGGTTTGATTAATGGTTGAGGTCGATTGTGGTTTATATGTGAATAAGTGAAGTCTGATGTTCCATAATTTGTATAAAAAATATCAGAACGGTAGTTGCAGTAGGAGGTTAGGATGCAAGGTATTAATTACATGATGTAACCCGGCCTGGAAGATGTAGGAGTCGACGCATTTACCATCTAATAAGGATAGACGTGTTCGATTCCTGATTATCTGCAAAGTAAAACTTTTAAGTAAAATGAAGTCAAATTTTCTATAAAATTTATGAAATTTGAATTCTTTTTCTTTTAGTGATCATATTAATGATTTATAACTGTAATTCAGAAAATTGAATTTGTAAATATTTTATTTGTTAAAAAATCGTGTAGGTCAAAATTTCAAATAACAAGGGGGCAGGAGGAAAAAAAAATCTAAAAGCGTGGCTAAGTTCTTCCCAAATATTTATTAATTTTAATTATTGCAAGTGTGGACAAGACTATTGGCGTATTTATTTGGCGCCAATTGCGTGAATTTTTTATCTTTTCATACACATCTCACCACAGAGTATATAAACATCTTTGAACATATCTATACTGTGATACGACGGGTACAGAAATTTGTTAACATCAAATGAGAATATTCTTATGTAGGTAGCATATGGATTCTCAATAAACTAATTGAGTTTTCCCTTATATATTGATTAATCAATATAATTTATTTCTTCACTTTTATATTGATTACTTATACTAATTTACTTCTTATATTAATTACTGAAACTAGTTCACCTCTTCCTTTTTATGTGAATTACGCAAGCAAATTTAGTTCTTTCCTTTCAGATGTATTACTTATAAACTAATGTAGTTCTTCTATTCGATATTGATTAGACAAACTAATTTCGTTCTTATATTTTATAATTACTTGAAACTAATGTAGTTCTTCTGTTTTATATTTATTGCTCAAACAAATTAAGTTCGTCTTCTTGTATTGATTTTCAAACTATTTAGTTCTTCAATTTTATCTCGATTGCTCAAACTAATTTAATTATTTTTACATTGATTACTTAATCTATTTTAATTTTTCCTTTTTATATTCAGAAGTTAAATTTTTAGAGAACAAAACTTTTGAAATAGAAAATAAATATTTTCAGAACGGAAATCTATTACACCTCTGACATACCATCGTAGAAACAGTTACGTGTCACAGTCTTACCCAGACATAAATAATAGCGAAGTGTGATAAAATAATTCGGGACAAAAATTTGCGAGTAAAAAGTTCCAACATTTGAACAAAGTTGCGAATAAAATAAATTAGAATAAACATAATGGAATCAACGAATGTTACTGTGTAATTTTATTACAGTGTTTCTCTGTTGAACCGATTCAAAAACATTATATGCGCAAAAACATACCACACAGAAAATTATATTTTAAGTAGTCTATAAAAATTAAGGCAAAAAGTAAGAAAATATATATATACCACTCACCAAGCCTTTCTTTCTTATTGAAAGTTTAATTTACAATTCACACAGAGCAATTGCAAACGAAACGTCAAAACTCCTATAATTTTGTGGTTCTCTAAATCCAATTTCCCAGTAACGTATAAAATGACTCTCCAGAATCCTCAGACGAAAACACTATATTTACGGTAATGAAGCGATTAAGAAAAACAGCAATATCCCGCAGCTTAAACACGTGCAATTTTAGTTCCATTTCCAATACAACATTTCCTAACACGGAGAGACGTTTAGAGATATGTCTCTTCTGAGCAAAACGCCGACTCTTATAGGTTCAGGGCCAGACGCCTGTAGGATCAAAAACGAAACTGCATCATCCTACGTTTATTTACGCAGAGAACATTTTATACATTTATTTCAAATAATATAGAATTAAAATAAAATAAAAGTAACTTGGTCATAAATTATTTGAGCAAATGCTGTTTACTTTGTCTCCCCTGACGTTCTACCAATGAACATAAATAAACAATCGCCCAATACAGAATTTGCTTTACTTGATGTTCCGACCCTGAAAGTTAATTGAAAAATAATCACGTATGATGAATTAGATGTATACGGTCAGAGTAAAATCATATTCACATGGGTGCCGCGAACCCGAAAAGGTTATGAATCATTGCTCTGACTGAGCTACTGGGACAAGATATCTATTTATTCTCCATGAACTGGACACTGTATTGGTATGTAACAGATCGAACTTTCCAAATGTCGAAATGTTTTGTGTCTGTAAGAAGTACATGAATAACTATTGTTAAAACTATAATTGTTATTATACTCTTCATTTTGCTTTATTCTTTTAGAATAACATATTGTGAAATTAATGCCTGTCTTTTTGTTTTAGGTAAGTCATATTTTTAAATATATATTTCTTGCAAGCAGAGTTTGCATAAGAAAGTCTCCGTATTACATGGTAAGCGAAATTTTAAATGACATTCTATGTAATATTTCTTCATACTTGAATTCTGAATGCCAATTTTCATTTAAAAAAACACAAAAAATAATCATTGTAAACTAACAGCATTACTTCAAGATATACGAATCTATACACACAGATGAGCAAAACTAATAATATAAAACCTTCGTTATGTAGTTGGAAGGAACTGCAGGTTAATGGTGGATCATGTCAAGTTAATGACGGTACATAACCCTTATAATATACATTCTCCAAATGATAAATGTTGCAAATATAAGTGATTTTGACAAGGGCAAAATAATTATGCTAAGTTGATGGGGACAGAGAATTTATGGAAAGACAGGGTTTGCGGGATACTCATTGTCAATCGTGGTGACTGGTTACCAACTGTATTTCAAGGAAGGAAAAATCATGAACCGTTGACTGGGTATTGGGCAGCTTATCAATCGGCTTATCAATGCGTTTTTTTGGTACATTTTGTCCAATATAAGCAATCTAGATGTCTGTGCTTTTTCCAAGACTACTAAAAAGGGTGACTGCACAATTTGTTACATCTAAAAATTAAAAGCTCCTGGGAGTCAGGCTGATATCATTACGCTTCAGAATTTAACTACACAGACAATCAGACCAATTGTAAAAAATATGAAAAGTAAATGGCTCTGAAAAGACGGACTGCCTCAAAGTTACTTATTAATGATATTGCATAATATTTAATATGGTTTATTATTGTTCGAAATCGTATGTTTGTTATTCCTTTTAATAACAATATATACAATATTATATGCGTTGCAGATACGGTCGACCCTGTTTGATTCGGAACTTATAGGAAACGAAATACTGTAATAAACGGAGAATATTTTTAGCCCCATCCAAACTAAACGTGTAAATCAGTGATAACTCGAATTCCCATCGTTGGCCCTATGCCAATATAGTTTTTCTATACATTACCACGTATGTTATAGAAAGTTTAAATAAGAAGAAATTACTATTGTTATTTTTAGGGATTCATAATTTTCATCCCGATAGACAATGACGAAAAAAATTAAAAGGCTAATTTATGAAGAATTGGAAAATGCATAAAGTAAATATAATATTTCGAGATAAAATTTTGAAGAAAGATAACCATCTATTAAATTCACGTACAGTGAAACTTCGATTAACCGTCACCGTCGGGACTAGGGCTCTGACGGATAACCGAATAGACGGATAACAGAAATCTCTTAATACATATGTACAGTAATGTGATTTCACTGCGGGCTTAGGACGAAAATGAAAATAAAATCCTTTTAAAGTGAACAATACATACATATTGTATTTAATTTTACAAAACGATCAATATAAACTTCCATATAAGAGTAGTAATGTACAGAAATTTATCGTAATACCATAAATATAATATCGCAATACCATGACGGATAATCGGTAATATCGTAATACCATGACGGATAACAGAAACTGACGGTTAAACGAGTGACGGTTAATCGAAGTTTTACTGTATTAGATAACAAAGTTCAAGAAAAAAGAACTTGGGTACATACCCGTGCCACAATCTTTATGAATAGTTATTTTATCTTTAATAACTGATGAACAACTTTCAGTAATATTCTACAACTAATTATAATAAAATTAGTACCAAATAAATGGATGTAATTTAACACACCTCTTCCAGCCTCTTTGGGACAAGAGAGGGTCAACTGGGAAGAATTCAAAAGAGCACTCTTCGAGCCGCACTTAGCAGTACCTAACATAATGAGCACGGCGGATATTGACTCTGCCACGCACACACTCACAACAGAAATCAAGAGAGCAATTGCCTCTGCCACAACACATCGTGAGTCTCCAAAAATGCCCACACTTTCCCACCATGTCAAACAATTAGTCAGGCAAAGAAATAGAATACGTAAGACATGGCAGGCTAACAGAGACCCCGCCATTAAAAGGGAGCTTAACAGACTCACGTGCAAAGTCAGGGAAAAAATTGTCGCAGAAAAGCAGCAACAGTATAAAGAACTAATCGAATCCCTTAGCCCAGAAGACGTATCGCTCTGGCAATTCGCAAAAAGACTCAGGAAACCTCAAATTAAGCTCCCGCCACTAATAGATGGTGCTAAAATCGCGTACTCAGACGAGGAAAAAGCCGAGGCGCTCGCAAGCCATTATGAAAAACAATTCCAACCAAACCACGATCTAATGTGTCAGGACACCCTAAGAATGGTTAGTCAAACGTTAAATAACTTCAGGAATTCCCCGGTAACGGCTGAGATTGACCCAGCCACCCCGCAGGAGATAGTAGAAATTATTAAAAATCTCAAAAACCGTAAAAGCCCAGGGCACGACAAAATCAGAAATATTGCGGTTAAAAACCTACCCTTAAACGTAATATGTTACTTGACTATCTTAATAAATAAAATATTAAAACTAGACTATTTCCCCAAAGAATGGAAGGAAGCGATAATTATAGCAATCCATAAACCTGGTGAGGATGCCACAATTCCAGCCAACTACAGACCAATTAGCTTGCTACCGACACTTAGTAAAATTACTGAGAAAATTATTCTTAAGAGACTGAACACGCACCTTAGTGAGAATGACATTATCATTCCGGAGCAGTTTGGATTTCGGCCAAAGCACTCCACCACTCATCAATTGCTGAGAGTGGTAGAGTACATATCTTCTGGTCTCAATAACAAGACACCCACAGCTGCGATTTTTCTGGACATACAAAAAGCCTTTGATAAAGTATGGCACTGTGGATTAGCGTACAAATTGATCACTTTAAAAGTCCCTGACGCACTTGTCAAACTTTTAATCTCATACTTAAATAACAGACACTTTCAAGTCAGAGTAGGAGGTAACTTATCTACACCCAAGCTCATTAAAAGTAGTGTACCGCAAGGTTCTATCCTGGGCCCGACACTCTTTAACATATACCTGAACGACATCCCTAGGACTCCAAACACAGAGCTGGCACTCTATGCAGACGACAGTGCGATACTTGCAAAACACCCCTATGTCTCAGTAATGCATAGACAGCTACAACAACACTTAGACATACTCCAAACTTGGCTGGAAAAATGGCGAATAAAATTAAACCCCAATAAATGTCATTGGATTTATTTCTCTAGAAAACGTAAACCTCCGCCGCCTCTGTACATAAACAACCATGCCCTAAAAGCGGAAAAATCTACTAAATACCTAGGTGTAACGATAGATTCCCACCTAACCTGGAAACAGCACGTAACGAACTTAATCAAAAAAGCGTATATGGCCACAGGAGCCTTATACCCAATGATAGGAAACAAAATCCTACGGATTATCAGGAAAGCTCCCAGGTACTTAAGAAACTCGGTAATTAGGAATGACTTCAAAATAAAAACTGTTAGAGCCCAAATTAAAAAGCTAGCGCTTAAATTTTACAGAAATTTGCCATCCGTTCCAAACGAACTGTTATTCAATCTGCATGACTATGATCATCGCAAGGCCAAATCTCGTAAGAGACCCCGCGCTGTTCTAAACATCGATAATCGGAATTAAAAGATCCCACCTCAAACATCTGATTTTTAAGTAAAACTCGCGACTATTATTTTATAAAAAAAAAAAAAAATATTCTAAACTCTAAACTGCCAAAACGCTAGGTAACCCTTAGATCTGCATCAACCCCCAAAACTGCTTAAACTCTAAATGTGCAACAAACTGCCACACTAGGAGCTAGGACAAATAATAAAAAGTAGTAAACAAAAACCTCGAACCTCCAATTAGGGTCACTGAATTAATGTCACAGTTTGACGATAAGAACCACATATTGAAACTGGAGATTAAAGGCGCTTCGCGCCTGGTGCTCTGTCTTGTACGACACTACGACGAGGATGTAATTTCTTACAATTAAAAGTCAGGAAAGATTTGTAACATTTTCTATAGGAAAAGTTACAACATGTTAAAAAGCATAGAACTGATTAGTTCAAATTTTTAACTACGATATTAAAAAGTCATTGCATTAATAATCACAACACTTGTCTAAAGGATTTGTTACAAAAGCTAGACCCGCCTTCACATTGCAGGTAAAAGAATCCGGTGATTTTACATTTTTTATGTGTCTTCAACATTTAATAGTCGATATTTGCAATGGCAACACAAAATTAATTACTGTGTCACAGTGAGCAACTTATGATGCCGACAAATTTCTTGTTCGCAGCTGGCAAAGAATTTTATAAATATTGAGCCGAGTCTGTACGTGACAATATGTAATTTGATACTTACAGAGCCTAGTTAAAGAAGGTATTCCCAAAACACTGTTTTGTAAAATTCCTTTTGTTAGAAATATACTTTTGTTATACAGTTTACGTTTCCCCCAAAATCTAAAGAGGGATTTTACAGGTAGTAACAACTTGTTTTCTTAGAGTAAGAGACTTGGCCATTATATCCTGGTACTACATGAGCGCAATCTTTATGAGACTTATTGCCAGCGCGCCATAGAACTGAGACTGCATAGGGATAATATTACGTGTGGCACATAATTGTATATACGTACGTATATCGTCTGCTTTGCGAGGTGCTTATGTAGGGTGCATTAGAGAGAGGTTTGGCAAGGTCGAATATATCGATACAGGGATTAACGGAATTTGGGGCCGTATAGTGGACGTGTATTTCTAGCCCATTTGTTTAAAAATTGATTTTTAATGAGGACCGCAATAAAGTAGACCTACAAAACGGAATTCTGACCGCTATAAAATAGTCACTACTAGCTACGAGCACGGAAGATATCTTATTAAATTTACCACTGAATTTATTTGAAAGTAATTTAATTATTTGCATTATCGAAACTACACAGCAAGTGAAATTTATAGTTGATTAAATGCAATAAATTATCTTATTATCTTATTCAGTATTTCTGAAAAATAATTCTGGTAATTAAGATAATCTGGAAATTTTATATGGCACCAAAAAATTATTTTTAATCTTCATAGAGAAAACGTATTAACATCTTAAAAACCGTATCTGATAGCAACTAGGCCAATAACATATTTATGTTCTGAAATATATTTCTGAAAATACTTTTTATATTGCTTACATCAAGAAAAGTCATTTCAAGAGGAATCAAACTGTAAAACAACAAAAAATGTATGAAACACGAAAAATAGTAATTATTTTGTGAATTGAAATAGGTAATAATATGAGCTCACCGATACCCTCATTCATGATGTATTTTTTCACGGAAATGTAATTTAAAAATGATATTCAAGTTCGCAGCCTTGTCAAAAACCAATTTCAGCTTCAATAATGGTCTTGAAATAAGCTCCATGGAACTTTTCAAAAGTAATTACGGAGCACAAGTAAAATCGCTCTTTTACAGATATAATAAAAATAGTAGAATGATTGGTATAAAGCTGTTATTATGGCTGTGGATGAAAAGGAATGTTATGCGAGTCACATAAACTGTAAAGTTATAATACGTTTCAGAATTTTTACTTTCCCTACACTAAAAATATATTATAATCGATAAGGTAAGTGTGATGCAATCGAACATTCGAATTCGATTTTTTTAAGGATACAAGCTTTTTGATTATCGCCCAACAAGAATCGAACTTTTTTGAAGTGATGCCTGTATGTGCGTGTGTGTGTGTGTAAGCCCGTGTGTGTCTGTGTGAGCGTTTATATGTATGTATATGTGTTTGTAAGTTAAGTCTGTGTACGCAATATCTTACGACAGAATGGAGAGAATAATTTGGTACGATTATAATAATAAGGAAATACTGGAACTCGATATCAAAAATTCGGGAATCCAACAAATTTTCGAAATTAAGAAATTTTGCTAGGAAAATTCTGACGCTTGCTAAATCCGCTCCTAAGCAGAACGATCTATTATTTGAGGTACATTCTGTAAAGGAGTTCCCATGTGGAATATCCGAAACATACCCTCAGAGAAATCTCTAAAATTGATGTATATTAAAATAGTGGGAGTCAAACTGCTTGTTTTACAACCTATAAGACAGTTTTTCACAGATGTTTTATAACCTATACAGACATATAACCATGAACAGACAATTTTCAGTTCTGGCTTATAGCTGACTAGGATGAATTGGCCGACGTTTTGGTAGTCTTAAATAAGCGCCCGCTACATAAATAATACAAATACTGATAACACCACGGAATTTACTCGCTACGAAATAACTGCCATTTTATCAACATACCTGTTTTTGATACGATTTTCGGATTTTGAAAACTGTCTGCCCCAATAAATATGATTTTGAAGACGGATAAAAAATCTAAATAGTTAATGTTATTTCAGCGAGTTTCAATCAGATTTATCTCAAAATGTAGCACAAAAACCCCATAATGATAAAATAATACCAAATTAAAAAAAATAGAACGAAATCTTTTTAATTCGCAAAGTAAAAAAACCTATAAATTGAATCCACTCAATTGAACTGTTGTTTTCGTTTAGACAAACTACCTGACATGTAATCAAAACAACTGCTTTCGCACCTTACACTGGGAATCATCTATCCAAAATAAAACTCATTCTGAAGCAGCATTTTCGACTTTAAATGTTCATTACTTTTAAACTAGTTCGGATATAAAAAAAATCTCGACGAGCCGTATCATTCTGGGACCTCAAGTTTCTCTGTACGGAATTTCGTCACAGTTCAAGCTTTGGGACGCGGTAGCCCAGTGGTTAGCGCACGGGAATTGCACTCGGTACGCCCGGGTTCGAATCCCTCCGCTGCCCAAACTGCCGCCGTGTTCACGGGGAGTACGAACACGTTAAACATCTGGGGGATCCGTAAGTCCATCCGAGAGGTTGGTGGTAGGGGAATGAGGATACGATCCCTGTGGATGCCTCCCCTACTGGGTTCCGGTCTAAATTGGGTGGCTCTTCCCGGCCGTCCAAAACAGTTACTTTACACATTTTTGGTAGGTCGGACGGTCTGGGTCTCAACCTTAACAGAAGTTCAAGCTTCGGTATTCCGCTACAGACGATACGATATAATACAGGGCGCGGTAACCCAGTGGTTAGCGCGCGGCAAGCGGGAATTGCAATCGGTAGTTCGGGGTTCGATTCCCGCCACTGCCAAAACTGCCGCCGTATTCACGCCGAGTACGATCACGTTAAACATGTGGGTCCGTAAGTTCTTCCGAGAGGTTGGTGGTAGGGGAAGGAGGGTACGGTCACTGTGGATGCCTCCCCCACTGGGCTCCGGTCTAAATTGGGTGGCAATTCCCGGCCGTTCAAACAATTACCTTATACCTTTCTGGTAGGTCGGACGGTCTGGGTCTCAACAACAGCTACAGACCATACAGAATTACAAACATACACACATATACCAACTTTTATTACGCAAGAAGCATATCATATTCGAGGAACTCTTAATTCAACTTTCGTTCAGGGCATTATTCTTTTCCTTGGTTTTTCTTCACAGAAACACTACTCAATTTCTTTGTTTGCAGCTCTGCAGCTACCATATCCGAGGGCTTATTAATATACTTTCTGAGCTGTGGGTGACGGAATTCATTAAATGTGTTTGATGTTCAGATCATCTGATTGTACTCTCACTTCTACATCCATTGATAAATGAAATCAATATATTTTCTTTTGGTTTGATTTTTGTCTTTTTGCTAGAACGAATAACCGAGCGTAGTCCGGGTCTTAAAGAAGCTCCCGCTACTTCAATAAGACTACAAATAACGGCATTCAATTTCTAAATCACCTATTTCAAACTAAAATCATTCCCGCGCCCCATTTTCTTCATGCGCAATCTTACTAATAGCACAAAACGGAAATAATACATCTTAGATAAGCGTTCGATCATCAATTGTTGAAAATAATTGAAATCGTAAAGAAAAAGCTATTTTAATCCAGAAGTAAAATATCAAAATTAATTCTACCTCTGCGAGTTTTCATTACATTTAAACCCAATTTCAGCGCAATACTTACTCATTATAATAATATAATACCGAATAATCAAAAGTAGAACTAAATCGCAAAGTTAGAAAATTGATAAATTAAATCAAACAGCTGATTTTCTTCCAGAAAATATGTCCGCGATGCAATCGAAACACCTGATCTGGAATATCGTCTGCGGCAGCAAAGCATGGATATATTTGATTTGGCAAAAAGTCGGAAAATGGCAATTTCTGGATTCAAAAGTTCGTAACTTTTAAATTAATTTGAATTTTTTAAAAATATCACCCAGGTGCATCGTACGGGAATTTTAAATACCTCTGCAATATATTTCACCGCTATCTGATGCTTCGATTTTCCGCAACAGGGGACATACACAGACAGACAGATACACAGAGACACAAACATCTTATATTATGTACGATATAATGTATACTATATAAGATTCCTAGGGAAGTCCTTAAGTACCCTTAAGTATTTCTTTAAGTATTTCCTTAAGTATTTCCGTAAGTACCCTTAAGTATGAATGAAAAGGTCCCTAAAAATACACGTTAAGTCTATTTATAATAAAGTGATCATACTCGATCGAATAAAAGTAATTGCGGCGCACTTAGTTGAGAATCGAAGCACTTAGGAACACCGAACATGGCAACAAGGAGAAATAGAATAAAAATATCAATTACAAAGTCGCATTGTCTAATTAATATAAATCGATATTCACAACAGCCCGTGCTCGTATATGGGAGGCAATAATTACCTGTCATGCTTAATCGGTTGCTTGATGTACAACCCCGGTACAATACTGCAGAACTGTGGCAAGCGATTCACTAGTGTATGCAAACAAAGACAGTAACATAGTAACTCATCTGTGAGATAACAGTCATGAGATTCTGAGAGAACCCTATTAATGCACGTGTAATTTAATATATTATAGCGAAAGAGTGTAAAACGTTCTCACTGAAGTCTCTTTTGAAAACAAGACGGAGATATTTTCTGAATATGACATATAACCATATGGTATTAAATAAACGCACTAGCCCTCTGTTAGCGATTTAGTTCCGGTAACTAATAATCATATAATCATCTTTAACTTTGTAATTCATATTTTACTTCTATCTCGCTCTGCAGTCGAGATTGTGTTCGTAGCTTCTTCAATTTTCCGCTAGGGCCGCTTCAATCACTTTTCTTTGATTGGAAATGATAATTTTGTTAAGACTTATCGTTCCGTAGTTCCCAGTATCCTTCAGTCAATAGGGATTTTATTGAATGCTCGTTAAATAGAGGGAAACATAAAATTATTGGTACAGATTTAGTATACGGAATTTGCATTTGGCGAGATTTTTGGTGCGATTAATGGTTTGATGTTGTAATTCCTTGGCAAAGTTGTAGCTATCTACGTCCCATTGTAGAAGCAAAGGCTATACATGTAAGAGTGCGTATTTGGTTTTGAGTTGAAACAATTTATTTCAATTGCTTTCTTTGTAGAGTGAAAATTTAAATTTTCTGATTTTCATGTTACGTCTGCTGCTAGGACGTAAGCCTGTGCTCCATGAACCACAGAACAGCTGTTACACAAACAGTTCTTGCTACGTGACCTTCTACAACCAGCGGGACGGGATTTTGCGATGTTTTTTTAGCTGGTGTAGATCCATGTTCGAATTGTTTCGGATCAACTGTTTCCTATATAATTCCTATGTAACAATTCCTATGTAATTCCTATGTAATTTTTCTGTTTCTACATTATTTTATCAATTTTTAAAATGGTGACATGCGCTATCTTCCGTTTTCGTAATTTACGTTTTCTTATGCATTTTTTTATTTTACTTATTTATTTTTCAATTATTTACCCGCTAATCCTAACATGGTGTTCGCAATCACTTTCCAAACACCATCTTCCTTGGCGACATTTTTGCTCTCCCAAAAAATGGCGGATTATGCCAAGATTCCGTGTACTAATGTTGTTCTAAATTTTGTGTGTTAAAACGAAGCAGACTTGATTTAACATTGTGCTAATTAAATGTTCATTATTTCTATACTTGAAATACGGAATCTCAGTTAATGCTGGTTCGTTGTAAATGGTTTCAACTGTACTTTGTGATGTTATCCTATATAGATAAATTAAAAAATCTGGTGTGGACAGTACATGACTTTCCTTATATAATGCAATGAGTTTACTTCTTTCATAGTAAAACAATGACGTATAAGATCCACGGCACATTGCTTTTAACGTTGAATTGTACATTCGGGGCTTTCCGGATCACAATATGAAAAACTATTTTGCATCCAATTAACTTATATTTCAAACTTTAAATTAACAATTTATCAATATTGATATCATCCTCAATAAGCAATGTAGTCCATATATCAAAATACGAGTATTTTAATAATAAATTCATAAATTAGGCATCATTTCCATTCACTTGCAGTAATTTTTGCAATTTTAACAATATTTTCATCAATCTGAGGGAAAATATCGCCACGTTGGCGATATTTCGCTAGATTATTCACCAAGTTCATCAAATGTATCGCAAAGTATTACACACAAACGGAAAGAAGAACATTTCTAATATACTAGAAGGTATGCCCGTCATATAACATAACAAACATTTGCAAAATATTACTTCCTATTTAGAGTCATTTATCAATTTGGCAACATTTTTATCAATTTGGTGACATTTCCATCAACTTGACAACATTTAAAAATTTTCAAAGTTGCGGACATAGCGCCACATTTTCCGCCAAGCATTATGGACGGACCGACGGCGATATGGGCTATTCTCATAGTAGAATCTTTTATGAGAACAGTCTGGGGGTTTTCCCTGTGTTCTTTCCAAAATATTGAATCCAAATATATCCCATCTTTCCAAAATATTGTATTTTCATCAATTAGTTGTCATTTTCATTGATTTAGCGTTATTTTTATCAATTAGCGACATTTTTAGCATTTGGCGACATTTTTAGCAAAGTGGCGACATTTTTATCAATTTGGTGAAATTCGTTGCTGAAATTTGTCGCCAAATTCGTCGCTAAAATTTTGCGAATCATTATAGATGGAGAAATAGGTTATTCTTCTAGTAGATACGAAGGTTACACTGAAATTTTTGAGATACGGCTAAGTGGTACAAGTTAAACTTACCAACTCTTAGGAGTGTTCAAAGTACTCCCCTCCAACACCAGTTCAATTTTGTACGCGAATTTTCAAAGATTAAATGCTTCAAGCTATCCATTTCTTGGAATCGATGAAAACTATGCTTTTACAGCCTCATCGATCTCATCTTCGGAATCAAGATCAGGAGGATAGGGTTGTTGATGTTGAAACCCAGACCGTCCGACCTACCAGAAAGGTGTAAGGTAACAGTTTGGACGGTCGGGAAGTGCCACCCAATTTAGACCGGAACCCAGTGGGGGAGGCATCCACAGGGACTGTACCCTCCTTCCCCTACCACCAACCTCTCGGAAGGACTTTCGGACCCACATGTTTAACGTGATCGTACTCCGCATGAACACGGCGGCAGTTTTGGCAGTGGCTGGAATCGAACCCGGGCCTACCGAGTGCAACTCCAGCGAGCTAACCAATGGGCTACCGCACCCCCAGGAGAACAGGGTGAATGTTCTATCACTTTGATGTTCTTTTGTTCAAGAAATTCAACTGTCATTCTTGCTGAATGAGAAGATGCATTGTCATGGTGAAGCATGAGTCCCATAACATTCACTTCCTGAAAAATTACTGGAAGACACTTAGTGGTGTACCAGTTAAATATAGTTGTCTTCTGTCCTTCTAGCTTTATGGCATTGACCAGACCTATACTTCTGAAGAACACGGCATACAATACTTTTTTCATTGCTCGTTGTCTTTTTACCATGGTTGGTTTGGAGTAATCTTCAAACATCCATACTGTGCTTTTTACTTTCCTTACATACATAATGTATAAGGAAAGTATTGTGACGGGGGTCGAAAATTCGAATTCGAGTTTTCGACGGGAGAGCACGTTTCAAGCATCCCTGATCACGAATCAAACATTTTTGAAGTGATGTGTGTGTGTGTGAAAGTATGTGTGTGTGTGTGTCAGTGAGTCTGTGGAGACGATAACTGACGAACGAATGGACCGATTCGAACCAAATTTGGTACAAAAATCATAATCTGTAAACACTGGAAGGCTATTGTTTTTATACGCAATCGAATGCTCAGAACCCCCCAAATTTTCGAAAAAATTTTTGAAAAAATTGTCAAAAAATCAAAACCACTAATAAAGTTACGCAAATAGACATTTCTTATGTAATTTTTCATTAGAAAACGATTGGCATAAATTTTAGAACGCTAACACAAACCGTCCGCGAGATATTGCACATTTTTCAAAAAAATTATCAAAAAGTCATACAAAATAAAAAAAAATATTTCATATTGAGAAACATATTCACTTTTCATACGTAATACTATACAATAAATTGGGTGACATCATTCTCGTTGATCTAGTTCGTTCCATTCATGGAAAACGATACTTTGAGTAATACTTTTGGATTTGAATGCCAATAGTCATTTGTCTGCTGTAAGAGAATAACTTATTTCTTCATCCATAACGCTTGGCGAGATTTTGGCGACGAATTTGGCGGAATGTCGCCCACTTGGCGACTTTTTGAAATGTTGCCAAATTAGCGAAAATCTCGCCTAATGGATAAAAATTACGCTAAATCAATGAAAATGACGACTAATTGTCGAAAATTCAATATCTTGGAAAGAATATTAGTATCTACTATAAGAAAAACCTATTTTTTTACTGTAAAAGTAGTAAATTCTTTACATTATGTAAGGAAAGTCATGTGTTGCCCACATCAGATTTTTTGACGTGTTGGAACGTGAAAAAACGGTATGTACGTTTCATCACCAGTTATGAGTTTAGAAATAATGCGGTGTCCATTATCGTTGAGTAATTTCAGGGTTTCTTTACTGATTCTGACACGCTCCGCTTTTTTGTGTTCTGTTAAATTATGGGGGACCCAACGAAAAACTAATTATTTCATATGCAGTTCTTCATGAAAAATTTTATGTGTAGCTGCGAATCCAATGTTAAGTTCCTTCTGTATCATTTGGTAGGCAGAGCGATTATCATCAATTAACATTTATTGAATGGCGAAACATTTTCTGGGACTACAGCTGACAAAGGTCGTCCTGTGTGTTTTTCATCCAGGAGAGAATTTTGACCCCTTCTAAACTCTGTAAACCATCTGAATACAGTGACACAAGATGGAACATCATTTTCATATGTTAATTGTAGACGTTGAAGATATTACTTTTCATTTAGCCCCACTTTGAAATCATTGGAAATCATAGTTCGATAATGCTCTTGCTTCAACTCCATTTCATTTTCTTTCAAAATTTATTCTACGATAGCTAAATTATTGTACTTGTTGCCACAAATTATCGTCTGCGGCCATAAGAGTTCAAATTTAAATATCCGACCAATAATTTTTTTTTTTTGCGTGTATCGTCTGCCTCTGTCTAAAAAATTTCAGTGTGGCCGTGGTATATGACCAATGGCGGCCAAATACAAAACTATTACCCAATGTATCTGCTCTCATGAATGGAACTAGCTAGATCCACGAGAATGAAGTTAATGAATTTATCGCATAATATTATATATGAAAAGTGAACATATTTCACAATAGTTAATAAATTTTATTAGTTTTATGTAATTTTTTGATAAATTTAATTGAAAAATGTGCAATATCTCAAGAACGGTTCATGCTGGCGATCTGAAGTTTGTGTCAATCGTTTTCTAATGAAAAATTACCCAAGAAATGATTATTTACGTAACTTTAATGAACGTTTTGATGATTTTTTGAATATTATATTCGAATATTTGGGGTTGGTCTGAACATTCGATTGCGTTTAAAACCAATAGGCTTCCAATATTCAAGGATTGTAAATTTTTGTGCCAAATTTCATTCGAATCGCCGCATTTGTCCATGAGATATCGTCTACACAGACTCACTGACACACACACACACACATCACCTCAAAAACATCTGATTCGTGTTCAGGGATGCTTGAAACGTGCTCTCCCGTAAAAAACTCGAATTCGAATTTTCGACCCCGTCACAGTACTTTCCTTATACATTATACTATGTATATTAAGGAAAGTAATATATCTGCTCATAAATTAAAAGTTCTCTTAAATATCACACTATTAAATCAATTCCCTCGTAACAGATACTAATTCAGCCTTTATCATAAACCTAGAATGTAGTGAGAGCAATTATGTCTGCTGTTCGTAGCTTCCTCCGGGGAGAGCTTGATCGTATCTCCTTGATATTCGAATGTTTTATTATTTATTCAAGAACATGTTTATCTGCGCTGATATCAGGGCGGCCTAGAATAGAAAGAGGTTCAACAACGCGTAACTGAATTGACCTGCAATTATAATATAAGCACCTTGATTTATCTGTCTGTTTATATATCTATCTCTAGGTAACGCTTGGCGAAATATTAATGTCGAAATTGGCTGAATATTGCCAACTTGGCGAAATTTTTTTAATGTTGTCAAATTGACGAAAATGCCGCCAAATTGATAAAAATGTAGCCAAATTCGTAAAAATGACTACTAATTGATAAAAATTCTATATGTTGGAAAAAATATAAGAATCTACAATAAGAGTAACCTATTTCTCAGTCTGTAACGCTTGGCGAAATTTTGTCGACGAATTTTGCTGAGTATCGCCATCTTGACGAGTCTTTTTAAATGCTGCTAAATTGACGAAAGTGTCGCCAAATTGATAAAACTGACTCTAAATCAATGAAAATGACGACTAATTGATGAAAATTCAATATCTTGGAAATAACATAACCAACGACTATATGAATAACCCATTTCGCCGTTCGTCCGCCCGTAATGCTTGGCGAAAAATTTGGCGGGATGTCGCAAACTTGCCGACTTTTTTAAACATGCCAAATTGATGAAAATGTCACCAAATTGATAAAAATGTCACCAAATTGATAAAAATAACTCTAAATGGGAGGCAATGCTTTGCAAATTTTTAATTCCCTCACATGACGGGCATACCTTCTAGTTACAAATATTTAGTAATAAATCAAATAATTTTAGGATTTGGTGGAGGTCGGCCTTCTGGTTATAGCGAGAGGATCGCATGCGGTAGTCTGATTCTTGATGAACCTTGACGATTCAAAATAATCCCCAAATCTCTGTTTAGCAAGGTGATGGTTTGGATAGGATGGTACGACCTGCTGCAGTTACTATCCTCTTTAGGTTCCGGTTTTAATTCAGTGCCAGTTTCCTGGCCAACCAAGCAGATATCTGATACTTTCAGGTAGGTCTGGGACAATATATGTTTTAGGACTTCCTTAACCCGATTTGACTATTTTTAGAATGATGTCCGTCTGTCACAAATATTAATGGATTGTAACGAAACTTTATATTTGGCTTTGTTATCGAGAAATTTGAAACCACATAGAATTTTTTTTAAATTCGAGCGAAAACTTCGAAATTTATTCGAAATTTTATATTTTTTTAACATGGCAGCATAGGACAGAATTTGACTTAATGATGCATAAAAGGGGTCAATGATATCGAAACTTAATAGTTTCAATCAATGTGAAAAATAGCCTCGACTTAATTTTTGAGTTTGTAACGTCTGTAGGCAATTTACCACCCGGGAGTTCGTTTTCAAGTATGGCATCAATCGAAAGATCTTTTCAAGTTCTTTAAAGTGAGGAGGAACAGACTATAATTGTAATCATTGAGCCAACGTTACCGATTTTTATCAACTTTTCTTGTAAAATTTGAAAAATAAATAAATAAAAACACTTAAAAATTGATTGTGTGATGAGAAAATCGAGTGGAGCCGTCACAATCCAATTAATTTTTTTATTCAGTTTTTTGTGATAAAACTTGAATCAAATTTTATAGTGATAAATAATGAAAATATGAATAGTCTGGGCACGAAACGTTTGTAGAGAAAATCATGTACTGTCTATATCATATTCTTATTGCTGTAAAAATATTTCCAGCAATATCCGTTAAGCACTTAAATATAAATTTTTCCAGAGAAAATCGCAATATGAAATTCTAGATTCTCATCGGCATTTTACTCAACAGTTTATAACTCCAAGAATAACAAGGTACTTTGCTTCAGATCCCCAAATTGTTGCAAAAATATTGAAAATAACGAAATATGACTATATCTTTAAAACTGTTGAAAAATTATGCATATAAGATTAAAAAATCTGATGTGGGCAGCACATGACTTTCCTTGCAGACTTATATCCATGCTCTCTTTATTTTAATTAAATGTAAATTACTTTTAATTCAATTTACGTTCTCATTTGGTAACTGGTCTTATTTTCAAAGGTGGCGTAGAGAAAATACGAAAAAACTGAAATATTTCGAGAACGGCTAGTCCTAGTGTAATGGAGTTGGTTTTATTCTTTTCTTCGTTAAAAATTACGTATAAAACAAGCATTTAATGGATATATCAGTAATCGTAGTTTTTATTTTAGATTTTGACGATTTTGCAGACCATTTTGCAAAAAAAGGCAGGTTATTTTTTTCCGAATCGTACCAAAATCTAATCAGCACCAGGGTTATCTACAAGCGACTTATCTACCGAATGTTGTGAAATTCGGACCATTCGTTTTTTAGCTAGAGTGGATACAGGTAATTTTTGAGGGCATTTCGCAAAAAAAGGGCGGGTGCTTTTATCCCGAAGCGCACCAAAAACTAATCAGCATCAGGGTGATACCCAAGTGACTTATCTACCAAATTGTATGAAATTCGGTCCATTAGTTTTTTAATAACAGAGGATGCATACATTGTGCAGACAGACAGACAGACACACACACACACACACACACACAGAGAGAGAGAGTGAGAGAGAGAGAGAGAGAGAGAGAGACAGACCTAACGCTAAAATAAGTTTTTTCGAATTCTAGAGATCTCGAAACGTATAGATCCGTCGAAAACTCAAGTTCCGATTTTCGGCTTGATTCCAATATTTTCCCTATACATTACCATGTATTGCAGGGAAAGTAATAAATATTGACCAAAGCTTATTACCAGCTTTCAAAATTGGAACTACTTATACCCAAGAGTCTACTTTGAAGATAAGTGCTAGAAATTCAGCCCCAGTAACTCAATAAAGAGAACAAAAATCCCTGACTCGAATTCATGTTGAGAAAGTGAGTTTTATTTTACAATGGCGTCCAAATAACGGAATGCAGTGATCATTTAGATATAGAAAATATCTTGAATTTTCACATACCCCACAAATTATAGCACCAGTTTCCAAAACCATGAATGTCATGACAATACTGGATGCTAGCCTGTTTAATAAACGAAGAAAATAGAGTAGTGATTCATATTGTCCCATTTACTATCTGAGGGAGGAAATAGTTGTATAGGGTCCAGTTCGAAGATAAAAGCTAGGAATTCAGTCTTAGCTCTATTCCACTAGTTAGAGCGTCGGCTGGCTAATGAAAGATCCATGGTTAGAATGCCAGTCGGACCAGTGGCATCGCTCAGTATACAGTGTCATATATGTCAACTGCTTTTAACAAAGTACATCTATAATACTCGCATGGTCATTGACACACCATCCACGACAGGATAAAAAAGTTTTATTGTCCTTCAGTGAAGGTCATATTACGGTAAAAGCAAAAGTATTATTGATACGATGAGCAACGGGGTAAGTGCTCATGGTAATTTCACTATACTTGCTCAGATTTTACGTATTTTCCTATTCTTCCAAAAAGTTCGCAATATTGCTGCTCAAATTTTTTTAGCTGGCACATGAAATATTGGCTATTTTATGCTGACGAGCATGACACTGGTTCATGGATGCTCTTATATGCAGCGGAAAAGTATAAATGAGGGAAGAGCAGTGAGTAAGTACTCATGGTAATTTCACTATACTTGCTCAGGTTTTACGTATTTTCTTATTCTTCCAAAAAGTTCGCAATATTGTTGTTCAAATTTTTTTAGCTGGCACATGAAATATTGGCTATTTTATGCTGACGAGCATGACACTGGTTCATGGATGAACTTATATGTAGCGGAAAAGTATAAATGAGGGAAGAGAAGTGAGTAAGTACTCATGGTAATTTAACTATACTTGCTCAGGTTTTGCGTATGCTCTTTCTCTTCCAAAAAGTTCGCAATATTGCGGCTCAAAACAGTTTTTTTGTATGCGCTCACTAGGCGATTTTTGTGACAATCAACTTCCTGCACTGGACGTTTGATCTGAAACCTTACAAAATAGACCAACTTGAGTAATAAGACTGTATTTGTCTGTCGAGATGCATATTCGTATTATTGGACACACAACAATATTTCGCAATTGATCCATTAATAATATTATTTATAGTCCAAGTGCGATCGAGGAAATTTATTTTTAATTTGTAATAAAACATCTCAACGAATTTCTTTAAAGTTTACACTTATTAAAATTTCCATATTAAACAGCAATTTAAATATTTCAGTTTTGACTCAGTCTATATGAAATTATTTTATATCTGAATGTTTTCATGTTAATTCAACTTAATTTAAAAACATATTTTAAACATTATCTATATTTCTAAAGCACAATTCTCTTTCCACTTCCATAAGAAAACGAAATAAGGGGAAAAAAATGCATTTTTAAAAAAAAAATTCCAAATTAGTAGGATAAGTAAACTCTGTGAATAAGCAGAGTATAATATCTTTATTGGATTTCCCGCTCTTATACAATAACGAGGATGATGCACTTTTAAATTTCCTTTTAAATGCAATTCTAGAAGGAATATTAAAGAAGTTTCTTTAATCTTTTCAAAAATCTGCAAAATCAAAATTACGTTTCGCTTATCTGTACTTTCCTAACACAAATATCAATGTTTTTAATTTGTTCCGGATTTTGGCGGAAATTTGATATTCTCCGGGGCATAAAATAAAACAACCGTTTGTAAAACTTTTGAGAAGAATATTTTAAAAGTTTTGAACGTAAAATTGTCATCATATATTTTTTTACTTTGGACAACTTATAAAAATACTTTCTTTAAGTAGTGGGAAAAGCAAAATGCAACTTTTAATCCTGAAAAGAAAAATGGCAAAATGTAATGTTTTAACTTGTTTAATTATTTTTGTAATAATGCTCATATTCAACAATATTACTGAAATATGTATATATATACTGTTCAAAACAATTAGGGGATATTATGATTTTGGAATTAAACTACTGATGAGAAAGAGTTTTGTTGGGTAATATATAATTCATAGGTATTGTAAGCAATTAAAAAAGAAAATTACTCACAGAACAAGAAATAAATAAATTTTATTCTTGTGTTTTTGCATGAAAAGAAAAAATACTTATTTTGTACATGTCATAAAAACGAACAAAAAATATGATTTCTCGGATAAAAATGAGTTTTATAAAGAGGTGCGGCTCTCCTGACTGAAAGCAATGGTGTACACCTGTGAGGTATGGAATCAGTGAGATTATCAAGGAGAAATTGGGGTATTCTCTCCCATTCCTGTAGAAGAGCGGTTTCTAGCTGCTGAACTGATTCTGGGGGTGATAAGCAACCAGCAACCCTTGTTCCTAGAATATCCCAAACATGATCGATTAGGTTCATGTCTGGGGAACATGCTAGCCAATCCATTCGAAAGATTCCTTTATCGAAAAGGAAGTCGTCCGCTAGCCGAACATGATCTGGCCTAGCGTTTACATCCATGAGAATGAATTCATCCTCGACTGCTTCAGCGTAAGAAACCACAAAAGGTCTGAGGATCTGTCTGAGGACCCTACGTCTTTGAGCCGTCAGTGATCCATTTCTAATGATGTACAGTTCGGTACAGCCATTAATAGAAATATCGCCCCAGGCCATCACTCCGCCTCCTCCAAATCGGACACTTTCAATCACAAATGCAGGATTATTCCGAACTCCACGTTCTATGCCTAGGTTATATGACTAGTCGATTATAACTAGTCGATTATATGACTATTTTATACCGCACTCACAATGTCCCAATATTTCCTAATTGTTTTGAACAGTTTATATATATATATATATATATATATATTAAAATAACAAATACAAAAGCACAGGAGTGTGAATCAGTAATTACAGTATCAAACCGCGGGCAATATAAAAGCGTGTATTGAATAGCAAAAATCAACGAGGAAGAGCCGGAAAAGCAGAGCACTGAGAAACCAGGACAAGGAAAATATATTAAAGAATAGTATATCTGCCAGAAACGTCTTCAGGGGCACATTCTAGACAGATATAGTAAAATCCGTTGTTTCTAAGATTGCAGAAAAACTACTAATATATATATATATATATATATATACAAATATATATATACATTATATATATACAGTTTACTAATATATATATATATATACAGTCAAACCTGTCTATCTCGAACCCTGTTTATCTTGAAACCCTCTATATCTCGAAACCCTGTCTATCTCCAAATTTATTTATTTCCCTGCCTTTTCGGCCAAAATTCAATGCATTTTCCATGTTTATCTTGAAAAATGTTCTCCCAAAATCTCCTTATCTCGAATTACGGCATGAAGCGTTAATTATACAAATTCGAAGTTTAACGGCCATATTTCGGCAGCGGAAGTTGCCGTTAAAAACATTCCTTGCATAGCAAAAGTCACGACGTCGTGTGTAGATGGTAAGAAGGTAGAATGAAGATAGGTGCAAGTCGCAAATTTCTCGGGAATCCACAATCGGACCGGAACTTCCGTTGGAGGTGATTAATAAACTGATAAGCAACTGATCAGTTTTGTGGAGTTAGCAACGTCGTTTGTGATTGCAGCGTTAAGTGAATCAAATGGCGGGCGTGAAAAGGGAAGTTAAATGTTCTTTCGATTGAAGAAAATTGAAAATTGAAAATTTTTTGGACGGTACTTAAAAAGAATAAAGTTGAAATGAAGTTTGGTATTCCAGCGAGTACTCTTTCGACGATAATAAAGAACAGAGATTCGGTAGGGAGAAACTTTGAAAACAATAAGATAGTGAAAAAAAGTCGAAAATACACTTTTCCGGATGTTGACGAGTGTGTGAGAAAATGGTTTGTACAATGTCATCACCAAGGGGATCTTATCAGCAGAATTACTCTACGGAGGAAAGTTGAAGATTTTGCAAAAGAACTTGGCCAAGGCAGCGAATTTAAAACCAGCAACGGGTGGCTTGAGAGCTTCAAAAGGAGACACGGCATAGTCTTCAGAAACTATGCGGTGAAAGTGCGTCTGTATCTCAAAGTATTTGCGAAGAGTGGATCAAGGAGCTCCCTTCCCTGCTGAAAGACACTGAACTAATGGATGTCTTCAACGCCGATGAAACAGGGCTATTTTTTCAATGTTTACCAAACAAATAGCGATATTCAAGGGAAAAGAGTGCCGAGGTCTTAAACAGAGTAAAGTAAGTGTAACTGTATTTTTTAGCAGCTAATCAAGATGGAAGTGAAAAACTTCCACCAGTGATTATCGGTCGTTCTCTAAAGTCTAGATGATTCTGGAAAGTGAAATCGTTTCCTTTAACATACAAAACAAAAAAGAAAGCCTGAATGACCAGCGAAATCTTTAGTGACTGGTCAAAAAAATCGACAAATCTATGGGTTTAAGAAAAGAAAGTGTTCTGTTCATCGGTAAATGCAATAATCATTCCAACTTCCCTACTCTAAGAAACGTCACTATAAAGTTTTTGCCTCCTAACACTACATCCAAGCTGCAACACCTCAATCAAGGGATCATTTGAAGTTTCAAAGTGGGATACAGACGAGAACTGGTTCGAAAATTTATAAACACCATCAACGAAGGCAATACCCTTCCCAACATCAGTATTTTGGATACAATGAGGATGACAGAGGAGGAAGAAGAGAGAAATGTTATGGAGAAGACGATCAGGAATTGTTTACTAAAAGCCGGATTTAAGCAAAGGAACAATGAGGAAGAGCAAGAACAACAAACGAATGTTGACACGATGTATGAAGTAGAAGCCAATGAAGTAAATTCGGAAAAATGGATGATCATCAAGAATAGACTAATCTAGACATCTCATTCGTAACCGTTTTGGATGTGGACGATTCCCTGACAAAATGCGGAATGTTGATTGATACGTAGATCATAGACGACGTGAGAGGAGTTTCTGATGACGACTGTGATGAAATATTGCAGACAGATTTACCTAAAGTTACCATAAAAGAAGCGGAGAAGGCTATTGAAAAGTTGAGAACATTCTTTGAATTCCAAGAGGGTATTGGTCAGAATGGATTTGCAGCTATTGCTAACCTTAAAAAATTGTCGAGTCAAAGAAAATTAGGCATCAGAAATTATTTAGTGATTATTATTATTAAAGTATGTAATAAATGTCTTATTTTAACTCTCTATTTTTGGAACCCTCTTTATCCTGAAACTGAAGTTCCCAACCAATATGATTGAGTTTTCATGGAAATTAGCATCAGGCAAATCTAATTATAATTATCCAATACAATATGATCAAACTGTTAATGATATGAAAATAACGGCGCTGTGTCATCTAAAGGTGGCGAAAGCGCTATGCACAAATGATGTTTCCCTGGGAATTTCCGCAATTCAGGATTTGATTTCAGTGTTTGTCGACTCAAAACATTTGTTTATAACTTTGAAGTATCCTTTGGAAGAATCTTTGTGATGGTGTACTGTTGGCCGTTTAGAGACTTGGCAGACATTGATGGAAGGGGCAAGATGGCTGAATGTTTGCCGACAGATAGTCTCTGCTCTCTGGAAGTAATTTCAAGACTCTGGAACTGTTGCTAGCAAACCTGGACAAGGACGTAGAAGAACGACTTCTCAAAATCGGCCTCTGTCTGTAACGACAGGGAATCGGTTGATAAGCAGCTGAGTTCAGAGCTTGCAGACTTCAGCCACAAACTGTATGCATAATGCTTAATGAGAAAAGTGTATATGCCGGAAAGGCAATGGTATGTATTTTACTGATCCCACAACATAAGAGGGATGCCCTGAATTGGTGCAGAGAACATCAGAGCTGGAGTCAACAACAATGGGCCAATTCAATGACGAGTTAAGGTTCAGTTTAGATTCTAAATATTTTACATCTATAGCAGGCTAGTGACTCAAAATCTCTCTACCAATATTAGGGAAGATGGCAGTTAAGGCGGCTAATACTGATGGTTTGGATAGTCATACTGTAATGGATACACTCCTCTATACGCGTTCGACAAAGGACCTGTGTCTGTCCACAGATATAGAGATGAAGTCTCAGAACTTTACGTAAGGCTTTTTAGAGGTGCAAGGGGATTTCACTTTCTTTTCATGGACGTCCACGCCGGTCTTCATCGAGTAAACCTGGTTGAGAAATTTCCTGAAAGCGAAGACATTGAGCAAATAAACTGACCAGCCAAATGTTTTGATTTGAACCCGAATGATAATTTATGAGACGTCCTTGAAATGGCTCTTTCCCTGAGAAACCCTCAAAAATGCCTCAAAAATCACATTGCTGAAGGAGTGGAATTTACTGACACAAATTATAAGTAACTATCTTATGGAAAGCATGATTTAGCGTTGTGATATGTGCATATAAGTTAGTGGAGACCATATTCCTTATTAAAGTCAAAAGTCGGCATTTGATTCCAAGTCATCCAATATTTTTTTTTAAATCGTCTTGTCCACATTATTTAAATTTTAATTGTTTGATAATTAATTTTGCATAGTATGCATTCATACTGGATTTCTCAGTTTATATTTATGTGTTATGAAGTTAAGTAGGTATAATCCAAAAATATTCATTCAATTATATTGAACAGTTGTTAAGAAATCCGTGTTATCGTGCATGTAAAAATAATTTGGACATCAGTATATATATATATATATATATATATATATATATATATATATATATATATATATATATATACTACCCGACATAGAAAATGCAACACCATGAAGTTTTGGCCGTATAATTATGTAAATTGCGATACGAACGCTGCTGGCCGATGCATGCAAATTATCTGAAATGCAAGTACGCCACATGATTGGAGCGCGGGATAAAAGGGATGAAAACGGTAAATGGACCAATAATTGTTTCTTTCTGTCGCCTGAGGAAACTCATTTTCAGAGCTGTTTTTCGTTCCAGAAGACACGCGTTGTTAAAGAGATGCCTGCCCAACGATTCCGAAGTCCGTTTCAGCAATTGGACGATCGTGCAAAGGGATTTATTTTAGGCCTACGTACGGATGGGTAGTCGTACCGGCGTATCGTCACTGAATTACGCGTAGATGAGTCCACTGTGCAAAGGATTTGGAAAAGATGTGTTGAAGAAGGGCATGTGATTCGTTGGAGTAGTACAGGTCCACCCAGACGTATGTCAGCACGCGGTAATCGACGCATTCGAAGGCATGCGGTGCCGGCCCCACAAACGACGACTGTCGAAATTTTGCAGAATTTGCAGTGTGCATTTTATGTTCCAATATCAGAGTGAACAGTTTCTCGACATTTGGCCGAAAGCGACTTGCACTCAAACCGTCCTTTACGAAGACTGGACTGCAATTGACGACAAGACACCAACGTGAGAGATTGTAATAGTGTTGGACCTGAGCCTCTTGGACGACTGAATGGGACAGGGGAGTGTTCAGCGACGAGTCTCGGTTCTGTTTGTTGAATGGCAGTCGTCGTGAAAGAGTCTGAAGGTGATGTGGAAACAGATCTAATCCAGCTGTTGAATGCCAAATTGCTCGGCAGCGAGGCATCATGGTCTGGGATGGTATTGGCTTCGATAGCCGGTAACCTCTGGTTCGTATCAAAGACACAATGATGGCACAAAGACATGTGGATGAGGTGTTGCGACCGGTTGCACTGCGCTAACTTCAGCGGTTGCAAAATGCTGTATGTCAGCAAGATAACATGCGACCGCACACGGCAAGCAGACCGGCCTTGAAAGTTATCCAGGTGCTGCATTGACTTCCGTTATCTCCAGATCTCTCCCCCATCGAGCATGTATGAGATGTGATTGGCCGTCGTCTGACTGCCCTGCCCCCGTCTCAAATAGAGAACGACCTGTGGAGGATGGTTGAAGGCATATGGTCATCCATCCCACAGGAAACTATCCGCACACTCATCATATCTGTTCCTCGACGGGTTACTGCTTGTATCCGTTCAAGAGGTGGTCCTACTGCCTACTGATCACTCTGTCTATGCTATTACTATATTGCATTGTCCTCCTGGAATTAATATCCCTTATTTATATATGCCACTACTATCTGTGTGTCCTTTATCACCACACTCTATTCGCTCTTTTATGGTGTTGCATTGTCTGTGTCGGGTAGTAATAAATATATATATATAGCGTGTGTGTATGTGCGTGCGTGTGCGCTCTTTCATGGTGTTGCATTTTCTGTGTCGGGTAGTAATATATATATATATATATATATATATATATATATAATGTGTGTGTGTGTATGTGCGTGCGTGTGTGCTCTTTCATAGTGTTGCATTTTCTGTGTCGGGTAGTAATATATATATATAATGTATGTATGTGCGTGTGCGCTCTTTCATGGTGTTGGATTTTCTGTGTCGGGTAGTAATATATATATATATATATATAATGTTTGTGTGTGTATGTGCGTGCGTGTGCGTTCTTTCATGGTGTTGGATTTTCTGTGTCGGGTAGTAATATATATATATAGTGTGTGTGTGTATGTGCGTGCGTGTGTGTGAGAGATTGTTTGTCGCATGTGTGTGCGTGTTTGTGCGTATATGTGTGCTCGCTTCTTAAAGTGCCTGTTATACAGTATACTCAAAGGGGGAAATGTTCATGCCAATTACGTATTAAATATAGTACTTTACCAGAAACACTGTAGACAAATTGCACATTTTAAAAACCTACCAAATATATATATATATAGTACATACTCCTTCTAAGCAATGGACAGAATTCGTGGTCTAAAGGGTTAATATTAGAATTACGCTTTGTTCTATAATTTTAGTGCGACTAATAACAATAGTAACATTAAAACACAAATTTATACCTGCAGTGCAATTTAAATATAAAACTGAAATTTATTACTAAGTATATATACAATTACATATAATTAACTATCCTTATCAAATACCAAATATATTAATCTAAATTAAGATTGCAGTTATGTATATTTAATTGTAACACCCAACCCGTAACAGCCCCTACTATATACCAAACCCTAAAACTAGAATATAATGAGAACTGCATTTAATGTTTCTCGATGGTAACTTCTCAGTCCCACGAGAAATAGATCTAATCAGTTCGATATTCCAAAACTTGATTATTCAAGAACATTTCTAATCACGTTGGTCTCTTGGCTGCTTAGAATAGAAAGTGAGTAATCCCAGCAACACGTGACTTAATTAGGTTTCTAATTATACTTATTATTTTCATATGCAGTAATACCGGGTGTGTTACTCAAAGTGTTCTGAAGAAACATAAAATAAACTGCTAGAAAAAGGTATGAAATATAAAAAATAATAAAGAAACAGAAGATAATTTAGCTATGATAGACTGTTAAATAATAACTTGCATTTGAATTTTTGACTAGGTCACGTTACTTTTTCTACACATTATGCCATGTATATAGGGAAAGTATAAGGCCTTAGTTCATAAATAAATTGTGGACGTTAAATTTAGCTGCATTGTGTTTGCTTCTAAAAATCCTGGTAAATTGAGCTTAATGGTATCTTAAAATACACATTTATAAGTGCGAATTAATAAAACATGCTATAATCAAAAACATATTCCAAAATATTACATATTAACTATGTGTGTCAAATGTATTACTCCAAAAATATATTATTCCATAAGGCGATGGCCCTAGTTCACAAATTAATTGTGGACGTTAAATTTGTCTGCACTGTAGTTGTCTCCAAAAATGCTGGTATATTGATCTTAATGGAATCTTAAAATACACATTTATAAGTGCAAATAAATAAATAAATAAGGCTATACTCAAAAACTGGCTCCAAAATATTGCATATTAACTTCCTGTATCAAATGTCAAATTTATTACTCCAAAAAATATATTATTCCACAAGGCGATGGTCTTAGTTCATAAAGTAATAGTGGACGTCAAATTTTGCTGCACTATATTTGCCTCTAAAAATAGTGGTATATTGATCTTAATGGCATCTTAAAATACACATTTATAAGTGCAAACAAATAAATAAGGTTATACTCAGAAACTGGTTCCGAAATGTTACATACTAACTATATGTATCGAATGTCCAATTTATTACTCCAAAAAATAGATTATTCCATAGGGCGATGGTCTTAGCTCATAAATTAATAGTTGACGTCAAATTTTGCTGCACTATACTTGCCGATAAAATGCTGGTATAGTGATCTTAATGGAATCTTAAAATACACACTTATAAGTGCAAATAAATAAATAAGGCTATACTCAAATAACTGGCTCCAAAATATTGCGCATTAACTACCGGTATCAAATATCAAATTTATTACTTCAAGAAGTAGATTATTCCATAAGGCTATGGTCTTGGTTCATAAATTAATAGTGGACGTCAAATTTTGCTGCACTATACTTGCCCCCCCCCCCCAAAATGCTGGTATATTGAACTTAATGGAATCTTAAAACACAAATTTATCAGTGCAAATAATTAAATCAGAATATACCCGAAAATTGATTCCAATATATTACATATTGACTCTCTGTATCAAATTCCAAATTTATTATTCCATAACTTAGCAATGTAACTATTTATGACTGTAATAAAGTTTACTGCCGCAACAGATACTACCACACGGCAACCTATAAACCCAGAGTACTGTGAGAAGTATAATGTTTAATGTGTTGTGCAATCCTAACCTCATTTTCCCAAGCGAGCTGCATCGAATGTATTCGATATCTGAAAACGCGATTATCCAAGGACATTTCTAATGAAATTTATCAATATTCTAAAATAGAATGGACAAATTCTCAGATACAACTGATTCAACTGATTTCCAATTAGGAAAATTTTATTTACTGTTAATAGAAGGTATCCGTTAAAGTCAATCAACGATCTTTTTACTTTCCTTATATACAATAATGTATAAGGAAAGTATTGTGACGCGGTCGAAAATTCGAATTCTAGTTTTCGACGGGAGAAAACGTTTCAAGCATCCCTGATCACGAATCGAACATTTTTGAAGTGACGTCTGTGTGTGTGTGAGCCTGTGGAGACAATAACTGACGAAAGAAAGGACCGATTCGAACAGAATTTGGTACAAAAATTACAATCCGTAAGCACTGGAAGCCTATTGTTTTTATACGTAATCGAATGTTCAGAGCCCCCCTAAATTTTCGAGTGAAATTTTGAAAAAATCGTCAAAAAATCAAAACATCTAATAAAGTTACGCAAATAGACATTTCTTATGTAATTTTTCATTAGAAAACGATTGACAAATTTTAGAACGCTAACATGAACCGTTCTCGAGATACTGTACATTTTAAAAAAAATTATCAAAAAGTCATATAAATTAAAAAAAATATTTCCTATTGAGAAACATGTTCACTTTTCTTATGTAATACTATGCGATAAATTTGGTAACATCATTCTCGTGGATCTAGAGGGTTCCTTCCATGAAAAAAGCTACTTTGAGTAATACTTTTGTATTTGAACGCCAATAGTCATTTATCTGCTGTAAGAATAACTTATTTCTTCGTCTATAACACTTGGCGAGATTTTGGCGACGAATTTGGTGGAATGTCGCCAACTTGGTAACTTCTTTCAATGTTGCTAAATTAACGAAAAACTCGCCAAATAGATAAAATTGACGCTAAATCAATGAAAAGGACGACTCACTGACGAAAATTCAATATCTCTGAAAAGGATATACTAAATATCTACTATAATAATAATCTATTTTTTTTACTGTAAAAGTAGTAAATTTAGTGCATTATATAAGGAAAGTCATGTGCTGCCCACATCAGATTTTTTTTTCGCAACCGTTAGTCGTAGATATATACTTTCAATTGCAAAAATGTTTCAAATGAGGTAACAGTTTATGGTATAACAGTTTTAAATCGAGAAGTACATTTTTCCAAAATATACGAAATGGTCCCTTGGTTCTCAACGTTACATTATTATACATTATCCATGTATTAACATGCAAAACAATAAAATGTTTGATTCTATTACAAGCGAAATTTACTGGGATATGAAGTATTGAATTTTATGACTTTACATTTCATTTAGTGGCGTATCAAACTTATTTAATCGCATATCCATTATCATTAATAACAAATTTTCTCTTTATTACTTTCCTTATATACATAATGTATAAGGAAAGTATTGTGACGGGGTCGAAAATTCGAATTCGAGTTTTCGACGGGAGAGCACGTTTCAAGCATCCTTGATCACGAATCAAACATTTTTGAAGTGATGTCTGTGTGTGCGTGTGTGTGTGAAAGTGTGTGTCAGTGAGTCTGTGGAGACGATAACTGACGAACGAATGGACCAATTCGAACAAAATTTGGTACGAAAATCACAATCTGTAAACACTGGAAGCTTATTGTTTTTATACGCAATCGAATGTTCAGAACCCCCTAAATTTCCGAATGAAATTTTGAAAAAATCGTCAAAAAATCAAAACCGCTGATAAAGTTACGCAACTAGACATGTCTTATGTAATTTTTCATTAGAAAACGATTGGCATAAATTTTAGAATACTAACATGAACCGTTCTCGAGATATTGCACATTTTTCAAAAAAAAATTATCAAAAAGTTATATAAAATAAAAAATAAAAATATTTCCTATTGAAAAACATGTTCACTTTTCATATGTAATGCCATGCGATAAATTGGGTGACATCATTCTCGTGGATATAGCTCGTTCCATTCATGAAAAAATATACTTTGAGTAATACTTTTGTATTTGAGCGCCAATAGTCATTTATCTGCTGTAAGAATAACTTATTTCTCCGACCATAACGCTTGGCGAGATTTTGGCGACGAATTTGGCGGAATGTCGCCAACTTGGCGACATTTTTAATTGTTGCCAAATTAACAAACATCTCGCCAAATTGATAAAAACGACTCTAAATCAATGAAAATGACGACTAATTGAAGAAAATTCAATATCATGGAAGGAATATAAGTATCTACTATAAGAATAACGGTTTTTTTAGCTGTAAAAGTAGTAAATTCATTGCATTATATAAGGAAAGTCATGTGCTGCTCACATCAGATTTTTTATTATGTTTTTATTTTTCGTTATGCTTAATATTTTACCCCACTTTTCGTGTGAGTTCGTATTTGCTTGGCGGAAATGTAAAAGAAGGTGGTGCCTCAGAATTCAAAATGTCCATATCAGTTTGTGAGAGAGAAATATTACCCGCTTCGGTGGGAACCCCACCAGCAGAACTGGGAGTAGCGCGAGGGCTTTGTTGGTTATTATTATAAAAGCGCAATGTCCGTATGTCAGATTACGGATTGCTACCCTGAGCGCTGAAAAGACTTATGAATACTAATTCGAACAGGCTGAAGCTAAATCTGAAATCCAATTTTCAAATTACTCTTTGGGTATAGGAAAATGGCTTCTCAAAGTTTGGATCATTTTGTTATTTTTGTTCTTATATCTGAGGCCAAAGGCGTTGCCACAGCATGATGTAATTGTATGGTCATGAGATTGTAACTCCTGAAGAAATTAAAAGGAAAACTGTATTCAGCTCAAGGAGTTAAAGATGAGACAATCATTTTACCTCCATGATTCAGATCACTAGGAAAGTTAATATTGAGAGGTTATCCCTATTTAGAAATTCAGAGTAAGAATATTTAAACCATGGAGTTCGAGAGACCCACTTCCTCGTTTATCTTCAAATTCATGTTTTAAACACTGTAAAATGCAAACTTAGTGTATAGATAGAAGCTGAATTGTACAACCCATGAAGTGAAAAAAAGTTAGTCCCTTTACCTCTATGGCATGACCAGAAATTGAAAACTTGAAACAATAAGTTTCAGGTATTAAACTTAATAAATTCGTTTATTAGAGGAGCTAGGGGGACGTAAATTAATTGCGTTATGTTAGGGTATGGTATGGTATATATATTTTGATAGGGAATTGTATAAGGAATAGTAATATTGAATGGGAGAGGTGTATGGTTCGCATGTGGCTGTGGATATTCGGAGTGGATGGGAGGGCGAGAGTTGATGTTTGTCGATTCCTGCTTCCCATGCATGGCCACGGTGTACTTGGATGGGTGTAGCGCACGAAACACCAGGCCTTGCTGGTTATTCAATAATTGTTTACGTTGTCAATTGTTCAGTGATTTCTTACATTATCAATAGCTCTATAATTTCTTACATTATCAATTGTTCCATAATTTCTTACATTAATTGTTCCATAATTTCTTACATTAATTGTTCCATAATTTCTTACATTAATTGTTCCATGATTTCTTACATTAATTGTTCCATAATTTCTTACATTAATTGTTCCATAATTTCTTACATTATCAATTGTTCCATAATTTCTTACATTATCAATTGTTCCATAATTTCTTACATTATCAATTGTTCCATAATTTCTTACATTATCAATTGTTCCATAATTTCTTACATTAATTGTTCCATAATTTCTTACATTAATTGTTCCATAGTTTCTTACATTATCAATTGTTCCATAATTTCTTACATTATCAATTGTTCCATAATTTCTTACATTAATTGTTCCATAATTTCTTACATTAATTGTCGAATAATTTCTTGCATTATCAATTGTCGAATAATTTCTTACATTATCAAATTGTTAAATAATTTCTTATATTATCGGTTGTTAAATCAACTAATTTATATAGCGAGTAACATCACGGGATCAGTTTGTCCGTCACGAAATATATGGTACCTTGTTTCTAACTGATACTACTTTTCATATACCGCAAGCTCCGAAGATGATGCGTCCGGAATATTCTATAATCTCCCCTTTATACCTCCGTAGAGAGATGGATCTAATTTGTTTGACACACGAAAGTGGATAATTCCGAAACATTTCTAATCAGATTCCTTCCTTCCGAAGCATTCGTGACTAGAATGTCTGCTCTCCAGAATACTTTGGGATGCAGATACATTTCACATAAGGTGTGAAACAGTGGTTTGATTTCCAAAGAATTAGGGCGGTTGTTTAGATAATGCCACAGGTCGTGTAGAAATTCTATTTTCCATATATTTTGCAATGCTAGAAGTCCAGGGGGTGAAATGTTATGTATACTGTACACCAAGTTTTTAAGATAAGACGTTAAAATATTATCTAATTCATTATTTTTAAATTAAGTTCAGGTGTACACCTGATAATACCATTAAGCCACGCCTTTTATTCTTTTGACATTTCAACACAGCATAGGAGGCCCTGTAAATTTGAAATTAGGCCAAATAAGCTTTTAACGATGATATCTAGAGCTATGAAAATAAGGTAATGGTTAAATTAAGTGACTATGCGGTGGGATTGACTGCAGCGATTGATTAAATGGGATTGACGGCAGCGTACCTAGAGGCACAATTTGACCGTTAGCACTATCTCGAAAAGTATACAATATATATATAAATGCCAATTTGAAAATTGTAGTTCGTTATCGAATTTGTAAGAAGTATTTTACAGAAACAAATGCTTCAAGTCGAAAACTAGTTTAAAGTAGTACTAGCCTAGGCAAAAGTAGTACTGTGAGTACGGAATGGAAATACTGGCTGCGACGCGCAAAACGCTCTTGCAGATAAAAACAGAGAAAATTTGCAAGCGATCAATTACCATCAGATGCATGTATTTTGAGGAGAATATTATCAAAAAATGATAATGACAGGCTATTTGAATAGAGATTATTGCGACATGGAACTGCTATACAAAAAATTCGGGCATAATGCTATGGAAGCTTCATAGCAGTATGCTTGCAATTTCCTACCAATGAACGTGTAACAAGAAAATCTTTCCTGCATAAAACGTATTGCGGCAGAGGCTAGGAATATTGAACATTCTTTACGTTAAACTGTGCATTATGTATATAGCACTTTTGTATTGAATGAAATAACGTTTCCTACTAATTTAATGATGATATATGACTTTCTAATTGATTTTTTCTATGACTGTCATAGTTTTCGGAAAAAAGTGGTAACTTTCAAATTTTCTGCTATGCGTGCTATCGTTAATCTCTTCTGATATCTCCTTACACCTTATCGTCAATCTCCATTGGGCACGTTACTTCTATAGCTGTATCTACCAACGTTCAAAAGTTATTTGACCTAAGTACAACTTTACTGGTCACCAGTGTATCTTTCATGACTCTTTGGCCAGGGGAGGGGACGAATAATACTTTATGAGGGGCAAGTTTTCTATTTGCCCTATATAAATATATCTAAATGCTGTCACAAATGGAAACTAGATTAACATAAAATGTTTCCAGGAGGGCGAATATTCATCTCCGGGGAGCTTCGCCCCCAGGAAGAATGCCTGAAAGAAACATTGCCTGTCACCCTGTATAAATCATCATTCACAGACAAGAAGTGTTTATTCAAAGATCTCTACAACATACAGTATACCATGCAGTCAATGATAAATATCATTGTTTTGGTCCACGGGAAATTACAGTATTCTGTTTCCCACTGATACTATATTACATATATATCGTAAGTGTCGAATATGATGATTCCAGGGCGATTTTCTCTTCCTCCCCAGAGAGCTCGATCTAATTAGTTCGGCAAGTCAAAAGGAATTACTCCAAAACACCCACTAAGCCTTTTCCACCACTTCCGCCTCGTGCGTAGAATTTCTGTAGATTCTGTTTTCTATGATCCCTTGCTTTAAAAATGACTGTTGCGGACATGCAGGGTTAGATATGGACACAGTGGTAATATTATCAAAAATTGATTTTTTAAATTTCCCTTTCTTGAAGTTTGAAGCCTGCGAATTTCGTATCGCTTATTTACAATGTATGCATGTTTAATACGTATTTTACCATATTTAGTACTCAATTTAATTATTATATATAAAAAATTATCACTATAACACATTTGATAATAATCTTGAAAACAAAACTTTCGAAATCGCCATAACTTTGCCATTTCCGATCAAAACACGTTTGATGAAAGTTAACCCTGTTTGAAAACTTACTATTGTGTAGCAATAGTACATTACGGGGTTTTTGGTGTATTCTTGGTGTACTATTCTGTAGAAATAGTTTAACCAAGTTAATATAAATTGAAGTATAATTTATTTTATATAAATTATTCATTTGTAATCTATGCGAGACACAGTTGTGTGAAATTACAATAAATTTTATTGAGTTCTTTACAAGATATTACATTAGGATATTTCAATGTATTTATAGGCGATAACATTATATATTATATTACGTGACACCAAATTTTTAGTTTCTAACTCCCTTTTCAAAAGTTTTGTAAATAATGTAACTTTAGCTTTAAGCTTTAATAGTCCAATCGTAGTTTTAATTGTATTTTTAAATGTAACTGTAAATGATTGTTTAATTTGAGTACTCTAACTTAAATTAACATGTAAATTTAAAAGTAAAAATGATCTAAACCAGCTACTCTCTACATTGTCACTGGCTCGCTTTCCCTTTGGCCAGCTCTATTTCTGCCATATCCAGTTACCACTTTCTAAGACGAGTTATGGACTTTCAGCTACATTACGAGACCTTACTTCAGCACCTACAGATGGAGTGCAGAGGCATATTACTATTAATTGCTAAAATCACCAAAGGTTGGCAATTACTATCAATGCAGAAGTGGAGATGAAGGTCTTTTGGACCCAGGTATTCCGTTACGAAGAGTCTTGTGGGTGTGTGTTATGGCTGTATCTATTAGCTCAAAACCCGTTTTACGGGATTTCATTACATTTGAGAGTTAAATCACTTATGCTTTAACCGTGCTTATTATATTATGTTACGATTCAGATTTCCAGATATTTCTCTTTTGGAGAATTTTGATGACTTGAAACCAAAAAAATCCATAATATTCATATTGTTACAATTGCGTAAAATGTTACTTGGCATGCCTTCTCTCAAACAAGGAGAAAATATATTTACATGAAACCATTGCTTTCCTTGACCGTCCGGGTTACTTGACCATTGTGACAAATTTGGTGACCTAGGTGCCAAATTAGGCCAAACCGGTCACCAAAAGAATTCTCTCGATATCTCAGTAACAAAGTTACTTCTATCTAGAGATTTCTATGGACAGTATTTAAGCGAGTCATCATTCAGCTGGATTGAATTGATGTAATATCAGTGAAATCAAATTGTTAAATGCGAGAGTTTCTCGAGAAGAGAATCTTGTTGATTATTGCTGTTAATTATTTGTTATTAATTATTGTTTTATTATCCCTGACTGTTGTACCTTGTAAGATATCCATCGGGTTATTAGCTCTGTATTGGTGCTTTTAAATAAAAGGGTTGGTTCGTCCGGAATTTGGACACATTTTTACTTCCCCTGCAATGAATGGTAATGTATAGGGAAAGTACTGGAATCGTGCCGAAAATTGCAACTCCAGTTTTCGACGGATCTACACGTTTTGGGACCTCTAGAACACGAAAAAACTATTTTTAGAGTGACGTCTCTGTGTGTGCGTGAAGGTGTGTTGTTATTGACACCCAAACCGTATGACCTACCAGAAAGGTGTAAGGTAACCGTTTGGACGGCAGAGAAGTGCCACCCAATTAAGATCGGAACCCAGTGGGGGGGCATCCACAGGGACGTACTTTTCTTCCCCTACCACCAACCTCTCGGGAGGACTTACGGACCCACATGTTTAACGTCATCGTACTCCGCATGAACACGGGGGCAGTTGTAGCAGCGTGCAAATCCAGGGCGCAAACCACCGGGCTACCGCGCCTAAAACGTGCCAAGACCAAGCGGTGTTCCCAGGTGGTCACCCACCCAAGTACTAACCGCGCCCGATGCTGCTTGACTTCAGTGATCTAACGAGAAATGGTGTTTTCTGCACGGTAGGTCTGTTGGCTCGACCTACTATAAAGGTGTAAGGTAACAGTTTGGACGGCTGGGAAGTGCCACCCAATTTAGACCGGAACCCAGTGGGGGAGGCATCCACAGGGACCGTACCCTCCTTCCCCTACTGTAGAGAAAGTCCTTCCTGTAGAGAAAGTCATGTACTGCCCACATCAGATTTTTACATCCTGAGAACATCTACGATTTTACAGGAAAAGTAATAATTTTCACTTTGAGACTTACGTGTTATGTAGATGTTGCATAAATATTTGCATTTCAACTAGAAACATTAATTATCTATTCCATTTTAACTGTCCTCAGGAAATGCCTCTAGAATATTAACTAGCCACACGGGAATATAGTAATTAGTATAAATTCGAATAATTATTATACTGCAATATAGTGAAACACTTTTAGACATTTGGAGGCTAGATTTTAAGTAGTATTGGCTTATTTTAAGATATAAAAATCTGATGTGGGCAGCACATAACTTCCCCTGCAGACTTATATCCACGTTATCTTTATTTTAATTAAATTTATTTCACTTTTAATTCAACTTTCGTTCTCATTTGGTAACTGGACTTATTACTTTCCCTGCAATACATGGTAATGTATAGGAAAAGTATTGGAATCATGTTGAAAATCGCAACTCGAGTTTTCGACGGATCTACACGTTTCGAGACCTCTAGAATACGAAAAACAATTTTTAGCGTGACGTCTGTGTGTGTATCTGTGTGTCTGTCTGTGTAAGTCATTTGAATATGACCCTGGTGCTGATTAATTTTTGGTGCGATTCGTAAAAACAGAACCCGCCTTTCCTTGCGAAATGGCCCGTAATAATTCCATGTAACCACTCTAGCTAAAATACTAATTGATCAAATTTCACAAAATTTGGTAAATAAGTCTTGTACGATACTCTGGTGCTGATTAGATTTTGTTATTATTCGGAAAAGAACAACCTGCCTTTTTTTACGAAATTGTCCTAAAAAATCGACAAAATCTAAAAAAAAGCTACGTATTTTCAAATATATTAATTAAATGCTTGTTTTATAAGTAATTTTATTATGAGGAAAAGAATAAGAACAACTCCATTACTCTAGGACTAACCGTTCTCGAGATATTTGAGATTTTTTGCATTTAATTATGCCACTTTAAGAAAGATGTCAAATTACCAAATCAAAACAGAAATTGAATAAATAATGCAAATTTAGTGTTATTTTGTGCAATTAAGCTCGATTTAACGAATTATTGAAGAAATAAAGAAAAAATGTATTTGAGTCTGCAGGGAAAGTCATGTGCTGCCCACATCATATTTTTTTCAAAGGTAGCGTAGAGAAAATACGAAAAAACTAAAATATATCGAGAACGGCTAGTCCTAGTGTAATGAGATTGGTTTATTATTATACTTATTTTTTCCGAATCTTTACAAAATCTAATCAACACCAGAGTAACCCACAAGCAACTTATCTACCGAATTTTGTGGAATTCGGTCCTTTAGTTTTTCAGCTAGAGTGGATACAGGAAATTTTTGAGGGCCTTTTCGCAAAAAAAAGGCGGGTTCTTTTATCTCGAATCGTACAAAAAACTAATCAGCACCAGGGTCACACCCAAGTGATTTACCTACTAAATTTTATAAAATTCGGTCCATTAGTTTTTGAGTTAGAGTGGATACATACATTGCACAGACACACAGACAGAAACGCACACAACCGTCACGCTAAAAATAGTTTTTTCGTATTCTAGAGGTCTCGAAATGTGTAGATCCGTCGAAATCTCGAGTTGCGATTTTCGGCATGGTTTCAATACTTTCCCTATACATTGCCATGCGCTGCAGGAAAAGTAAAAAATAACCTAAAATATGCTTATTTGTTTGAAATCTACTTACAATTTTTTAATATCTAACAGTAACTGAATTAGAAAAAATTATTATTAGATTTTTTCATTTTGTATATAAATTTTGCAGAATATCTTTCTGAAATTTTTCGATTTTCGATTTTGATAATCAAGTAGATTTTAAGACTGCTGAATTTATGTGGAAGAATTTGAAAATGCCTGCCATTGAGCGTATGTGTTTGTGTGTGGACGCGGGAGTTCAATAACACATATTACGTTTTAAAATGAAATTTCATGACTATATGCATTGTGTAAAAATCGATAACTGGATAGGTTATTTTATAATGTGCATAATTAGAATAAGAATTATTCGAATTTTAAAATTTTCTATTTGAGATGGACTAAAAATAATATTTGTTAGAAAAATAATGTAATTAAAACGGTGGCAGTGGGAGTTTCAATTAGTATAATACGAATGTAAATTATATCAATATAGAGTACATTAAAACAAATGAGACAATAGTGTTAATTTAACTTAACTGATATGAGGCTGAGCATAATTACCTGAAGTATGGTTCAACTTGACCTTATACCAAAATCTATTTTTAGTAGCAAATTTAATAGTATTTACATGTTTAATTTTACAAGAAATTTACAAGTAATTACATTTTTAATTTTACAAGATCAATTTTGAAAAATCGGTATTGTGGGTCCACATGATTGAAATTATATCATGTTACCATTCATTTTAAAGGGCTTGAAATAAAAAGCTTTTAATTGAGGTCATACTTGACGATGCATTCCCCCCCCCCTTGGGGAGTGGCTTTCTCCCTGGGGGGGACTAATGAAGAAACAAACAAATATATTTTTATCGCGGTTTCTTTTCTCAATGACACAAATTATTACGTCTCGTAATCGAACTACAAATAAACCTTTTTATGCATGATTATATCATATTTTGTACCATGTGGTCATGTTGAAAAAATACATATAATTTCTTATAAATTTCGAAGTTTTCCCTCGAATTAAAAAAAAATTCTATCTAGTTCTAGATTTTTAATTACAAAGCCGGATATAAAGTTTCGTGAAAATCCCTTAAGATTTATGGCTGCTATCGTGTGTGCACAAGAAATCGACCACGATAGACAGACGGACATTATTCTAAAAATAGTCGAAACGTGTTCAGGACGTCTTAAACATATATTGACATCAAAATCTCTACTGTGAACATTTTCGTGAAAACAATACTTTCTGTATACTGCACAACATAGTATGAGAAAATAATAATTTATGATGAGTGTTTATTGAAATTTTAAGTGTGTCTTGTGAATTGATTTTATCATGCATCAAGCATTCCCGTATGAGAAAATAAAATGGATCTAAAATAGTTTCATTTCAACAATGATCACATTGGCCTCACACAGATTTGAATATTCTAATTCTAACTGATATTACATTGTCTAGACTAAGAGCAGCGAAGATGGTGGTTTGATAACATTTTATGATCTCCCACTTATCCCTCTCCAGCCTAAGAGAACTGGATCTAATTAGTTTGACATACAAAAGGGGATTATTCCAAAGCATCCCAAATCATTTTTCACCGTCATCATCTCGTGAGTAGAATTCACAGAGCAACGGCTTTCTACAGTTCTCAGCGATAAGAAAAGATATGCACACTTAAGAGGACAGTGGACGTTGAAATCCAACTTTTAAAATTTTGATCAAACTGACATAATTCTTTTACATATGCCAAATTTATCGTATATTTACCAAATATAATAAAAACATTTCGATGTAGCTTTAATTTTTTTTAATTTTTTTCTCCTAATTTCACATTAGATTTATTTAACAGATTAATAAGAACAAATTTGCTCATTAATTTCTAAATCCATCTTCCGGTTATTTAAAAAAATATATATTATTGAATTGAAAAGTCGATTTTCATCAAAGTTTTATATATACCCAAGATTTTCTACACATTTATGCCATTTAAAGTATTCGAATTCGAAAATACATTCACAATTTTGTTAAAATATATATGTAGAATATATCCTACAAATTTCATATATTTAGGTCAAAACTTAGAACACATGGAACATTTTGAATCTGTAAAAATCTTGAAAATTTCAATCTGAGGAAAACACATTTCAACACAATTTTTGGTGCATTACAATCTTCCTCTGTTCATAATTTAGAAAGTAAACATTAGATTCAAATGCGATTTTTCCAATCGATGTAAAATAAAGTGAATAATAATACTGTGGCAATACCAAAATTTCTAATTTTTCTCGTATTTTGTTAATTTGAACGTTCAAAGTCCCCTTAAGTTTATTCGAGATCAAGGCTCATTTGAACGTCCACTGTCCCCTTAAGGTTATGCGAGACCACGACTCATTTAAAGGTCCACTGTCCTCTTAAAGTTGTGCGAGACCAAGGCTCATTTGAAGGTCCACAGTCCTCTTAAGGTTATTCGAGATCAAGGCTCATTGGAAGGTCCACTGTCCCCTTAAGTTTATTCGAGATCAAGGCTCATTTGAACGTCCACTGTCCCCTTAAGGTTATGCGAGACCAAGGCTCATTTGAAGGTCCACTGTCCCCTTAAGTTTGTTCGAGATCTAGGTTCATTTGAACGTCCACTGTCCCCTTAAGGTTATGCGAGACCAAGGCTCATTTGAAGGTCTACTGTCCTCTTAAGATTATTCGAGATCAATGCTCATTTGAAGGTCCACTGTCCCCTTAATGTTATTCGAGATCAAGGCTCATTTGTACGTCCACTGTCCTCTTAAGGTTATTCGAGACCAAGGCTCATTTGAAGGTCCACTGTCCCCTTAAGTTTATGCGAGACCAAGGCTCATTTGAAGGTCCACTGTCCCCTTAAGGTTCTGCGAGACCAAGGCTCATTTGAAGGTCCACTGTCCTCTTAAGGTTGTCGGAGACCAAGGTTCATTTGAAGGTCCACTGTCCTCTTAAGGTTGTGCGAGATCAAGGCTCATTTGAACGTCCTCTGTCCCCTTAAGGTTATGCGAGACCAAGGCTCATTTGAAGGTCCATTGTCCCCTTAAGGTTATTCGAGATCAAGGCTCATTTGAAGGTCCACTGTCCCCTTAAGGTTATTCGAGATCAAGGTCCATTTGAAAGTCCGCTGTCCCCTTAAGGTTATTCGAGATCAAGACTCATATGAAGGTCCACTGTCCCCTTAAGGTTATTCGAGATCAAGGCTCATTTGAAGGACCACTGTCCTCTTAAGGTTATTCGAGATCAAGGCTCATTTGAAGGTCCACTGTCCCCTTAAGGTTATTCGAGATCAAGGCTCATTTAAAGGTCCACAGTCCTCTTACGGATGTGCGAGATCAAGGCTCATTTGAACGACCACTGTCTCCTTAAGTTTATGCGAGACCAATGCTCATTTGAAGGTCCATTGTCCTCTTAAGATTATTCGAGATCACGGCTCATTTGAAGGTCCACTGTCCCCTTAAGGTTATTCGAGATCAAGGCTCATTTGAAGGTCCATTGTCCTCTTCAGGTTGTGCGAGACCAAGGCTCATTTGAAGATCCACTGTCCTCTTAAGGTTGTGAGAGACCAAGGCTCATTTGAAGATCCACTATCCTCTTAAGGTTATTCGACACCAAGGCTTATTTGAAGGTCAACGGTCCTCTTAAGGTTATTCGAGACCAAGGCTCCTTTGAAGATTCACTGTCGTCTTAAGGTTGTGCGAGACCAAGGCTCATTTGAAGATCCACTATCCTCTTAAGGTTATTCGAGGTCAAGGCTCATTTGAACGTCCACTGTCCCCTTAAGGTTATGCGATACCAAGGCTCATTTGGAGGTCCACTGTCCTCTTAAGGTTATTCGAGATCAAGGCTCATTTGAACGTCCACTGTCCCCTTAAGGTTATGCGATACCAAGGCTCATTTGGAGGTCCACTGTCCTCTTAAGGTTGTGCGAGACCAAGGCTCACATGAAGATCCACTGTCCTCTTAAGGTTATTCGAGACCAAGGCTCATTTGAAGATCCACTGTCCTCTTAAGGTTGTGCGAGACCAAGGCTCATTTGAATATCCACTATCCTCTTAAGGTTATTAGAGATCATAGCTCATTTGAACGCCCACTGTTCCCTTAAGGTTATGCGAGACAAAGGCTCCTTTGAAGATCCACTGTCCACTCAAGGTTTTGCGAGACTAAGGCTCATTTGAACGTCCACTGCCACCTTAAGGTTATGCGAGGCCAAGGCGCATTTGAACGTCTAATGTCCCCTTAAGGTTATGCGAGACCAAGGCTCATTTGAAGGTCCACTGTCCTCTTCAGGTTATTCGAGATCAAGGCTCATATGAACGTCCACTGTCACCTTAAGATTATGCCAGATCAAGGCGCATTTGAATGTCCACTGTCCCCTTAAGGTTATCCGAGACCAAGGCTCATTTCAAGGTCCACTGTCCTCTTAAGGTAGTGCGAGACCAAGGCTCATTTGGAGATCCACTGTCCTCTTAAGTTATTCGCGGTCAAGGCTCATTTGAACGTCCACAGTCCCTTAAGGTTATTCGAGACCAAGGCTCATTTGATGGTCCACTGTCCTCTTAAGGTTGTGCGACACCAAGGCTCATTTGAAGATCCACTGTCTTCTTAAGGTTGTGCGAAAATAAGGCTCATTTGAACGTCCACTGCCACCTTAAGGTTATGCGAGACCAAGGCTCATTTGAAGGTCCATTGTTCTCTTAAGGTTGTGCGAGACCAAGGCTCATTTGAAGGTCCACTGTCTTCTTCGGGTTGTGCGAGACTATCGCTCATTTGAACGGCCACTGTCCCCTTAAGTTTATGCGAGACCAAGGCTCATTTGAAGGTCGAGTGTCCTCTTAAGGTTGTGCGAGACCAAAGCTCATTTGAAGATCCACTGTCCTCTTAAGGTTATTAGAGATCAAGGCTCATTTGAACGCCCACTGTTCCTTTAAGGTTATGCGAGACCAAGGCTCCTTTGAAGGTCCACTGTCCTCTTAAGGTTGTGCGAGACCAAGGCTCATTTGAAGGTCCACTGTCCTCTTCAGGTTGTGCGAGACCAAGGCTCATTTGAAGATCCACTGTCCTCTTAAGGTTATTCGAGATCAAGGCTCATTTGAACGTCCACTGTCCCCTTAAGGTTATGCGAGACCAAGGCTCATTTGAACGTCTACTGTCCCCTTAAGTTTATGCGAGACCAAGGCTTATTTGAAGGTCCACTGTCCTCTTAAGGCTTTGCGAGACTAAGGCTCATTTGAACGTCCACTGCCACTTTAAGGTTATGCGATACCAAGGCGCATTTGAACGTCTACTGTCCCCTTTAGGTTATTCGAGATCAAGGCTCATTTGAACGTCCACTGTCCCCTTAAGGTTATGCGAGACCAAGGCTCATTTGAACGTCTATTGTCCCCTTTAGTTTATGCGAGACCAAGGCTTATTTGAAGGTCCACTGTCCTCTTAAGGCTTTGCGAGACTAAGGCTTATTTGAATGTCCGCTGCCACCTTAAGGTTATGCGATACCAAGGCGCATTTGAACGTCTACTGTCCCCTTTAGGTTATGCGAGACCAATGCTCATTTGAACGTCCACTGCCACCTTAAGGTTATGCGAGGCCAAGGCGCATTTGAACGTCTACTGTCCCCTAAAGGTTATGCGAGACCAAGGCTTATTTGAAGGTCCACTGTCCTCTTAAGGTTATTCGAGATCAATGCTCATATGAACGTCCACTGCCACCTTAAGTTTATGCCAGACCAAGGCGCATTTGAATGTCCACAGTGCCCTTAAGGTTATGCGAGACCAAGGCTCGTTTCAAGGTCCACTGTCCTCTTAATGTTGTGCGAGACCAAGGCTCATTTGAACGCCCACTGTCCCCTTAAGGTTATGCGAGACTGAGGTTTATGTATACTACATGTTGGTCTAACCTCTAGTCTCAAGGTATTTACTTGCGGAACGCTGAAATCAAAGTTGCTCGAAGCCGTGCGCTTCGCTATGCGAATCACTGGTATCTAGTTAGGTCAAGTTTTAAAATCCAAACTTATTTGGAGCTATTTCCGGATTGTTCTACTGTTATTACTGTAAGATTTAGAATTTTGAACATTAGAGACATTAGCAATAAACACAAATACCATTTAATTATTTTATACTATTTAATTATTTTATAATTAAATAAATCGGTTTTATTAAAATATCATTTTTGCATGTATTAAGACACACAATTAAAAACAAAGAAATTTTTACAAGCATGCAAGTTTATTCAAATATTTAACTTTGTATATAATTATGCAAATATTTAGCTCAGTTTACATTTATAAAAATATTTAGTCCAGCTTACATTTTTACAAATATTCAGCTCATTTTATATTTATACAGATATTTATCTCAATTTACGTTCATACAAATTTTACATTTATATAAAGTGTATTTTACATTTAAGTTTAATTTACATTTATACGAATATTTAGCACATTTACATTTAAACAAATCTGTACCTTAATTTATGTTTCTACAAGCAATTTAGCTAGTTTATTTACTCAAATTTTAGGTCAACATTTAAAAATAAAATAATAATAAATTTTAAATCTATTAAATAATACTTAATTCAAAGATATGGTTAGCTGTTTAAAAGCATTTAAAATATGTTTAAAATATGTAGTACCTGTAAACCTTGATGCGAGACAACATGATTTAGATTGTAAACAAGGGGGTGCATTTGGGGAGGTAAACTATGTGTAAAACCAATTCATTTATTACTTTCCTTATATAGATAATGTACAAGGAAAGTATTGTGACGGGGTCGAAAATTCGAAATCGAGTTTTCGACGGGAGAGCACGTTTCAAGCATCCCTGATCACGAATCAAACATTTTTGAAGTGATGTCTGTCTGTGTGTGTGTGTGTGTGTGTGTGTGTGTGTGTGTGTGTGTGTGTGTGTGTGTGTGAAAGTATGTGTGTGTGTGTGTCAGTGAGTCTGTGGAGACGATAACTGACGAACGAATGGATCGATTCGAATCAAATTTGGTACAAAAATCACAATCCGTAAACACTGGAAGCCTGTTGTTTTTATACGCAATCGAATGTTCAGAACCCCCCTAAATTTTCGAATGAAATTTTAAAAAAATCGTTAAAAAATCAAAACCACTAATAAAGTTACGCAAATAGACATTTCTTATGTAATTTTTTATTAGAAAACGATTGACATAAATTTTAGAACGCTAACATGAACCGTTCTCGAGATATTGTACATTTTTCAAAAAAATTATCAAAAAGTCATATAAAATAAAAAAAAATATCTCCGATTGAGAAACATGTTCACTTTTCATATGTAATACCATGCGATAAATTGAGTGACATCATTCTCGTGGATCTAGCTTGTTCCATTCATGAAAAAAGATACTTTGAATAATACTTTTGTATTTGAACGCCATTAGTCATTTATTTGCTGTAAGAATAACTTATTTCTTAGTGCATAACGCTTGGCGAGATTTTGGCAACGAATTTGGCGGAATGTCGCCAACTTGGCGACTTTTTGAAATGTTGCCAAATTAACGAAAATCTCGTCAAATGGATAATATGACGCTAAATCAATGAAAATGACGACTAATTGTCGAAAATTCAATATCTTGGAAAGAATATTAGTATCTACTATAAGAAAAATCTATTTTTTTACTATAAAAGTATAAAATTCATTACATTATATAAGGAAAGTCATGTGTTGCCCACATCAGATTTTTACCAAGTTATATGCGGTGAACAATGTTTTGTAGATTTTATCATAAGTTAGTTTTTTGCCGACGTAGAATATATCCTTCAGATACGGAAAAAAATCTTCTGTGGCATAAATAACATCTTTCTTTGTAGGTGGTTTCTCTTTTGCAGACAATTTCAAAACAGCTCAAAATATTAAAATATCGAAATTTGAACCACCTTTCAAAATAGCTCAAATCGTTAAAATATCGAAATTATAACCAAACAAAAACTTAGAATTTTTCCAAAATTCACTTATATATATATATATATATATATCCTTGTACGTTTCAAAAGAGTAAGTTTACGAGATATAAACGCATGTGCAAACTTGAAAAACAGAAAATTTTCCATCTTCTTGAAGTTGACAAACGATTCATCGAAAACTATAATGGCCTTGTAAAAACAAATTAATAATCTAGAAACTGAATTTCCCATTGAACAGTTTTGTCGCCTATTATTTACAATTATCTGTAAGGTCATAAAGTAGTTCGAGTGAAAGTTAGCAAAATGAACCAAACACTCTTTCGAGAAATACACTTTAGTTTTTTTTTAAAAATAGTGCTAAATATTAAAATCTCAAAAATAGTTTTATTATATTTATGAAAAATTGATATTTTTCAAGAAATTTTTGCGAGAAATTGATATTTTTCAATAATAGTAAAAATCGCAATTTGCACAAAAAATACTGAAAATTGAGATTTTTGCTAGATTTTATTAACCTATGTAGTGGTAATTTTTATTAGGTCATGTAGTGGTAATTTTTATTATGTTTATTACAGCAATTTTTATTAAGTTGAAAAATCGCTATTATCAACAATTTTTCTTTAAAATCGTTAATTTTAGTAATTTTATAGAAAATTCAAATGTATACTATCTCTTTATAAAAATTCAAATTGTTTGATTTTTTCTCGTAGAAATTTCATATTTTTACCAATTTTATGAAATTCTCGAATCTCAGCAACTTTTATTTCATAAAAAGTGCTATTTTTCACAAGTTACAATTAATCATTTTTCATAAGATGCGATTTTTATCAATTTCCTATAAATTTCCGATTTTCACGAAGCAAATTTTAAACATTGCTGTTTACCTAATTTAATCGCGCTTTTGTGTTTCTTCTCCCGATACCAAAATTTTTAGCAGTTTAAAAAAAACGCGATTTAAGCAAAGTATGATGAAAACCGCAATTTTTAGCAATTTTTCATATAAATCGCAATTACTAAATTTTCTTTGAAATTAAGTGTTTTTGCTATTTTCCATAGAAAGTGCAACATTTTGATTTTTTTAGGACTGTCCTGTATTATCTTCCCTGAAATACATGGTAAAGTATAGGGAAAGTATTAGAATCATGCCGAAAATCGCAACTCGAGTTTTCGACGGATCTACACGTTTCGAGACCTCTAGAATACGAAAAAACCATTTTTAGCGTGACGTCTGTGTGTGTGTCTGTCTGTGTGTCTATGCAATGTATGTATCCACTCTAACTCAAAAACTAATAGAGCGAATTCCATAAAATTTGGCAAGTAAGACTCCTGGGCATGACCCTGGTGCTGATTACTTTTTGGTACAATTCGGAAAAGAGACCACCCCTTTTTTTACGAAGTGGCCTGCAAAAATCTCATGTATCCACTCTAGCTGATATACTAATTTAACAAATTTCACAAAATTTCGTAGATAAATCACTTGTGGGATTCTCTGGTGCTGATTATATTTTGGTACGATTCGGAAAAGGATACAATTCAGACCTGCCCTTTTTACGAAATGGCCCGCAAAAATCGCCAATATCTAAAAAAAAAAACTACGTATGTTCAAATGTATCTAAATGCTTGTTTTATACATAATTCTTGACGAGGAAAAAATAAGAACAACTCTATTACTCTAGGACTAATCGTTCTCGAGATATTTGAGATTTTTTTGCATTTTTGTTATGCCGCCTTTGGAAAAATGCCCAATTATCAAATAAAAGCAGAAATTGAATTAAAAATGAAAATTTTGTGTTACTTTGAACAATTAAACTCAAATTAATGAGTTCTTAAAGAAATATAGAAAGAATGAATTTGCATCTGCAGGGAAAGTCATGTGCTGCCCACATCAGATGTTTTTAAGAACTAGTTATAGGGATATGAAGTGACGATATAGCCATTTCATTGACATTCTCTGTACATGGTAGAATCTTAGTAGACAGGAGCGTAAGATCAGATTCTTTCTTATTAATAACATCTAGTGTTCACGCACTTGATCTTTGAACTCATGGGGAATCAGTAATAATGAGTACTTTATATGTAAATTCGAAATTCGGAAACATTTCTAACTAAGAATATATCTTCATATGATATGAAATATTCATATGTGCGGCACAAGCTATTATTGAAACTATATATTTCGATTATGAATAAGTTGGACAAATGATATTATCAAGCAAATTGTGAGCTATTCATTCATAATGAAGGATTAAGAGAAATGATTAACAAACAGAAATAATTTACTTAATTAAAAAAATATCTGATGTGGGCAGCACATGACTTTCTCTGCAGACTTATATACACGTTCTCTTTATTTTAATTAAATTTAATTCACCTTCAATTAAATGTTCGTTCTCATTTGGTAACTGGACTCATTTTCAAAGGTGGAGTTGAGAAAAAACAAAAAACACTAAAATATCTGGAGAACGGCTAGTCCTAGTGTAATGGGGTTGGTCTTATTCTTTTCTTCTTAAAAAATTACGTATAAAACAAACATTTAATGGATATATTTGAGCATACGTAGTTTTTTAATTTAGGTTTTGAAGATTTTTGCAAAAAAAAGGCAGGCTGTTCTTTTCCGAATCGTACCGAAATCTAATCAGCACCAGAGAATAATACTTATCTACCAAATTTTGGGAAATTTGATCACTTAGTACTTTAGCTAGAGTGAATACATGAAATTTTTACGGACCATTCCACAAAAAAAGGCGAGTTCTGTTTTTACGAATCCTACTAAAAACTAATCAGTACCAGGGTCTCACCCAAGTGACTTACCTACAAAATTTTATGAAATTCGGTCCATTAGTTTTTGAGTTAGAGTGGATACATACCTTGCACAGACAGACACACACACAGACGTCAAGTTAAAAAGTTTTTTCGTATTCTAGAGGTCTCGAAACGTGTAGATCCGTCGAAAACTCGACTTGCGATTTTCGGCAGGATTTCAATACTTTCCCTATACATTACCATGTTGTTGTTGAAACCCAGACCGTCCGACCTACAAGAAAGGTGTAAGGTAACTGTTTGGACGGTCGGGAAGTGCCACCCAATTTAGACCGGAACCCAGTGGGGGAGGCATCCACAGGGACCGTACCCTCCTTCCCCTACCACCAACCTCTCGAAAGGACTTTCGGACCCACATGTTTAGCGTGATCGTACTCCGCATGAACACGGCGGCAGTTTTGGCAGTGGCTGGAATCGAACCCGGGCCTACCGAGTGCAACTCCAGCGCGTTAACCAATGGGCTACCGCGCCCGTATACATTACCATGTATTGCAGGGAAAGTAATAAACGCCAAAAGAAAGCTTTTAAATTGCGTCAGATATTTTTAAACATATGTTAAATGGGTGACATGGGATATATTAGCGAAATCCTTTTGAATATATTATGAAAAACTTATATTCTACTCATCTTACTGATTCTGAGAGCTATAACTAATATGTGGATCTATAAAAGTAAAACATTATGTTTTCCCTATTTCGAAAATATTATGAATGCAGGTTTTTGCTAAGTTTAAAAGTCTTCAATTTCTGAAATTTGAATCGTGTTTCAAGGTATCTTGTGCCGAAATCAATTGCTTAGTGTCAAAGTCCGATATTGGACGAATCCAGTAAACATTCCAAGTAAATATTAAACAAGATTGGATAAACATTTACTGACTACAGGTCAGTGATTCTTAAGTTTATTGGCATCTGTCCACTTCAGTTGTAAAAATCTGATGTGATCAGCACATGACATTCCCTGAAGAATCAAATTCACTATCTCTTTATTTCATAAATAATTCATTAAATTGAGTTTAATGGCACTAAATAACACGAATAATTAACTGAAATGACACTAAATTTGCACTTTTAACTCAGCTCTCGTTTTCATTTGGTAACTGGACTTATTCTCCAGACCGGCGTAGCAAAAATGTGAAAAAACTAAAATATCTCGAGAACGGCTAGTCATAGAGTAATGGGGTTCCCCCCTTTAATTTTTTCATCGTCAAAAGTTACATGTAAAATAAGCATTTAATTAAAATATTTGAGCATACGCAGTCTTTTATTTCAGATTTTGACGATTTTTGTGAGTCATTTCGCAAAAAAAAAAACAAAAAAAAACAGGTTATTTTTTTCCGAATCGTACCAAAATGTAATAAGAACCAGGATAACCCACAAGAGACTTATCTACTAAATTTTATGAAATTCGGTCTATTAGTTTTTCAGCTAGAGTGGATACAGCCAATTTTTGCAGACCATTTCGCAAAAAAAAAAACAGATTATTTTTTTCCGAATCGTACCAATATGTAATAAGAACCAGGATAACCCACAAGTGACTTATCTACCAAATTTTGTGAAATTCGGTCTATTAGTTTTTCAGCTAGAGTGGATACAGCCAATTTTTGCGGACCATTTCGCAAAAAAAAGGCAGGTTCTTTTTTTCTGAATCGTGTCAAAAACTAATTACCACCAGGATCACACACAAGTGACTTACCTATCAATTCACAGCATTTCAATTACTACCTAATCCCTTATTAATTTAAATTCATCATCCCATTTTGATACCACATATATATGAAGAACTTGAGCAACGCATAGAAGCACAGATAACAACAATAATTCAGCATACAACTGTTTCGCGGGTACGCTAGATCCCCTTCACCAGTGCAAGAGAACCCACAAACCCGAAGTCCAAAGGAGGAATGCGCGCGAAAGAAAGAAGCAGTGAGGATTATATACCCAAGGTCAGGATTAACAGAGAGCCAATCAGAATACAGAAGAAAGAAAAGTTCAGTTCGAAACGGGAAGTAACAACACAAGATAGGCGTGCAAAAAAACACAACGGGATTATCCCGACAACAGGAGTCAAGTCAGAACAAGAATAAATTTCCAGTTCTCCTTATCCTCCCTACAAAGTATATTGTACTTTTTCATATACATATGTTTTATAAAACTATAACTACCTATTGCCGGTATTCCCAAACTGGATCAAACTCCCACTGCCTGGTTTTATCCACTCCTACCCGTTCGATTGCATCTAAATCCCAGAAATGGGTCGCAAACCACCGACAAAACTACTACATGCAATAAAACATTCAATCTTCCCCATTCCTTATTTCTAAAATATCTCATTTTCAAATAGATGGCAATTCCCAAAGCTGGTCTGTAATCTTGGTAGCTCATCATGATCTTTGGTTAAGGTCAAATTCTTTAATAACTAGCGATCACGCATTTTCTTTTTACACCCAGGGGGATTCCTGATAATGAGACCTTTATTCGTAAATTCGGAGTACTCAAACATTCATAATTACGATGAACTCTTTCTGTTATAAAATATTTATGATGTATGCGGTATTGATAATCATTAAAACAGGGTTCCTGGATTAAAAATAAGCTCCGTAGTTACTGTTGAGACTCCTATAAAGGGAACTGGCTCATCCGCCATTTTGAATCTTGCTTGCACATTGGTATATTACTGCGCGATGACTCAATATTTGTGGTATAAATTTGCAATAAAATTGGAGGATATTTGGCCGTAAATTGCTTTAATAATTCCCGAAAAAGGATGCGAATATTTAGATTCACTAAAGAACAAGGAAGAAGAGATTAAAAGGATTATAAATTGTAGAATATATGAGTGTAAAAATATCGCTTCTTCGCCACAATCGGTTATAAGTGCGTCAAAACGTTCTACTGAGGTCAGAAATGTGATTTTGGCGGTAAGTAGGGCTGGTTCCCACTCCTTGTCTCCAAGACGTTTGTCACCGCGGTTCAACATAGCAGCCATGTACCAATCTGTTTTAAAAGAGCTATAATTACTGTACGTTGTAGAGAGAGATTTCCTCTTAAAGTTGGACTGTGTGGAAATGAATAAGAAATTAAAATTAGTTTTGATTAGAGTAATATAAGTTAGCAATATGCAATTATTAATGAAATTAGCAAAGAAAAGTGATGCACATGACGGAGATAGATTGTTGGGGGGTTGTTGTTGAGATCCAGACCGTCCGACATACCAGAAAGATGTAAGGTAACCGTTTTGGACGACCGGGAAGTGCCACCCAATTTAGACCGGAACCCAGTGGGGGAGGCATCCACAGGGACCGTACCCTCCATCCCCTACCACCAACCTCTCGGAAGGACTTACGGACCCACATGTTTAACGTGATCGTACTCCGCACGAACACGGCGGCAGTTGTAGCAGCGTGCAAATCCAGAGCGCAAACCACCGGGCTATCGCGTCCGAAATGTGGCAACAGCACGGTGTTCCCAGGTGGTCACCCACCCAAGTACTAACCGCGACCGATGCTGCTTGACTTCGGTGATCTAACGGGAACCGGTGTTTTCAGCACGGTAGGGCCGTTGGCCAGGTTGTTGGGGGAATATTTGCACCTCCAAAAATCTTTTCTTGAATCGTTTGCATCTTCTATTGCGCACAGTGAGATCTTAATTAAAGAAAATCTTAAAACCGATGCATAATGGCAGGATTAGACATTATGTATGCATAATGAGTACGAAATGCATTTCTTTTCCGTTACTGAGAACATTTTAAATAATGTAGGTGTTCACATATTCGCTAGTGTTTACAATTTTGCCACACATCATGAAGGAAGAAAAATAATCACTAAAATTTCCAATCTATGGAGAAGAGGAGCTTTAGTTCACAGCTTGCCAGCAAAAAATTGCAACGTACTAGTGAACAAAAGCCATTTTTGATGTACATAACGTAGTCTTATCTTTTACTCTATTAAGTACATTCAATAAATTATTAATAATGTATTTTAACATTAATTTTAATATATCACTGCTGCTATGTCATTTGCTGAATTTAAAACAGTGCTTAGTTTTTTTTTATTGTCTCTGTAATTATTTATTTTCCGTAAACAAATAATGCTGCTTTGCTTACAACGTTGCTATTGGATGGAATTATGTGGTTGGTTGACGTTGAATTTCCAATAACACCAAGAAAAGCGATCACACTGCAGGTACATGCACTGCTGCTACTATTACACCAAATTAAAACTTTATTTCGAGAATAGTATGTGTATTTATCACCGTAAGATTCAACCACTTAAAAAAACGCAAAAAGCCATCAATGTCAAATGGGATAAAAAAAATATGTTTCCATATGCTCCCTCCAACGGTGGAGACAATTATTTCATTTTTCTGACGAATATATTGGTTAAACGTTTTCAGAGAGTCATTTGTGCAATTTCTCCACATCTTATATAAGTTCTGAATACCGCGTATGAAAATTTCTCCTGTTGTAATATTCATTATTTTTACAGTTGAATTCATTATGTTTACCAGACAAGTTAAAATTCATTTTACGTATCAATTTATTCCAGGCGTCTGGTAATAACATACATTGTTTAAGACATTTAAAAAACTCACAAAGTGGATATTTTTAAAAATTATAAAATTTTGGATGCGCTAAATTGGCGAAATCGAGCACACTTACCTTACATGACTATAGAATTTTCTAAGGCCAGTTTTTTCTCTTAAAAGAGAATTAAATGAACTTCCTATTGATATATCAGTATTTTATGGGTTCTTGTGTGTGCAACTAAAAAAAAGAATATTTATTGGTATGACGTGCTGAAGAGATTATATTTATAAATATTAAAATATCTTGTAAATACTTAAATAATTGTCTTAATTAAACACGTAATTTTAAAGAAAACACACTTTAAAACATATATTTTATTAACACTTTACAACAAAGTTGAAAAGTGTTTATGACTTTGTTCATTCTGTCTGTCTGTTTGTCTGGCTGTCCGTTAGCACGATAACTGCCGTAAAAATGACTTAATCAAAATGAAATTTTAGTATGTTGTTTAGACGGTCTATAGCACCTATGGGAATATAAATGAATAAAATCACCCAATAAGTTTTGGATTGAACCCGGATTGAAAAAATGAAATACATTGAGTCTTATGGGACCTAATTTTTCAAATATTTTTAAGCGAATTTAAAATTCACAAATTGCTTCGAAAATTTTAGGTAATAATCAAATTGTTCCATAAAATATATAAAAAAAATTCAGCAAAATATATTCCGTAGTTTTTTAAATACAAATTAAAATAATAATAACACCTCTTATAATATGAAGCGATCACGTGACCATGATATGAAAAGATCACGTGACCCACTTCAAAATGATATATGGCATCCATCTAGTCTCAAAATCGTGATTTTTAAAGTTCTTTTTAATCATATTGAGTGCTGTATCCGTCCTAAAACCGCTTTATTTTTGCTTAAATTCTGTGCATCTACATACTGAAACAACACAATTACAATATATTTGAGTTTAAATGCTCATCCAAATTTGATTATTTCTACATCGAAGTCTATTTTTCACCTATGTAAAATGTAAACAGCAAAATATGTAGAATGAGTTGTATTAGAATTGCTGTATTTCTTTAACACAAAATAATTTAGTTCATGGAGTCTGCATAGCTGATATGAATGAAATATTCATTGGTTTTACAAAGAGAAGGACGATTTTTTTCGATGAAGTTTTACGCATAGAGTTTAATTACTTGTAGCTCCATGGTCTTAATTTTTAAATAAAATAAATTATTATAGTATTCTGATGAATGACATGAATGGGAAATTATTTATGAATGAAATGCTGCTTTTATAGAGAGAGCCAGGCGTGTTATTTTTTCTATGACGTCATTTGAATGAATTTCAGTTGTTTTCGATGAAGTTTTCAAATATAATAAATTATCGTAGTTTTATAATAATTCTAAAATTATTACCGAGGAATGTATCACATTTTAGAGATGTTGAAACCAGGCAATTTATATTTCAATGCCGTCATTTGAATGAAGTTCATTTTTTTCGATGAAGGTTTAAGTTTACAAATATAATAAATTAATGTAGTATTGTGATAAGTTTTAAAATATTACCTAGGAATGTATTGCATTTTTGACATGTTTAAATAAAATTTCATTTAAGTTGGAATGTGTTTCATAATCAATGCTTTAAGCATGATTGATCTTTCTTGTTTATATGAGTTTTATTTATATTTTTCATATATTCCTTACTTAATTATTTGTTAAATTGATTTCTTTGCAACTGTTTAATTGGAGAGGGTGGCATAAACATGATTCTAATTTAAATTCGGCAAAATCAGAAATTGTGTCATAATCTCTTGCACTGATAAAACTATCCAGAAACTGCAACGAATTTCCTAGATTTTTGCAGCAAATAATCCAGTTCAAGATAAATGCTATTTTTTGTGGAAATAAAATATATGCCAATATATTTTATAATGGGAAGATTTAGTATATCTGTATATTTGGTATCCGAATCACTGCATTAAATGTGTGTTAAAGTTTAGTAAATTTATGTTTTATAAAGGAAAGACTTAGTATAATTATTTACTAGATATTTCAATTATTATATGAAATAATTTTCCATTACTACTGGAGCACTTCATCTGAAAGAGTGCCAGTGAACATCATACACTGGATTCGAATTGCAATAGCACGCATGTGAGATCGGAGATTAAACAATATCGATCTCATACGCATGTTATCACCGATCGGATCTGAAATCGCACAAAGCTCAAGAGTGGATTAAACTACAAGGCACACATGCTTCTTTGCTCCAGAAAGAAACATTAAATTTATTGTGGTAAGATTTGAGTCGATATAAAAACTGTTGCAGAAATATGAGAATCTACATATTTGTAAGGATTATTTACTTCAGAGACCTGCATTACATTATATACCTCCTAGAAATCGTTAAGGGCTACTGTAACATTTTTGTGTTAGTGATTCTGAATTTGCATTGATTCTGAAAACGCACAAAGCTCAAGAGTGGATTAAACTACATGGCACACGTGCTTCTTTGCTCCAGAACGAAACATTAAATTTATTGTGGCAAGACTTCAGTCGATATAAAAACTGTTGCAGAAATATGAGAATCTACATATTTGCAGGGATTATTTACTTCATTACATTATATACCTCCTAGAAATCGTTAAGGGCTACTGTAACATTTTTTGTGTTATTGATTTTGTATTTGCATTGATTCTGACATATCATAGGAGTCTCCAAAATCTACTATCTCATCAAAGAGATTACTCAACCCACTTACATGAATAATTGTTACTTTTTAGTACAATTAACGATTTAGTTCAATTACTGTACCAGCAGTAATTGTTTCTTAGAATAATTTAATAATAAATGTGATTAATGAGAAAAAGATATATATTTGTAGTACTTTTAGTATCAGAAATATATGCAAGGATGATATTATAGTATTAACGTCCATTCTTAATTTCGATTTATTTTAAATATTTTGTTATTTTTAAAGCAAAACTGAACTAAAGTGGCCCACATACAAAAGTTCAGTACAAATCCTCTCCAAGATGACATTTCTTTTATGACTTTGCTCAGTAACTACGTGTTCTCACTGCAGATACCACCATTCGTGAACTGGTTACGCGATCTTCAGTTGTCTTCAGCACGGAATAGCTGATACATCCAATGGTGACAGGAAAACTTTCATCTCTGGTGGAATTTGATGTCATACTTTCTTTTGAACCCAGATCGTCCAATTTTCCCAATGATGTAAGATATCTATTTGGAAGGCCAAAGAGTTCATCCAACCCAATTTAGACAGGAACCAAATGAGGACAACATCCACAGGAGCCGTACTATTCTTCCCCTGCCACCTACCTCTCTGGAGGGCTTTCGGACTCACAACTGTAACGTTTTCGTACTCCGCGTACTCGTTGATAGTTCACGCAGTGCAGGGAATCGAACTGATATATATCTCTTTCAAGTCAAATCTGTTTTTGAACGGTGTTTTTGACTACATCTAAATCCAATGAACTAACTCATCATTATCAGCTTACCTCCCATGTCAACTGCGTTGAAGTTTAAACAGACGAGGTTCTCGTCTTCTACCAAATCATTGCAGATCCTCAGGCTTTTAAAATACTCCCAAATGAGGAGTTTCGGAGAAAAATATCTCCAAAACTCGAGATAAGCGATTTCTTCACCATTCTTTACGATAATTATTTGAAGTTATAAAAAAAATCATTCAAATAAGGTAACCATACTCTAGGTTTAGGAAATAAAGTACTATGTGACTAAATTTTGTGTAAATATGACAAGCGTATCCAGATCCAGAAATATTTAGAACGTACTTTGAAAACCATTATTAGAAGCATGGCTGCTGTCTGACTTTTTAGTTCGCTCTATTTTTCTGTACCAGTAGCGCGTTCGTCAGATGAAGCTGATAGAACAGCGCTTTACTCTTCCTCATCTAACGTTATCGGTGATTGAGTTATTAGAATTTGGGGAATTTTTCAGTACATTTAATCGCGAAATACATCAAATATTCGATATCAAATTTTTAATACTGTTATAATTCTTTCCGTATACTTTTTCCGCAGCAATAGATTTACGCGCACCCAATGAGCGTCTGTTTTAAATGATGAAACATTTGAGCTTGTAAGGAAAACTACCTGTTGTTGTTGAGACCCAGACCATCCAACCTACCAGAAAGGTGCAAGGTAACTGGTAAAGAAACCCGTGTAATAACATTTAATAACTGAATTATAATTTACTTAATTTATAATTTACATCATACGTGATTTGTGTTTGGTTCTTTTGTCATGAGTTTGTACCAGATGCGAAGACTCTCATCAGTCCTGAACAAAACTCGTTCGAACACAGTCACAGGCATTAAGATATGTACCTGGAAGCATTGCTCTCTCTAAAAATAACTCGGATGCAACACATTTTCGTGCTTCCAGTTAGAGTACAAGAGGACCACTTTATTGGTCTTCTTCATGCAGCATACACGTCAGCAACTCGTCTAAGCATTGATATGACGTTTACACGACGAGCGTTTTATCGAAAGTTGGTTGATGCTTCTTGAACACTATTCAGCTGATTTTTATTTGAGGTTTGCATTTTCGCACCCTTGTGTTATTCACACGCCTCACGTTCTCGACTGGATTGATATCAGACACTTCCTCTCTCACTTTGGAACCCAGTCCAAGAATTGGACCCGATATTGGTAAATCCAAGCAGTGTTGTGCAGTATACGGTTTGGCGAGATCTTGCTGTAAGAACGCATCGTCCTGTAGTGCATGGTGTATACTGTATATCATTGGATGCGCGTACATACAGGGTGAGTCAGAACTCTTGAGCCAACTTTAAGGGGTGATAAATCACATCTAAGCAAGCAATTTTTGTCATACAAAGCAGGGTCGTAACGTAAGAGGTGAACCGCTGGTGGTTTCTCATGAAATAAGGAAATGATGACTTTCTTGTGTAAAGAAGAAACACAAAAATGACAGAGTAGGAACGAAGTACGTTTCACTGACAAAAATTTCAGAATGTATGGACAAAGTTACAGAAACTACTTAAAAGTGCGACCACCAGCAGTAATGCAGGCTTCCACCTACGACGTAGCGAGCGGCGCACGTTAGCAAAAACACCCGCCATATCTTGGACAACACCGGCAGCAACAGCAATCCTAGCAACAAGATCCTCGTCGGAGTCGATGGGGCTATCGTAGATGAGACTTTTCATATAACCCCATACGAAAAAGTCGAGCCAGGAGAGATCAACCGATCATGCCGGCCAAACTATGGGACCACCCCGACCAATCCATTGCCCTGGGAATGTAGCATTTAAGGTGTGCCGCACATCCCCTCTGAAATGGGGTGGTGCACCGTCGTGTTGGAACCACATACATACTTTAATGTTGACAGGAACATGATGCAGAAACTGTGGCAATACCTCCTGTAAAATTAGGAGATAAGTTCTGCCGTCCTCTAGCGGTTCACCTCTTGCGTTATAACCCTGCTTTGTATGACAAAAATCGCTTATTTATATGTGATTTATCACCCCTTAAAGTTTGGACCGAGAGCTCTGACTCACCCTATATATTGTCAAAGGAGAGGTACATTATTATATAGTGTAAGTCATGAAGGAGAATTCGTTGAGGCAAAGAATTTAGGCCAGTTGATTTGTGTTGAAAAATTACGAGTCCTCTCTCCCTTCAGAGTCCAAATAGCTCAGTATTTAACATTCTTGTCTCAAGATTCAGAGGTTGATGGTTTTATCCCCTTCCTCAGTATGACACCATACACTTTAAGCGGCATTTTAAACATAAATGATAACCTAAAGATGATGCAAATCAACCCATTTATCTTGCATATTCATTCCGGCTACTAATCAATGCAGCTGAATAAGCTCGAATGCTTACACCGAATATTATTCCTCACTTACGTATATATGAAATACTTCTAAAACCATTCACCTTATCTCGCATGTTTCTAAAAATAGCCTTAATGCTGTGAATCGATAGCATCAAGACTAACTCATTACGCATCAAGGTAAAATGTGGTTCTGTAACAGAACACCAATCAATTAGAGAAAATTGTGTCGCGAAGATATTTATTTATTTGAAAGAACTCAAAAATATCTCGTGGTTGTCGATTATTTTTAAAAATAAAAGAAATTATTTTAATTTAACAAAAGATGGTTACAGTTTTTAACACTTTACAACAAAGTTGAAAAGTGTTTATGACTTTGTTCATTCATTCTGTCTGTCTGCCCGTTAGCACGATAACTGCCGTAAAAATGACTTAATCAAAATGAAGTTTCAGTATGTTGTTCAAACGGTATGTAGGACCTATGGAAATATAAATGAATAATATCACCCAATTAGTTTTGGATTGAACCCGGGTTGAAAAAATGAAATACATTGAACCCTATGGGACCTAATTTTTCAAACATTTTTTAAGCGGATTTAAAATTCACAAATTGCCTCGAAAATTTTAGTTAATATTCAAATTGCTCCATAAAATATATAAAAAAAAATTCAGCGAAATATATTCAGTAGTTTTTTAAATAAAAATTCAAATAATAATTACACCTCTTATATGAAACGATCACGTGACCACGATATGAAAAGATCACATGACCCACTTCAAAATGATATATGACATCCATCTTGTTTCAAAATCGTGATTTTTTAAATTCTTTTCAATTCATATTGAGTGTTCTATCCGTCCTAAAACTACTTTATTTTTGCTTAAATTCTGTGCATCTACATACTGAAACAACGCAAATACAATATATTTGAGTTTAAATGATTATCCAAATTTGATTATTTCTACAACGAAGCCTATTTTTCACTTATGTAAAATATAAACAGCAAAATATGTAGAATGAGTTGCATTAGAATTGCTGTATTTCTTTAACACAAAATAATTTAGCCCATGGAGTCTGCATGGCTGATATGAATGAAATATTAATTGATTTTATAAAGAGAAGGACGATTTTTTTCGATGAAGTTTTAAGCATAGAGTTTAATTACTTGTAGCTCCATGGTCTTAATTTTTAAATAAAATAAATTATTATAGCATTGTGATGAATGAAATGAATGGGAGAAAGTTATGAATGAAATGCTGTTTTTATAGAGAGATCCAGGCGTGTTATTTTTTCTATGACGTCATTTGAATTAATTTCAGTTTTTTTCGATGAAGCTTTCAATTATAATAAATTATCGTAGTATTACGATAGTTTTAAAAATATTACTGTGGAATGTATCGCATTTTAGAGATATTTAAACCAGGCAATTTATATTTCAATCCCGTCATTTAAATGAAGTTCATTTATTTCAATGAAGGTATTTTCAAATATAATAAATTAATGTAGTATTTTGATAAGTTTTAAAATATTACCGAGGAATGTATTGCATTTTAGACTTTTTTAAATAAAATTGCATTGAAGTTGGAAAGTGTTTCATAATCAATGCTTTAAGCATGATTGATCTTTCTTGTTAATTTAAATATTATGCATCTTGCTCGGGGTGAATTAGGGTTGTAAGATGGTATCATTTTGGTCCTTTTATGCTTATAACCTCCCTACTATTTATACAAGTAAAACAAAATGGGTCTTTAATTGATCCTCCAGACAGTCAGTCCGATATTTGCAACAACCACGTTTAACGTTTTGTGGCATGACTTCGAAACTTCCCCTAAAATGTTTCAAGAGGCCATGAAGGAAATGGGTTTAGGGTTTTTGAGCATGCAACAAAAGTACATCAAAGTTTGTCTAAAAAAGTCTTAATGAAGGCGCCCATTCTCCGGCAGTATGGTTTCATCTGTACAGTATGGGTAAAATATACGTGGTTCCCAGAATAATCCTTAATCACCTCATAATAACTTTATAAGAAAAGATCCATGTTAGGTCAATCTATAGTAAAATGAATATGCCCAATCGCATAAAATGATTGAAGCGCCCCTAACGGTGAATTTAAGAGGTTAGAAACACGAATCCGGCAATAAAGTGAGATAGAAGAAAAATGCCAAATACGAATTAGTAGAAGATTGTCTAACTAGTAGGAAACGATATCAGGAACGCACGAAATGTGTATATGAAGCAATATATACCCGTCAAGAAGTCGTATCACCAAGGACTTATCACGGGGACACCCCCGATGTTTGTCAGAGTACGCGAAAATATTTTTTCTCGAATTAAATTGAATATTATAACTGAAGAGGGGAGTGTTTGGAAAAATTTTTGCACTGGATTCCTGCGCATTAAGTGTCATTTATTTTAGCATTCCTGAATATTACAGAAACTTGCTAATAACTATATTGTGTCAAGTAAATACATACTTTGACAGTTTAATTATCAATTCTTACTCATTAGATAATTTCCTATGACTTTGTTATTTGCTTATTTTTATCTGTCTCGCTTCGTTTCAGAGGTCTTTGCTCTATTTTTAACACTTTACAACAAAGTTGAAATGTGTTTATGACTTTGTTCATTCTATCTGTCTGTCTGTCCGTTAGCACGATGAGTTCCGTAAAAATGAATGTATTAAAATGAAATTTTAGTATGTTGTTCAGACGTTCTGTGGGACCTATGGGAATATAAATGAATAATATCACCCAATTAGTTTTGGATAGAACCCGGGTTGAAAAAATGATATACATTGAACCCTATGGGACTTAATTTTTCAAACATTTTTTAAGCGGATTTAAAATTCATGACTTACTTCAAAAATTTGAGGGAATATTCAAATTATCCCATAAAGTATATGAATAAATTTTAGCAAAATATATTCAGTAGTTTTTTAAATAAAAATTAAAATAATAATTACACCTTTTATATGAAGCGATCGTGTGAGCACTATATGAAGAGATCCCATGACCACTATATGAAGAGATCACGTGACCCACTTCAAATTAAAATATGGCATCCATCTTATGTTAAAATCGTGATTTTTAAAGCTCTTTCTAATTCATATTTAGTGTTGTATCAGTCCTAAAACAGCTCTATTTTTGCTTAAATTCTGTGCATCTACATACTGAAATAACGCAATTACAATATATTTGAGTTTAAAGGATCATCCAAATTTGATTATTTTTACAACGAAGCCTATTTTTCACTTACGGAAAATGTAAATACCAAAAGATGTTGAATGAGTTGTACAAGAATTGCTGCATTTCTTTAATGCAAAATTATTTAGCTCACGGAGTCTGCAATATAGCTGATATGAATATATCAATTGATTTTACAGAGAGAAGGACGATTTTTTCCCATGAAATTTTAAGCATAGAGTTTAATTACTTTCATCTCCATGGTTTTATGTTTTTAAATAAAATAAATTATTATAGTATTGTGATGAATGACATGAATGGGGAATGTTTATGAATGAAGTGCTGCTTTTATAGCCAGGGTTGTTATATTTCGATGACGTCATTTCATTTGTTTTTTATGAAGTTTTCAAATATAATAAATCATTGTAGTATTATGATTATGTTAAAAACATTACCGATGAGCCAGGCGATTTATATTTAATCGACGTTATTTGAATGAAGTTCATTTTTTTCGATGAACTTTTAAGTTTTCATATATAATAAATTAATGTACGTAGTATTGTGATAATTTTTAAAATATTACCGAGGGATGTATCGCATTTTAGAGATGTTTAAATGAAATTGTATTGAAGATGGAAAGTTTTTCATAATCAATGCTTTATGCATGATTGATCTTAATTTTACGATAAGGATCGTTGGAATCATTTTTATCTGATCGGGAATTGTATAGATCTAACGTGTGTAGATCTAATAGTAATTGTATGTAGTAATTGCATGTGTAGTAATTGCATCTGTAGTAATTGTATAGATCTAATATGTAGATCTAACGTGTACTCCCATGTACTTTTATGTAACAAAGTTATTTGAGTAAGTGAGACCTTTCCTGGGAGCCTAGACTATCTAACCTTCACTTGAATTGATTCGTGATAAAATAATTTGAGCATGTCGAGTATATTGCAGGATCAAAACATTTTATTTTAGACGCGGAGATATATACAAATATCTACCTGAAAGTGTTTAATCCCTTATTTGAATTCCATGTGGCTTAAAACGTTATAAAGTCAACCCTCCTGTAACTCGGTACTATCATAATGCGATTTCCATATAACGCGGGGGAAAATTTGCTTCATCCCTCTCATAACGCGGTACTCATAAAACGCGGTTTCCATTCAACGCGGTAGTCTTATTGCGTGAATCAAAATTCCGTGGTTGTCTCTTGGTATGCCCTTAAGTCGACATCTTTTTGCTCTCGTTCTCGGGTAACAGGCTGTGGTTTCCTCGGTGGGTGGGGGAGGGGGTAACCCCGCCTTTACTTCTTTTTGGCGCTTATTGGTCACTCCTTTACCTAATGGCATCATTCCACATTTAGCAAGGCCTAGCTCAGCCCCTCTGGTATGTCACCCTTAAATTTATAGTCTTCTGACCTTTAGGTTCAGGTCGTAATAAACATTGGTGCCAGCCAGACTACAAACTTTGTCTGCCGTTTCGGCTACCATAAATTCCACACATAAAAGTGTCTCATCAAGTGTGAGAACTATTTCTGGTCTCACACTTATGACGCGGTTCCTCTATAATACACGCAATTAGCTTAAGCAGTCTCCCTAGAGCATGTATTTTTCTATTACATTTCTGCGGTTGAAATTGATGGGGAATTCCTCTATTTTTTTTCATCCACGTACAACACCATTTTTAACACTTTACAACATAGTTGAAAAGTGTTTATGACTTTGTTCATTCTGCCTGTCTGTCAGTTAGCACGATAACTGCCGTAAAAATGACTTTATCAAAATGAAATTTCAGTATGTTATTCAGATGGTCTGTGGGACCTATGGAAATATAAATGAATAATATCATCCAATTAATTTTGGATTGAACCCAGATTGAAAAAATGAAATACATTGAACCCTATGGGACCTTTTTCAAACACTTTTTAAGCGAATTTAAAATTCACAAATTGCTTCGAAAGTTTTAGGAGATATTCATGTTATCCCAAAAATATATAAAAAAATTTCAGCAAAATACATTTTCAGTAGTTTTTTAAATAAAAATTAAAATAATAATTACACCTTTTATATGAAGAGATCACGTGACCATTATATGAAAAGATCATGTGACCCACTTCAAAATAAAATATGGCATCCATCTTGTGTCAAAATCCTAAATTTTAAAGTTGTTTTTAATTCATATTTAGTGTTGTATCCGTCCTAAAACCGCTTTATTTTTGGTTAAATGTTGTGCATCTACATACTGAAACAACGCAACTACAATATATTTGAGTTTAAATGATCATCCAACATTGATTATTTCTACAACGGAGCCTAATTTGTACTTATGGAGAATGTAAATACCAAAAGATGTAGAATGAGTTGTATAAGAATTACTGAGTTTCTTTAACGCAAAATTATTTAGTTCATGGAGTCTGCAATATAGCTGATATGAATGAAATATTCATTGATTTTACACGATTTTTTTCGATGAAGTTTTAAGCATAGGGTTTAATTACTTGTACCTCCATGGTCTTAAATTATTAAATAAAATAAATTATTATAGTATTGTGATGTATGAAATGAATGGAAAAAGGTTTATGGATGAAATACTGCTTTTATAAAGAGAGCCAGGCGTGTTATTTTTTCTACGACGTCATTTGAATAAGTCTCATTTGTTTTCGATGAAGTTTTTAAATATAATAAATTATTGTAGTATTCTGATAATTTAAAATATATTGCCGAGGAATGTATCGCATTTTAGAGATGTTTAAACCAGGCAATTTATATTTCAATGCCGTCATTTGAATGAAGTTCATTTTTTTCGATGAAGTTTTAAGTTTTCAAATATAATAAATTAATGTAGTATTGTGATAATTTTAAAAATATTACCGAGGAATGCATCGCATTTTAGAGATGTTTAAATAAAATTGCATTGAAGTTGGAAAGTGTTTCACAATTAATGCTTTATGCATGATTGATCTTTCCTGTTCACTTTGTTATCAGGGAAATCCCCGGTAAAAAAAATTAATGCATTCATCTCAAAAGATTGGTAGACGGAAATATGGATAAAGAATGGGTTGCAATTTCAATTTAAATGATGTGAAAAGAAGACTGGATTTGGGTAAATAATTAGAAAATTACTTTATTGAAAAAATATACTTCAACAGTGCGAAGTGTAAAGTTTGAAAGAGAAATAGAGAATTGCTTAGTTCCTTATAGACAGATTTTGGTAGAGTTCTAAAATAAAACTACATTTGGAAATGAAGATATGCAAAGTGAAGAGGACATTAAAAGAAAAAGAATTATACCTCTAATATTTGACAGCGATAATGAGTGCTAATAGGATTTTTGTTAGACAAAGTTATTAAGTTTATATTTCACATTGTTTTTACAATTTTCTTATATGAAGTCTTAATAAAAATAATTCGAAATATGTAAATATATATATATATTGCCTATTGTATCTATAAACTTATATTTCATAACCGTATTTATCATAACATGGTGCTCTAAAAATGCAGTTTTATATAACGTAGAACGAATTAGCCGGATTTATACATTCTGAGTTTCACTTAATGTGGTTTCCATATAACGCGATACGAATTATTCTGATTTGTACTAATTCTGAGTTTCTTATAACGCGATTTCCATACAACACGGTATGATGTTTCCATACAACACAGTACGAATTAATCTGATTTGCACTAATCTGAGTTTCTTATAACGTAGTTTCCATATAACGCGGTACGAATTAATCGCGTGATAGGAGGGTTAGCTGCATTATGTAAAAACTCGATTCTCAACGATTGATTGATAGTTATCTCTCTTGATTGATAGTTATATACCATACTGTATAGATTTATAATTCATTATATTTTTGTATTAAATAAAAGTGATTATTTTAGAAGAAATTATATTATTTCCGAAAAAATATGGATAAATTATTTACACGACTTTGCCGTGCATTCATATATTATAACTGTACGCCAATTGTTAATACAGTTAGTATGAGAGTAAAAAGTGTATGTTTTTATGGGTTGTCGTCTACAACACATTCGTTTTAAATTTCTCGTAATTTTTGAAACAATATACTCGTATATAATATATGTAATAGCAAGTACTTCAATAGGGATGGTTCTTCAGGGATGAGCAAGTTCTTAGATAAAAAGAACTACATAAAATATTATTTCTGTATTTCTGAACGTTCAAGAATCCTAGAAAATAATATTTAAAAATTGAATTTTAAAAAAATCTGATATGGGCAGTACATGGTTTTCCTTATGTAAAGCAATGAATTTATTACTTTTACAGCAAAAAAAAGAAGCTATTCTTAGAGTAGATATTTATATTCTTTCAAAGATATTGAATTTTCGTCAATTAGTCGTCATTTTCATTGATTTAGCATCATTTTTATCCATTTGGCGAGTTTTTCGTTAATTTGGCAACATTTAAAAAGGTCGCCAAGTTGTCGCCATTCCGCCAAATTCGTCACCAAAATCTCGCCAAGCGTTATGGGCGGAGAAATAAGTTATTCTTATAGCAGATACTAGCAGCATACCCGTTCTTCGTACGGAGTTTATAATATAAAGAAACTTGAAATTCATAATCATGCCCAAATTCTTATAGTATACTAAATGACATGTTTAATCAAAATATTCTGTTAAAATATTTAATATAATGCTCCTAAAAAGAAGTTTAAGAATCTCTGTTATCGCTATATAAAATTATCTTCATGGACATATCTGAAGAATAAAATATCTTGGACCCCTTATGTAAGCAAATATAAAAAAAAATATGGAATTGAATCAATATATGCAAAATAAAAGCGTTAAAATTGTATGGGACCCGTACTAATTATATACGCGAATATTAGAAAATATAACCTGTATTAGTAGATTACATGTATAAATTGAAAATACCAATAAACCCGTAATCTTTAAATCTGAAGACAGTCATTTATTCCAATATATGTCAAAATTAAAGTGCTAAAATTATATGGGAAGATATACACGTACTACTTATAATGTCCGATTATTAGTAGAAGATTACCCGTTTTGCAATATGAGTCACAAATGTTTTTTGGTAAAATACAACAGACGACGTAATAAATTGAATATATAATTAATCCCCTTAATCTTCATACCAGAAGACTGTACTTGATTCCAATATATATGCCAATATATGTCAAAATATATGCCAATATACCTGTACTACTTATATTCTCGTAGGTTAGAAGATATACCCGTGCATTCCTAGAAGATTACTCGTACAACGTACAATATGCGTGTGTCAGCAATTTTTGCCGCAATAAAACAATGGCGTAATAACTTAAAAATATCAATAATCCCTGAATCAATAATTCCGGAAAATATCAATAATAATAATGTTTAAACCTGAAGAGTATAATTGATATTATCCAGTCCAAAATGAAATGGCAATGAAATTTATTTTATATACATATCTTCATTATTCAAATCGGAAAGGATTTAATAAAAATCGTCAGCCGCATAAACACATTGGATTTAAATCCGTTGCTAAGCGACATGATATCATTTGCTTCAAATAAATTGGTAGAAAAAATATCGTCTAAATAGTTATATTTCTATGGAACATTTGGCGACAGTTTCGTCAAATTAGCGACATTTTAAAAAATCGCCAAATTTATCGCCAAGTGGGACTGTAGAACTGGCAGTTCCACTTTGCGACAAATTGACGAAATATCATCACAATACTATCCCCTAACAAAAAACAATTAATATCATTTATGTAGCGCAATTTTATCAATTTCAAGATATTTTTATAGATTTGAAAACATTTTTATCAATTTGGTGACATTTTAAAAATTCGCTAAATGTATTACTAAGTAGGATGGTTGGTCTGACAGATAAATGCTAACCAAACATCATTTCAGTACTCTCTTCTAACAAAACAAAAAAAAATTTCATTGATATGTAGAAGACCCAAGCCACACGACCAACCCGAAGGTTTATGGCAGCTGTTTGTGTGTCGTTTATATCAATTTGGCGACATTTCCGTCAATTTGGCAAAGTTTAAGAAAAGTTGTCAAATTAGCGATATCCCTCCAAATTCGTAGCTTTGAATTTGCAGATCTGAATGAAACATTCTTATCCCGTTTCAATATACTAAATGAAAACACTACAATTGTATCAGAAGATATACCCGCTCTACTCTTTTTCTGTTTCAACAATCGGCTATATGAATTTATTGGCTAAACACAATATATGAGTTTAGTAGCTAAATACGATATAAGCTTGAAAACTCTTTGCCAAAATAAATGAAATTGATGTACGCAGTCAGCAATTAATATAATTAAAAGAAAAATCAAACCCTCCATTCATAAGATATACTTTTATATCCATTTATCCATTTATTTATTATTTAAATCGAAAAAAAATAATAAAAACATTAACAAACACATTTAATTTAATCCGTTATTCGTACGGAGTGTATAATTTAAAGAAACTTATAGTTCGCCATCATGTGCAAATTCTGTTAAAATATTAAATTTATTGCTCCTAAAGAGAAGTTTAAGAATATATGTTCTCACTATGCAAAATTATCTTCACGATCAGATCTGAAGAATAAAACATCCTGCCCCCTTTTGTAAGCAAATTTACAGAAGAAAAAATAGGAATTGAATGAATATATGCAACCCTGTACTAATTATATTGTCGCAAATCAGAAAATATGCCAATGTGTTAGTAGAAGATTACCCGTATTACAATATGCGTCTCAAAAATATTTGCCAAAATAAAAGAGAAGATGTAATAAATTGAAAACATCAATAATATCCGTACTCTTTATACCAGAAGGTCGTAATTGATTCCAATATATGCCAATATATTTCAAAACATATGTCAATGTACCTGTACTACTTATATTCTCGTAGATTAAAAGATATACACGTGTATTTGTAGAAGATTCATACAACATACAATATATGAGTTTAAACAATTTTTGTCATAATAAAATAATTGCATAATAACTTGAAAATATCAGTAATCCTTGAATCAATAATCCCCGAAAATATAAATAATAATAATTTTTAAACCTGAAGACCGTAATTGATATTATCCAGTCAAAAATGCTATAAGAAAAATCAAATCGTTCTTTTCTAAAATATATTTTTATATCCATTTATTTATTATTCAAATCGAAAAAATAATTATTAAAATTAACAGACAGATTTAATTTAATTGCGTTTCTGAGTAACATGATATAAGATAGAATCTTATAACATGGTAAATATGTCATGTCTTATAACATAAACTGCGAAATTAAATAACGATTTTGATTTCTCTATACTTCTCATTGTTCCGTAAAAGCTTGATTTAAATTAACCATGAACCATGGAGATAGATTTCCCCTTTAAATCATGTTTCAAACAATACATGTTTTCAGAAAGTGACTAATTAACGCAAACAATCTCCCATCAAACTCAGAGATTAAATTTTAATTCACTTTCAAACGATTTTCAAGCTTTTCGTTTGGATAAACCACGGAGTTAGGGAGTAGAACTCCTAGGAAAAAGTTTCGTTTTTCATTAATATCTCGACAACCCCAGGTCTTAGAAACTCGAAACTTGGACAAAATTTATGGGGGGATATTTCAAGGCTATCCACCAAATTTCATTAAATTCGGTTCAGCCGTTTTTCCGTGATGATGAGACAAACGAAAATTTCGTTTTTTACTAATATCTCAAGAACCACTGGTCGTAAAAACTCAAAACACGGATATAATTTTAAGTGGGGCTATTTCTGGGCTACCCACAAAATTTCAGCAAATTCGGTTCAGCCGTTCTCCCGTGATGATGGGACAAACAGACAGACAGACAGACAGACAGACAGACAGACAGACAGACAGACAGATTTTCATTTTTATTTATATAGACTAGCAGCATACCCGTTCTTCGTACGGAGTATATAATATAAAGAAACTTGAAATTCATAATCATGCCCAAATTCTTATAGTATACTAAATGACATGTTTAATCAAAATATTCTGTTAAAATATTTAATATAATGCTCCTAAAAAGAAGTTTAAGAATCTCTGTTCTTGCTATATAAAATTATCTTCATGGACATATCTGAAGAATAAAACATCTTGGACCCCTTATGTAAGCAAATATAAAAAAAAATATGGAATTGAATCAATATATGCAAAATAAAAGCGTTAAAATTGTATGGGACCCGTACTAATTACATACGCGAATATTAGAAAATATAACCTGTATTAGTAGATTACATGTATAAATTGAAAATACCAATAAACCCGTAATCTTTAAATCTGAAGACAGTCATTTATTCCAAAATATGTCAAAATTAAAGTGCTAAAATTATATGGGAAGATATACACGTACTACTTATAATGTCCGATTATTAGTAGAAGATTACCCGTTTTGCAATATGAGTCACAAATGTTTTTTGGTAAAATACAACAGACGACGTAATATAAATCTATATAAATAAAAATGAAAATCTGTCTGTCTGTCTGTCTGTCTGTCTGTTTGTCACACCATCACGGGAGAACGGCTGAACCGAATTTGATGAAATTTTGTGGGTAGCCCAGAAATAGCCCCACTTAAAATTATATCCGTGTTTTGAGTTTCTAAGACCAGTGGTTCTCGAGATATTAGTAAAAAACGAAATTTTCGTTTGTCTCATCGTCACGGAAAAACGGCTGAACCGAATTTAATGAAATTTGGTGAATAGCCTTGAAATATCCCCCCATAAATTTTGTCCAAGTTTCGAGTTTCTAAGACCTGGGGTTGTCGAGATATTAATGAAAAACGGAACTTTTTCCTAGGAGTTCTACTCCCTAACTCCGTGGTTTATCCAAACGAAAAGCTTGAAAATCGTTTGAAAGTGAATTAAAATTTAATCTCTGAGTTTGATGGGAGATTTTTTGCGTTAATTAGTCACTTTCTGAAAACATGAATTGTTTGAAACATGATTTAAAGGGGAAATCTATCTCCATGGTTCATGGTTTATTTAAAACAAGCTTTTACGGAACAATGAGTAGTATAGAGAAATAAAAATCGTTATTTAATTTCGCAGTTTATGTTATAAGACATGACATATTTAACATGTTATAAGATTCTATCTTATATCATGTTACTCAGAAAGGCAATTAAATTAAATCTGTCTGTTAATTTTAATAATTATTTTTTCGATTTGAATAATAAATAAATGGATATAAAAATATATTTTAGAAAAGAACGATTTGATTTTTCTTATAGCATTTTTGACTGGATAATATCAATTACGGTCTTCAGGTTTAAAAATTATTATTATTTATATTTTCGGGGATTATTGATTCAAGGATTATTGATATTTTCAAGTTAATATGCAATTATTTTATTATGACAAAAATTGTTTAAACTCATATATTGTATGTTGTACGAATCTTCTACAAATACACGTGTATATCTTTTAATCTACGAGAATATAAGTAGTACAGGTATATTGACATATGTTTTGATATATATTGGCATATATTGGAATCAATTACGACCTTCTGGTATAAAGAGTACGGATATTATTGATGTTTTCAATTTATTACGTCATCTCTTTTATTTTGGCAAATATTTTTGAGACGCATATTGTAATACGGGTAATCTTCTACTAACACATTGGCATATTTTCTGATCTGCGACAATATAATTAGTACGGGGTTGCATATATTCATTCAATTCCTATTTTTTCTTCTGTAAATTTGCTTACAAAAGGGGGCAGGATGTTTTATTCTTCAGATCTGATCGTGAAGATAATTTTGCATAGTGAGAACATATATTCTTAAACTTCTCTTTAGGAGCAATAAATTTAATATTTTAACAGAATTTGCACATGATTGCGAACTTTAAGTTTCTTTAAATTATACACTCCGTACGAATAACGGGTGTGCTGTTAGTGGTTAATAAATTTTAACATTTTAGGAGGATATATCATGTTGCTCGGCATCGCAATTAAATTAAATGTGTTTGTTAATGTTTTTATTATTTTTTTTCGATTTAAATAATAAATAAATGGATAAATGGATATAAAAGTATATCTTATGAATGGACGGTTTGATTTTTCTTTTAATTATATTAATTGCTGACTGCGTACATCAATTTCATTTATTTTGGCAAAGAGTTTTCAAGCTTATATCGTATTTAGCTACTAAACTCATATATTGTGTTTAGCCAATAAATTCATATAGCCGATTGTTGAAACAGAAAAAGAGTAGAGCGGGTATATCTTCTAATACAATTGTAGTGTTTTCATTTAGTATATTGAAACGGGATAAGAATGCTTCATTCAGATCTGCAAATTCAAAGCTACGAATTTTGAGGGATATCGCTAATTTGACAACTTTTCTTAAACTTTGCCAAATTGACGGAAATGTCGCCAAATTGATATAAACGACACACAAACAGCTGCCATAAACCTTCGGGTTGGTCGTGTGGCTTGGGTCTTCTACATATCAATGAAATTTTTTTTTGTTTTGTTAGAAGAGAGTACTGAAATGATGTTTGGTTAGCATTTATCTGTCAGACCAACCATCCTACTTAGTAATACATTTAGCGAATTTTTAAAATGTCACCAAATTGATAAAAATGTTTTCAAATCTATAAAAATATCTTGAAATTGATAAAATTGCGCTACATAAATGATATTAATTGTTTTTTGTTAGGGGATAGTATTGTGATGATATTTCGTCAATTTGTCGCAAAGTGGAACTGTCAGTTCTACAGTCCCACTTGGCGATAAATTTGGCGATTTTTTAAAATGTCGCTAATTTGACGAAACTGTCGCCAAATGTTCCATAGAAATATAACTATTTAGACGATATTTTTTCTACCAATTTATTTGAAGCAAATGATATCATGTCGCTTAGCAACGGATTTAAATCCAATGTGTTTATGCGGCAGACGATTTTTATTAAATCCTTTCCGATTTGAATAATGAAGATATGTATATAAAATAAATTTCATTGCCATTTCATTTTGGACTGGATAATATCAATTATACTCTTCAGGTTTAAACATTATTATTATTGATATTTTCCGGAATTATTAATTCAGGGACTATTGATATTTTTAAGTTATTACGCCATTGTTTTATTGCGGCAAAAATTGCTGACACACGCATATTGTACGTTGTACGAGTAATCTTCTAGGAATGCACGGGTATATCTTCTAACCTACGAGAATATAAGTAGTACAGGTATATTGGCATATATTTTGACATATATTGGCATATATATTGGAATCAAGTACAGTCTTCTGGTATGAAGATTAAGGGGATTAATTATATATTCAATTTATTACGTCGTCTGTTGTATTTTACCAAAAAACATTTGAGACTCATATTGCAAAACGGGTAATCTTCTACTAATAATCGGACATTATAAGTAGTACGTGTATATATTCCCATATAATTTTAGCACTTTAATTTTGACATATATTGGAATAAATGACTGTCTTCAGATTTAAAGATTACGGGTTTATTGGTATTTTCAATTTATACATGTAATCTACTAATACAGGTTATATTTTCTAATATTCGCGTATATAATTAGTACGGGTCCCATACAATTTTAACGCTTTTATTTTGCATATATTGATTCAATTCCATATTTTTTTTTATATTTGCTTACATAAGGGGTCCAAGATGTTTTATTCTTCAGATATGTCCATAAAGATAATTTTATATAGCGAGAACAGAGATTCTTAAACTTCTTTTTAGGAGCATTATATTAAATATTTTAACAGAATATTTTGATTAAACATGTCATTTAGTATACTATAAGAATTTGGGCATGATTATGAATTTCAAGTTTCTTTATATTATATACTCCGTACGAAGAACGGGTATGCTGCTAGTTGAATATATAATTTATCCCCTTAATCTTCATACCAGAAGACTGTACTTGATTCCAATATATATGCCAATATATGTCAAAATATATGCCAATATACCTGTACTACTTATATTCTCGTAGGTTAGAAGATATACCCGTGCATTCCTAGAAGATTACTCGTACAACATACAATATGCGTGTGTCAGCAATTTTTGCCGCAATAAAACAATGGCGTAATAACTTAAAAATATCAATAATCCCTGAATCAATAATTCTGAAAAATATCAATAATAATAATGTTTAATCCTGAAGAGTATAATTGATATTATCCAGTCCAAAATGAAATGGCAATGAAATTTATTTTATATACATATCTTCATTATTCAAATCGGAAAGGATTTAATAAAAATCGTCTGCCGCATAAACACATTGGATTTAAATCCGTTGCTAACCGACATGATATCATTTGCTTCAAATAAATTGGTAGAAAAAATATCGTCTAAATAGTTATATTTCTATGGAACATTTGGCGACAGTTTCGTCAAATTAGCGACATTTTAAAAATCGCCAAATTTATCCCCAAGTGGGACTGTAGAACTGACAGTTCCACTTTGCGACAAATTGACGAAATATCATCACAATACTATCCCCTAACAAAAAACAATTAATATCATTTATGTAGCGCAATTTTATCAATTTCAAGATATTTTTATAGATTTGAAAACATTTTTATCAATTTGGTGACATTTTAAAAATTCGCTAAATGTATTACTAAGTAGGATGGTTGGTCTGACAGATAAATGCTAACCAAACATCATTTCAGTACTCTCTTCTAACAAAACAAAAAAAAAATTCATTGATATGTAGAAGACCCAAGCCACACGACCAACCCGAAGGTTTATGGCAGCTGTTTGTGTGTCGTTTATATCAATTTGGCGACATTTCCGCCAATTTGGCAAAGTTTAAGAAAAGTTGTCAAATTAGCGATATCCCTCCAAATTCGTAGCTTTGAAATTGCAGATCTGAATGAAACATTCTTATCCCGTTTCAATATACTAAATGAAAACACTACAATTGTATTAGAAGATATACCCGCTCTACTCTTTTTCTGTTTCAACAATCGGCTATATGAATTTATTGGCTAAACACAATATATGAGTTTAGTAGCTAAATACGATATAAGCTTGAAAACTCTTTGCCAAAATAAATGAAATTGATCGCAGTCAGCAATTAATATAATTAAAAGAAAAATCAAACCGTCCATTCATAAGATATACTTTTATATCCATTTATCCATTTATTTATTATTTAAATCGAAAAAAAATAATAAAAACATTAACAAACACATTTAATTTAATTGCGATGCCGAGCAACATGATATATCCTCCTAAAATGTTAAAATTTATTAACTACTAACATTACACCCGTTATTCGTACGGAGTGTATAATTTAAAGAAACTTAAAGTTCGCAATCATGTGCAAATTCTGTTAAAATATTAAATTTATTGCTCCTAAAGAGAAGTTTAAGAATATATGTTCTCACTAGGCAAAATTATCTTCACGATCAGATCTGAAGAATAAAACATCCTGGCCCCTTTTGTAAGCAAATTTACAGAAGAAAAAATAGGAATTGAATGAATATATGCAACCCCGTACTAATTATATTGTCGCAGATCAGAAAATATGCCAATGTGTTAGTAGAAGATTACCCGTATTACAATATGCGTCTCAAAAATATTTGCCAAAATAAAAGAGATGACGTAATAAATTGAAAACATCAATAATATCCGTACTCTTTATACCAGAAGGTCGTAATTGATTCCAATATATGCCAATATATATCAAAACATATGTCAATATACCTGTACTACTTATATTCTCGTAGATTAAAATATATACACGTGTATTTGTAGAAGATTCGTACAACATACAATATATGAGTTTAAACAATTTTTGTCATAATAAAATAATTGCATAATAACTTGAAAATATCAATAATCCTTGAATCAATAATCCCCGAAAATATAAATAATAATAATTTTTAAACCTGAAGACCGTAATTGATATTATCCAGTCGAAAATGCTATAAGAAAAATCAAATCGTTCTTTTCTAAAATATATTTTTATATCCATTTATTTATTATTCAAATCGAAAAAATAATTATTAAAATTAACAGACAGATTTAATTTAATTGCGTTTCTGAGTAACATGATATAAGATAGAATCTTATAACATGTTAAATATGTCATGTCTTATAACATAAACTGCGAAATTAAATAACGATTTTGATTTCTCTATACTTCTCATTGTTCCGTAAAAGCTTGTTTTAAATAAACCATGAACCATGGAGATAGATTTCCCCTTTAAATCATGTTTCAAACAATTCATGTTTTCAGAAAGTGACTAATTAACGCAAAAAATCTCCCATCAAACTCAGAGATTAAATTTTAATTCACTTTCAAACGATTTTCAAGCTTTTCGTTTGGATAAACCACGGAGTTAGGGAGTAGAACTCCTGGGAAAAAGTTCCGTTTTTCATTAATATCTCGACAACCCCAGGTCTTAGAAACTCGAAACTTGGTCAAAATTTATGGGGGGATATTTTAAGGCTATTCACCAAATTTCATTAAATTCGGTTCAGCCGTTCTTCCGTAATGATGAGACAAACGAAAATTTCGTTTTTTACTAATATCTCGAGAACCACTGACCGTAGAAACTCAAAACACGGATATAATTTTAAGTGGGGCTATTTCTGGGCTACCCACAAAATTTCATCAAATTCGGTTCAGCCGTTCTCCCGTGATGGTGTGACAAACAGACAGACAGACAGACAGACAGACAGACAGATTTTCATTTTTATTTATATAGATATAACTATTGGCGTTCAAATACAAAAGTATTATTCAAAGTATCTTTTCTCATGAATGGAATGAGCTAGATCCACGAGAAGGGTGTCACCCAATTTATCGCATGATATTACATATAAAAAGTGAACATGTTTCTCAACAGTTAATATATTTTTTTTTAATTTATGGGATGTTTTGATAAATTTATTTGAAAAATGTGCAATATCTCGAGAACGGTTCATGCTAGCGTTCAAAAGCTTATGTCAATCGTAATCGTTTCCATTCGTTCGTGAGATATCGTCTCCACAGACTCATTGATACACTGACACACACATGCACACACACACTCATACTTTCACACACACACACACACACATACCACCTCAAAAATGTTTTATTCGTGATCAGGGATTCTTGAAACGTGCTCTCCCGTCGAAAACTCGAATTCGAATTCTCGACCCCATCACAATACTTTCCTTATACATTATTTGTATAAGGAAAGTAATACTAGATAATACAACTATATAATAATCCTGCTCGTCAAAGCATAAGATATAAAATACGCTCCCATTGAAGATACCGGTATCCATAGGCCGGTTTTGCACTTATGATTTCACTCTGATATATGTACTTAGCTGATATCGGCAATGGCAGCATGAAACTTGCTATAAACCATAATTCTTTTGAGTTTCTATAGGACTAACTTTGGAGTGATGTCTGTTTTCGGTTTTTTGTGTACACGTAAGCCGCCTTAAGTATTAACGAATTTTCACGAAACTTTATATACGACTTTGTTATCGAAAAATATAGAACTAAATCGAATTTTGTGAAATTCAAGCGAAAACTTCGAAATTTATTAGAGATTTTATATTTTCATATCAGCATAGGACAAACTTATCTAATATAATCATGAACAGAAGTGGTTACTTATGACTTAATCATGAAACTTAATAATTTCAATAGTTGTAGTGGAAAATAGCCGCGATATAATTTTTGCGTTCGTGACGTTGTTAGTAACAAGCTGTTTAAAATGAGGGCTGACATGTTATATCTGTGATCATTTGGAACAGCAATACGTATTTATCAAATATTTTCTTGTGGAATTTGAAAAAAAAAAAAAAAAAGATGCATATAAATGGATTCTGGTGTACATAAGTCGAATTGAGCTACACTTTAGTTAATTTATAATAAAATAAAATATGTAGTAAAAGTTTATACAGCTTAATGAAAAACTACAATTTACTACTAAATAAGCCTCGAAAATGCTAATCGTAATCTAAGTTGGCTACGAAAAAATATCTTCTGCTTTCTGAACCCCAATAAATATAACTTTCAGCTTTCTGAATCCCAATAAAATTAATCGTCATCTTTCTGATACTCAATAAATATAATCTTCAGCTTTTTGAATCTCAATAAAATTAATCTTTAGTTTTCTGAATCTCAATAAAATTAATCTTTAGTTTTCTGAATCTCAATAAAATTGATCTTCAGCTTTCTGAATCTCAATAAAATTAATCTTCAGCTTTCTGAATCTCAATAAAATTAATCTTCATCTTTCAGATACTCAATAAATATAATCTTCAGCTTTTTGAATCTCAATAAAATTAATCTTTAGTTTTCTGAATCTCAATAAAATTAATCTTTAGTTTTCTGAATCTCAATAAAATTAATCTTTAGTTTTCTGAATCTCAATAAAATTGATCTTCAGCTTTCTGAATCTCAATAAAATTAATCTTCAGCTTTCTGAATCTCAATAAAATTAATCTTCAGCTTTCTGAATCTCAATAAAATTAATCTTCAGCTTTCTGAATCTCAATAAAATTAATCTTCATCTTTCAGATACTCAATAAATATAATCTTCAGCTTTTTGAATCTCAATAAAATTAATCTTTAGTTTTCTGAATCTCAATAAAATTAATCTTTAGTTTTCTGAATCTCAATAAAATTGATCTTCAGCTTTCTGAATCTCAATAAAATTAATCCTCAGCTTTCTGAATCTCAATAAAATTAATCTTCAGCTTTCTGAATCTCAATAAAATTAATCTTCAGCTTTCTGAATCTCAATAAAATTAATTTTCAGCTTTCTGAATCTCAATAAAATTAATCTTCATCTTTCTGATACCCAATAAATATAATCTTTAGCTTTCTGAATCATGACTGAAGCTATTTTCCACTTGTGTGCAGCGGGGCGAAAAAGGTTGAGAACCCCGCCCTGGCTTAAGCAAAAATATGATGTTAAATTTATCTGAAAAGTTAAGTACTACATTGATCTCTCTTATCTCATATCTACGTTTTAATCATTAATGTATGCATGTCTTCTGCGACTATTATTCTTCATATGTGTACTCGAATAGTGGTTTATTGTCCCATCCCTGATGTCGTGTTTCTCTAAAAATAGCATAAAATACACGTGAAGGAATCGATAGAGGTGCTGGTTTATGCGACGGCAGGAATAAGTACGTCTGTTTACGATAAAAAATATAAGTATGTTTACGATAAAAACACTGTGTGTGAAAATTGGAACGGTAATTTTATGCTTTCCTTTATTTGAATATTTGGTATTTCTCTAAAGATAGATAATACATAGCCGGTGTAAAAATATTTGGAATTTTATTCCTTTTCTCATAAATATTTCCCCTGGCTTTGGTAGTGTATGATCTGTATCAGAAATTCTTAACCTTTTCGTGATCACACTTCTCTTTTAGTGAGCTAGCTGTTTGTATATACATCCCGACCTCCAACAAAATAATAAATTAACTAATATGATGCATTTTCTAGTAAATACTGAACACTTTTACTAAATTATCTTCATACGCTTCCTGTAGAGTTACATTTTACCAGTTAATATCTCTTATAAGTGTGTCTCAAACCTTTCAGAATGCGATCCTCTTTGTCAAAATATAATGTCTCCCTGACCAATTTGGCAAAGTCCAAAAATATCGTTGACCACATTGGCAATGTCCAAAATATCTTTGACCACTTCTACCTAAAAATGATCACTTCTACCAAAAATGACCACTTCTACCTTCTGACCACTTCTACCAAAAATTTTATCTTACCCACTTTGGGAAAAATCTTCCCTATTGACTTTGCCGAAGTAAAATTTGTCCTGATTCACTTTGGAGGAACAAAATGTACGATGTATCCGAAATCCAGCTACTTCTATTATATAATTTTATGGAAAGCGCTTATATTGTATTATATATGTTTAACTGCATTTTTTTAACCCACGTATTTAACAAAAACGAAGACTATGCTATATATAGAGTATACTTGTAGACAGAGTTGGTTTTCAGATCTATCGATCGGACCATAGGGGGTAATCAGACTGTAGATACGTTTTAAGTATGTTTAACATGAACGCTCAGTTATACAAAACGAATACTATATTTGAAATTCCTCACAATATCATTGTGATTTCGAGATCCAGTAGTTAAAGTTACGTAACTTAGTATTTTCAGTTTTGACGGATATTGCCATTTTAGATTTGTTCAAGGCCTATTTGAACGGTCCTCGCTGTCCGCCATTGGGCTGTGAATCCTATTTTGAAAAATATTGATTTAGAGTACAGGTGCGTGTAGAGGACATATTGCCAATTTTTATCAGCATCAGCAATTAAATTTTTTAAGCACCAGACACTTTTCACTTCAATCATGGATTCACGGAATAAACAGCTAGGTATCATTTGTTTTTGCGACAACAATTAATATACTACTCTGTACTTGTCATTTCAATACCACCAAGTAGAAAGCATACACATAATCTCAAAGAGAACATAGCTCAATAAAACAATAATTTAATAATAAACATAACACATTTTAAACGTTCATAATTTAAATAAGTCAAACCACGTTGGCCAAGATAAAATATGTCACGGAAACCTTTTGAAACTAAATTTGATGGTGAACCCCAAAATGAAAAAAAAAATGTTTCCTGTGGTTCAAGTAATGCATTTAAATTTTGCTGTTTTTTTTAATTTTTAAGAAAATTTGCACTAAACTATCACGTTCCGGAAACCCAATAGTTCCGTAAATCACACGTTGATAAACGCTGGTATAAACAATAGTGGCACAAAAACTTGCTGCAATTTTAACAAGCAGGTAGTCATCCAGCAGGTATTTTTTAATATTAACCTTTTGCATACGGGTGGGACAGATTCAATCCCAAAACGAAGAACCTCTCAAAAAGACAAGTATTTGACATCCCCTAATGCCTCCAAAGAAGAATCGAACTGTTTGGGATAGGATATGTCAAATGCTTGTCCTTTTGAGAAGATCTTTTTTTGGGAATGACGCTGTCCCACCCGTAAGCAAAAGATTAAGTTCGTCAACAAGTAAAGCTCAAGTACAGAGCAGGCAGAGTACAAACGAAGAGGAGTCCGCATAAAACATTTGATGTGATAAAAGATGGCAAAGTTATTAAACAAAGTATAGTTCGTTTCAAAAAGCGATGAGCAGGTGAAAAAAAACCATGGTGATGTCTTTGGTATGTGGAAACTATGAAGCAATTATGACATCTGGTAGGAAACATACAATATCTGATTGGAACTTCTTTAAGTAAAACAGAATCCTCTTCGCCATTTAGGAATTTGCTTAAAAGTCAATTAGCAAAACAATCCTCCTATCCTCTTAAGAGTTGAATAGAATGTTTCTTCTTGATTCATTGAAGTCATGTCAAGCACGAATATTGCATTGCATTAGTTTTCTAATTTAAAAATTGTAGAAATTTGTTTAGTATATTTTCGATATTGCTGCTTTGATGGTATGGGCTCCAAAGTATTATAAGATATTCAAAAATAGGCCTAACAAGGGAATTATAAAGAGTTATATTGGTATTTGTGCTCGAAAAATACCCAAAACAGCAAATAATGAGTATTAGATTCCTTGAGGCACGAGAAATAATGTCTGATATGTGCATTTGGACCATACAGTTACAATTAAGTGTAATTCTTAAATCTGTATTATATTCTTCTTTTTCAAGTTCAGTTCATTTTATGTAATAGAGAAATAACAAGGAAGATCAATCATGCATAAAGCATTGATTATGAAACACTTTCCAACTTCAATGCAATTTTATTTAAACATCTCTAAAATGCGATACATTCCTCGGTAATATTTTTAAAATTATCACAATACTACAATAATTTATTATACTTGAAAACCTCATCGAAAACAAATGAAATTTATTCAAATAACGTAATTGAAATATAATACGCCTGGCTCTCTCTATAAAAGCAGCATTTCATTCATAAAAAAATTTCCATTCATATAATTCATCCCAATACTATTATAATTTATTTTATATAAAAACTTAAGACCACGGAGACACAAGTAATTAAACTCTATGCTTAAAACTTCATTGAAAAAATCGTTCTTCTCTCTGTAAAATCAATGAATATTTCATTCATATCAGCTATATTGCAGACTCCATGAGCTATTCCCATAAGTCCCACAGACAGTCTGAGCAATATACTAAAATTTCATTTTGATAAAGTCATTTTTACGGCAGTTATCGTGTTGACAGACAGACAGACGAACAGAATGAATGAACAAAGTCATAAACACTTTTCAACTTTACAACAAAGTGTTAAAAACGATCATATTTATTAGTGAAGGTTATAACCACCGCTGGTATCAACACAATTCTGTTACTCATGTACCAGATATTTAAGGTTTTAAGTTCGTTTTGTAAGATTCATCAGTAAGGCAATAAATCGTTCTAAATATCTTAAAGTCGTCTGCGGAAAATAATGATGGTAGACTAAGATGATTAATCAAGACATTTATGAAGAGTAATGTGTAACAGTTGCAGTAAAAACGCAGTTGAAAACAATAAAAAGACGGGATTACATTCGTACCATATATTTACAGTTTACACACGTCTGAGATCACAGGAGGAAAGCATTTCCCTAAGGCGAAGATAACATGACATTACAAAACTTTATGCAAATCACAAAAACATAATTAAAATTAAAGTTGAATAAAAGTAGGAAAACAGTTCTTAAAATACCTCCCCCTCTTTTTTCATCTGCATGTAACTTAATTGTATAAAAATGTGTTTATGAAAATATGCGTAATTTAAATGTATGAAAGACAACGACATGCCAAATTTAAACTTTATAACTGCCCCGGTTCTCGAGTTATTTCCAAAAAACGGGTACACTGTGTCGGGCTCAGAACGGGCTAGCCCGAAAAGGTTCAAGAGATATAAAATTTAATGCTTGTAATGAATGAAACCCGATTATTTAAGTTCACAATGATTTGAATTACACTGCCTAAAAAAACATATCAAGCTGAATAAAAGTTTGTAATAATAAAAAGGTTTTCTTTTTTAGATTTTCTAGATACATAAATGGTGTTTGTTTTTACATACGTGCACACTTGGGAGTCGCTGCATACTCAACATTTTATCATCAGCGAGCACAATCATATGATGAATATTATTAAAAAGCATCAAATAAAATACCTCTTGCATTAAATCTGCAATTTCTTACTCTCACTGTGGAGCGAGCGATCAACAAGTTCTGTACCTCCCTAGAATAACAATTTGTTAATAAGTAGTTTCGGCACGAAAAGTTGATTTCATTTAGCGAGGGAAATGGTAAAGTGATTACAGCAATAATACGCTAACATAGTATGGTCATAATCAGCCACTGAAAAGCGAGTTCATTGACTTCCTATTTTACTCACAGTTACAGTATAATAAATTATGTCCGAAAGTTTTCTGTGGGCATTACCCATAATCTGGATTTATTGTCCCGACTGTAGTCGAGTTTTAATGTAAATAAACACATGAAGAAAATCGATAGCACTGGAAGATGACTTGGTGGAGTGCTTCGTACGGTTTGGGGGACAAACACCGTGGAGAAAATTGAAATGCGTACAGCTCAAACTGATGCTAATGTATTAAAACTAAAATAACTTCGTTAAAATCAGAATGCGACGCAATTAATTCTTGCAATTGTTTGTGAAGATGTTTCCATATCTATGTAATAATTATCTAACGTATTTCTGTGTCTACAGAAGACCCCAGATGACCTACAAAACTAAATCTCCGCACAAGATATCGTCCAGGTAGAAGAACCTAACAGAGACCCATTTTCGATCCAACCACCAGGGGTTTGAGAAAAAGGAGTCTTTTTGAAAGTACATCCAGAAGCCAAAAGAAGCTGCCAATAGCATAGAAGACTGAATATTTTCAAACTCATAATATCGCCCACTGTACAAAACCAAACATAGCCGGACTTTTGATCCAGCCCCCCCTCAAGGGAAGCTGAGAAAATATTTCTTTTAAATTTAACTTACCCTTTGGAAGTACACAATGAGTACATTATAAGAGTACAACTTTGTACACTTATAATGTCATCCACGTCATAGAATCTAACAGAGCCAGACTTTTGATTTCTTTTCCAGGATCATAAAACATGGGGATGGGATAAAAAATCTGATGTGGGCAGCACATGACTTTCCCTGCAGACTTATATCCACGTTCTCTTTATTTTAATTACATTTATTTCACTTTTATTCAATTTTCGTTCTCATTCGGTAACCGGGCTTATTTTCAAAGGTGGCGTAGGGAAAGTACGAAAAACTAAAATATCTCGAGAACGGCTAGTCCTAGTGTAATGGGGTTGGTCTTATTCTTTTCGTCGTTAAACATTGCGTATTAAACGGGCATTTTATGGATATATCTGAGTATACCTAGTTCTTTAGTTTAGATTTTGAAGATTTTTGCGGGCCGTTTTGCAAAAAAAGGCAGGTTATTTTTTTCCGAATCGTACCAAAATCTAATCAGCACCAGAGTGACCTATACGTGACTTATCTACCGAATTTTGTGAAATTCGGTCCATTAGTTTTTCAGCTAGAGTGGATACAAGCTTTTGCGGGCCATTTCGCAAAAAAATGCGGGTTCTTTTATTCCGAATCGTACCCAAAACTAATCAGCACCAGCCCCGCCCACAAGTGACTTACCTACCAAATTTTGTGAAATTCGGTCCATTAGTTTTTTAGTTACAGTGGATACAAAATCTGCACAGACAGACAGACACACAGACAGACAGACAGACAGACACACAGACAGACAGACACACAGACAGACAGACAGACACACGCACAGACGTCACGCTAAAAATGGTTTTTTCGTATTCTAGGGGTCTCGAAACGTGTAGATCCGTCGAAAACTCGAGTTGTGATTTTCGGTATGATTCCAATACTTTCCCTATACATTACCATGTATTGCAGGGAAAGTAAAAAATGAATGAAAGTTTGCATACTTATATCATGTACAAAGGTACTGAATCATGTACATACCTAATTGAATCTATTTTCGATAATGGAAACTGTTTTCGACATTGAGTGCCATCATTAAAGAGCCATAATAAAAATTTCAAATTTACTTTTTAAAAGTGTAAGTTTCCCTGTTATTGATAGATTTTATTAACTAGCGTTTAACCTAAGAGTTCGGAAATTTAAGCGCACACTTTTTTCAATCATGTTCCAGACCTCAGTGCTGATGTACAGCTACAGAATGAAACGAACCACCCCTAGTTATTTTGCTATCTGTCATAGTAGCGCAAATTCAAAGATTCATTCGATAAGGAATAACAGTTTCAGTATGCACATATAAAACTTTGCATAAATGATTGTCTTAAAATCAAAATGTGTACACATTTTCAAAGACATTAGCCTGTTTTGATATCATACACAAATTAGTCTAATATAAATTAGTCTAATATAAATTTTTATAAAGTTCAGGTCATTATAAACGGAAATATTACGGGTTTAATTTGGGACATTATTCGGGGGCCATGGTCATATTTAAAACCGCAGCTTGAAGAACGAGATTATTGTTGCTTGATTAGAACTGTTTTAATAAAGTGGGCGATTCGATACTTCATTAAAAATCGTAATTGTTTTCTTCTGATTTTCCATTTTGTGTTTGAAAACGTCCGAATCTCTTTAATTTGTAAACCTATGGGATTGTAAAAATGGTCGCATTACGCGATGTGCTAAAATGGACATGTCCTGACTTTTAACTATACAATCATTTCATTTACATTAATATTGTTTTCTCTTGTGTGAAATGTTGTGAAATACTGCCAATCTCGTTGAAGCTTTATCCAGATTCCGAACTTTCAGATATTTCGCGTTTAACCGCCTCGCTACATTAGCGAGCCATTTTGGTTTGAATGGAAGTATCATAATCTTTCAATGGAAGTATCATAATCTTTCAATGGAAGTATCATAATCTTTCAATGGAAGTATCATAACCTTTCAATGGAAGTATCATAATCTTTATGTATATCCATAAGATAACGGACATTCAAACATCGCTATCGCACTTAAAATTTGAATAAGAATGTTATTATCTGTGATAAATATATCTTTTGTATACAGATAAACAAGCTAAAAGAATTTAAAAATATAGATTTATTTTATGTTTGAATAAGGATGTTGGAATTACTACCATACTTAGCCACAAATAATCACATTTTTTCTCACAATAGAGATGCTGGGAAAATGTTCACCCCTCGTTATTCGTGCATCATTCATAGTAAAGAAAATCCAACTATGCTAATCTGTAGGGAATACTACTTTCTACAAATTCGTGTGTATAATTTTACACGAAGGGCCATATTTATATCTAAATGTGTACATCAATACTTTGAGGAGCAATATCCAAGTTTACCTCAGATTTCGAATTTTCATAAAAATATTATCCCCTTTCCTCAGCGATTATATGTTTGAAGTGTTTTTGTACAGTCGTTTACGAATTATAAGTATACTGCCTTTCAAAAATTAATCTTATGGCAGTAAATCCAACATATCTCCAAAGGTCTTCGTTCGACTCCAAACTTCACAAGAAGGTAGTCAATTGTGTAATATATTCGTGACTATAATAATAAAATTAAAAAAAATATATTTAGGTATATATTTTACTATTTTAGTTTTACTACATTCGCAAAAATTTTGCATGCCATAACAACAAATCAAATAAACCTTAATATGGAATTTGACCTTCCGTGGATTTGACGCAACTTTACCATCGAGGTTTTATCGCTTCAATCTGGTGATCCAACACAACAGAAAACAAGAAAGGTCAATGGTTATGATTTTCAAATGAAATGCAATTTTATTTAGATGTCTCTAAAATGAGATACATTCAGCGCTGATATATTTTAAATTATCACGATACTGCAATAATTTATTATATTTGAAAACTTAAAACTTCTTCGAAAAAAATGAACTTTATTCAAAGGACGTCATTGAAATATAAATCGTCTGGCTCTCTATGTAAAAGCAATGAATATTTCATTAACATCACTTATTTTAGATTCCAGAGCTAAATAATTTTGCTTGAAAAAAATTCAGCAATTCTTATACAACTCATCTTACAATCACTTGTGTACAATCTACATCCATTAAAATTAGGCTTCGTTGTAGAAATAATCAAAGTTTGATCAATATTTAAACTCAAAAATATTGTAATTGCATGGGCGCAGAATATAGATCCAAGAAAATACGAAGATATAAAGCGGTTTTGGGACGGATGTAACAGTAAATTTAAATTTAAAAGAACTTTAAAAATTACGAATTTAACATTAGGAAAAAAAATATGGATGCCATATTTTATTTTGGAGTGGGTCACGTGATATCTTCATATAATATGGGTGTAATTAATATTTTGATTTTTATTTAAAAAACTACCGCACATATTTTGCTGAAATTTTTTTATATATTACTTTCCTTATATACATAATGTATAAGGAAAGTATTGAGACGGGGTCGAAAATTCGAATTCGAGTTTTCGACGGGAGAGCACGTTCCAAGCATCCCTGATCACGAATCAAACATTTTTGAAGTGATGTCTGTGTGTGTGTATGTGTGTGTGTGTGTGTGTGTGTGAAAGTATGTGTGTGTGTGTGTGTCAGTGAGTCTGTGGAGACGATAACTGACGAACGAATGGACCGATTCGAACCAAATTTGGTACAAAAATCACAATCCGTAAACACTGGAAGCCTATTGCTTTTATATGCAATCGAATGTTAAGAACCCCCCCTAAATTTTCGAATGAAATTTTGAAAAAATCGTCAAAAAATCAAAACCACTAATAAAGTTACGCAAATAGACATTTCTTATGTAATTTTTCATTAGAAAACGATTGACATAAATTTAACGCTAACATGAACTGTTCTCGAGATATTGTTCATTTTTAAAAAAAAAATTATCAAAAAGTCATATAAAAAAAATTCCTATTGAGACACATGTTCACTTTTCATATGTAATACCATGCGATAAATTGGGTTACATCATTCTCGTGGAACTAGCTCATTCCATTCATGAAAAAATATACTTTTAGTAATACTTTTGTGTTTGAACGCCAATAGTCATTTATCTGCTGTAAGAATAACTTATTTCTCAGTGCATAACGCTTGGCGATATTTTGGCGACGAATTTGGCGGAATATCGCCAACTTGGCGACTTTTTGAAATGTTGCCAAATTAACGAAAATCTCGCCAAATGGATAAAAATGACGACTAATTGTCGAAAATTTAATATCTTGTAAAGAATATTAGTATCTACTATAAGAAAAACCTACTTTTTGTACTGTAAAAGTAGTAAATTAATTACATTATATAAGGAAAGTCATGTGTTGCCCACATCAGATTTTTTTACAGGATAATTTGAATATTTCCTGAACATTTCTAAGAAATTTGTGAATTTTAATTTCGCTTAAATATTTTTGAAAAATTAAGTCCCATGGGGTTTAGTGTATTTCATTTTCTGAACCCGGGCTCAATCGAAAACTAATTGGTTGATATTATTATTAATTTATATTCCCTTATGTCCCACAGACCGTCTGAATAACATACTAAATTTCATATTGATAAAGTCATTTTCACGGCAGTTATCGTGCTGACAGACAGACAGACAGACAGAATGAACATAGTCATAAAGACTTTTCAACTATGTTGTAATATGTTAATAAAAAGGACAGTTTTCCAAATAGCCTGTAAAAGGGCAATTTTCTGCTTTTAGAGAAGTAGATAGAGGGAGTAGGTGAATAGAGGCAGCTCTTCCAAAAGCATCCCAAAGATTTTCAGAGACAACATTTGAGGTCCGGAAAATACTCTGATTACTGCATAAGATCAATGTCTTCACTCTTTAGGTACCCCTCCACCAGCCCTGCTCTGTGTGGAGGAGCGTTAATGCCCATAAAAAAAAGATAGACCCACTGCTGCAGTGTGAACTCTCACGAAGGGTTCAAAGACTTGAATCCGGCACCTTTCCTCCGTCACAGTACCCCATGTGAATAAGTGCAGGTCAGTGCGATACCCCGAAGAAAGTCCAACCCATACCGTAATATTGCCCCGACTAGAGGCGTGGGTTCAACTATGATATTGGTGTGGTTGTGGGTTCCTTGTTCTCTTCAGACCCTTCGCACTGAGGACATCATCTCATTCTTTCAAATGCCTGGTTCAGAAAGATTTTAGGACTGAACTTTAAAACTGCTCTGATTTAATATAATCTTTGTGTATTTTAAATATTTTAAAATCAAATTTTTCCCTATTCCCTTACACATATATAAAAGTTATGATTACTTTTAAGCAGTTTTTATAGCTAAAATTTTACGGTTAGTTTTAAATACTTTTACTGTACAATTAAAATTTATTCTGTCTTATAAATTTTGACATACCGAAAGAAAATATTTAATTGTTTTTTGTATGCCTAAAAATTAAATAAAAATAAATAAATAAAAAATAAATTTTCTATAATCATATACGTATATGTAGATAGAAGAAAAATACAAGAGGATAGTAATCACTTCTTGACACTTTCTGTAATATTATGCATACTTTTATAAGCAATTTGTATCTACACTGCCTTCCAAAAGTTAAGCACGAAATGCAAATTTTCAGATCTAGAATACATGCGACGATTTTCTTGCTCAAAACTTGCTATGGTCTTCGAGTAGACAACACAAATATCGAAATACGTATCGAGTAGACAACACAAATATCGAAATACGTATCGAGTAGACAACACAAATATCGAAATACGTATCGAAAAACGATTGACTTCGGTCCAAATATACAAATTAGACGTTAGGTAAAAACGATGAGTTTGTGTCCAAGGCTATTGCAATAAGAACATTTTTAAGAAAGCTGGAATCACCATTGATTTTAGCATGGCTCAAGTAATACGTATGGACAAATCATAACGGTGACATGCTGTCAGGAATCTTGAGGCACGAAAATCCATCAGGGAAGTGGTGAATTTCTTTTGTAAGTCTCATTTTATCCATTCTCTTTCGTGGACTTATTCCAAATAAGTAGAACTGTCACCAAAAGATCTGTTTACGAGTACTCTAGGGATATAATACCTTCTCATAACCCGTACACAGGTTTAAAGGGGATACGAAATCTCTGACGGACAACACCCAAACTACGAGCGATTGCTATTGCAGACATAGAAGGAACGATAACGACGTGTACTCTGATACGAAGGCTGGATGCAAAATATCTCCTTGCACGGGTACCAACAGTTTGTGTCCCGTTAAGCTTCAAGATCAGAGAAGCATGTTTACAGTAACGCGAGAATATGATGCCGACACAAACACAATGGGTAAATGTTCTTTTTCTGGACGATCGATATTTCCCAAGCAATCGGACAGTAAACGCGTGCTAGTCTGGAGGGAACAAGGCACACATACTCAGTCCAGTAACGTCATTGAACACCATGCACTTCCTGAAATATGCCGATTTACTATTTAGTGCTTAACTTTTAGATGGTAGTGTACAGATCCCGTATAGTGCCTTCAGAAAATATCGGAAGTATGAACAAACAGATGAAAATCGTGGTGGAGGTGTTTTAATTGCCATAAAAGTACTTTTTGTACTAAGCAAATTTCATTGTCAGTTTATACGGAACAGCCTATTTGGGTGAAAATATTTATAACTAATCATGAATCTGTTTACACCAGCTGTTTGTACTGTCCACCGAATGCGGATGTTGTGTAATTTAATGAGTTTTATGAAAATTTTGATAGACATTTTTTTAGTTCCACAAATACTATTATACTTGATGATTTTATTCTGCCTACTATTAACTGGTCTACCCTAAATTTAAATGATCATTCACATTTAGTTCATGAATTACTTTGTTTTGTCTGCCTGCATGAGTTGAATAAGTGTAATCTTATAACAAACACTATGAAAACTATTTTTGAATTAATTATGATTAAACTTGAATTGTTTAACGTGATTGTCACTTGCCCCCCGTTACCCTTGGTTAGTGAGCACATTTATCATACGTTGTTACTTATTGATCTTGTTAAAACTCGGTAAGTGTCGTACTGGTAGGTTTGGCCTAAATGAAGATGCCAGAGTGATCTATAATAACTTCGGTTACAATTTAAAAAAACAAAATTTCAGCTTACATGTTACTCTTTTATCTCTTGTTGACTAAAAGTTTTAAGCAAGTTTACGCCCATTAATACTGTTGCTGAAAATTTTTATAACTTGCTTTACGACATTTTAGATAAATGTGTTCCAAAAACAAAGAATTTCAAAAAGAGCATCCGGCATGATTTATTTTATAGATATCATAAATAATATTAAATAAAAGAAAATTTCTTTGAGAAAGTTTATGATGTTAAATATAGAACTGATTACTTGGATCGTTATAAATATTTTAGAAAAAGAAAGAAAGTTGGATATTGATAATGAAGACAAGAAATAAATCGATCTCGTTTAAAAGAATCTTGTAAATGCGATACATTTTGGTCTTACAGCCGCAAAGGAAATTCTATGGATGATTCTGATTATTTAATGCATCTTGATGATATTGAACTAAACATTAGATATGAAATTGCTTAAACATTTCAAGTGTGTTTTTCATTTAATTATGTTAGTTTTCTAATCAATGCAATCTGAATAGATAATGCAATTTATTTACAAATTCATTCGACTTGATCAGAGTGGGTGATATATCTTGTGAGTGATATAGATATTTAAATAGCAATACAAAGGTTAAAGTGTCCGTATTCTGTGGAGCAAGATCTTTTTTTTCGTAACTTGCTTATGGCTAATATTGATAGTATGGCGTAATTTATAAAAATCATAATAGAAAAGCGACAAAAATGCACTAGACTTTGAGAAAAAGGTTTCAAACTGTTTAAAATATGGGCGGACAACAATTTATGACATCATTTCACATGCAGTTTGTGGACTCGAGACGTTGAAGGTCTACCAATGAGGAGTCGACTCTGCGGGCTATACCAGATTATCTGAAGGTGACTACCACGCCCCTCCAGATGCCTGTGGACCCATGGGCAGGCCATTATAAATTTCATTTTAGTATAATCATTTAATCATAATTAAAAACCAATCTATTATAAATTTAATGGAAAATTATTTAATTGAAATAATACTTGCGATTTTGGAATTATGTATGATTCTAAATATATTTTTAATATATATATAATACAAGAAATTGTTAAAATGGCTTGACAGAAACTTGTATTTTTGACTAGATTGCCTAGGGAATTTAAGGGTGCTTAATTGTCTAATTCTTTTGTAAGACCTATTTTGGAGTATGGATGTGCGGTCTGGAGGCCATATTATAAATATTCTATTAGTATTATTAAAGAAAGTTCAAAATAAATTTCAGGGATACATTTATTACAACTCTAATGGATTTTGCAATAGCTTTATCGTACTGTGCACCGGTCAAAATATAGTGTATTGGGTATGTTTACGAATGGTTTTTTTTCATATTATTTTATAATTTACTACTTAATAATATAGACAGTACTAGCTTACTAAGTGAGATTAAAATCTGTGTGCCTTCTTACAATACTAGAAGTAGGATTATACTTATTTAAACTTTCCACAGTAAATTCTTTTAAAGAATCAATCTATAGCGCAATTTGTCAGAATAATTTACCTTCAACTTTTGATCATTTTATGAGAATTTTAGAAATTTTGATAATTGCATTATAATGTGAAATATGAGTCATTTATTCTAATTTTATCTATTTTCTGAATCATTTATTTTAATTTTCATGTTTTAGGTATCATTTTATTACACTTACATGCTGTTGTTGTTGTTGAGACCCAGACCGTCCGATCTACCAGAAAGGTGTAAGGTAACTGTATGGACGGCCGGGAAGTGCCACCCAATTTAGACCGGAACCCAGTGGGGGAGGCATCCACAGGGACCGTACCCTCCTTCCCCTACCAGCAACCTCTCGGAAGGACTTACGGACCCACATCTTTAACGTGATCGTACTCCGCATGAACACGGCGGCATTTGTGGTAGCGTGCAAATCTAGCGCGCAAACCACGGGGATACCGCACCCGAGATGGCCAACAGCACGCGGTGTTCCGAGGTGGTCACCCACCAAGTACTAACCGCGCCCGATGCTGCTTGACTTCGGTGATCTAACGAGAACCGGTGTTTTCAGCACGGTACGGCCGTGCACTTACATGCTGTGTCGTATGTGTTTTGTTTCATTATCTGTAATTTGTTTTTCACTTCTCTATACCTGGGATTGCGCCTGTTGAGAAGTGCATTACAAATAAATGATATTTGTAAAGGAGGCGCTGTACCTTACTTATGTATAGGAGCCTAAATAAGGTTTACGGCAGCCCCACCTCCTGTAAAAATTAAACAAATTCTAAAGTTTTTACGTTCCATTATAGAAAATTAGCATTATTTTGAAAATTAGCATTATTTGAAAATTAGCATTATTTTGAAAATATTTACAAGACTTCATTGCCAGGACATGTATCAAAATAGTCTCACTCACTTTTGTAAACTCCCATTTCTAGTATTGGGAATTTTCATGGGGAATTTAAATAGTATTTATCTATATAAATAAAATTGAAAATCTGTCTGTCTGTCTGTCTGTCTTATCGGTTTGCTTGTCCCATCATCACGGGAGAATGACGGAACCGAATTTGATTAAATTTTGTGGATAGCCTTGAAATAGATCCACTTAAAATTTAGTACATATTTTGAGTTTTTACGACCAGTGGTTCTCGAGATATTAGAGAAAAACGGAACTTTTGTTTGTCTCATCCTCATGGGAGAACGGTTGAGCCGAATTTAATGAAATTTTGTAGGTTGCCATGAAATAGCACCCCTTAAGTTTTATCCATATTTCGTGTTTCTAAGATCAGGGGTTGTCGAGAAATTAATGAAAAACGAAATATTTTCTTAGGAGTAATACTATCTAACTCCTTGGTTCCTCCAAACTAAAAGTTTGGAAATCGTATGTTTAAAACGTGAAAGTGAATTAAAACTTTATCTCTGAGTTTGGTGGAATATTTTTGCGCTAATTAGTCACTTTCTGGAAACATGAATTGTTTGAAACCATGAACGTTTGAAACATGAATATAAATAGAATATCTATCACCATGGTTTATATTTTAAAAACTTTAAATCGACAATAAAAAGTATTAATAAATCAAAATGGTTATTTAATTATTAGAATTCTATGAAGAAAATTCTATCTTACATCATTTTGCTCGGCAGAAAACCATGAATGTTTGAAACATGAATTTAAATGGAAAATCTGTCACCGTGGTTTATTTTTCACAAGCTTTTATCAACAACGAAAAGTATTAAAAAATCAAAATGGTTATTTAATTATTAGAATTCCATGAGGAAAATTTTACCTGTTATCATGTTTCTCGGCAACGTAATTAAATTAAATGTGTTTGTTACTGTTTATTATTTTTTCGATTTGATAAATAAATAAATAGATATAAAATATATATCTTATGAACCGTTTGATTTTCAGAGCTAATACAAAAAAAGAGTGATCCAATGCAAATGGTCTTTGAGGCTTTTAAATTAATCGCGGATTTTAAAAATAACAGTGAGAATCAAACCCGCCATGGCTAGGTCCCAAAAAGAATGCTTTAAAATAATATTTTGGAATGCGAACGGCATATCTCCAAGAATAAATGAACTTAGGAGCTACATAAATGAAAATGATGTAGATGCCCTGTTAATTCAGGAAACTAAAGTTAGAGAAAATAAAAAACTAAATATAGCAAACTATATTGGCTATCACAACCTAAGCTCAAATACAACTGCTAGAAACCCCCATGGAGGAACAGCAATATATATCAAAAGAAATATTCCCCACGAGGAAATAAACAACATAAATCTTCAAGGAGTAGAAAATACTAGCATAAAAATTAAAATAAATAATGTAAACCCATTTATCCTAACTTCAATATATGTCAAAAACATGAGTGGTATAAATGTAGCTGCGCATCTGGAACTGCTTTTCTCGCGATATCCAAACACAATACTCGCGGGCGACTTCAATGCACACCACCGAGCGTGGGGCAGCAGGAGAGCCAACATACGCGGTACACAGATACACAGATTACTGAACACAACAAATACCAACATCATTGCACCGTCGAGACCAACCTGCTTCTCAGGTGCCAACGGCTCATTCATAGACTTTGTCCTAACGAGAAACATAGAATACGCTCACACTATCGATACCCTAGATGAATTCGACTCGGATCATTTACCGGTATTGGTGGCATTCGATCTGAACACTCCCCTTCCAGCCTCTCTGGGACAAGAGAGGGTGAACTGGAACGTTTTCAAAAGAGCACTTTTTGAGACGCACTTGGCAGTACCCAACATTATGAGCACGGCGGATATTGACTCTGCCACACACACACTCACAACAGAAATCAAGAGAGCTATTGCCTCTGCCACAACACATCGTGAGTCACCAAAAATGCCCACACTTTCCCACCATGTCAAACAATTAGTTAGGCAAAGGAACAGAATGCGTAAGACATGGCAGGCTAATAGAGACCCTACCCTCAAAAGGGAGCTTAACAGACTCACGTGGAAAGTCAGGGATAAAATTGTCGCAGAAAAGCAGCAACAGTATAAAGAGTTAATTGAATCCCTTAGCCCAGAAGACGTATCGCTCTGGCAATTCGCTAAAAGACTCAGAAAACCTCAAATTAAACTCCCGCCACTAATAGATGGCGTTAAAATCGCGTACTCAGATGAAGAAAAAGCAGAGGCGCTTGCTAGGCATTACGAAAAGCAATTTGAACCAAACCACGATCTAATGTGTCAGGACAACCTAAGAATGGTTAGGCAAACTCTAAACAACTTCAGGAACTCCCCGGTCACGACTGAGATTAACCCAGCCACCCCGCAAGAGATAATTGATATCATCAAAAACCTTAAAAACCGTAAAAGCCCAGGGCACGACAAAATCAGGAATATTGCGGTCAAAAACCTACCCTTAAATATAATATTTTACTTGACCACCCTAATAAACAAAATTCTAAAACTAAATTATTTCCCCAAAGAATGGAAGGAAGCGATAATTATAGCGATCCATAAGCCTGGTGAGGATGCCACAATTCCAGCCAACTATAGACCAATCAGCTTACTACCGACACTTAGTAAAATTACTGAGAAAATAATTCTTAATAGACTGAACACGCACCTTAGTGAGAATATTATTATCATTCCGGAGCAGTTTGGATTTCGGCCAAAACACTCCACCACTCATCAATTGCTGAGAGTGGTTGAGTACATATCTTCTGGACTTAATAGTAAGACACCCACAGCTGCGATTTTTCTTGACATACAAAAAGCATTTGATAAAGTGTGGCACTGTGGATTAGCATACAAATTGATCACTCTAAAAGTCCCTGACGCACTTGTCAAACTTTTAATCTCATACCTAAATAACAGACACTTCCAAGTTAGAGTAAAAGATAACTTGTCTACACCCAAGCTCATTAAAAGTAGTGTACCGCAAGGATCCATCCTGGGCCCGACACTCTTTAACATATATCTAAATGACATCCCCAGGACCCTAGACACGGAGCTGGCACTCTATGCAGACGACAGTGCGATACTTGCAAAACATCCTTACGTCTCAGTAATGCACAGACAGCTACAACAACACTTAGACATACTCCAAACATGGCTGGAAAAATGGCGAATAAAATTAAACCCCAATAAATGTCATTGGATTTATTTCTCTAGAAAACGTAAACCTCCGCCGCCTCTGTACATAAACAACCATGCCCTAAAAGCGGAAAAATCTACTAAATACCTAGGTGTAACCATAGATTCCCACCTAACCTGGAAACAGCACGTAACGAACTTAATCAAAAAAGCGTATATGGCCACAGGAGCCTTATACCCAATGATAGGAAACGGAAATCTAAGTTATCAAAATAAACTCCTAATTTATAAATCGGTCATCCGCCCGGGAATGCTGTATGCAGCACCCGTATGGGGATATGCCTGTAAAACTACTATAGACTTACTAGAGACAAAACAAAACAAAACCCTAAGGATTATAAGGAAAGCTCCTAGATACTTAAGAAACTCGGTAATTAGGAAAGACTTCAAAATAAAAACTGTTAGAGCCCAAATTAAAAAGCTAGCGCTTAAATTCTATAAAAATCTGCCATCTGTTCCAAATGAACTACTATTCAATCTGCATGACTATGATCATCGCAAAGTCAAATCACGTAAGAGACCCCGCGCGGTACTTAATATTGAAAATCGGAATTAGGTAAGTCCCAACTTAAATAGTTGATATTAAATTAAAACTCGATCAATGTTTTCTAAAAAATGTTCTTAAACCTTAAACTGCCAAATTGATAGGAAATCCTTAGAAATGCATCAACTCCCCAAAATTACTCAAACTCTAAATGTGCAACAAACTGCCACACTAGGAGCTAAGTCAAATAATAAAAACAGTAAATCAAAAACCTCGAACCTCCAACTATGGGCAAATGAAATAATGTCACAGTATGAAGATAAGAACCACACCTAGAGATTGGAGATTAAAGGCGCTTCGCGCCTGCTGCTCTTTTCTGGACGAAACCCATGACGTTTGATTTTCTTTTTAATTAAATTAATTGCGAACTGCGTACATCACTTTCATTTATTTTGGCAAAGAGTTTCCAAGCTTATATATTGCGATCTAATAAATCTAATAAACTCATTTATTGTGTTTAGCCAATAAATTCACTTAGCCGATTGTTGAAACAGAAAAAGAGTAGAACGGGTATATATTCTAATACAAATTTAGTGTTTTAATTTAGTATATACAAACGGGATCATGATATTTTATTCAGATCTGAATATTCAGAGTTACGAATTTAGGAAGATATTGGCGGCAACTTTTCTTAAATATTGCTAAATTGGCGGAAATGTCGCTAACTTGTTAAAAACGACTCAAATCAATGAAATTAAATTTGGATTGTTAGTAGGGAGTACTGAAATGATGTTTCATTAGCATTTCTCTGTCAGTCCAACCATTCTATTTATTTAGTAACACATTTAGCGAAATTTTAAAATGTCACCAAATTGATGAAAATGTCTGTAAATCTATAAAAATACCGAGAAATTCATAAAATTGCACTGAATAAATGAAATGAATTGTGTTTTGTTAGGGGTAAGTATTATCAGGATGTTTCGATAAATTGTCGCCAAGCAGGACTGTTAGTTCTACAGTCCCACTTGGCGATATATTTGACGATTTTTTAAAATGTCGCCAAATCTTCCATAGAGATAGCATTATTCATATGATACTTTTTCTACCAATTTATTTGAAGGAAATAATACCGTGTCGCTTAGCAACGGCATATAAATCCAATGTGTTTATGCGGCAGACGATTTTTATTAAATCTTTTCGATTTCAATAATGAAGATGTGTATATAAAATAAATTTTATTGCCATTGCATTTTTGACTGGATAATATAAATTACGGTCTTCAGTTTTAAAGATTATTATTGTTGATATTTTCGGGAATTATTGATTCAGAGATAATGGATATTTTCAAGTTATTATGCAATTGTTTTATTGCGACAAAAATTGTTGAAACTCATATGTTGTACTTTGAACGAGTAATTTTCTACAAATGTACGGGTATATCATCTAATCTACTAGAATATAAGTAGTACAGGTATATTGGCATATATTTTGACATATATTGGAATCAAGTAAGGCCTTCGGGTATGAAGATTATGGGAATTATTGATATTTTAAATTTATCACGTCATCTGCTTCATTTTGGCAAAAATTTTTGAGACTCATATTGTAATACGGGTAATCTTCTACGAACACTCAGACATATATTCTAATCTACGGCATTATAAGTACTAAGGTATATAATTTTAGCACTTCCCATATAATTTTAGCACTTTCATTTCGGCATATTTTGAAATCAATTACTACCATCAGATTTAAAGATTACGCGTTTATTGATATTTTCAATTTATACATGTAATCTACTAATACATGTTATATCTTTTAATATTCGCGTATATAAGTAGTACGGGCTTCCATATAATTTTAGCGCTTTTATTTTGCATTCAATTCCATATTTTTTGTAAATTTGTTTACAAAAAGGAACCAGGATGTTTTATTCTTCAGATCTGCCCTTGAAGATAATTCAGTATAGAGAGAACAGATAATCTTAAACTTCTTTTTAGGAGCATTAAATTAAATATTTTACCAGAATATTTTGATTAAAAATGTCATTTAGTATACTATAGGAATTTGCACATGATTGTAAATTTTAAGTTTCCTTATCTGTACTTTTTCGTACTTTCTTTATTCGTACTCTGTACGAAGAACGGGTATGATGCTAATTAGCAATAAATATGAAATTAAGGATTCATTTTAGGCAAATGATCTCAAATCAAATCCATATGTAAGTACAGAAAATGACCATGGGAAATAAGGAAATTGAACAAGAAAATTCTATGTAGATTTCATATTGGCATTAATTCTGTCATTTAAGTTTACATTTCATTTTACTTTATTTATAAACGGACAGGTCATAGGTAAATATTTTCGATGAGAGCTATTTGAACTGTACGTCTGAAACGTGTAATTTTATCCTGTCGCCTAAGTATGAGTTTGCAAAATATTAAGAAATGAAATAATTTTGCATGTTGTCCATATGTTCCGATAATATTTTTAAACAGGAAAGTATATAAAAATGATTTCGTTTCATGAAGAACATTCAGAATTTTTGTCCTCTAAATCCAGAAAGCTGCACCAAAATAGGCTGCAGCGAATTAAAATAAGCAGAACAAAATACTGCGAACCATAAGCTATACAGGGTGTCCCAACAAGTTTGAAAGGCGCTTAATTTTTTTACTTGTTGGAGATAAGTGAACAATGTAAATTTTAAAAAAGTTGAAAGTAAGGTAAGAAATAAGACTACGTGATTGAAAATTGAACAATGAGAATGGGGACCATATATCAAATTAGAAGTGTTAACTGTTAAGAAACATGTTCACTTTTCATATGTAATATCATGCGATAAATTGGGTGATATCATTCTCGTGAATCTAACTCGTTCCATTCACGAGAAAAGATATTTTGAGTAATTCTTTTGCATTTGAACGCGAATAGTCATTTATTTGCTGTAAGAATAATTTATTCCTCCGTCCATAACGCTTGGCGAGATTTTGGCGACGAATTTGGCGGAATGTTGCCATCTTGGCGAATTTTTTAAATGCTGACAAATTAACGAAGATCTCGCCAAATAGATAAAAATGCGGCTACATCAATGAAAATGACGACTAATTGAAAAAAATTCCATATCTTGGGAAAAATATAAGTATCTACTATAAGAATAACATTTTTTAACTGTAAAAGTAGTAAATTCATTGCATTATATAAGGAAAGTCATGTGCTGCTCACATCAGATTTTTTTTTTAAATAAATGTATCAAAAATAATTTTAAAAAATATCACCTGTTGTGAAATAAGTTCAATTTTCTTACGTAATATAATGCGATAAATTTGCCAACATTCTTGTGCATCTAGTTCATTCCATTCACGAGGAAAGATACTTTATGTGATAGTTTTGTATTTTGACGCCAAACAATTGGCTAACAGCCACTTATACAGTATAAAAAATATATTCTTCTCTTCGTTAATTTTTCACCATTCTCTCCTTAATTAATTATTAAAATATATATATATACTGCTTATTGCCTGATGCTTTCAATATTGATAATTGTCAATTTAGATTAGCGCGAAATAATTACTAATTGGGTATTTCAAAATAATTTTACTAGTTGTCATTCGGAAAAGCGCCAAATGTACAATTCAACTGTAGATATTAAACACCATTTCTTTACTGCTTAAAAAGCAAATTCATTGCATTGTGTAGAGAAAGTCGTATGCTGCTAACATCATATTTTCACTTTCCTTATATACAATAATATATAAGGAAAGTATTGGGTTCGAAAATTCGAATTAGAGTTTTTGACGGGAGAGCACGTTTCAAGCATCCCTGATCACGAATCAAACATTTTTGAGGTGATGTCTGTGTGTGTAAAAGTATGTATGTGTGTGTGTGGAGAAAATAACTGACAAACGAATGGACCGATTCAAACGATATTTAGTACAAAAATTACAATCCGTGAATTCTGGCAGCCTATTGTTTTTATACGCAGTCAAATGTTCAGAACCCCCCTAAATTTTCGACTGAAATTTTGAAAAAATCATCAAAAAATCAAAACCTCTAATAAAGTTACTCAAATAAACATTTCTTATGTAATGTTTCATTAGAAAACGATTAACATACATTTTAGAACGGTAGCATGAACCGTTCTCGAGATATTGCACATTTTTCAAAAAAATTATCAAAAACTTATATACAATAAAAAAATATTTCCTATTGAGAAACATGTTCATTTTTCATATGTAATATCATGCGATAAATTTGGTAACATCGCATCCTCGTGGATCTAGCTCGCTCCATTCATGAAAAAAGATACTTGAGTGATACTTTTGTATTTGAAAGCCAATATTCATTTATCTGCTATTAGAATAACTTATTTCTCCGTCCATAACGCTTGGCAATATCTTGGCGACGAATTTGGTGGCATGTCGCCAACTTGGCGACTTTTTTAAATGTACCCAAATCAAAGAAAATCTCGCCAAATGGATAAAAATGACGCTAAATCTATGAAAATAACGACTATTTAACGAAAATTCAATATCTTGGAAAAAACATAAGTATCTACTATAAGAATAACCTATTTTGTTTTTACTGTAAAAGTAGCAAATACATTGCATTATATGAGGAAAGTTACGTGCTGCCCACATCAGATTTTTTTTTATAACGAAGAGAAAATGTAAAAAATATTAAATAATAGGATATAATTTTTTTTACAAGAGTGCCATTTTAAGAGTTCGTACAGGTTATTTTACGACTTTACCAGGAGAATGGATTTTAATACAATAAGAAGTAAAATTCCAGAAATGTTTTTTAAATGTTGTTAGTGATGTCGATCGTCGCTTTACTGTGCTCTGATAAGTAGATTATTTGTTACTCAAAGATTACCTGTTCCGGTTCGTGTAACAGATTCTGGACCACTGCAACAGAAGATAGACGCAATATCGGTGTTTTTAAATGTCTCTGTTAAAACAGCACAACTTTCTGCACATTTGTTTAAAAATCATCGCAGATTTTATCACGAGTAAGTCAAGAAAAATTGTGTAAGCCAGATTAAAATTAACAACTTTCTATTTTTAAGTATTCAAATATATGATACACTCGATGTTCTATTCATTGTCTACTCAAAATCATTTTTCTACATTTGAATTTATGATGATATTTGTTCAGCCCTCTGAGTATACGTTCATGAAACAGATTAATTCCAGTTATGGGTTAAGAAGAATATTCAAAGTCAGGTTAAAATTACAGCGAAGAATCAAGCTGTTTATGATAATTTTTTATAGTCAACCCATAATGACATGAGCTACATTAGTCCCATAACATTTTTTGTTTTTAGAGATTTTCCATATCCGAGACTTTGTCACAATTTCAATGGAATTTAGATACATTTGATGACTTGTGTCTCCCCAAATATATGTTTGATTTTGCTTATTTTCGAAATATATTATTCTAATATTTCATAGTAGCCAAAAATGGCAGTTTCCTAAATATCCAAGATGGCGTACATCCACCATCTTGAATTTCAGAAAAAATGATGCAATTCTTTCAAAAAGTGATATTTTGACTTAAAGCAAACTATTATTTTGTCATTTTGAATGATAACTTTGTTAGGATTTCAAAAAATCCAATTTGGCATATGATTTGGTTTCCAAAAAACACAATATGGCGCATGTCCGCCATCCTGCATTTTAGAAAATTGTTGCAATTATCTCAAAAATTGATATTCTGATACGTTATTTGTGAATAAACATTGTTTAGATAGAATAATGTGTGCATGTAAGGTAAAGAACTATGTTAAAACTATGGTAAACAATTAAAGTAAATAACTAAATATGTGAGGTAACTAATTATATGACCATACACTCTCTGTAGCATAAAGCATTTGACTAATTTTTTTTTCCATCGCTAAATGTCGTTTATTTCTATAATCAAAGTAAAGCCTTCTCAGATCAAAAGCACAGCATTACATTATGTAAAAACGAAAGGGTAGAGAAAATATGGATCACAAATCCATATGTGGATCCACTGGGATGTAAGTGGCAGTGACGTAGCGTCCATAGAGGCTAAAAAGCTTAGCCTCCCCTATTTGATATATATTTTAAGGAATTATTTGAATATATTTTTTATTTTAATTTTTTAAATAACTTTGCGAATGTATATGTATATTTTAGAAAACGGTTACATATTATTTACTTAACGTGCCACGTTTCAAAATATTTTCTCCATTAAAACGCAACTTTTAAAGAATTGTATGCTCAAATATTGAAGTCTACGAAGTGAATACCGATAAGCATGGTTTTGAAATACCTGGACTCTTCCGTGGCTGATAATCGCGTGTAACGGTTGCGTGGAAGCTAGTCTTGAAAAAGGTATGGCTATTGCTTCTCCATTTAATGAAAACGACAGTGATTGGCTGTGAGACGTGGCGTTTCTCAATGACGTGCGCAGTGCTCACGTTATTAAGAAACGCCACGTCTGCTCACTGTGAAGGACAATTTCCCCGGAAAGGTTAATCGTTCTGCCATTTTGTGTCAAACGAGGTGCTATTTTCGCTGAAAATAATAACTTTTTGTAATTTTATATAATTTGAGCCATTTTTCATGAATTATTTGGCATTCACCTAACTTTAAACAAGACCAGGACGGATAAATGCACAAATAATGACTACTATTCACACTTTAGTTAGTGAAATAGCCTTTATCTCAGCATCAATATGACGAAGCATCCACTTGCGTATTTGAGAGTTTTAGAAGGAATAAATCTGATTTCGCTTCGGTTACATGAGAATATTTTTTACAAAAGCAATTGATAATTTTTCTAGTAGATTTTTATCATATTGTAACTATACGATATTAAGTATTCATATAGTATAGAATTTATTAATAATTAATACAAACTTGTTTAAAGACATTGTTGATTACAGTGATTTTCAACTAAGCTTGTTACGTACCAAATTTATTTTTCACCCATTTTCAGTGCACTCTTAAATTGTTCAATTTTGCTAGTTCTAGCTGTTTATATCTACAAAACTGATATACTTTTTGTCCCTTGTTAATAAAATTATAGTTTATATATATTTCATATTTGATATGATGGTTGCAAAGGCTGATCTAATTTAGAAATATAAAAACATTTAAAATGTATATCTTGCATGTATTCATATTAAAATCTCGTGCATTTCATGGCCTTTATTCACTTTGTGCTACGTTATATTATTTTACTCGTAAAAAAATTATATTTGTTGATAGAGCAAATTCAAATATAAATCTCACTTGTAATAAGAGCAAAACCCTTTCTAATTTAAAACGCCAAGCGCTCAGCCTCTCCAGTAATATTCTAGTAGATTTTTTATCATATTGTAACTATAAGATATTAAGTATTCATATAGTATAGAATTTGTTAATAATTAATGTACAAACTTGTTTAAGGACATTGTTGATTACAGTGAACTCCCCCTCTTAATAATCTTAGGCTACGCTACTGGTAGGTGACTTCTTGCATGGATCCATACGTTGATCCACTGGGGATGGGCTAACATTTATTCATGAGCTGAAGAATTCACTTTTACATTCCCTATATACATAGTGTAATGTGCAGATAGGAGAAGTATTGTGACGGGGTTGAAAATTCACGGAAGAGAATGTTTGAAGCATCCCTGAAAACGAATCAAACGTTTTCGATGTGATGCTTGTGTGTATGTATGCATGTAACGCACATTAACGTGTGTCTGTGGGAGGAGAGCGATATCTCTCGAACGAATTATGAGATACAAAACTAATTTTGTACATTTGATACAATCGGTGAATATTTGAGCCCTGTTGATTTTAAATACAATCGAGTGTTAAGAAAACATCCGAATTTAATGAATTTTTGGAAAACGTATAAAAAATCAGGCGCTATAATATTGCTAAATAAATAATTTTTTACGTACTTAATAATTAAAAACGAATGGCACCCAATTTAGAATTAAGTATGAAATTAAAATAAGTAGCAATAATCCGTACATAAGTTGACCTTCATAAATTTGGTTAAAGATGAACAACTTAACGGCTTTTTGAGAATGTTGCCAAATTGGCAAAAATGACCCAAAATTGGGAAAATCTTTCGTCATTAATGAAAATGACTCCAAAATTGATGAAAATTCAATATTTTCTAATGATTAAAATATCTTAACATACTGACTATATTGCCTAGTAGATGCTTGCAATATTTCTAATTGTTAAGTTAAATTTGCGTGAAATCAATATAGTTTCATATACTGTCATCCGGAAAGCTTTAAATGCTAATGAACAATTCATTGTTAAAAACATCGATTTTATACATCATAACTTTGTTTAACATCAAGTGAAAACTTTGCCTCATATAAAGTCATGTGCTGCCCACATCATATTTTTTTACTTTCATAACCTAGAAAAATAAGTCCCGAGTCATTGTTGAGCATTACCATGCAAATTATTTCATTCTAGTTCTTTCAAAACTAAGTATAAAGTTTTCGGAATTAATCTCATCGGCCTTCTACTTTATGGATACCAATTAATAAATAATCACAACTTTTCAGAAAAAGATACGAACACAACATAGTAAATTGTGTTTGCAATAAACAGATTTGCATTCAATCAATTACTAAAGCGTAAAACAAAGCAGACTAATTACTAGAAAACAATTTAGGTGCATTTATGTATATTAATTGCGGCTGCCAATAAAAACGTATTTTTATCGTGCACCATAGTAATGCCATTGAATTAGATTACTTGAATCTTGTTACATACGGATATATATATATATTTTTTTTTTGCAATGTGTTCAAAACACGTATTAACCGCTTAGCATATTGTTAGATTACTACTAAGTGATATGATTTACTTTGATCAAGTATTTTTCTTCATAAAATGCTTCCATAGTTATATTCTTGACAGTAAATTGAACATAGAGTAACTTGGAAAAAGTAAAATTTTTCTCCAAACGCTGACTTATTTGATTACGCTGGTTATCATTCTATGATATTAGGAAAAACCGTCCGTCCATAATTTTAATATTTCCATTTAATTTCAACTGTTAATCAGAATGAAAAAAAATAGTTCGATGGTAAGATGTTACGCAAAACTGTGCAACGATATTGAGACATTTTTTTTAAACGTGAGACTTTTTTGAGCAGTATGCGTAAGATTTATTATGAAATAAATGGCGTCGGCAGTATATGACTTTCACTACATAATACAATGACTCCACTTCTTTCAAAGCAGGATAATGATGTACAAGATCTATGGCCCAATGTTTTTAACGTTGAATGCATATTAACATTTGGGAGTTCTCTGGATGACGATGTATAAAACTATTTCAAAGTTCCAAATTAACTTACATTTTTAACAAGTCTAACTTGACAATTAAGATTATTGCCAGTATCTGCCAAACAACATTGTCCATGTATTATACGATTTTAATCGTTAAAAAGTAATGAATTTTCATCAAATTCGGTTCTAGTTTCGTTTATTAAGCGCCGTGTTTGCTATTTTTGCGGCATTTTGTCAATTCGGCAACATATTTAAAATTCGCCAAGTTGGGGATATTTCGCCAAAGTTATCGCCATGGTCTATTTAAGCATATATTTCCTATTTAAGCATATTTGAGACTTTTAATATTTTGTTACTTTATATTAAAATTTGCCTCAAAATTTGCTATGTCTCGAGAACGGTTTATGCTAGCGTTCTAAAATTGGTAATATTCGTTTTCTAATGATATATTATTTAAGAAATGATTATCTAGTGGACATTATTAAATAAGTTGATATTTTAACGACTTTGCCAAAAATTCATTTAAAAATTGGGAATTTTTCCGTATGTTTAATGGCGTTTAAAATAAATAAGCTTGCAGTATTTATTGATTGTAATAATTGTACCGATTTTTTTTTCGAATCGCTTCATTTGTTCGTCAGGTACATATACTAAGTGACCTAAACTTATGAGTAGATTCTGCTCTCAATTAATATTGATCAATGAATCCCATAATCCCTTTATTTCATTCTTATTAACTTATATGAACTTATTGTGTTCCCTCCATTTTTTCTTAAAAAAAAGCTTCGCTAACTGGTCTTATTCGGTTCTTTCTTTTTTTTTTTTGACCCTTTTTATTTGCATTTTTTATAATTTTTCTATTTTAAATTTTTTTCTAAATTTCTGTTTTTCATGTGCCTATTTTTTTTTTCTTTCATATATTTTCTTTTTATATATTTTCTAAATTTTACTTTTAAAATTGTATTACTTTCTTTAATTTTAATCTATTTTTCGTTATGTTATTATACCTCACTCTAAATGTTATTTTTCAATGATCTTTTTATCTATATTCGCAATAACGCTTTTCCCATTTCTGTAAAATGGACGTACTTGGCAAGTTCAAATATAATGTAAAACTGTTTGTTTAATCACAATATTTTTAATCAATTGTTATCTTTTTAGATCTAAATAAATGTTCGTTTGGCGGTATGATAGACCTTGGGTGCCTCCTGAGTGCAGGAGGTATCCTTTCCCGGCCGTGCAGCTAGCTACTCTAAACCCACTATGTGAGTCGCACAGTCTGGGGTGTTCAGACACATACGCTAACGCGCACACTCACATACAAACAGACATTCACCTTAAAAATGTTCGCTTCGAGTTCAGGGATGATTGGAACATACTTTTCCGTCGAAAAATCAAATTCGAATTTTCGACTCCGTCATAATACTTTCTCTATACATTTGCTGTACAATGTTTGCAGGGAAGTAATATATTATGTTTTCTGATGAAGGTGGATGGATTTGATACTGTCTCTATTTTGCGAAATTTTATGCCGACTCAATCATAATTAAAGATAAAATATTTGAAAAGAATAATTTCATAGTTTTTTCATTTACAAATATATTCTAAAATAAAAATACTTATTTACCATCATCATGCTCGAAATTAGAAGACTCGTCCACCACAGTCATATGACATTTTAATAGAAATCATAAATAAAAGGATGTACTGTTTCCGACATTTGACTACATATATATATTAATAACAGCGTTGCAGTATGATTGTTCTCAAGCGACGTAAAAGACTACAGTATATCATGTTACTCAGCAACTCAATTATAGCAAATACATTTATAGAGCAGAAGATTTTTATTTAATTCCTCCGATTTAAATAATAAAGAAATGGATACGTTTTGGACTATAACATTTTATTATATAACATTTACGGATTTAAAATATAAGATTATACGAGAATTATTGATATTTGCAATTTCTTAATATATTAAATTTTATTTTGGTAAACATTTTTCAAACTCATATATTGTGTTTATCCTAAACAGGATTGAATTGGCATTTATATATTTTCTAATAACATTTTAGGGTTTTCATTTTGGCATGTATTGATCAAATATCTTATTTCTTGTAAATTTGCTTACAAAATGGAGCAGGACTTTTTATTTTTAAGATCTGACTGTGAAGATAATTTTATACAGAGATTCTTTTACTTCCTTTTACGTGAATTAAATTGAATTTTTTAATAGAAAGTTTTGAAGACAAATATTATGCTGAATACTACAATAATTCGCACATCTTTTTCAAGAGCAACGGCAGGTATGTCTGCTAGTATTATCTAAAACATAGGATGTATTTACCATCTAAATTTAAAAACTTTGCTTAAAATAGTATACTTATTCACTACAAAAATCTTTTTACGGTTTTATTAAATACGCCTTTCTATTTATATCTTCACAAGCACATTTTATTGCAACATAGCTGCAAATGTCAAGATATTAGATATATCTATATTAATTTTTTATATTATTACTTTTCCATAAATGAATCATTAAATGTTGGGAATATGTGTCATCTTAACTAAACACCCTTTCTAATAAAATTCTTCCAATTATCTAAACGCAAATACATTTAGCATTTAGTTTTTCTTAATGTTAATTACAACTGAGTACAGATTTTGAAATAAAAATGTGCTTACACAGAAACAAAACAATTCAATCCATCTCAGCTAACAAGGATATCGTTAAGCCCTGTCATCGCAATAAAGAAAAAGCAATCACTTATCCACCAAACTTTCTTGTTAGTGATAGATTTTTTGTTAGATTTTGAACTAATACATTTTGAAATACTACTCTAAACAGATAATAACATATTTTGAGATTAGATTGAAAATGGTACAGGAAAAAAAGAAGTTTGTTTTGTTTTAGAATAATTCCTAATTTACAACATTCTTGCATCTGTGATGAATACATTTGTATATTATAATCTGTACGAAACATTTAAGTAAGAAACCTTGTTTTGGACTCGCAGATCTGGACTATGTCTGAGTATCAGATCATCTTGCGCCTAAGAATCACGTGATGTGGTGTGTATTTTTTGACACGACTATAAAAAGTTCTTTATTACTTTCCTTATATATTATATAATGTATAAGGAAAGTATTGTGACGGGGTCGAAAATTCGAATTCGAGTTTTCGACGGGAGAGCACATTTCAAGCATCCCTAATCAAACACTTTTGAGGTGATGTGTGTGTGTGTGTGTGTGTGTGTGTGAAAGTATGTGTGTGTGTCAGTGAGTTTGTGGAGACGATGTCACACGAACGAATGTTGCGATTCCAATGAAATTTGGTACAAAAATCCTAATTCGTGAATACTGGAAGCCTATTGTTTTTAAACGCAATCGCATGTTCAGAACCCCCCCCCCCCCCTAAATTTTCGAGTGAAATTTGAAAAAAATCATAAATTAAAACCTTTAATATATTTACGCAAATTAGCATTTCTTATGTAATTTTTCCTTAGAAAACGATTGACATAAACTTCAGAACGCTTAGTATGAACCGTTCTCGACATATTGCAAATTTTTCAAATAAATTTATCAAAAATTCCATAAATTAAAAAATATATATTACCTGTTGAGGAACATGTCCATTTTTCATATGTAATATCATGTGATAAATTTGGTGACATCATTTTCGTGGATCTAGCTCGTTCCATTCATGAGAAAAGATACTTTGAGTAATACTTTTGTATTTGAACGCCAATATTCCTTTATCTGCTATAAAAATAACTTATTTCTCCTTCCATAACGTTTGGCGAGATTTTGGCGACGAATTTGGTGGGAATGTCGCTAACTTGGCGACTTTTTAAATGTTGCTCAATTAACGAAAATCTCGCCAAATGGTTAAAAAGGACGCTAAATCAATGAAAATGACGACTAATTGATGAAAATTCAATATCTTGAAAAGAATGTAAGTATCTACTATAAGAACATGTATTTTTTTGCTGTAAAAGTAGTAAATTCATTGCATTATAGAAGAAAAGTCATGTGCTGCCCACATCAGATTTTTTTTATTTCTATACATTAGATCATGGGCAGGTTTAAATAGTCTGTTTGCATCCACATATGTTATGTGACTATACAATAAATGTAAACAACGATCATTGATGTTGCAAAATGAAATGAATTAATAAGTTCTATCTTTGTGAAATGACAAACTTTTAGGTATATCTTATTTTTTCTACATTTTATGTCAAAATGCAAATATTAGGTTTGCGAAAACCATGTTGTCATAATTTAATACAACGGTTTATGAAATTATCTCCTAAAATTTTGGAATTTCTCTTAAGTTCGAAAGGTATTTGTCTATTTCTGTCGGATTCGTCAATTGAATAGCATTAAAAAAAATGTTTTAATTTTTTTTTTCTTAACGCACTTGGAATAAAGTTCTACTGAATGTTGCGAGTGAATTCCAATTCTGTTTTATACTTGTATGGACTGCTCTAAATAGAATATACAATATAGTAAAGCATTTATCGGAGTTCTAGGAAAATTTTAGATAATTTAAGCCAGTTACGTTATGCTATGTACTTACAAATCCATCGAGTTCTAGGTACACGAGATAGGAGAAAATCGGTAGGTATAGTTAGTAAAGTTTGGCCTTTGTTATTATCACTTCATGGGATTGTTCTCAAGTTTATAAACACTCTTCGGGAGTGAAAATGTCTTTATCAAGTCAGTAACCCTTTCACGGCTTGCTCCGGCAGCCACTAAATATGTCGCATTGTCTAGAGCCGACTATATCCGGCATCCACTAAATGCTTCACCCTCGCTAGCGCCGGCTATATCAGACATCCACTGAATGCTCCACATTGGCTAGCGTCGGCTATATCCGGCATCCACTAAATGCGTCGCACTGGATAGCGACATTTGCAGTAACGATACGCGAATTGAACATCACGCATTTAACGCGAATTGGACATCACGCATTTAACTAACGCACAAGAAAAAGTTCTTAGCACGAGTAAAGTGCACTTGTTCTCTACCTTCTTGTGGAGTATCATAGTTTGAAGTAAAGTAATTAACGTGTACCGTGTGTGTGATCTAATGGCACGAATACCCATTCATTTGTGGCGTTCTGATAGCTAGTTCCGTCGTCGCGAAAGGGTTAAGAATCATTTTACCACACGTCCAGCTTCATTAAAGTTTTATCATAGTACTGCGTACAACTTGCATTGTATCTTGCATTGTACTCTGCATTGTATCGCGACTAAACCTCAACAGGATTCAACAACTATCAGTAGAATTTGGAATTTGGCTAGTGATTAAAGAAAGACGTTGAGAGACGATGATACGTATATTTGGGGTCTGCGATACGTTTTGTTGCTTTACCTTTGGTGTACCTCAACCGAACTGTTTCAATAAGAAAATGCTGAACCGCATTTTGTCAACGTTAGAAGACAATATTTAAAAGGCGTCCATTTATTAGGCCAACAAAATCACCAAGCCTCAACTTGTGGAACGTCATTGGCTATCGACCTCAATGAATAACGCCCGCTGAATGTCGATAAATTTTGGACGAATGTCAATGCTGCAGGGCTAGACATTACCTAGAACACCATCAGGGAATTATTCCAATCGATAGTACCCCGTGTTGTTTCATGTATAGCTCAAAATGGCCGCCATGAATCTAGTTACTCAGGCTAATTTACACTATCTCTTCGACCATGGTATTCACATAAGCATTACTTATTTGACACCTAATTGCTCATATGCATGCAAAGTTTGTCTCATTTCGATAACTTTTAAGCATGGTATTTTCTAAGTTGATTGCAGTATATTACATTTACACATTTCTTAAAAAAATTACTTATGAATTAAGTAAGAAAGGTAATGCTACAGTTCTTTCATTTGGAAACACATTTCGTAGATTGATTTGGCAAAACCTTAAAAATGCATTAATGTTGTTTGTCTTTTTTATTGTCATTCTTATATATACTACTTTAATTAACGGCATATATTGTTAGATACCAACCGCAACCATTCAAAATATTTGTGTAATAAAATGTAATAGTCCAATAAATGTTTAAATATTCCTATTGGCAAATGTATTCCTAAAAATGTTATTTAGAAGCACAACTCCACTAAAAGCTGCCTTTCCAACCCACTAATATTGCTGTTAATTTTTCTTTTTGTCCAAAAGTTGATAATATGTTATTGTAGGGAATAAAAATACCATTATCTTGAAGTAAAAAAAATACAATTCAACTCATGAAACAATGGTTCTGCTGATGGAGTTAGAAAAAAAGAGATAAAGCTCCTATGGACGAAACGCTTGAAAATGTCATAACGCTTTGAGAATTATATTTGGTGCCGGTGGTGTTAATAAAGTAGCTGCTATTATTAGTTGACAAGAAAAACGCGTAGTAATGAGTATATATATTTTGGAATACTTTTAAACTGAAGATTCCTTAATTATGAGAACAATTAACAAGTAGTTTTTCATAGTTGTAGGATAGAGTATACAATATATGAAGATTAAAATAAATTGAAAGGTAAACTAATTTTGAATGCATAGAAATATTCTTTATTGTTTCAGTTCTGCTTAGAATTGCTCTAATAATTTATTTTTACAAAATTAACCGTTTACATGAATATTTTAGGCCTTTCGCCATAGAAATAAAGGCATGTATTGCAGGACTACTTAGCTTATCCCAGCGCCACCTGAATTATTGTCTCAAAATATATTGGTGTTTTCTTAATATAAAGTCTTAACTCCTTACTTTTACCTTCATTGTTATGCTGATTACTGCTATCTTCACAGCAATAAAAAATATTAATTTGTCGCAAACTTTCTTTTATTCCATTTCTTTACTGGGTAGCATTAAATTGAAACTCTATGAAGAATCTATGAACAAAAGTTGAAATGAACTACACTGTAAAAAATAAGAAAATAATTAAATTAGAAATATGTACTATAAAACTATGTAACCAGTCGTCTTGCAAGATAAAAGAATTGAACTGTCTTTCAGGAAGCAGAAAGTTTTCTTATTCAATGAAGAATTCAACTAGAAAATTTTATCTGGCCGATGTTACTAGCTTACGTATTACAGGGTCGTGTCACATTATTGTGACCACTCCCTACTTGTGACGTCAACAGTGCGTAGCCAATGAAAGAAGGCACGTGACATGAGCTGGTTTGGTGGATATTTAAGGTGTGGTGTAGGCATTCTGATAACAAATCAATCGTTGCTGTAATCGTTAAAAGGAAAATTTGGAAAAAGGGATGATTATCGGGTTTCGGACCAAGGGTGGCAGTATTCCGAAACAGCGCAGTTTGTGAACTGTTCGTGTGCTTCTGTGGTTAAAGTGTATCGCAATGGAGAAATTGCACCATTGCGAATAAGCTATGTGGGAACTTCGGAGTACCACGCTCCAGTGATATAAGAAGTGAACGTTGGTTTCGAAAGTTCGTGACGGCCGATTACCGCGTTTCAGTGGTGCAACTCACTGGCCAAATGAACCAGGGGTTACCGGAAGTGTCTCAAACGACTGCCACAGTGAACCCTGCTGCGTATAGCCTTCTGAAACAGACTTTGTGGTTACTGCACCTATACTAACGAATATGCATCGAACGGAAATACTTACATTTGTACGGCAGTATCGGAATTGGACCTCCGCTGATTCGCAAAATATTGCCTTTGCCGATGAGTCACGTTTTTCTGCTTCGACGTTGACGTATGAGGCATTGTTGTTGTTGAGACCCAGACCATCTGACCTACCAGAAATGTGTATGGTAACTGTTTAGACGGCCGGGAACTTCCACCCAATTTAGTCCGGAACCCAGTGGGGAAGGCATTCACAGGGACCGTATCCTCCGTCCCCTACCACAAACCTCTCGGAAGGACTTACGGAGTCACATGTTTAACGTGGTCGTACTCCGCGGGCACTCGCCGGCAATTTTGGCAGTGGCGGGAATTGAACCCGGGCCTACAAAGTGCAACTCCCGAGCACTAACCACTGGGCTACCGCGCCCCAACGTATAAAGCGTGAAAGATCGGAGAACAGACACTCATCAACCATTGGTGGAAGAACACAAGGCGGTGGGGGCAGCCTTATAGTCTGGGTGAATGTTTTCGTGGCATTCTCTGGGTCCACTCATATTCCGTGGAAGACACCATGAAACGAATTCATTATGAATTCATCCTTGCAAACCGCTTTTCTTTTTGCACAAGCAACCTGTATCTGTAAATTGACTATACCACCTAAAAATATTCTTGTGGCTTTGTGCTTTCTTTCCGTAGCGATTTCTAAATGCACGTTGCACAGAAATAACAGAATAAACCCTTGCATATTCTAATACAATAGTTTTAAAAATATAATTTTTTTAAATCCGGTCATTCATTTATGCTAACTGTGTTATTAATAGCCATAAAATCGTCCAATTTATTTAATTCACTTTATTGAGTATTTCCTTTAACCGACTAAAAACTAGCACGGAAAGATGTTCCTGTTCTAATTGTTTATTATTAAATTCGGGTTTTTGGCGATAAAAATCCTTTTCCGAAAGAAAATAAAAATCGATTCATCTCACTGCACAACATCTTCGTTAATCAATGCCATCTTCACCACCATTATAGGAAAACTCGTCACTTATCAAGAACATTTTTTTGTTATCCAGCGTCTGTGTTAGCTTTGAAATAAAGCTCTAAAAAGATGGTTATAGAATTCGAAGATGTGGTTACTGTATTAGGTTATCATTTGTAGCACGTGATGAACGATCGTTTTATTTATAAACTAGCCGTCTGAGTCTATCACCCTGACCAGGTCGCCTTTTTAAAAAGTTTTTAATTTGCAATACGTGAAGAAAATCTGGAATGCATTTATTGTCATTAACTGGGGGGAATAGAACAGACTAAAATTTGATAAATAAATTAAAATAATAGTAATCAAAAAAGTGTCTATAGTGAGGAAAAAAAATAATGAAATAATTCCTATCGCTCAAGATTTTAATGTAACTGGAGAGATATATGTACGAGCACAAAACTTATGAAAAGATAATTTAACAATAATTTTCTCATAAGCATTGTGTATGCTCATAAGTATTACGTGTGCTCATAAGTATTGCGTATGCTCATAAGCAATACTTATATTTATGAGCAATACTTATGAGAAAATATTTGTAAATATGAACAATCAAAATGACGTTACTAGAATTCAGGAAAATGGAATTTTGTATTTTAAACCATAACAAACTATTAACAAGAAATACCAATCATGCATAAAGTATTGATTATGAAACACTTTCCAACTGCAATGTAATTTTATTTAAACATCTCTAAAATGCGACATATTCAGCGGTAATATTTTTAAAATTATCACAACACTACAATAATTTATTATATTTGAAAACTTCATCGAAAAAAATGAACTTTATTCAAATAACGTCATTGAAATATAAATCGTCTGGATCTCTATGAAAAAGCAGTAAAAATTTCAATTATAAACTTTTATTCTATTTCTTTCTTTCATCCCAATACTACAATAATTTATTTTACTTAAAAACTTAAAACCATGGAGGTAAAAGTAATTTAACTATGTGCTTGAAACTTCATCAAAAAGTCTGGTATAAAATCGTCTGTTCTCTGTGTAAAATCAATGACCGTTTCATATCAACTGTATTGCAGACTCCAGCGCTAAGTAATTTTGCGTTAAAGGAATTCAGCAATTCTTATACAACTCATCTTACAGCTTAATGTGTTTACCATCTCCATAAGTGAAAATTAGGCTTTGTTGTAGAAATTATCAAAGTTTGAGGATCATTTAAACTCAAATATATTGTAATTGCGTTGTTTTAGAATATTGATGTACAGAAATTAAACAAAAATAAAGCGGTTTTAGGACGGACCCAACACTAAATATAAATTATAAAGAACTTTAAATATCACGATTTTGACACAAGATGGGTACCATTGATCATTTAAACTCAAATATATTGTAATTGCGCTGTTTTAGAATATATATGCATCGAAATTAAGCGAAATTAAAGAGATTTTAGGATAAATATAATACTAAATATAAATTAAAAAGAACTTTAAAAATCACGATTTTGACACAAGATGGATACCATATTTTATTTTGAAGTAGGTCACGTGATCTCTTCATACAATGGTCACGTGATCTCTTCATATAATGGGTTGAAGACCCAGACCGTCCGGCTCGTCCTGAGGACTTGAGCATCTATTTGGACGGCCGGCTTCATATAATGGGTGTAATTATTTTAATTTTTATTTAAAAAAACTACTCAATATATTTTTCTGAAATTTGTTTTATATATTTTATGGGATAATTTGAATATTTCCTAAAACTTTCGAAGCAATTTGGGAATTTTAAATTCGCCTAACAAATGTTTGAAAAATTAGGTCCCATAGGTTCAATGTATTTCATTTTTTCAACCCGGGTTTAATCCAAAACTAATTGGGTGATATTATTCATTTATATTCCCATAGGTTCCACAGACTCTTTGAACAACATACTAAAATTTCATTTTGATAAAGTCATTTTTACGGCAATTATCGTACTAACGAACAGACAAGACAGACAGATAGAATGAACAAAGTCATAAACACTTTTTAACTATGTTGAAAAGTGTTAAAAATCATCTCTTATGCCATTGATGGTCTGATGAGGGAATCATATGCTGAAATAAACTGATTTGGAGAAAGCAAAATATGGACCGAATTTCGGCTTTGAACATTAATTTTTAATATAATTCGAATTTTTAAAAAATCTTACTGTACTTCTGTTTCACTGTAATTCTAAACGCTTAAAAATTTCTTTTAGGTGGAGGAAGTTCTACAATCTGCATTGTTATTGAGTTTGAAAAAGTTCTACTACCAGAAATTTTTTTAAATCCTTGCCTACAATAGTTTTGTGCTCACAAATCGATTTATTGTTGAATTTGTTTGAAGGTGCTTCAATATCCGCGATGCTATCTATAGTCTACAGATGGTGAGGGAGGGACAGTTGAACCAGAACTTTGAGTTGAGCATTTTCGTGGTATTTTATATATGGTTACACTTATTTATTTTTTTTGCACATTTTGTGTTTTTCTAAACACACTTTGAACACAGTCGGGAGAGATATTCATGTGCGTGTATGTTTATGTATTATTATATATATGTGTGTGTGTGATGTAGTTATGTACTAATAATGTAATTATTTATATTTCTTCTGCTACACTTCTTTTTTTTTCGATTTTTCTCTTGAATTTAACAAGGTTGTCCGTTTTGTATCATTTATGATTATTATTTCCTCATATTTTTCTCCCGTTTTATTTCAGTTTTCTATATTTTTCTATCTTCGTCTTTTTTCAAGGCTCTGTTTATTTATTCCCTTCTAATTTCTCGGCATTTTCTTATTTTTTGTCCAGTATTTAAACGATATTACAATGCTTAATATTTCATTCAACTTTATTTTAAATAACACAGTGTTTGTTTTTTCCCTTTAATCAATAGATATGCAAGAGTGAAGCAGAGTTTTGTCGACAAATCTGCCAGAGTATTTATTGTTTTGATTTAAACAGTCCGATGAGCCAGTATTTGCTTCTGGCATTATTATTCTGGTCGTTATTCGTGTGTAACTTTTGTAGTTAGATAAAATTTTTCGATTATTTAAGGCCTCATAATTTTTATTTGATGAAGGGTACATGTGAACAATTATATTCACCGGAACAGATGTAGTATAATCCATTTTTCATTTATGACGACTTCAGGTGAGATTCTAGCAATCCTTCCTATGATTTGGAGAACATTCCATTCTTGCAACCCATCCAACGTCGTTTGTCTCCCTTTTGTCGTCCTTTTTTCGCCCTTTTGTGGCGAAGGTAAAAATCGTAACATTCCATTCTGGTAACGTATTCCGCGTTCTTTGTCGTCCTTTTGTCGCCAGCGTACACATCGCTCTTTAGTCGCTGTTTGTGCAATCGTTGATCTGTAGCAATTCAAGCATGAACCTACGCCCGCTAAAAAAACCTCACTGAATTCGTCGCAATAGCATGTCGCAATAGCTGTTTGTGCAACAGGTGCTCTGTGGCTCAAGACCACAACATGAAAATCAGAAAATTTTCTGGTTTTTACCTTGGCGATAAAAAAAGCGATTTTTAAGTTGGCAACAAAAGAGATATTTTTACGTTGGTGACAAAAGGGCGAAAAAAAACGACTAAAGGTTGGCAACCGAGTGGGCAACAAAAAAAGTGGAAAACGTTGTCAAACTGGCATGTTGCGAATTTAACCTTGGCGGCAAAACAGCGATAAAAGGATCGACAAAAGACGCGGAAAGTTTTGCCAGAATGGAATGGTCTCCAAATCATACAAGGGATTGCCAGAATCTTACCTAAAATGGCGAAAAAATGGGAATGGGACTATATTACATCTGTACTTATTCACCTGACCTTTATTTTTGCTACTATAAAAGAAGTAGTATAAGTAATATGTATTTTCATAAGCAAGAAAATTCACTGTAATGTAATTGATAGGTAAATTTTGTGTCATGCTATTGCTTTTAACATAAATATTTTCTTTCAAACATCTATTTCTTAGTAGATTCTATAGATATATGTTAGATGATGTTTGATATAGTTTCAGCATTAAATTTAAGAGGATCTAGGGGATATCATTAAGGATTTTAACTTCCGGTTTGTTTTTCATTTCCGGTTCAAGATGTTTCTTTTTAATTGAAAAATGAATTTCTCAACAATGGATGGAGCTTAGATGATGATTTATATTGATTTAGCATCACATTCTGAAGCAGGTTGATTAGTTTAATAAGGATTTACATATCCGGTTCTGTTATCTCCGGTTTAAAAAAAATTATTGAAACATGTATGGCTCAAGATTAGCTACAGATAGAGCTTAGATAATGACTGATATGAATTCAGCCTTAACTTCCGGAGGAGGTAAGCTAATTAAGGATTTCCACTACCGTTTTATTATAATTTTCTGTTCAAAATTTTCTTATGGATTCGCTGTAGATAAAGCTTAGATGATGACTGATACAGATTAAGCATCAAATTTCATAGGGGTGCAGAGGGTTCACTAAAGATGTTCACTTCCGGTTCTGAAGATGCCACTTTTTGATTTTTCGAAAATTCGTTTAACTGTATAAAATAAATGTGCAAATTAGAATAAAATCGCTACATAGTTCATTCGAAAATGAAATGTACATAGGTTGTTCACACATTTTTGTAACGATTTTGACTTTCTCCATGAATTAAATTTTAATTTAAAACCAAAAACCTAACTGGCTTTAAGTCGGAATAGGGTTTAATTATCGTCTGCATCATTAAAAATATTATTTGCTTTAAAATGTCGCTAGAAAATAAATAATGGATCGAAAGTTATATTTTTACGCTTTCCGAAGAGAAAGACTCTTATTAAATTATAATACTCTTATTTGATTATTAAACAAAATGTGAAAAGCATGGTTTTAATATTTCTACACGTAAATTAAGTGAGATAATTAATAGAAAAGGAAAGAAACGTCAAAGTTTACATTTGACTGGGAAAAAGGTAAAAAACTGCATATCCAGCATTGGTTCAAAGAAAACAAGGAAAGTTCTGTTGAAGGTTTTATGGTTATTGCTGGAATCTCTTATAACGGAAAACTTAAAATAAGGAAAGTAGAAAAAAATGTCAAAATTAATTCGGATTACAATCAGAAATTTGTTTCAACACCTGTTTTCAAAAACGACATTCCATCACTTTACCCAAACAATCTTCACTGTTTTAAGTTCCAGCAGGATAGGGCTGCCAGCCATACCGCTAAATCTACTGCTATATTTTTTTGAAAAAATGAGAAATGAAACCGAAATTGAAGCTATTCCATTTAAATGCGTCCCACCCAAGTTCCCAGACCTGTCTCCTATGGATTACTGTGCATTTGGACTTTTAAAACAAGCTCTTTATAAACGGCAACCCAAAACATTGGATGGACTGTGGAAGATTGTGGAGGAGGAGTGGGCCTTGATATTTTAAAAAAAGCTCTTTTATCTTGGAAATCGAAATGTAATATTATAAATCGAAATGTAATATGTTCAACAAAAGGGCTATCAGATTGAACAAATTAGAAAATAAAATTCTTATCTTTGTTTATATATATATATATATTTCAAAACAATTACAAAACACACTCTGTATATATCATTTGTCACAGTATGAAGGCTCAGTTATAAATTTCTCGGTATTGGTGTCTTATATAAAATATTGAGCATAATTGAGTTTAGCAGTAGAAATAGCAGTGTCATTATCTGTGAGAAAAGAAGACAATGCACCTCATCTCAACTGACAAGATAAGTGATCGTTAATCACTGTTGTCTTCGTACGAGTACAGCGGAAAAAGAACCAATCACTCTTGTCAGACACATTTTTCTGTTACTTAGTTTCTTCGTTAAATACACGATTTGAATTCATTGAATTGATTATTAAACCAAAATCTAAAATTCCACAATGGAGAATGTATTAGGAACAGTATTTAATGGAATTCACAGTAAAGTCTTATTTATCTTATTATAAGGCTTATTTTGGTGAAGAGGTTGGGAAAACACTCACTCGCCATTTAAGACTTCACAAAACATCACAACATTTAATAATGCATAAAAAATTACACATGTTTTACAAATCATAGCTAGGATTAACTACATATCACTAACACGTTGGCCACGCGCTGTCTATCGCCATTTCGAACTCCATTTCGAATGCTTTTTTTTTTTTTTTTTTGTAAACAAAACGAATGTTCTTAAGTCAGGTTGAGTGCTGCCATCTACTGTCCTTTCGGGTAAACAGAATGTCTCTTACATTATATCAATTTTGATCCATAACATATTTTCCTTATCAGCTGCTTTCAATTGCAATTTTTAACTAAGCATGATGCACATATTGTACCAGCTTGCTCACATTGCATGCTTTTAAATATATACCGAATATAATAAATGAAAAAGGGAAGCAAAGTGACTGAAATTCTTTCTTTAGAGTGTAACAGTTTTTTTTTTTATATGATATAAATTAATGTTATATAGGCCCATTTTGTTTGTAAATGTACTTCGATAAAACTTGGATAAAACTCACATTATTTACATAAAGTGAGGGCTTATTACTATAAAGCCCTCACTTTATGTAAATAATGTGCACTGAACTAACTGACTCAGTGAGTGAAGAATAATGTATCAAAATTATCGAGTACTTACACTTTATCTGGAATCTTCATTTTGGTGTCATTCGATTCCTTTCAGCTTCGAGACTAAGGGAGAAATATAAAATTCTCAGAAATTCGATTTAGGTTTCACGGTACAAAATAATGATAAAAACCCTAACACCACATTTCTTAATTAGCGAGCACTTCCAATCTAACTGGAATTTTGGTTTCATTCGATCCCGCACAGCTTCCAGATCAAAGCCAAAACTAAAATTATATAAAAAAAGTAGAATTAAGGACAACAATACAAAGGGATTTTATTTTTTAAATTTGCCTCTCAAAAATGTGCGTCATTGCATTTTTAATCCCAAATTAGAAAAAATTATTGATATTCAGAATTTTTATTGAGTATATTGTTACATTTAGTGACCACTAGTTATAAAGAATGCGTGAAGCGCTGGTAAAATGGTTAGTTGATATATATTGTCCGACTATAAAACTTCTAAACTATAATCGACTTTTTTAAATCTGATATGTGGTGTTAATTCCATAATGTTTTCAACTAATATGCAGTAATTTACAAACCAAGCTTCTTGTTGAACGTAGTCGGTTATTAGTTGTGCGTGCTAGTGCTACTTTTCCTATATACATTGTCCAACCATAATGTTTCTAAAGCTTACATATTTTTTAAAATTTAATTATACGGTGTAAATCAATATTTAATACGTCGAATTCCTCGTTTAATGCTGTCGAATACAAATTAATTTCATGTTCTGAATCTCTTTTACTGATAAACATTGACAATTCCTCTAAATCCTTATAAATTTTTTAAAATTCCGATATTTTATCTGGAAGTGTGTTTTATAAAATAAACATGTTCAAGATTTTTATGCCAAATAAAAACATGGCAAATGCTTTAAACGTTAGCTTGCAGAACAAAGCTAACTCTATGGGTTTAACACTTTTCTTCATTTTATTATCCTAATCACCAGTGTTATTTCTTCGAAAAATTACACTCACAACAGTAAAAACCCTGTAAAACTATCTACCAGAAAATACTAATGTTTCGTATTTTAAAAGTTGAGTATAGCTGACTTCAGCATTAGAATAAACAAGAAAGATCAATCATGCATAAGCTTGATTATGAAACACTTTCCAACTGAAATGCAATTTCATTTAAAATTTCTCAAAAATGTGATACATTCTGTGGTGATATCTTTTACATTATCACAGTACTACAGTAATTTATTATACTTAAATATTTAAAACCCTATCGCAATATAAATCATCTGATTCTCTATGCAAAATCAATGAATATTTCATTCATATAACTTGTATTCCAGACTCCAGAGCTAAATAATTTTGTGTGAAAAAAATTCAGCAATTCCTATGTAACTCACCTTACAATCACTTGAGATATTTGCATTCTGCATAAGTTAAAATTAAGCTTCGTTGAAGAAATAATAAAAGTTTATGGATCATTTAAAATCACAACTATTGTAATTGCGTAGGCACGGAATTTAGATACACAGATATACAGATAATTTATGTGTGTGTGTGTGTGTGTATTCAAAGTATTGGAATCGTGAGGAAGATCGGAACTCGAATTTTCGAAGGCTCTACACGTTTTGGGACATCTAGAACACGAAAAAACTATTTTTAGGAAGACGTCTGTGCATGTAACGGTGTATCTGTGTGTCTGTGAGGATATTGCATCCACTCTAACTGAAAAACTAATGAACCGAATTTCATAAAATTTGGTAGGTAAGTTTTTTGTGGGAAACCCTGATGTTCATTAGATTATAGTACAATTCGTAATAAAAGAATCTGCCTTCTTTGCGAAATTGCTTTTTGCAGAAATTTTCTTTATCCACTCTAGCTAAAAACTAATGGACCAAATTTAACAAAATTTAGTGTATAATATTTCAATAACCTACAAGTGATTTATATACCAAATTTAACAAAATTTGGTATATAAATCACTTGTAGGTTATTCTAGTACGATTCGGGAAAAAGGAACGGGTTGTTTTTGCGAAATGGCCCGCAAACATCGCTAAATATAAAAATAAAAGACTACGTGTGCTCAATTATATCAATTAAATTCCCATTTTATACGTGATTTTTGACAACAAAAAGATAAATTGAGATATTTTAGTTTTTTCGCGTTTTCGGTACGCCACCTTTGACAATAAGTCCAACTATCAAATGAGAAACAAATTTAAGTTTAACGTGCAAATTCAATGTCATTTAAAATACTTATGGCTGTTATTTTGTGCAGATAAACTGAAATTATTATTGAAGAAATAAAGAGAACGTGAATATGAGTCTGTAGAGAAAGACATGTGCTGCCCACATCAGAATTTTTAACAACATTGCAACAATGATTTATAGAAGTGAACGGGGATTATTTGCAGGCCATTTCGAAAAAAATGTAGGATTTATATTTAAAGATCCACCAAATTTTTTAGAATAAAATGTTCTACAAATTTAAGCTGTGAACCAAATTTTAACTCTGTAGGACGTAGGAAAGTGCATTAAAAATGACATCAAATAAGTATGTCATGAAGAGTTATATAAAATTTTAAAAAAATTGAAAAATTGTTATCTACCAAATTTATTTTTAAATGTGAAGCCTCTCTTATATATAAAACAATTGAACACTTAGAAATATATTTATTATATAATATATCTTTTTTTTCTTTCTGGAGGATATCCCAAAAGTCAGAATTTAATTGAATTTGTTTTTTTCCCTTTATTAAATAATTTTTAATTTAAAAACTACCTAACATATTTTACTGAATTTTTTTTATATATTTTAGGGGACAATGCGAATATTTCCTAAAAATTTTGAAGCAATTTGCGAATTTTAAATTTGCTTAAAAAATGTTTGAAAAATTAGGTCCCATAGGATTCAATGTATTTCATTTTTTCAACCCGGGTTCAATAAAAAACTAATTGGGTGATATTATTTATTTATATTCCCATAGGTCCTACAGACCGTCTGAAAAACATACTAAAATTTCATTTTGATAAAGTCATTTTTACGGCAGTTATCGTGCTAACGGACAGACAGACAGACAGAATGAACAAAGTCATAAACACTTTTCAACTATGTTGTAAAGTGTTAAATATGTCACAATCTGCAAGTAACCACCAGAAGCCAGTGTTTTAAATTATTCCTTTATTTTCTAGGAGAAGTTTTTCGACTCCCTTTTCTAAGTTATGCGACACGTTTCGACTTTATTGGGACTTGTTCTAATACTGTCTATGTGCATCGCTCTGATCCCACTGGATCCCTTTCATGCTAACTTCATTTCATCTTGTTGTCACAAACCTGTATTTTATGTTCGAAGATTAAAGCAAACCCTTCTGGTTTGCTAGGTGCTCCAAGAAGATTTCCCTTGAGATCTTGACCACCACAATTGAAAACCTAATTCCGTGTCACACAGACACTTTTTTATTTGATTTCTTTGTTGACATCTTGGAAATAAAGCTTTAACAATATACAAACTAAAAACGTAGTTTTTTAAAGTACACACTTTTATTATTTGTATGTAATTTAAATTCCCAAAATCATATGGAAGTGTCATATGACTTTCATCACATAGATAAATTAATTTTGTATTTTTTTAACATTTATATTTATAGAATTACGTTTTATCATAAACAATAATGCATGAATTTAATATTTGTTTCAAAACTCATCAAATAAGCACAACAAATAAGCAAGAAAGTGAAAATCAGGCATAAATCAGAAACAACTGCAACAATTTATTCCAAATTTTACAGTAATATAGAATAGGACTCTTCTTATTATTTGTACTCGAAAAAAATTTTTCGAATGTATACTTGCACATTAAAAAGAAATACAAAAAATGGAGAAAACGGCAGATCATAGCTTTGAATGTGAAATGTCTGTCAATAAGGAATATGACCTCCTCGCACACTAATGCAGACATGGCGATGACGATTCATGCCACCGATTAAGTGCTCAATGAGGTCGGAAGACAGTCATCGCCACTCTTGTATGAGAGCACGTTGGAGCTCTTGGGTAGTGTTTGGAAGTGCTTGTCGGGAAGCTACAGTTCTCCCGGTAGCATCCTATACATGCTCTACATATATGCATGTTCTGTTACATACATGCTCTGGTTACATTTATGCTCTGTTGTGTCTGACCAATAGTGAATCGTAAAGGCCATCAGAAGATGTTATAACTTGAGAGCCACCCGAGCCTGGCCTTCTGGTTATTGTTCCGTTGGAATTGGGTCCATAAGTGTAAAATCACAGAATGGTGGACTCTGAAGAATTCAACAACTTCTCCAATAGATTGGCCGGATACTAACCTGCTCAGGGCTCGCATCTCTGACCATCATCTAAACGCCCTGTCTGGGACATGTCGAATGAAATGGTCATTTCGGATTTTCACCCTAACGTCCGTAGTAGAAGTAAGAACGGACAGAAAGAAACACCTGCTTTGACCAAGACGCCGATTTACGTGCGTTATTTGAGCAATATAATCGCCAGCGGGGGCCAAAATTTCCAGAAAAATGATGTCAGATAAAAGGATCATGTTGAAAACTTAATTTTAAAGCTTTTTAACAAATACTTATAATTCCTTTAATTTTAAAGTATTTTTAATGTTAAATAGCTGAAAAGGTAAGACAGCTGGGTAGGTCAAGTGGTCTCTCAAACTGAGTGTCCCATTTTGCTCACGATGAACCGAAACCCCTAAAATATCATAAATAATCCCCACTTATTCAACTCACTTATTAAAATAAATAAAAACATGTATCGCAGATGTTTTAGGTTTCAATTTTCTAAATCTAATGCAAAACAATTTCGCCATGAACCAAAATTGAAAGAACTAGGCTAATAGAATTAATAAAAGAAATCAAAATTACAAAAAAGAGTAATTTGTTTTCAAATGTTTATTTAAACTTCCAAATTTATTCATAAAAAAAGACGAGAGAGAGAACATACACATTCTTAAATGTCCGATCCCGGCCAATGAAGCTGCTGCTGTAAACCTTAGAGTCAGTCGAGTGATCTGGGTTTTCGACATTCTTAAATGTAGAAAATTGAAGCCAAATTAGCGAAACTGAGCCAATTTGAAAAGTTCCTCCATATATTTTGCAGCAGGGCGCGGTAGCCCAGTGGTTACTACTCGGGAATTGCACTTGGTAGGCCCGGGTTTGGGTTAGCGAGCGGGAATTGCACTCGGTAAGTCCGGGTTCGATTACCTCCGCTGCCAAAACTGCTGTCGTGTTCACGCGGAGTACGATCACGTGACACATATGGGTCCGTAAGTCCTTCCGAGAGGTTGGTGGTAGGAGAAGGAGGGTACGATCCCTGTGGATGTCTCCCCCACTGGGTTCTGGTCTAAATTGGGTGGCTCTTGACGGCCTTCCAAATCTTTCTAGTAGGTCGGATCAAACCTTTCTAGTAGGTCGGTAACCTTTCACCTTTCTAGTAGGTCGGTAACCTTACACCTTTCTAGTAGGTCGGTAACCTTACACCTTTCTAGTAGATCGGACGGTCTGGATCTCAACAACAATAACACGTTTTACAGCTGTTCTCAAACTCTTTAGCTAAAAGCGCCTGCATAACGTGGCCGATATTCAATGCAAAACCTGCAATGTCTGCTTTATTTTAAGCCAAATTTCTAATATTTTGGACATACCATTCGTTCGCCAAAGACAAGGCGGTAAAAGGGACACGGAGGTCCTGTGAAAGTTCTATGCACTACAGCTTACTTGAGAATTCTCCTTCACCCAGGAAAGCTGTAGTGCTACCATCTATTGACATTTGTCATTACTTATTTTCAATAATTCTCGATTTAATTGAACAAAAAATTCAAATTTTTTTAAATGAAAATTGTAATAAATCTATATAACTAAAAAAAATAATTGGGGTATTTTCTCAATGGTGCCGCGCGTCTCAGCGAGCTACCCCAATGACCGCCCCTGGGACTGTCATTAATTTACGAAAACCACCGAAGGTTGCAAGAAGTTGCAGCCAATCTTTATATTCCTCATAGACTGTAATTACTGTAAACCTTCGGGTCGGTGCCTATAGGTGGTTTAATCTGTTAATCTTTACAAAACGGTTGTATCCGTTTTCGAAATATATCATCAAAATCGTATAGGAAAGGGTAGCATTTTTCATAGGCTTAAAGGAATGAATGAAAACTTGAAATTTTAGATATCTATGTTATGACTTTGGCTATATCTTTATGAAAAGTATTTGTATCAGAAATCAGCTGAGATGACACACATTTGAAATATAATCAGCATATCGTAATTTTGATCAGAAAAAATGAGATATCAATTTTCATGTCAAAGTCCTGGTTAAGATCAATTTTTCTACTTTATTGTACCGAACATAATAAATTAATTTTCATGACAGGATACTTACGTTTATTGGCTATTGGAAAACAGTAGTTGGTAGAAAATAGTTTAGTGTCAAGTTTTGAGTTTTTTTCTGCAGTTCTGCACTACTAGGAGACATTATGCACTTTCTTGCATTTATGCCATACACAGTTATAATACAGATGTATTATGCGTCATTGTAATCCTGAGATCTTAGAATTTTCTAAATGATGGACAGGGATAGTTCCTGTTCATCGTTAACAAAATACAATGACTACGAAATCATAGTCCAAGGGTAAAGAAGATTGCATAGTTAAGTACTTTCTTGTTACTTTCCCTGCAATACATGGTAATGTATAGGGAAAGTATTGGAATCATGCCGAAAATCGCAACTCAAGTTATCGACGGATCTACACGTTTCGAGACCTCTAGAATAGGAAAAAACTAAAACTATTTTTAACGTGACGTCTGTGTGTGTGTATGTCTGTCCAGATTTTGTATCCACTCTAACAAAAAACTAATAGACCCTATTTCATAAAATTTAGTACGTAAGTCACTTGTGGGCGAATCTGGTGCTAATAAGTTTTGGGTACGATTCGGGTTAAAAGAACCCGCCTTTTTTGCGAAATGGCCCGTCAAAGCTTGTATCCATTCTAGCTGAAAAACTAATGGACTAAATTTCACAAAATTTAACAGATAAGTCACTTGTGGGTAACCCTGGTGCTGATTAGATTTTGGTACGATTCGGCAAAAAATAACCTGCCTTTTTTTGCAAAATGGTCCGTAAAAATCGCCAAAATCTAAAAATAATACGCATGCTCAAATATATCCATTAAATGCTTGTTTAATAAGTAATTTTTAACGAAGAAATAATAAGACCAACCTCATTACACTAGAACTTGCGGTTCTCGAGATATTTTAGTTTTTTCGTACTTTCTCTTCGCTATCTTTGAAAATAAGTCCAGCTATCAAATGAGAACGAAAAATGAATTAAAAGTGAATTAAATTTAATTAAAATAAAGATAACGTGAATATAATTCTGCAGGGAAAGTCATGTGCACGTGCTGCTCACATCAGATTTTTTTATCTGTTACAATACCCACCCTTACAGTAAATTGGACTGTCCACGTTTGACTGTCCTACGTTGTATAGAACTCAATGATGCTTTTGACCTCAAGGACGAGAACCCTTATTGACCGAACATTTAAAATAAAAATTAACTGAGTATTTAAAATACCTTTTGTCCATATTCCTGAAGCCCCACATTAACTGAAATAAAATATATAGAATGAAGCTAATTTTTGTCGTTTCTAGGATAATATAGTTTTTCCTTTTGTTAATCGGTTGTCGGATTATCAAACTTAATAGAAAACAAAATTGAATATTATTCCACAGTCTAGCTTGCATCGCTAAGTTACCACAAGATAATACAGCAAAGTAATATTTCTGAAGAAATTAAGTCAACCATAATTCTGTGTTTAATCAGAAACTTTCTTTTTCAAACGCACAATTAATTTAGCATTGCCATTAATGATAATCAATACAACTCTACAAGATTAAAGCAGTTCTTTTTGCAAGCACAAATTCACTCATCGCTCGATTGGAAAATGGAATACAAAAAGAGTCCGTAAAAATTCTATTTTGGGCTACGATAGTTCAGGAGATGAACGCGTCCTTGGCATTTCTTTAGGAGTTCAATTTTTTCTGCTTAATTTGTTTATTTAAAGGGCGAAAGTCTTGATGGCTCGATTATTTGCGTTACTTATCAGCCATAAGTACCAAAAGAAAAGAAAAAACTGCACTTTTGTCAAAAGTTGAGATCATTATATTCTTAGGCGTAAAAAACTAATGTTCAAGAACTCGTATGAGAATGTAATGGATAGTTTAATGAATTTTTTATGTTTTCTACTTCTAAGATTATTTGACGATGCAATTATTTCTTTCATTTTTGCTTTCTATGCAACACGCGGTATATTTAAAGGGAAAGTATTCTGATGGGGCTAAAAGTTGATTCCTGGATATTGATGTATTCTCCCGTTTTTGAAATTTCTAGATTACACAGTCAACTATTTTATAATGGCCTCTGTGTATATTTATTTGTCTTTGGGTCTTCTTTTTCAACTCAGAGCGTCCGACCTACCAGAAAATGTAAGGTACGGCGGTCGGGAAATTAAACCGGAACCCAGTAGGGATCAGGATTCTCCAGGGCGATACTCACCTTCCCTTCCCACCAACTTCTTGGAAGGACTTACGGACCCACATATTTGTCGTGTCCGTACTTTGCGTGAACACGGGGACAGTTTAACCAGAGGTGGGAATCGGATTCGGGTCGACCGTGTGCAATACCCGTGCGCTAACCACTGGGTTGTCCCACACCTGTCTTTGAATTTGTTGTGAGAACACGAAATCAGGAACTTTTTTTCAGGACATTGCTTTGTTTTCGTTTCAAATCGTTTTCGATCAACCATGTTTGGAATCAATACCCGAATTACATGTTCGTACCCGAAGCTAGTTTTTGGCCTAACCTTATGGTGTAGGCCTTGTATGATCACAGTCAGGGTTCTAACCTGGCCGGGACTAAAACAACCGTTGCCACAAGGATGGCAAAATGTAATTGATTTCTAATAAATAAAGTACTTAAATAAATAAAAAAACGCTGTGTAAATACAGCACACACTAAAATTGAGGTCAACCAGTTTCGAAGACAAACTCGCCGAGACTTTCCTTTCTCAACAAGAAGGTATTTGATATCTGAGCAAAGTTATACAAACTATATACATAACAATTTATTTTCTGCATTCACATCTACGCAGCATACTCAATATACCACTCCAATTCGATCTCAAACTCGTTATTGGTTTTTGAAATGACCAAGGGTCCATAGATTTTGAAAAAAAAATGACCACAGATTTTGAAAAGCAAAATCTCACTCTATAGCTAAACTCTGTATATTTTTTGGATTTCTTTTATTTCTGCGATCACATCTTAAATTTTAACTGCCTAAACTTGGTCCAAATCCCTTCAGCGGTCTTTGAAATCACGAAGGACAAACGAGTTTGACAAAAATCACGTTCTATAGCGAAACTACATATATTTTTCAAAATTTTTTTTTCTGCGTTAACACCTATATAATACATGAAAATGTGATTATTCAAATATTTTTGAAGTGTACACATTATTCCGTGTTAATATGTGCACTTTTATTTCTTTCCTTATATACAATAACGTATAAGGAAAGTATTGTGACGGGGTCGAAAATTCGAATTCGAGTTTTCGACTGGAGAACGCGTTTCAAGTATCCCTGATCACGAATCGAACATTTTTGTGTGATGTCTGTGTGTGTGTGTGTGTGTGTGTGTCAGTGAGCCTGTGGAGACGATATCTCACGAACGAATAGAGCGATTCGAATGAAATTTGGTATAAAAATCGCAATCCGTGAATACTGGAAGCCTATTGTTTTTAAATGTAATCGAATGTTTAGAACCCCACTAAATTGTCGAGTGCAATTTTGAAAAAATCATCAAAAAATCAAAACCTTTAATAAAGTTACGCAAATAGACATTTCTAATGTAATTTTTCCTTAAAAAATGATTGACATAAACTTTAGAACTCTAGCATGAACCGTTCTAGAGATATTGCATTATATTTTCAAATAAATTTATCAAAAAATCCCATAAATTAAAAAAATATATAACTGTTGAGAAACATGTTCACTTTTCATACGTAATATCATGCTATAAATTGGGTGATATCATTCTCGTGGATCTAGCTCGTTCCAGTCATGAGAAAATATACTTTGAGTAATACTTTTATATTTGAACGCCAATAGTTTGTTATATGTTATAAGAATAACTTATTTCTCCGTCTATAACGCTTGGCGAGATTTTGGGGTCGAATTTGGCGGAAAGTCGCCAACTTGGCGACTTTTCTAAATGTTGTCAAATTAACGAAAATCTCGCCAAATGGATAAAAATGACACTAAATCAGTGAAAATGACGACTAATTGACGAAAATTCAATTTCTTAGAAGGAATAAAAGTAGCTACTATAAGAAAAACCTATTACTTTCCTTATATACATAATGTATAAGGAAAGTATTGTGACGGGGTCGAAAATTCGAATTCGAGTTTTCGACGGGAGAGCACGTTTCAAGCATCCCTGATCACGAATCAAACATTTTTGAAGTGATGTCTGTGTGTGTGTGTGTGAAAGTATGTATGTGTGTGTGTGTGTGTGTGTGTGTGTGTGTGTGTGAAAGTATGTGTGTGTGTGTGTGTGTGTGTGTGTGTCAGTGGGTCTGTGGAGATGATAACTGACGAACGAATGGACCGATTCGAACCAAATTTGGTACAAAAATCACAATCCGTAAACACTGGAAGCCTATTGTTTTTATACGCAATCGAATGTTCAGAACCCCCTTAAATTTTCGAATGAAAATTTGAAAAAATCGTCAAAATATCAAAACCACTAATAAAGTTACGCAAATAGACATTTCTTATGTAATTTTTCATTAGAAAACGATTGACATAAATTTTAGAACGCTAACATGAACCGTTCTCGAGATATTGCACATTTTTAAAAAAAAACATCGAAAAGTCATATAAAATTGAAAAAAAATCTTGTTGAGAAACATGTTCACTTTTCATATGTAATACCATGCGATAAATTGGGTGACATTATTCTCGTAGATCTAGCTTGTTCCATTCATGAAAAAAGATACTTTGAGTAATACTTTTGTATTTGAACGCCAATAATCATTTATCTGCTGTAAGAATAACTTATTTCTTCGTCCATAACGCTTGGCGAGATTTTGGCGACAAAATTGGAGGAATGTCGCCAACTTGGCGACTTTTTGAAATGCTGCCAAATTAACGAAAATCTCGCCAAATGGATAAAAATGACGCTAAATCAATGAAAATGACCACTAATTGTCGAAAATTCAATATCTTGGAAAGAATATTAGTATCTACTATATGAAAAACCTATTTTTTTTTTACTGTAACAGTAGTAAATTCATTACATTATATAAGGAAAGTCATGTGTTGCCCACATCAGATTTTTTTTACTGTAACAGTAGTAAATTCATTACATTATATAAGGAAAGTCATGTGTTGCCCACATCAGATTTTTTTTATTGTAAAAATAGTAAATTCATTGCATTTTATAAGGGCAGTCATGTGTTGCCCACATCAGATTTTTTATTTTATATTAGTCATTTGGTATGTACATAGCAATACGGTTATTTTTCTTCAGCATTTAAATTCACGATATAAACTGTGCATTATTGCACAGGAAAAGGGTAAAAAGAGCGAGTATACATAAAACAAGCTGCTTTTAAAAGAACGGTAAAACTGACATTTCATTCCCATGCTTTCATTATTTTTGCATCAAAAATCGAGTCTTGAGCCTAATTGAAGCAGATGAAGGGGCGTATTAAGCTTATGGTTAGTGGTTTGAGAACCTCTGGTCAAGGTACTACTAGTATTAAGACAGCATCAAAAAAGTATAGTTCCGGTCGCAGTGTGAGCCTGGTGAGAAGTATCTATTTAGTTCGTAGACTTTAATCTCCGGTATGTACCAATATTTGCACTCATGACATTATGTGAGCAGAAAAAAAATATAATTGTTAGTTGAAATATAATTTTTAATGTTAAAATTTAAATTTATTTCTGGTAACTATTCTTGAAAGTGATTGTGCATGGCATTTCTTGAAGAGTTCACACACTTCTCTGTTTAATTGGTTTCTTTTAAAAATGGAACCCATGATTATTCCATTATTAACGATACTTTTCTTTTTAAGTACAAATGAAAACTTCTCTTTTTAGTTCGTTATTGCTCATTTAAGTTGTTGAGATTAAAATAATTGCTTCTTTAAAACCTTAGAATAATGGTATTTAAAAATTTTAATTTTCTTTTTTCTTTACAACTTGTAAATTAAATCGAGAATTATCGGCGAAATTTTTATCACTCATTTTAAGCTGCTTAGAAGTACTTCAACTGGAAACTTTCGATTTTACTGAAATATTAAACTCATGTGAACAGTTTTAAATGAATTATCCATAAATCTCAATAGTAAAATAAATCTCAATAAATCTCAATAATGAACTATCCATAAATGAATTATCCATAAATTTTCATTTTTTTTATATACATATAATGTATAAGGAAAGTATTGTGACGGGGTCGAAAATTCGAATTCGAGTTTTTGACGGGAGAGCACGTTTCAAGCATCTCTGAACACGAATCGGACGTTTTTGAGGTGGCGTCAGTGTGAAAGTATGTGTGTGTGTGTGCCAGTGAGTCTGTGGAGACGATAACTGACGAACGAATAGACCGATTCGAACAACATTTGGTACAGAAATTACAGTCCGTGAATACTGGAAGCCTATTGTTTTTAAAAGCAATCGAATGTTCAGAACCCCTAAATTTTCTAATGAAATTTTGAAAAAATCATCATAAAATTTAAATCTTTAATAAAGTTACGCAAATATACATTTCTTATGTAATTTTTCCTTAGAAAACGATTAACATACATTTTAGAACGCTAACACGAATCGTTTTCCAGATACTGCATATTTTTCAAACGAATTTATCAAAATATCCCATAAATTAAAACAAATATTAATTTTTGAAAAATATGTTCACTTAAAAAAATTATCAAAACATTATATAAAATTAAAACAAAATATTTCTTATTGAGAAACATGTTCACTTTTCATAAGTAATATCATGCGATAAATTGGGTGAAATCATTCTCGTGGATCTAACTCGTTCTATTCATGAGAAAAGACACTTTGAGTAATACTTTTGTATTTGAATGCCAATAATCATTTATCTGCGATAAGAATAACTTATTTTTCCGTTCGTAACGCTTGGTAATTTTAGTGACGAATTTGGCAGAATGTCGCCAACTTGGCGACATTTTTAAATGTTGCCAAATTCATGAAATTCTCGCCAAATGGATACAAATGACGCTAAATTACTGAAAATGCTGCAGGCAATGAATTTAAAATGCTGCAGGCAAATTTTATAAGGAAATTGAAAATAAAAAGTTCATATTGAAAAAAAAAAAAAAAACAATCTTCGGAAAATTATCAGTAACATGATGTAGAAGGTAAATTTGCTTAATAAACTAACTCAGTACATGTATACTTACGGAGCACAACTATTATGCGTTAAGGGCCGCTTTAGCTATTGCCGGGGCCTTTAGGGAAAATTAAATGCTACTGCTCCCTAAAAATTTAAAGTAATAGAACCGTGCATTGAGAGTGAAAATAGGCTCACAAAACTTGAAGGATTCGCAGCATTAGCCTACTTAATCTATGCTCAAAGACTGTGCTGTTTCGCTCCTGTTAATACATAAAAATGAGAAAGAAAAAGTTTGAGAAAGTTTGACTAAGATGTTTTGAACTCATATTAGGTGAGGGAAAATGCGTAATGCATTTTTTAACATTTTTGGATTCTATCTATCATCTTTCAAAGTAGAGTACGCGCAAGGTAGGGAAATGTATTTTAAAGAAAAATCAGTTTGAAATTCAAATTATTCAATAAATGCCTTAATTATATTGGTTTTAAATTTCACACTATTTGGAATTTTTTGATAATTTTTTCATTAAATTATTCAGAATGCTTCATTCTTAATAATTTAATGAAAATACAAAAATCAAAATTTTGATTTTTTGAAGCTTTAGATGTGATTTTCCACTCTTAAAGCAAGGTTTTGAGTTTTTTTTTTTTTTTTTGTAAAAGTATTATAAATTCATATCCAGATAGGGTAAAGGGCGTTTTAAGTGCAATGTAATAATCATACACAGGATGTACCAAAAACATCAACCTCGGCTTTTATTCCTTAAATATTGATCTTAGACATATATAATAAATTGCAAAGTTGCGTAAAAATAAGTACATAATTTTTTCAAATCGATAAAATTTTTCAGGGGATAAAATTTGAAGAATTACAAAATTAAAATTTTTATACAGCCCCCCGTATAAAAACGTTTTCAGTGAGTAAAAGGTGCCCCATGCACTAATAAAGTGATGTGCATAATTTCAGCATTTTATAATAAAAGTCTAAGAGATATGTTTAAACAAAGTTGATGAGGCATTAATCACGAATTAAAATGTAAACGTTTACAGCAGGAGTGCAAATGACGCAACGCAGAAATGCATCATAAGCAAAAAATAATATCTGTCTCTTATCTTTAATGAATCTTTGGTATGGATGAAAGACATTTTGAACAAGCTTTGCAATCTCTGTGTAAAGTTATTATTTCTACACAGTGTAGATACTTTTATACCAATAAATAGCAAAATTATTATTTATTTATGTAATCACTGTTTTCTGTCGTAATTTGTGTATGTCCCCTGAAACGCGATCTGCCGACATGATTTTTGCCCTCTGAGAACCCATGCATCGAAAAGTGGCTCAAGTCAGCATTTTTGTCTTTTCATATCTCTGGGGCATTTTATGATAAAATGCTGAAATTTTGTACATCACCTTATTAGTGTATGAGGCACATTTTACTGATTGGAAACGTTTTTGTACGGGGGCCGCATAAAAATTTAAATTTTGTATTTCTTAAAATTTAATTCCCTTGAAAATCTTAATCGATTTTATAAAATTCTGTACCATTTTTTACGCAACTTTGTAATTTATTATATATGCCTAAGATCAATATTTAAGGCATAAAAGCCGAGGTCAATGTTTTTGGGACATCCTGTATATTTTTTTTCTTTCTTATGTACAATGTTCAGCATTCGATTTTCCTTTCGTGACTTTCACTTTTTTAAACTTTCAAATGACTTAGCAAGTGACATAGCATGTCTAGAAACAAGCTGAGATAAATATAGTCCTGACTTCTGAATGGTTTCTTTCGTTTAAAAATAAACTCATGACAACCTGTCCCGTCGATTCAAAGATCACGCTGGAGACAGATGGATTCAATAAATGGTTATGGTTCAAATTTGAATGCGTTCTTAATTTAGACAAACATTTTGGGCTAATCTGCTAGTCCATACCTTAACGTTTAAAAAAAATCTGATGTCGGCAACACATGGCTTTCCTTATATACTGTAATGAATTTACTACTTTTACAGTAAAAAGAATAGGTTTTTCTTATAGTAGATAATAACATTCTTTCCAAGATATTGAATTTTCGACAATTAGTCGTCATTTTCATTGATCTAGCCTCATTTTTATCCATTTGGCGAGATTTTCGTTAATTTGGCAACATTTCAAAAAGTCGCCAAGTTGGCGACATTCCGCCAAATTCGTCGCCAAAATCTCGCCAAGCGTTATGCACTAAGAAATAAGTTATTCTCACAGCAGATAAATGACTATTAGCGTTCAAATAGAAAAGTATTACTCAAAGTATCTTTTCTCATGAATGGAACGAGCTAGATCCACGAAAATGAGAGTGGAGACGATAACTGACGAACGAATGGACCGATTCGAACCAAATTTGGTACAAAAATCACAATCTGTAAATACTGGAAGCTTATTGTTTTTATACGCAATCGAATGTTCAGAACCCCCCCTAAATTTTCGAATGAAATTTTGAAAAAATCGTCAAAAAATCAAAACCAATATTAAAGTTACGCAAATAGACATATCTTATGTAATTTTTCATTAGAAAACGATTGACATAAATTTTAGAACGCTAACATGAACCGTTCTCGAGATATTGCACATTTTTCAAAAACATTATCAAAAAGTCATATAAAATAGAAAAAATAATATTTCCTATTGAGAAACATGTTCACTTTCTATATATAATACAATGCGATAAATTAGGTGACATCATTCTCGTGGATCTAGGTAGTTTCATTCATGAAAAAAGATACTTTGAGTAATACTTTTGTATTTGAACGCCAATAGTCATTTATCTGCTGTAAGAATAACTTATTTCTTCGTCCATAACGCTTGGCGAGATTTTGGCGAAGAATTTGACCTAATGTCGCCAACTTGGTGACTTTTTGAAATGTTGCCAAATTAACGAAAATCTCGCCAAATGGATAAATTTGACGCTAAATCAATGAAAATGACGACTAATGTCGAAAATTCAATATCTTGGAAAGGATATTAGTATCTACTAGAAGAAAAACCTATTTATTTTACTCTAAAAGTAGTAAATTCATTTCATTATATAAGGAAAGTCATGTGTTGCCCACATCAGATTTTTTCCCAGCGTAAACGTCTTGATGTTTGAAGATCTTTTAAAGTTATATTTAGTGTTGCGTCAGTCATAAAACTGCTTTATTTTTGCATATTGTTTGCGTATCTAAATTCTGTGCCAAAGCCATTACAATATGTTTGATTTTAGATAATCACTAAATTTTGGATTATTGCTACAACGAAGCTCAATTTCTATAGCATGCAGAATGTTAATACATTAAGAGATTGTAAGATTAGTTGTATTATTGAGTTGTATCAATTGAGTTGCATGAGTTGTATCAATTTATAGCATTCGTTTTTTTTTTTTGATGGAGTTTTAAGTTTCCAAATTTAATACATTACTGTAGTACTGTGACAATTTAAAAAATCTGATGTGGGCTGCACATGACTTTCTCTGCAGACTTATATGCACATTCTCTATATTTTAATTAAATTTAATTCACTTATAATTCAATTTTCGTTCTCATTTGGTAACTGGACTCATTTTCTCTACGGCAGTAGAGAAAAAATGAAAAAACGAAAATATCTCGAGGACGGATGGTCCTAGCGTAATGGGGTTGATCTTATTCTCTTCTTTGTTAAAAATTACGTATAAAACAAGCATTTAATGGATATATTTCAGCATACGTAGTTCTTATTTTAGATTTTGTCGTTTATGCGGGCCGTTTTGCAAAAACGCAGGTTATTTTTTTCCGAATCATACCAAAATCTAATCAGCACCAGGGTAAACTAGAAGCGACTTATCTACCAAATTTTGTGAAATTCGGTCTATTAGATTTTCAGCTAGAGTGGATACAAACTTTTGCGGGCCATTTTGCAAAAAAAGGCGGGTTCTTTTATCCTGAATCGTACCCAAAACAAATCAGTACCAGATTCGCCCACAAGTGACTCACCTATCAAATTTTATGAAATTCGGTCCATTAGTTTTTTAGTTAGAGTGGATACAAAATCTGCACAGACAGACAGACACACAGACAGACAGACAAACAGACAGACAGACAGACACACAGACGTCACGCTAAAAATAGTTTTTTCGTATTCTACAGGTCTCGAAACGTGTAGATCCGTCGAAAACTCGAGTTGCGATTTTCGGCATGATTCCAATACTTTCCCTATACATTACCATGTATTGCAGGGAAAGTAAAAACATCAGTGCTGAATGCAACACATTTTAGAGTTGTTTAAATAAAATTGCATTTCAGTTGTGAAGTGTTTTATAATAAATAATTTAGTAAACAAGAAAGATCAATCATGCCTAATGTCTCAACAAACCCTCCTGGTCTTAGAAACTCGAAACATGGACTGAATTTCATAAACAGCTTTTCACTGCTACCCACAATATTTCATGAAATTTGGTTGGACTCTTTGTTCTCCCGTGAGCGTGATACAAACACACATACAGACAGAATTTTTTAAATAGATAGAAAATCGTATTCATTTTATTTTTATAGACAAAAATCGGACACACGATTAGTAATAAATAAACGCACATCAAATGAGGTCAATTTCGTTTAGAACACGTTTTAGTCAAATATGGCATTTTCATCGACTTCCATCTTGTTTATGAAGTTACTAATAAAAAAATCTGATGTGGGCAGCACATGACTTTCCGTGCAGACTTATATCCACGTCCTCTTTATTTTAATTAAATTTATTTCACTTTTAATTCAATTTTCGTTCTCATTCGACAACCGGACTTATTTTCAAAGGTGGCGTAGAGAAAATACGAAAAACTAAAATATCTCGAGAACGGCTAGTCCTAATGTAATGGGGTTGGTCTTATTCTTTTCTTCGCTAAAAATTACGTATTAAACAAGCATTTAATGGATATATTTGAGCATACGTAGTTTTTTAGTTTAGATTTATGATTTTTGCAGGCCATTTTGCAAAAAAAGGCAGGTTATTTTTTTCCGAATCATATCAAAATATAATCAGCACCAGAGGGACCCACAAATGACTTATCTGCCGAATTTTGTGAAATTCGGTCCATTAGTATTTTAGTGAGAGTGGATACAAGCTTTTGCGGGCCATTTCGCAAAAATAGGCGGGTTCTTTTATTCCGAATCGTACCCAAACTATTCAGCACCAGACTCGCCCACAAATGACTAACTTACCAAATTTTATGAAATTCGGTCCATTAGTTTTTTAGTTAGAGTGGATACAAAATCTGCACAGACAGACAGACACACAGACAGACACACAGACACACACACAGACGTCACGCTAAAAATATTTTTTCGTATTCTAGAGGTCTCGAAACTTGTAGATCCGTCGAAAACTCGAGTTGTGATTTTCGGTACGATTCCAATACTTTCCCTATACATTACCATGTATTGCAGGGAAAATAAAAATGATCATATACATATATACCAGATTATTTTTAGAAAAAAATATCTTCAGGAGAAATACTTCAGCAGAACTAATTCTGAACGAAGTCAATTATTCTGCAAATGAACATTACAAACTCAAAATAATGAATTCTCAAAACATTATTTTACAAAGATACCTAAAAGAAAATTTGCTTCTTTATACCTTCAATATGCAAAGCATAAAGGAAATTATATCGGATTCAGTGAGAAATGAGCAAACGGGATTCATTAATCCCAGACCTCTGACGGAACTTGAGAAATTCGTAATTTAAAAATAATGATGCAAAATAAACGTCGAAAGATGAAATGCCCATAATAGATGGAATAAAATAACATTGATATGAAAATGACAATAAAAGGAAATACATTGAAATCATTTCCAAATATACCATTTGATTGATATTGTCTTTGCAATATCAATCTCAGCAATCACAGTTTTTACACTTTTCAATATAGTTGAAAAGTGTTCATGACTTTGGATATTCAGTCTGTCTGTCTGTCTGTCTGTTCGTTCGTTCGTTTGCACGATAACTGCTGCAAAAATGACTTTAATCAAAATGAAATTTTAGTATATTGTTGAAACGGTCTGTGGGACATATGGGAATAAAAATAAATAATATCACAATTAGTTTCGGATTGAAACCGGTCTTAAGAAATTAAATACATGGAACCCTATGAGACCTAATTTTTCAAGCATGTTTTAAGTGGAGTTAAAATTCACAAATTACTTCGAAAATTTTATAAAATATTAAAATTGTTACATAAAATGTGAAAAAAAAATTTCAGCAAAATACGCAAAGTAGTTTTTTAAGTAAAATGAAATAATAATTGCATCCATGATATATGAAGAGATCATGTGATCCGTAACAAAATGGCATCCATTTTCTTCCATGTGTAGAGATCGTGATATTTAAGGATTTTCAAAATTTATATTTAGCGTTGCATTCGTCCTAAAACCGCTTCATTTTTGCGTATTATCTGTGTATATTCTATGTCAGCCCAATTACAATATTTTTTATTTTAAATCATCACTAAACATTGATTATTTCTGCAACGAAGCCTAATTTTATCTCATGCAGAATGTAAACAAGTCAAGCTATTATAAGTTGAATTGTTTAAAATTTGCTGAATTTCTTTTCATACAAAATTATTTAGCTCTGGGCTCTTGAATATAAATGCTAAGAATGACGTATTCATTGATTTTACATACAGGCAGTCAATTTATATTTTGATGAAGTTTTCAAGTATAATAAATTACAGTAGTACTGTGATAATTTAAAAAATAATACCGCTGAATGTATCACATTTAAAGATTTTAAATAAATATTTTATTTGAAAAGTGTTTAATAATCAATGCTTTATGCATGATTGATATTTCTTGTTTTGTATATTTTTACCCATATATTATAGTGCATGGGAAAGCAAAGCGAAGTCGAACATTTTTCATATGATTTAAAACTAAAGGATGTAGGCAATAATTTTTTTAAGGGCAGTTTCCTTCAAAAGTCAATAGGTTTTCATCTTAAAGATTTCAGATTTTGAATTTTCGCTTTTTGTTCATGCGGAAACATGAGGTTTTTTGAGATGCGACGTTATTACAACTGACGTGCGATATGTCTTCAAAGAGTTTGAGGTCAGTTCCCATCGTGGTACTGCAAGGATTGAATATGCGATGCGAGTTTAATTATTCTAAATATAACATACAATCTTATATATTATGAGTGAGATATATTAGAATATTGTTAAGTTGTGCTGATTTGGCGAGCTGCGGTGAAGCGTGATAAAACTACTTAGACATAAAACCAAGGACCAAAATTATGAAATAAAAATATTAATTCTGTTTATTTTAAAAAGGTTACAATTAAAATTAACTTGAGTGTGACTTTACTCTACATTCCTATACCAGAATCCATTTTAAGTAGCTTTGTTCTTCTCAAATTTAGAATAGAAATAGGGGTCCATATGATTGCATCCTTCTCTTTAAGGGCTTGACAAGAACTGACTAATACCATTGCCAAGTATGGTATTGGGCGGGTAACATGCCCCCTGAGGGGGGCGGGGGGGGCAAAATATATATTGGCATCTAAATCTCGAAATCGGATATTTTCGAGTGAAAAAATTTCTCAATACTACGTATGAGAAAGCAAAATTATGTAATTACTGAATGACATTGTCCATGAGTAATGACATTTTGCAATTTTATTACAGTGGAGCTTCGATTTTGCGTCTCACCGCTAAACGAATTAAAAAAAATCATTACCTGCGGTAAACACAATACATAGAAAACTCCTTTTTAACTAGCATATAAACATCAATGAAAATAAGCAAGAAAAAATATATATACCACTCAAATTTTTCTTTCTCACTTGTTAAAAGCTTAATTTATGATTCACATAGAACATTTCCAAAAGTATAAAAAATGTCACAGCCATTATAATTTAGAATTTATCTGAATCAAATTTGCTATAAACCTTTAAGATTACTCTCATAGTTTTAAGGCAATAAACACTATATTTGAGGAAACGTAACGACTAAGAAAAACATGAAAATTCCGCCGAGGAGGCAAACATATAATATTTTCTTTTCTGCGAAATCTCCCAGCTTAAAAACGTTTACCAGTGGCATGAAGACAATGAAATGAAGTTAAATGAAGGTAAATGTTATTTCAGGATACTAAAGTCGAGGAAAAAAGATCTGGAAAGCTTTTTTATTTGTAGCAAAAATAAACACAAACTGTTTAAAGATATAGATATCATTTCTTTAGTTATCTATCAAACTCTAAAAAGATCAACGAATACAATACAGCAGCATTAAATGCTAATTGAATTCACAAATAAAGTCATATTCACAAATCTTTGGTGTGTACACAAAACACTGATCAAATGTAATATCATAAAACAAGCCTGATCACAGAAGCAACATTCTTATATACCTTTGCAAATTTTCATAAGAACCCGGATGTCTTGCGAAGTTCTAGACAAATCTTATCAATATTCTTGATCTTTCCCAAATTCGACAAATTGGCAATATTTTGCCGAATTTTAACATCAGGACGGCTATATTTGTTGCAAAGGTCAAGTGACCCAGATAACCTTGCAATAACTATTAGCAACTGAAAATGTGGTTTGTCAGCAAGAAGACTTTTATTGTTTTCAAAATAGATATCGGGAAATTACTACAATATGCACATTATTAGCTACATCATTTACAAACAGACTTCAAGAAACACATGACAAACTTTTAAGAAAAATCTTTTTAATTCGGCTTTAATAAAAGTTTCTAATATAACATTTTTTGATTAGGAATGATCAAAGTAAATATTTGACTTAAGAACGCTGCTTAACTCGATAAATATACAAACGCATTCCAAGAATTTCAAATTAATCCCCCCTATGAAGACAAAAGTGTTCCTCATTATAACGCTTTGCAAATTTCTTATATAATTATTTTATTTCAAGGACAATATATTTAGTATTACTAAGATTCTATATTATATACTTCGATCTGCCCTGATTTATGTATTGATTATTTCAATATTGATGATTATTTGAAATTCATTAAATCGGCGTGGAACTTTGAAATACCTGAAAAATATCAGAAACAGTCATGCACCACTGAAGATACTAGCTTAATAATACATATTATACCAAAATAAGTATAACACACTTACTATAAAAAATAGAATGTTTTTTCAGATTTTCCTTCATAAATATGTTAAAAATATCATGCAGTTGACAGTTACTACAAGCCAGAAAAAGTATTGTTCTAGATTTATTTTGCCGTATTTTGGCATCTCTCCATTCCTTGAAATATATGATGCTGTAAATTCTAGATTTTTGTACATCTGTAGCAAAACACGATATTTATAGCTAGAAGAATAGGCAAACAATTTTTCAACATGAAAAGATAAAAAACATAGCTGTTTATATTTCTAATTGAATTTAATATTATGTAACTATATATACTCATTTAGATGCAAAAAAAATATCTTTAAATTGACCAGAATGGTGTAATGGTTAGCATAAGTGGACGTAATTTAGAAGATCCTAGTGCGAGACCCAGTTCGATGACGTGGGCATCAACAGAATTTTTTTCAGTAGAAGCAAGCTCCAGGATAAGATGTATAACATCTACTAGTTTGATGCCCACATTTGGGATTTTAAATGTCTCGAAGAGGGGAAGTGCGTCTCCCCTGTTTTCATCTGTGGGAGGCGATGGCCCGAGGTGGACATCTTTGTGTATACATACATGTTTGTGGAGGTTGTAAGAACCTTGCTGTCCCAACCGGGAATCGAACCCTGGATCACCGAACTGGCCAATTGATGTCCTACCGTTGAGCTACTACAAGCTCTTATCGTCGAAGGGAACTCTATTTTCTCCCCCATTTAATGTCAAATTGGCGAGCAACTGACACTCTGACCAACTGCTGCTATTTGTTACCTCAGGTTAGTCTCCAGCTACTACTATTTTAACCCAGATTATTATCCTGCATGGTCGTTATCTTCTCAATTTGAAATTGGCACTCAATCTCCCATTTCATCCGTACCACTACATCCACTACATCCGTACTAATCCACTACATCCGTACCACTACGTACTACATCCACACCACTACATCCGTACTACATCCGTACCACTACGTACTACATCCACACCACTACATCCGTACCACTACGTACTACATCCACACCACTACATCCGTACCACTACGTACTACATCCACACCACTACATCCGTACCACTACGTCCGTACCACTACGTACTACATCCACACCACTACATCCGTACCACTACGTCCGTACCACTACGTACTACATCCACACCACTACATCCGTACCACTACGTCCGTACCACTACGTACTACATCCACACCACTACATCCGTACTAATCATACTAGGGTCACTTTCAGACCTCCAACATCATGTTTAAAAATACAGACTGAAAAGCCAGTGTTATTGTCAATATTTGAACCATCAGTATATGTATTATAAATGGCAGAGTCTTTATCCATTCTGTTGACTAAATTTACGGATCATTTAGAGGGGTGAAAGTTAGAGAAAGGAACAAGGAAATTAAAATCAGAGGGAGGGGGGGGGGGGGAGAGAGAAGAAAAGGAATCAATTTTTTGTTTCCAAAAATTAAATTTATTATAAAGGGTAGAAATTGTAAATGAATGGGGGGGGGGATACCAATGAGGTAAAATAAGGAGATATTAGATGTACGGTAGCCTGGGCAGACTTTTAGAAGGAAGATCTCCATATTTTCTGCTAAAAAATAAATAAATAAAATAATAAAAAAAAGCTATGTTAACTGTTCTTATTTTCTCGGTCCTTTCTTTTTCTTTTGACCCTTTTTACTTGTATTTTATCTAATTTTTCTTTTCTGAATTTTATTCTAAATTTCTGTTTTTGTTTTTAATGTGCCTATTTTTTTTTCCTTTTCATATATTTTCTTTTTATATATTTTCTAAATTTTACTTCTGAAAATTTATTATTTTCTTTAATTTTAATATATTTTTCATTATGTTAATATACCTCACTCTAAATTTTATTTTTCAATGATCTAATCTCTATTTTCAATAACCCTTTTCAATCATTTTTGAAAAATGAACGTACTTTTCAAGTTCACATATAATGTAAAACTGGCAACTTTTTCATCAATTGTTATTTTTTTAGACCTAAATAAATGTTCGTTTGGCGGGATGGTAGACTTTGGGTGCCTCCTGAGTGCAGGAGGTATCATTTCCCGGTCGTGGAGCTAGCTACTCTAAACCCACTATGTGAGTCGCACGGTCTGGGGTCTTCAGACCTCCAACATCATTGCACTAACCTACAAGGTTGATTTGTCCAGGCTTCTTTGTAAAGAGCCATGCTATTCCAAACTGGATACGAACCATGGATCTCCGAACTGGCAAGCCGACGCTCTACAGTTGAGCTACTGGGATGAAATTGTAAGCACTTATCGTCAGAGTGGACTCTATAAGGTAAACTGCTAAATAAGATGAAATGTGCATAAAAAATATAAAGCACCAAAATGCATCCAATCCAATCTGAGACATGCACCTATCCATCGATGAATATTTTCTTTTATAAATTACACTCTATAACAAAAAAATCGAACCACCAAGAAGGTGTTGTCCGATTTTGATAAAAATTGGCGGATGTGAAGACCATACATAGAAAAAAAACGATTAACATTTCAGAACAAATTAATTATTTAGCGATTAACCGTATACAAAGGGAGGAAGCCAATAAGGCGTTGGTCTACCTCTGACCTGGATGCAAGATATCACCCGGCGTGGCGTAGACTGATAAAGTTCACGGGTGGTGTCTTACGGAATGGTTTGTTAAATTGTCTCCAACTGTCGGGCTAAATCGTCAACCTTCCGATGTGGTTGCAATCGCCTTCCCATAACGTCCCAAATATGCTCTTTGGGAGAACGGTCAGGAGAGCCAGTTGGCCAAGGAAGTGTTGGGCAAGCTTGAAGACTATTCATCGCAACACGTGACGTGTGCGGCCGGGCATTATCTTGTTGAAAAGTAAGTCCGGGGTGTCACAAAAGGAACGATAACACAACCGGTCGTAGAATGTTGTCTACGTACCGCTGTGCTGTCAGTGTGCCAGAAATCACTACCAAGGAAGTAAGATATCCGAATTTAAATGCAACAGAAATTTTGACCACAGATTCTGAATCGCACCTTATATACACCTGCTGAATGCGCAGTTCCGATGCGCTGGAGTTCCACTATTTATTTATTAGACACCAAATTTTATTCATTTGCATGTTCACTCAAAATGTCTTTGCATACGAAATTTCATTACAATCGGACAACTCCTTCTTGGTGCTTCGATTTTGTCGTTATAGAGTATATTTACTGAACAAAAAAACTTTTGTTTCCTACAGAACATCTGAAGTTTTTCATTCCACAAGAATGCTGGATGCATATTTTTTTCCGATGTAAAACACATATGGACACAAATGTGTTCTCAAATAAATGTGTTGTCGCTCTACAGAAAACGATGTCTTTATATATTATTTTCATATCTGCATCTATGTATTGTGTTAGGATATTGAGCGGAATGACGGGAAATCGATTCAAATATCCCGGAGGTATTCACTATATTAGATAAGATTTATAGATGTCGGTGGGAAAAAGATCACATGGCATTCTTGTAAGAATTGGATGGTCTTCAATATAAATATTTGCAAAAATATACGTTTTATGACATTAATGCAAAAATTTATCCACCACTTTACTTTCCATATAATAATATAGAAAATCTAATGTAGGCAGCTCATATCCTTTCCTACAAACCATTCCTTTTATATCATATACTAGCAGTATATAAATGATTTCATTTTCTTGGTACGGAATTTATGATATAAACTAGCCGAATACCCGTTGAAAATCAACGATCTCGCAAGAAGCAACCCCTGAATAATGTAAACTTTTTAATAATTCGCGTTTATCATTCATTCGACAAATCGAATATTTTGGTGTGCAGAACCCCCTAAAGAAGAAAATATTGCAAAACTTCTGTGCGCTCATACGTGTGTATAGACACTACTGACGTCCTCCGTTCACTGTGTGCATATGGAAGTATTCCGTTCTCTGTGTGTTTATGGAAGTACCCGGTTCACTGTGTGTATGTGGAATACTCGGTTCACTGTTTAAATGTACGCATACTGTGTAACACAGGTTCTCACTTATCTTGCAAAAACACATATTTTAAAATAATTAAATTTTTGAAAATTTGAAAGCGGGAAATAATCTTTAGAAGACGAAGAAATGTATATTATGCAAAAAATTTCTGAAAATGATTGATTCTTCATAGAGCCTTCAGTTGACGGTTTTTACACATATCACTCCAGAAATAGTCAAAATGTGTTCAGGAGATCTTAAAACATATATTGGCATCGAAATTTCGAATTCGAAAATTTTCATGAAAACAATACTTTCTCTATACTACATTACATAATAAAGCAAAAATTATTTTTTATTTAAAAGCCCTTCATGAGAAATCAAAAATTATTTATTATTCAGAAGCCCGTCCACCTTCCTCTAGCAATCTGATAGGAGTCAACATGGGGAGGTCATCGTTTATCCTCAAATACTTGTCGTGGCGTATTTGTTGATATAGGATGTGAATGATACATTGATTCCAACCAAATGCGATTCTGGCTTTAGACCTAGCTCATCCTACTCAGAGAAATGTTATAAAGCATAACGCATGCAGCTATACCTTCACTTAATTACTACCTTTTCTCTTTGCACATACGAATACATGCAACTGAGTTATGAGATATAACATAACGATGAAGACAGGAGACCCAATAACAATATAACTCCTTCAAATAAATATATCATTGTTGCAACATTTCAAAATATTTCTGGTAGTGAAGCCTTGATAATTTCCATCAGTAATTAGGTATATACTAGCCGAATACCCGTTGAAAATCAACGGTCTCGCAATAAGCAACCCCATAATAATTTAAATTTTTTAATAATTCGCGTTTCAAATTTATTCGACAAATCAAATATTTTGGTGTGCAGAACTCCCTAAAGAAGAAAATATTGCAAACTTAATTGCGCATTTCTTCCTTTCGAATTATCTACCCGTACACCACATTAAAGTCTATCTCATCCCGAGCCACCCCTATTTTAATATTTCTCCTTTGGAACTTTTTTCTGTGAAGCACACTCATAAATGAACATTTTTGAAAAACTCTATCTTTGATTTTTTATCAGATGATTCACCCATACACCAAATATGAAGCCTCTATCTCGTTCTAAAATAGACGCTTCTCCTTCATTTCGAAAATTGAACATTTTGGTGTGCGGCAGCCCCTAAAGTAAAAAATATTGGTAAACTGAAATTGCACACTTTCTTCCTTCCAAACTTCCTTCCATTACACCAAATTTGGTATCTCCATCTCATTCCGAAGCATGTTTTTTATCAATTAACTTTTCGGACGTTTTACTCTGGAACACCCCCCTTAAACGGACATTTTTGAAAAACTATATTCGTCTTGAATATTTTCGTCAAATGATTAATTAGCCCATATATCAAATTTTAAAGGACCATTTTCTCATTTATTCGGTAAATCGAACATTTTGGTGTATGGCACCCCCTTAAGTATAAAAAAAATATCTGAAATTGCATACTTTCTTCCTTTCGAATGATTTACCCATACACCAAATTTGAAGTCTCTATCTCATCGCAAAGCATGCTTTCCCCTCATTTCACTTTTCGAACGTTTTGGTGTGCGGCACCCCTTAAGTAGAAAATATTGGAAATCTGAAATTGCACACTGTCTTCCTTTCAAAAGATTTACCCATACACCAAGTTTGAAGTCTCTATCTCATCCCAAAGCACGCTTTCCTATCATTTCACTTTTCGAACGTTTTGGTGTGGAGCACCACCTCTATAAAACATTTTCAAAAAATTCGATTTCTCCAGGGGGTTTCATCGAACGTCCGAGCCGTGTACCAAATTGCAAGTCTCCATCTATTCGGAAAGTGCCTAAAAAACGTGACAGACAGACGGACACTTAGCAATTAGTATATATATAGATAGATACTTAAAATTCATAAGTATGTACAAATCCCTATTGTATTATAAATTATAATATTATTCACAGCATTCTTTTCAGGAGAATTAATGTAAATATTTCAATAGAAGTTTAAGCTCTGTTACCGCTACACAAAAATCATCTGCACAGGCAAATCTAAAAAATAAAATATCTTGGTCCCGTTTGTAAACAAATTTACAACAAACATGATATCGAATCAATATATGACAAAATGAAAGTGCTAAAACTGTATTGGAAGTACGAGTATAACAGTACTACTTATATTCTTGTGGATTAGAAGGTATAACGGTATTACAATATATGAGTTTGAAAAAGCTTTCCAAAATAAAACAAATAATGTAATAAAATATCAATTATCCTCTCAATCTTTAAACTTGAGGGCCGTAATCGATTCTAATATATGCCAATACTTGCCAGTAATTGTTATTATTCTAATATTTGCCAAAATAAAACAAATTAAGTATTAGATAGAAAATATCAATAATCCCAGTAATGTTTAAACCTGCAGGCCGTAATTGAACTAATCCAGTCGAATATGCAATTTCAATAAAATTTATTTTATATGCATTTCTTTATTATTTAAATTGGAAAAGATTTAATAAAAATCGTCTGCCGCATAAACACATTGGATTTAAATCCGTTGCTAAGGGACATGATATCATTTTCTTCAAATAAATTTATCGTCTGCATAATGCTATGTCTATGGAAAGTTTAACTCTTCGTTTTTAATTAATACCTAGACAATCCTTGGCCCTAGAGACTTGAAACATGGACTAAATTTTATTTAGGATTATTCTAAGGCTACCCACAAAATTTCATTGAATTCGTTTCAATCGTTCTCCTGTGATGATGAGACAAACATACATATAGATAGACAGACAAATTTTCAATTTTATTTCTATAGACCAGCAGCATACCCGTTCTTCGTACGGAGTATATAATACAAAGAAACAAAAAATTCACAATCATGCGCAAATTCGCATAGCATATTAAATGACATTTTTAATCAAAATATCCTGTTAAAATATTTAATTTAATGCTCCTAAAAAGAAGTTTAAGAATCTCTGTTTTCGCTAAATAAAATTTTCTTCACGGGCAGATATGAAGAATAAAACATCCTGGCCTATTTTGTAAGCAAATTTGCAAAAAATATGGAATTGAATCAATATATGCAAAATAAAAGCGTTAAAATTGTAAACGGGACCCGTACTACGTATATACGAGAATATTAGAAGATATAACCTGTATTAGTAGATTACATGTATACATTGAAAATATCAATAAACCCTTAATTTTTAAACCTGAGGTTAGTAATTGATTTCAATATATGCTAAAATGAAAGTGCTAAAATTATATGGGATATACCCGTAGTACTTATAATGTCGTAGGATATGTCGAAGATATGTCCGAAGGTTAGTAGAAGATTACCCGTATTACAATATGAGTATCAAAAATTTTTATCAAAATAAAGCAGATGACGTAATTAATTGAAAATATCAATAATCCCCGTAATCTTTATACCCGAAGGCCGCACTTGATTCCAATATATGCCAATATATGTCAAAATATATGCCGATATACCTGTACTACTTAAATCCTCGTAGATTAGAAGATATATACGCAGTCATTTGAAGAAGATTACCCGTACAAAATACAACATATGAGTTTCAACAATTTTTGTTGCCATAAAACAATGGCATAATAGCTTGAAAATATCAATAATTTCTGAATCAATTATCCTCGAAAATATCAATAATAATAATCTTTAAATCTGAAGATCATAATTGATATTATCCAGTCAAAAATGCAATGGCAATGAAATTTATTTTATATACATATCTTCAACACTCAAATCGGAAAAGATTTAATAAAAATCGTCTGCTGCATAAACACATTGGATTAAAATCCGTCGCAAAGTGACATGATATCATTAGCTTCAAATAAATTGGTGGAAAAAATATCTTCTGAATAATGCTATCTCTATGGAAGGTTTGGCGACATTTTCGTTAATTTAGCGACATTTTAAAAAATTGCCAAATTTATCGCCAAGTGGGACTGTAGAACTGATAGTCCCACTTGGCAATAAATTGACGGAACATCACAATACTATCCCCTGACAAAACACAATTAATTTCATTTATTTAGTGTAATTTTATCAATTTTAAGATATTTTTATGGATTTACAAACATGCTTATCAATTTGGTTACATTTTAAAAATTCGCTAAATGTGTTACTAAGTAGGACGGTTGGTCTGACAGACAAATGCTAAGGAAACATCATTTCAGTACACTCTTCTAACAAAACAAAATAAATTTCATTGATTTGCGTCGTTTTTATCAGTTGGGCGACATTTCCGACAATTTGGAAATGTTTAAGAAAAATTGTCAAATTAGTGGTATCCTGCCATAATTCGTAACTCTGAATTTGCAGATCTGAATAAAACATCCTGATCCCGTTTGTATATACTAAATGAAAAGACTAAAATTGTATTCGAATATACACCCGTTCTACTCTTCTTCTATTTCAACAATATGCTAAATAAATTCAATGGCTAAACACACTATATGAGTTTATCGGCTAAACACAATGAGTTTATCAGCTAAACACAAAATATAAGCCTAAAAACTCTTTGCCAAAATAAATGAAAGTGATGTACGCAGTCCGCAATTAATAGAATTAAAAAAATCAAACCGTTCATTTATAAGATATGTTTATATCCATTTATTTATTATTCAAATCGAAAAAATAATAATAAATATTAAACACTTTTAATTTAACTGCGCTGCCGAGCAACATCATATATGCTCATAGACTGCTAAAAATTAATTAACCATTTTGATTTCTTAATACTATTCATCGTTGAGTAAAAGCTTGTGAAAAATAAACCATGGCGATAGATTTTCCATTTAAATTCATGTTTTAAAACAATTAATGATTTCAGAAAGGGACTATTTAGCGCTAAAATTTGCCACCAGACTCGGAGATAAAGATTTAATTCACTTCCACGTTTTAATCAAACGATTTCCAACCTTTTCATTTGGAGGAACCAGGGAGTTAAAGAGTACACTTCCAGGAAAAAGTTTCGTTTCTCATTAATATCTCGACAACCCCTGGTCCTAGAAACTCAAAACTTGGATTAAATTTAAAGATACCTATTTCAAGCCTACCCAAAAGGGTTCATTAAATTCGGTTCAGACGTTCTCCCGTGATGATGAGACAAACGAAAATTTCGTTTTTTACACTTATCTCGAGAACCACTGGTCATAGAAACTTGAAACGTAGACTAAATTTTAAATGGGGCTATTTCAAGGCTACCCAGAAAATTGCATGAAATTCGGTTCAGCCGTTCTCCCGTGATGATGGGACAAACAGACAGAGATAAATAGACAGACAGACAGATATTCAATTTTATTTACATAGACTAGCAGCATACCCGTTCTTCGTACGGAGTATATAATATAAAGAAATTTATAATTCGCAATCATGTGCAAATTCTGTTAAAATATTAAATTTATTGCTCATAAATCTATTGCTAAATTTATTGCTCATAAATGTATTATCTTCACGGGCAGATCTGAAGAATAAAACATCCTGGCTTCTTTTGTAAGCAAATTTACAAAAAAAAGGAATTGAATCAATATATGCAGCCCCGTACTACTTATATTGTAGCAGATTAGAAAATATGCCAGTGTGTTAGTAGAAGCTTACTCGTATTGCAATATGAGTCTCAAAAATATTTGCCAAAATAAAAGAGATGATGTAAAAAATTGAAAGTATCAAAAATCACCGTAATCTTAATACAAAAAGGTCGTAATTGATTCCAAAATATGCCAATATATATCAAAATATATGCCAATATACCTGTACTACTTATATTCTCGTAGATTAGAAGATATACCCATGCATTTGTAGAAGATTACTCGTACAACATACTATATATGAGTTTCAACAATTTTCGTCATAATAAAACAATTCCATAATAATTTGAAAATATCAGTAATCCCTGAATCAACAGTCCCCGAAAATATCAATAATACTGATGTTTAAACCTGAAGACCGTAATTGATATTATCCAGTCAAAAATTCAATGTCAATGAAATTTATTTTATATACGTATTTTTATTATTCAAATCGAAAAAGATTTAATAAAAATCGTATGCCTCATAACATATTGGACCCGTTGCTAAGCGACATGATATCATTTGCTTTAAATAAATAGATGGAAACCATATTATCTGAATAATGCAATCTCCATGGAAGGTTTGGCGACATTTTCGTCAATTTAGCTATAAATTAAAAAATCACCAAATTTATCGACAAGTGGGACTGTAGATCTGATAATCCGATTTTGCGACAAATTGACGAAACATCATCACAATACTATCCCCTAACAAAACATAATTAATTTCATTTATTAAGAGCGATTTTATCAATTTCATGATATTTTTATGGATTTAGAAATATTTTTACCAATTTGGTGATAATAAAAAAATTCCTTAAATGTGTTACTAAGTAGGATGGATGGACTTACCTAAAAATGCTACAGAAACATCATTTTCAGTACTTTATTCTAAAAAAACAAATTTAATTTCATTGATTTGGGTCATTTTTATCAATTTGGAGGCATTTCCACTGATTTGGTAAAGTTTAAGAAAAGTTACCAAGTTATTCAGAGATATTCCTCTAAATTCGTAGCTCTGAATTTGCAGATCTGAAGAATAAAATATCCTGATCCCGTTTGTATATACTAAATGAAAGCACTAAAATTGTATTAGAAGATACATACACCCGTTCTAGTCTTTTTTTGCTTCAACAATCGGCTAAATGAATTTATTGGGTAAACACAATATATGAGTTTATTAGCTAAACACAATATATATGCTTTAAACATCTTTGCTAAAATAAATGAAAGTGATGTACGCAGTCCGCAATATATATAATTAAAAGAACAATCAAACCGTTCATTTGTAAAATATATATACCGTTCATTTATAAAATATAAATAAATATTAACAACACATTTCATTTCGTTGTCGAGCAACATGATATAAGATTGAATCTTCCTCATCAAATGCGAAATTAAATAGCCATTTTGATTTCTTTATACTTTACATTGTTGAGTAAAAGCTTGTGAAAGGTGAACCTTGGAGGTAGATTTTTCCATTTAAATTCATGTTTCAAACAATTCATGTTTTCCTATAGTGATTAATTAATGCAAAAATCCTGCACCAAACTCGGAAATAAAGTTCTATTTCATTTTGGCGTTTTAAACAAACGATTTTCATCCTTTCCGTACGGATAAACCACGGAGTTGGAGAGTAAATCCTCTAAGAAGTTCCGTGTTTCATTAATATCTCGACAACCCCTGGCCTTAGAAACTCGAAACTTGGACAAAATTTATGGGAAGCTATTTCAAGGCTATCCACAAAATTTCATTGAATTCGGTTCAGCCGTTTTCTCGTGATGATGAGACAAACGAAAATTTCGTTTTTTACAGATATCTCGAGAACCACTAGTCGTAGAAACTCAAAACATGGACTACATTTTAAGTGGGACTATTTCAAGGCTACCTACAAAATTTCATCAAATTCGGTTCAGCCGTTCTCCCGTGATGATGGGACAAACAGACAGACAGACAGACAGATTTTCAATTTTATTTATATATACTAGCAGCATACCCGTCCTTCGTACGGAGTATATAATATAAAAAAAACTTATAATTCGCAATCATGTGCAAGTTCTGATAAAATATTAAATTTATTGCTCATAAAGAGAAGTTTAAGAATATCTGTTCTCACTATGCAAAATTATCTTCACGGGCAAATCTGAAGAATAAAATATCCTGGCCCCTTTTGTAAACAAATTCACACACAAAAAAAGAATTGAATCAATATATGCAACCACGTACTACTTATATTGTCGCAAATTAGAAAATATGCCAGTGTGTTAGTAGAAGCTTAAACATATTGTAATATGAGTCTTAAAAATATTTACCAAAATAAAAAAGATGACGTAATAAATTGAAAGTATCAAAAATCCCCGTAATCTTAATACCAGAAGGTCGTAATTGATTCTAATATATGCCAATATATATAAAAATTTTGCCAATATACCTGTACTACTTTTATTGTCGTAGATTAGAAGATATACCCGTGCATTTGTAGAAGATTACTTGTACAACGTACTATATATGAGTTTCAACAATTTTCGTCATAATGAAACAATGGCATAATAATTTGAAAATATCAATAATTCCTGAATCAACTGTCCCCGAAATATCAATAATAATGATGTTTAAACCTGAAGACCGTAATTGATATTATCCAGTCAAAAATGCAATGTCAATGAAATTTATTTTATATACATATTTTTATTAGATTTAATAAAAATCGTATGACACATAACACATTGGATCCGTTGCTAAGCGACATGATATCATTTGCTTCAAATAAACTGATGGAAATCATGTCGTCTGAATAATGTGATCTCCATGGAAGGTTTGGCGACATTTTCGTCTCCATGATATTTTTATGGATTTACAAATATTTTTATCAATTTAGTGATATTAAAAAAATTAGTTAAATGCGTTACTAAGTAGGATGGATGGACTGACCGACAAATGCTACAGAAACATCATTTCAGTACTCTATTCTAAAAAAACAAATTTAATTTCATTAATTTGGGTCATTTTTATTAATTTGGAGATAATTCCTCTAATTTGGTAACGTTTAAGAAAAGTTACCAAGTTATTTAGAGATATTCCGCTAAATTCGTAGCTCTAAATTTGCAAATCTGAAGAATAAAATATCCATAACCCGTCTGTATATATACTAAATGAAAACACTAAAATTGTATTAGAAGATACATACATCCGTTCTACTCTTTTTCTGCTTGAACAATCGGCTAAATGAATTTATTGGGTAAACACAATATATGAGTTTATTAGCTAAACTCAATATATGAGCTTTGAAACCTCTTTGCTAAAATAAATAAAGGTGTGATGTACGCAGTCCGCAATATATATAATTAAAAGAACAATTAAACTGTTCATTTATAAAATATATTTTTACATCCATTTATTTATTATACAAATAGAAAAAATAATAATAATAATTAACAAACACATTTAATTCCATTCCTTTGCCGAGCAACATGATGTAAGATAGAATCTTCCTCATAAAATGCGAAATTAAATAACAATTTTAATTTCTTTATACTTCTAATCGTTGAGTAAAAGCTTGTGAAATACATGGAGGTTAATACATGTAAAAACATGGAGATAGATTTTTCCATTTAAATTCATGTTTCGAACAATTCATGCTTTCAGATAGTGACTATTTAATGCAAAAATCCTGCATCAAACTCAAAAATAAAGTTTTAATTCCCTTTGACGCTTTAAACAAACGATTTTTATCCTTTCCGTTTGGATAAACCACGGAGTTGGAGAGTAGAACTCCTATTAAAAAGTTCCGTTTTTCATTAATATCTCAACAACCCCTGGTCTTAGAAACTTGAAACTTGGACAAAATTTATGGGGGGCTATTTTAAGGCAACCCACAAAATTTGATTAAATTCGGTTCAGCCGTTCTCTCGTGATGATGAGACAAACGAAAGTTTCGTTTTTTACTAATATCTCGAGAACCACTGGTCGTAGAAATTCCAACCATAGACTAAATTTTAAGTGGGGCTATTTCTAGGCTACCCACAAAATTTCATCAAATTCGGTTCAGCCGTTCTCCCGTGATGATGGGAAAAACAGACAGACAGACAGACAGACAGACAGACAGACAGACAGATTTTCAATTTTATTTATATAGATTTTGCAATGTATTAATTCAATTTTTATTGCACAAAACATTCACACCAAATTAATTAATATTTGTAATTATAATCAACTAGAAGGAAAATCTAAAATCCGGCTTCGTTAGTTTCTGTATCACAACTATAAGTTTGCTAGAACAATTTTGCCCTGTAAGTCACCGGAGGGCTTCTGGGTGGTCTGAAAAGACTGTTTGAAATCTCCCATTTTCTCCGCACCTGGGAGGGTGGTAAATCAAAAATACGGCTCAGTTAGGCTCTGTATCGTAGTCGATGGTATAAATGTGCAAGAACTTAACAGTGTAGGTAACCGGAGGGCTTTAGGAGGGTTTGAAAAATCTGTTTAAAATCCCTCATTTTCTCCCCAATTGGGGAGATAATTTAAAAATTCGGTTCAGTTAGATTCTGTATCGCAGTCGATGCGATAAGTGTGCAAGGGTTTTTCTTTGTAGATTACTGGAGGGCTTCTGGAGGGTATGAAAAATATTTGAAACCCTTCATGTTCTCCTCACCCAGAGGAACGGGTCATTAGAAAATCCGGCCCTGTTAAGTTCTATTTCTCAGATGGTGCTATAAGTGTGGGAAAATTTGCCTTGTAGCTCACCGGAGGGCTTCTGGAGGGTCTGCAGAAGTAAAACACATTAGAGGATTATTTATTTAATCTAATTTTTGAGGACTAAAAGGATGACATCACACACGCTACGCTGGAGTAAATTGTTCGAGATATTTAAGTATTTTTGCATTTTTGTGAAATTCAATCAATGAAAAATACTGAAATTAAAAAAAAAAACTATCATTTCAAAATGCTAGAGTTCATGTAATTTGAAGTAAATAATTTCATATGCAGTGACAATATACATTGTAATTAGTGAAAATAAAGGAAGAAATCAAGTAGAAAATACAGATTGTGTGCAGAGAAAATAAAACCTGACAAACATCAAGCTTTATATTGCCACAATGAACTTTCGGTATGTTTGGCATGTTTACGATTTTCACGTTCGGCTTAAATGCAATATTTTAACACCCACAGAGAATAAATATAAACAAAACGTAGCTTTGATGACATGAACGCGGGGCACAGTTGTCATTTTCGGACTTTATGATCCATATTTTATAAGTGTGTGGACATTTGATTTCCACTGCATTTCCATTTTGGGGCATATTTTTTCCTTTATATTCTGTGACACTTTTTTAAGTTTCTCATATTTTGTTATACAAGTTTCCTTGGTGAGTCTTTATGTAGGAAAGTGATTCCGGAATGAAAATTTTCTAAGTGCACATTTTAAGTTTATCTACAGTAAAGTAATCACATTTGGAGTTTAAGGGCATGGCTTTCTCTTGGATCGGTGATTTCTTGAGAGATAGATCGATTAGAGTGAAGGTAAACAACTCCTTATCTAAAACTTTCAAACTCAGCCAGGGTCTGCCGTAGGGCTCTGTCTTGAGCACTCTCCTTTTCTCGTTGTACCTGGCCGGCATCAAAGAAGTTATTTCTAAGAGGAGCGAGGTCGGCCTTTTTTCGGACGACATTGTACTTTGGAACTCCAGTTCTGACATAGGCCATATCGAGTCTTTGATAAATTTTACCCTGACTAACGTGATGGAGTTTGCCAACTCTCACAAAATGCAATTTAACACCTCTAAGACAACCGTTAGCCTTTTCACCACCAACAGACATTTGTACAACTATCAGCCCAACATTACTATGAATGGAGTCACTCTGCTCTGTGTAAAACACCCCAACTATCTGGGATATGGATTAGATCCAGAGATCTTGAGCAATAGACATATAGAGCATTTAGTGGAAAAAAGCAGGAGGAGACCCGACATCCTGAAATATATCTCTGGTAGAGATTGGGGAGCAGATGCCAATACCCAGAGGACAACCTATAGATCCCTTATTAGACCTATTTTGGAATACGAGTATCAAATTTACTTTTGTGCTTCTTCCTCCGGTCTCTCAAAACTTGAAAGAGTACAATTGAGCGCTGCTCATTATCACTGGTATGCGAAATAGTTGTCCTGGCAATCTGGTTCTTTACGAGAGTGATCTGCAGCCTTTGAGTCTAAGAAGAAGTGCAGGGCTTGTCAAATATTTCAACAAACCTTACAGCTATGATGATCACAATCGAACATCTTTATTTCTTAGAACTTGGTCAAGTAACCAAAGATTAAAGAGAAACAGCCGTTTCTCGCAGTTGGATTCGATGGGCTTTTTAGATAGAAACGTTGAGGGTCACTCCTTCAGGCCAATTGTTAACTCTCTGGAGGGTCTACCTGGGGTGCACTTTCAACATGAACTTATGTCCACCACAAGTAAAAATTTTGACTTACCAGATTATCTGCGTCAGCTAGCCCTCGAGATCATTAATCACATTCCTCATACTGATATTCAGATTTATACGGATAGTAGCAAAGATGAATTTAATGCCTGCGGCAGCGGGTTTTTTCTCAAAACCCCAACTTTCACAAATCATCTCAGGATTAGGAATCCATATTTCTGCTCAGTCTTTAGATCTGAGCTTATTGCCATCGAGGCGGGACTAAAATCTATTAAATCTGATACCTCTTATTGTGATATTTGAATCCTGACTGATAGCCACAGTGCCATCCAACATCTGAGTAATTGGACAATTGTTGGAGATAGAACTTCACTTTCGATTCTTGAGATTATCAAAGATCTTTCTCAACGGCATGAAGTTTACTTACAATGGATACCGCCTCATATTGGACTCCTGGGGAATGAGACTGCTGATGCTCTGGTCAAGGAGGGAGTGTCTCTTCCTTCTTCTTCACTTTGACTTACCTTGAAATCTACTCAAGAAGGAACATTTTAAACGAGAATCTATGGAGGACCCCTCCTATACACACCTGGTATGACAGAAAATCCTCTGGTGGTGCCATTTCCGTTAAGGGCGACAGAAGGACGCAGATCACCATTAACAGATTTGTCAGTGGACACAAAGTGTCTAACTTTTAATCAGGGGCAAAAATCTTATTCTTCTTGCTCTAATTGCAATTCCGCAGAGGCCTCTCCTGACCATCTTATAGGCTGTCTGGGACTTGCTAAGGAAGATATTTATAAAGACCCTTTATTGGTTTTTGATTTCATTGTAACTTTTGGGCTCTTGGAACTGATCTAGCCTACGGCTAGTACGTGCGGAATAAGTCACACACACAGTAAAGTAACTACTCCCAGTCGAGTAAAAGTGGCTGCAGCGCCCCTATCGGAGAACAGAAGAAGTAAGAAAAAGGAACTCGGCAACAAAGCTAGATAGAATAAAAATGTTGATTACAAAATTGTAGAGCATTATCTAATCAGTAGGAATTAGCATCGAATACGCACAAACCATGAACCAATACTTCATCGTATGCTATAAGTAGATGCTGTAAACCGGTGACACATGCTATGTTTCTCAATGTACAGCCGCGGAAAAAAACGCCCCACCCTCTGTTAATTGAGTTTCGTTCATCGTAGAGAAAATTGAATGATACCATTCGATTTGGAATAACATCCTCTACAAATTAATGTGCGTCAAATTTGCATAAGGAGCCGTTTTCATATTTAAGCGCGCACAAACTTTGAAATATTAAATGGCAATACCCAAGTTTGACAACTTAGTTCGAATCTAGAACAAAATTATACCTGTGATACCAAATTTCAAGTCATTTGGGTAAAGTTTTTTTGAGTTGTGAGTATGTAAAATTTTGAGTTCCTGATGTTAAATTAGTTTCCAAGACTTCCATTCATATCTTCTGTAATAATTATCTGCTCACGCTGATTATTTGTATCACGTTACTACTAAACAACCCAAACACATTTAAGTGATTTTTATTTTTGTGGAAATAATTGTTTTTATGAAATATTAATTATGAAATCAATAATCGAAAAAGTATGAATACAAACCTGGGCATGTTTTGATAAAAATCGATTCACAAAGAGTTTTTATATGTTTATGTAAAATTCCAGGTGTTTCCTCCCTCTATATCTTTCGGAATGTTCAAATATTCAGCATCACGATGATTTTAGAGATCGTATATTAGTTTAATAAAATTACTAATTTGAAAAAGTTATATTAATTGTAAGTTAATCTTTATTTAAGAAAACGGGCATTTATTTTTACCCAGTTTTAATAGAAACTTTGTATAAACAGTGTTGTACAGATGCAACCTAATCAACGTAATTCTGCTACTGTATTGAAGGGTGAAAACTTGTATTGTTACAAATGGGATCTACATATGTTACTGTCGATTAATAGTTCCGGTTCTACTGCGAGTTGAAATCGCCCACAAAATGTGATAATTTATAAAAAAAAATATTTATATAAAACAATAACAAATTATAAAATTATGCGATACTAAACACCAACAAGACTTCAAGCGGTGATTGATAATGACGGAGGTTGCACACCGTATTGATACTTTTAATTTCTTCACTTATAAGACCAGTGATGATTACGGGTGATGATTTCTATGAATTATATCGCTCGGTGTCTATGTGGTTCGTAACCAAGTTCCAACGGAGTTGTTTTGTCGCGTGATCTGCAGATATTTGTTAATTTCATAAATTGTTTTTGAAACAGCATTATAAAATAACATGTGAAAATAAACATTTCATTCTTCTTTATTTCTTCTTTCTTTTATTGACCCTGGCACGAATGTCCCATTAGTTTTTTGAAACGTACCCAGTACGGATTTTTACCCCTAATAATCGTGCTCTATTTGAGGCTAGATATAATCCTACCCATAACAGGTCCACTGCCTCAGTAACAGACACACACACAAGACGGCACCACATCCAGCTATGAAAATACTCACCATTTCATGCATTAATCGAACCTGCGACTCTTTGGCTGTGAGGTAAGCCATAATGCTGAATGTTCAATAATTTATAACAGTGCTTTGGTCAATCAACGAAATATCGCCCTTCAAATTGCGGCTTTCAATATGGAGCTGATCTCCGAAAATTGCACATTCCAGAATAATGAATATCTTTGGATATAAAGATAGAAACGTCGTGAAAATTTGAATTTGGACTAATTTGGGGTCTAGAACTTGTGCGTGACTTCAAAATTGGGTGTTGCCATTGAAATTTTCAAAGTTTGTGCGCGTTTAGATATGATGACGGCCCCTTATGCAAATTTTACGCACAATTATTTGTAGAGGATGTTATTCCTAATCGAATGGTATCATTCAATTTTCTCTACGATGAACGATGCTCGATTAACAGAGGGTGGGGAGTTTTTTCTTCCGCGGCTGTACATGATAATATTGTTACGACGTATCTTTGGAAATCGTGGATGTGCTAAAAGAATGAGTCTAAATTTCAGGATAACGAACACGTTTATTCAAAAGCACAGCGTAAACAGTAACAATATATAGTAAAGCACTTAAATTCTTCACTAATTTCACAACATAACTAATATAATTATCAAAACATTGACAAAAGTAATTTCACAAAACAGCCGCCACTATTCTCAAAACATTAACAAAAAATCCCTGTTCCATGTAGCTCGTATCACGTCAACAGCTCTCCGAATGAGTGATGATACCTTTTATAGACTTTCCATAGACACTTCTGTAAATCTCTAATATCTCGTAGAATATTGATTATATCGGGGTGTTTCTCGAACTTTCTGGAAGTCTCCAAATATCCCCAAATTGTTGATGAATTGCCAAACATGGCAAACCTTCTTCGACCTTCGGCATTCTGGAAAACCTATTCTCACGTCATGCCAAAACCTGTACGGGTGTTTTCTTTGTATGGTTCTCAAAAGAGAGAACTTCAGTGATGAAATATTACACGTTCTCAACAATATTCTTTTTGGAATTCAAATGTGCATTGTTGATGACGTAGGGCATTGTTAAGTCAGTGTACATTATGATATAAATGTTGTATATTTCAGCATAACAATTCGCCAATAACCATATTGTACAAAAATAAATCCCTTCTATACAATTTTATTGAAGATTCCTACATATTAGACAATTCTTTACCTACATCATTTTAATTGCACGTTTTCGTCTATCTCACTTTGTTGTCGAGTTAATTTCCTAACCTTTTTACTTTCCCTGCAATACATGGTAATGTATATGAAGAATACTGGAATGGTGCAACTCGAGTTTTCTACCGATCTACACGTTTTGGGACCTCTATAACACAAAAAAACAATTTTTATTGTGACGTATGTGTGTGTCTGTCTGTGCAGATATTGTATCCATTCTAACTGAAAAAGTACACAACCAAATTTCATAAAATTGGGTAGGTACTTTCCTTGTAGGAGACCCTAGTCCTGATTAGATTTTGGTACGACTCGGAAAAGTAGAATTTAACTTTCTTTACGAAATGGCCCGCAAAAATTGCCCAAAATCTAAAATGAAAGACTACGTGAGCTAAACAGTATCACTTAAATGTAATCTAAGTGATACAGTTTAGTTCACGTAGGTAATTTAAGTGATACAGTTTTGTTCTATACGTAATTTTTGACGACAAAAAAAATCTGGTGTGTGCAGCACATGACTTTCCTTATATAATGCAATGAATTTACTATTTTTACAGTAACAAAAATAGCTTATTCTTATAATATACACTTATATTCTTTCCAAGACATTGAATTTTCGTCATATTTTTATTGATTTAGCATCATTTTTATCCATTTGACGAGATTTTCTTTAATTTGGCAACATTTAAAAAAGTCGTAAAGTTGGCGACATTCCGCCAAATTCGTCGCAGAAATCTCGCCAAGCGTTATGGACGGAGAAATAAGTTATTCTTACAGGGGTTAAATGACTATTGGCGTTCAAATACAATAGTATTACTCAAAGTATTCCTCATGAATGGAACGAGCTAGATCTACGAGCGAGAGGTCACGAAATTTATCGCATGATATTACATATGAAAAGTGAACATGTTTCTCAACAGTTAATATTTTTTTTTTAATTTATGGGATTTCTTTTACATATTTATTTAAAAAATGTGTAATATCCCGAGAACGATTCATGCTAGCGTTCTAAAGATTCATTTTTTTTCTCGAATTGTATCAAAATCTAACCAGCATCATTGTATCCTACGAGCGACTTATCGACCAAATTTTGTGTAATTTGATCAATCAGCTAGAGTGGATACAAACAATTTTTACTGCCCATTTCGCCAAAAAAGGAGGGTTCCTTTTTTCCAAATCGTATCAAAAACTAATCAACACCAGGATTCACACCCAACTGACTTGCCTACTGTCATGTCGCCATTCTGTGCGCCATGACCTTTTTGTGTTTTCCGAGAGAGAAACTCTCTTTTCTCGCCTGTGCCTGTATTTGTGGTTTGTTAGGCCTTGTCCGGATTGCTGAACGAAGGGAAATCGTGTTTCGTTCGGAACCGTTGGTTTGAAGGAGGATTTCTGTCTCTGTCGGAGTGTGACGTCGCATCGGCTGTTGCTGGGCGCTCGCTTTTTCCTGCCAATCAGGAAGCGGCTTTTTGGAGAAGTTTTCGCTTTTGCTCCGTTGTTTTGGACTCTTCTGGCGTGGACACCGAGATGTGAAGAAGCATTGAATTTTTGTCTTAAAACCTTAAGACAAAGGCTTGGCCGAAATGGCTAAAATTCGATGGCCGTACCGTTGTTTCTGTTAAGAAACCTTTTGAAGATCCTGAACGAAGAAGCGGAGGATCCTGATGAACTGCATTTTTCTTTTTTCCAAATTCTAAATTTTATTCTTTTATTTTAGGAAATTCCGGTGATTCCTAACCCCTTTGTGATGGTTTTGTTCGGGAGTCCGACATTTTGTTGATGGAGGATTTTGTGCCTTTCGAGACGGATTGTGGATCATATCTTGGTTCATTTGGATCTTTCCTGGTTCATTCTTGCGAAGCTCATTTGAACCTTTTTTTGGATTATCTAAAGAAACTCCTTTAAGTGCACCTTCCCGGTACAAGGTAACCCGTTGAAATAATTCTGGAACTGAGAGTTCCAAGGCAGTCATAGTTTAGTGATTCAAACAGGCACATAAATTGTTAAGAGAATTATTATTATAATATCTAATTTGAATTGAATTGTTGTTTATTAAAATTCTATGATGAGCATGTATTTAATGTATTAACTATATTATTGAGAAAACATGCTCTTAATGAAAGGATAAAATACATAATGAATATAGAATTGAAAGTAATGCTTTATGATTGAATAAATAGATTTTCTTTAATTGATAAATGTGTTCTCAATCTAGTATCCCTTCATGTTTCTTTCTCACTGTTTACCATCTAGAATTCATTTCTTCTAGACTGGGTAACCTTTGCATAAATGATAATACCTGGGTTGTTAAAAATGACACTAACCACTTTAATTACTCTGTTGTTTCTTTGCTGTGATGTTTACGATCACATTGGGCTTTGTGTGTAGCGGAATCTGTTCCCACAAGTTGGTTCTGAAACCGCTACCACACCTACCAAATTTTATTTAATTTAGTCGATCTGTTGAGTTAGAGTGGATATATACAAGTTTTGTGGGTCATTTCGTAAAAAAATGCAGGTTCTTATTTTTCGAATCGTATCAAAATCTAATCAGCTCTAAGGTGATACTCAAATGACTTATCTACCAAATTTTGTAAAATTTGATTAATTAGTTTTTCAGTTAGAGAGGATGCAGGCAATTTTTGTGGGCCATTTCGCAAAAACGGCGGGTAGTTTTCACCCGAATCGTATCAAAACTAATCAGTACCAGGATCATACACAAGTGACTTACCTGCCAAATTTTATGAAATTCGGTCTATTAGTTTTTGAGTTAGAGTGGATATATACATTAGACAGACAGACACACACAGACGTCGCGCTAAAAATAGTTTTTTCGTATTCTAGAGGTCTCAAGACATGTAGATCCATCGAAAACTCGAGATGCGATTTTCGGCCTAATTCCAATACTTTCCCTATACATTACCATGTATTGCAGAGAAAGTAAATACATTACTATGATTGCACGGAAAGTAAATACATTACTATGATTGCACGGAAAGTAAATACATTACTATGATTGCACGGAAAGTAAATACATTACTATGATTGCACGGAAAGTAAATACATTACCATATATTGCACGGAAAGTAAATACATTACCATATATTGCACGGAAAGTAAATGCATTACCATATATTGCAGGGAAAGTAAAAATGGATATCACGCCTTAGAAAAAGTCATGTGGAGCCAAAAATCGATTTTTTTTTTCATTCTAAAAATGATTTTGTTAGAAGAAGAATCTAACACTATAGGACAAAATTATATGAGAAATCCCATTGGAGATTCGAACTTCAGATATTACTTGCTTTACATACAATAGTGTAATGTATGTGGAAAGTATTGTGAATGTGTCGAAAATTCGAATTCTGGTCTTCAAAGGGAGAGCACATTTCAAGCATCCCTGCACTCGAATAGAACGTTTTTGTGGCAATGTTTCTGTGTGTTAGTGTGCGTGTTATTCTGTGTGTAAGAAAATCTGTGAAAGTAACATTTCACGAATGATTGAATCGATTTGAAATGATGCTAAACAGATAGTCACATCTTGAGTATTTTTCATTAGAAAACGAATGGCACTCGCTTTCGAGCACTAGCACGAACCGTTTTAGAGTTATGGCGTATTTTCAAATAAACTAATGAAAATTTTGCATAAAATTAAAATACGCCGCAATAATTCTTAAATAGGTTGACCTTTAACGATAAATTTGGCAAAATATCGCAAACTTTTTTAAAATGCTGCCAAATAAATAAAAATGTCGCCAAATTGGCAAAAATGACACAATTGCCAAGAATGACGTCAAAACTGATGAAAATTCAATATTTTCTAATGTTTAAAATCTTTTAATACATATATGGACGTCTATTACTTAGCTGATACTAGAAATATTTCCAATTATTAATATAACTTGCGCGAAATATAAGTTAATTGGGTACATTGAAATAGTTATATTCACAGTAATCAAGTAAAAACGGCAAATGTTATTGCACAATTCAACGTTAAAAATATTTCGCCATGGATCTTGCAGATCATTAATTTACTCTGAAAGCATTACTATGGCATTGTATTATGTAGGGAAAGTCATGTGTTGCTTACATCAGATTATTTTAGATGCTGTTAAACATAATTTCTATAATGGTTCCCAAAAGTCCAACACCGACGGTTAGATGCTGCAATACAAATTTCCTAGAATCCACCACTCCTTGAAAGGTGCTTCTTTTCGAAACTAGCACATTCTACAGCGTTGTATTCAAAACTTTTGTGAAAAGTAATCGAAGCAATGTTATTCCACGTATCCTTTTATTCCTGCCATCTTCTTTTATTCCATTAATAGAGCACAAAGGACATGACATCGCATCACGCCCACAAATGATATTTCATTGTCCTGAAGAAATCCTCCTTTGGGGAGTAAGTTTGGAACTTCATCCTTTTCTATACAGCGATGAATATTCTCATCAGTATCTTGACAAAATGGATTGCTGAAAAAATAATTTTAAAGAACATACTCCGATTTCAAATAATATTATTCATGGTTAGATTTCACGCTTATAATGTGCTTGTCGGCATGGCTTATCAGATATTAATGACAGCTTCAGATTCAAAATTTTATTCAAGTGAGGCCCCAGCTACGGATAAACATAGCCATCTACCGGGTATGTTCCAAAGATTACCTGCCAAGAAAAGACTCCAGTCTTCGGCGGATTTCGCCAGATATTGCAATATTAGGTCCTAGAAGAATCCGGTACTTCCAACTGAAGGATTAACTCACTCAAGAAACCTACCACTCTGAGAACCAAGTTTCATTAATTAACCACTTATAAACACTAATGGGCAACTTAGAGGATCCATGCCTGCAATTTAGGTCGGCCCATGCCTGCAATTCTAAGACAGTAAATCTGCAGTGATAGCAAGTAAAGTATATGCTTCAATTTTATAAACTCAGTTCTGTAACATGGCCGGCTTCAAATGTTTTCAAATTTTAGCTGAGGCTACATGAGGCTGTAATAGCCACGTTCATATAAACCTAACATTTGATCAAAGACATTTGAAGCCATCTGCTTGATAGGCCTAAGTTTGTCAATTTCATAGAGGTTTTCAAAGTTGCAGCATATAACAACTTTTCTTGCCGCCATTGCACATATATAGGCTCTGTTACAGGCTGTAAAGGTCATAGTAAGACAGCAACCGGGCCATAGATGCCACTTTACTGCTATCTGCAATAAAGGGGTGTTTGGAACGCTGCCTACAGACACGTTTTGCGACTGTGAAGTATTGTTGCTTTAATAGAAATATATAATATTTACCATTCTTTTGTTGAGTGTCCATGAGAACTAAAATTCCCTATTTTCATAATCTTACTGTACTATAACCACAAGGAATATGCAAAATAACAAATCGGTTCGGCAATTAACTGTTAACTCTAAAGAATTTGATTAAAAGAGCACCATTAAACTGCCAGTTTCCATTATCAAATTCTTAAAGGGGGAAGGGGGGAGTTAGCCCAATAAATTAAAACGCTTTACCAAGAGTGTCTTTGACTTAAGCTCCACAATTTAAATAATAGAGGTCGAGAAATAGAGATCGCCCAAAAGTCACACGAAGGAGAATTATCGTAGGAGAAAGAATTCAGACCGATTGGTTGAGCAGGATATAAGCGAGTCTTTCTGCATTAAACAGGAGAAGTGGAGAGATAAACTGAAGGATTTATGTACGTCAAGGCATAATGAGAAATGGCGATGTTCATAACACCTGTAATAATAACAAATATTACTTCTACATTTCATGTAACGTAATAAGTAAAGTATAAAGTATTTCATATAAAGTAATAAAGTTAATTATGAGGATAATATTACTTTGATTTTCATTCTGACGAGATAAAGTGCGGATTGTCAGCGAATCTGGTGTATTGTTACTCTCTTTATTTAAAGTCATCACATTCCTTAAAATATTAAGAATTTTTCATATATTGGATGATACATGAGCAAGCTGTGTGAAAAGCACGAATTTACTAAATTGAATTAATAAAGTTTTAGACAATACTAATAGTAATGTGTAATAAAAAAATTAAATTTTTTCAAATATATATTTCTTGGGTGTTTTAAAGTCAGAGAAAACCACTTTACCCATTTAAACCCGGGTTGGCCTTGAACACAGAAATTCTTAATGGTAGAATGTATGCACTTGCTACTCTAAAAGGTTCGGCCCTTTCTTGGCTTAGAAATCATTATGTTCTATTATAAAAAAAACTACAGACATTTTTTTTAATTTTCTTTATCTGTAAAGAAAATTCTATAAGATGATTTACAGTGTATATGCAATGTATTATTTATCTCTATATATACATATATAATAAAGATATAATATAAAAATCCAATGATGGAATAGAGAGAAATTGCAACTCAAAAAACTAACTAAAAATACGCCCACAACATAAAAAGAAGTAAGGAATAGAGATTCTTTAATCAAGAGGCGAATAACATGCTTATATCTAGTCATCAAGCTAAACATATTCAACAAATATCAAGCCGATCCGGTGGTCGAGCGGTCAGAGGCATGCGTTTCCGTCTGATCGCTGGATTGCCGGGTTGCGGATTCGAATCCCGCTAGCGGGCATGGATGTTGTCATGTCGAAGCCAAGTCAGACTTCCGCCCTTCGGGGTGCTTCTATAAAAAGTAAAGCTGCAATTCTTCTCCCCTTCGTCATGAGATACCCTGGAGGTTCTTGTGGACGTGGCGCCCCTTCACCACGGAGGAATTAGTAAAAAAAATATCATTGGTGAGAATTCGAAAATTGAAGAACAAAAATAACCAAGCATTAAAGCTATATACGTGGGTAAGTACTAGGCCTAAAAAATTGTATATTTTGAAAAAAAATATTTTTCAAGTCCAAGTATTTATTGAAAAAGAACCAGAAAAAGCTTGTTTCTGAAGACAGAGATAGATAGTATCTATAAAATCCGCCTACTTGGACTACTACTTGGACTACTACTAATATACTACTTGGGCATATATATATTTATATAGTTGAAAGTCTGTTTTATTTTTGTTTGTATGTTTGTTCCGCATACATATCGACAGTTTTTAACAGATTTTTTTTATGGCATGTTAATTCATGGTATTGCGAATAACCCCGTCCATATTTCAAGAGTATAGCCCAAGGGCCATTGAAATATTTATAAAAAAATATATATATATTTCAGAAAATAACGAAGTGCAGACAATTATTTTCTGAAACTACTTTTGAAAGAAAAATAATAGCATGTTGCTCAGCAGTGGAATTAATTCAAATACTGCAGACTATTTTCACAGAATATATCCTATTCAAATAATAATAGAAAAAACCTGATGTGGGCAGCACATGACTTTCCTTATATAATGCAACGATTTTACTACTTTTACAGTAAAAAAAATAGGTTATTCTTATAGTAGATACTTATATTCTTTCTAAGATATTGAATTTTCGTCAATTAGTCGTCGCTTTCATTGATTTAGCGTAATTTTTATCCTTTTGGCGAGATTTTCGTTAATTTGGCAATATTTCGAAACTTTGCAAAGTTGGCGACATTTCGCCAAATTCGTCGCCAAAATTTCGCCAAGCGTTATGGACGGAGAAATAAGTTATTCTTATAGAAGATAAATGACTATTTGAGTAATACTTTTGTATTTGAACGCCAAGTATCTTTTTTCATAAATGGAACGAGCTAGATCCACGAGAATGATGCCACCAAATTCATCGCACGATATTACTCGTACATATGGAAAGTGAACATGTATCCCAAGAATTAATATTTTTTTTAATTTACGGGATTTTTTTTATAAATGTATTTAAAAAATGTGGAATATCTCGAAAACGGTTCATGTTAGCGTTGTAAAGTTTATGTCAATCGTTTTCTAAGGAAAAATTACATAAGAAATGTCTATTTACGTAAAGGTTTTTGATTTTTTGATGATTTTTTCTAAATTTCACTCGAGAACTTAGAGGGTTCTAAATATTCGCTTGTGTTTAAAAATAGACTTCCAGTATTTACGAATTGTAATTTTTGTAAGAAATTTCATTCGAATCGCTCCATTCTTTCGTGAGATACCGTCTCCACACACACACACACACACACGCATCCCGGCCGTCCAAACAGTTATCTTACACCTTTCTGGTAGGTCGGACGGTCTGGGTCTCAACAACACACACACGCATACACCACACACACACACATACTTTCACATACACACACACAGACAGACATCACCTCAAAAATGTTTGATTCGTGATCAGGGATGCTTGAAACGTGCTCTCCCGTCGAAAACTCGAATTCGAATTTTCGACCCCGTCACAATACTTTCCTTATACATTATGAAGTATATAAGAAAAATAGAAAGGATTAAAGGATTGCGGGCCACGCTTGATCGTAAACCACATTTGTTCGCAGATCGCATTGTGGCTACATAAAATGCATGCAATCCCTCATTCTTTACTTTCGAAATTTATGCACCCTGTAGCGTACTATAATATAAAACTATTGTATAAAAGAATTGAAGCAATATTTCTGTTCGCATAAACTCTTATCTACGTTACCATCTCGTATTGCGCAAATACTATACAAAGAACATGACATCCCATCACGCCCACAGATAATCTTTCATTGTACTAAACATAACTAGGAAAGAAAGTTTTCAACTTTATTCTTTTCTTTCCAGCTAGGGATATTTTTATGCATGCAATACCGCAAAAATATGTGGAATTGTTGAGCAAAGGCACTTACTTTTACCTTAATATATAGTACAATATGTTCAATTAAACCTATACTATAAAAGTATAAAATATCCAACTATTTATAAAGCACTAGCATATGCACCTACGTTTCCCGACTAAATATATTTGCACATGCAAGCAGTTATCTAAACGATATAGCTTTTCACAAAAAATCTAATGGAAATGTTAATTTAAATCCTTTTAAAAAGAAGCATTGGAATTTTAACTTTTCCTGCAATACATGGTAATGTATAGGGAAAGTATTGGAATCATGCCGAAAATCGCAACAGGAGTTTTCGACGGATCTACACACGTTTCGAGACCTCTAGAATACGAAAAACTATTTTTAGCTTAACGTCTGTATGTGTGTCTGTTTGTGTGTGTGTCTGTGTGTTTGTGTGTCTGTGCAGATTTTGTATCCACTCTAACTAAAAAACTTATTGACCGAATTACAAAAAATTTGGTAGGTAAGTCACTTGTGGGCCAATCTAGTGCTGATTAGTTTTAAGTACGATTCGGGATAAAAGAACCCGCCTTTTTTGCGAAATGGCCCGCAATAGTTTGTATCAACTCTAGCTGAAAAACTAATGGACCGAATTTCCCAAAATTCGGTAGATAAGTCACTGGTGGGTCACCCTGGTGCTGATTTGATTTTGGTACGATTCGAAAAAAAATAACCTGTCTTTTTTTGCAAAATAGCCCGCAAAAATCGTCAAAATCTAAAATAAAAAATTACGAATCCAAATATATCCATTAAATGCTTGTTTTATTCGTAATGTTTAACGAAGAAAAGAATAAAACCAACCCCATTACACTAGGTCTAGCCGTTCTCGAGATATTTTAGTTTTTTCGTATGTTCTCTACGCCACCTTTGAAAATAAGTCCAGTTACCGAATGAGAATGAAAATTGAATTAAAAGAGAATTAAATTTAATTAAAATAAATAGAACGTGTATATAAGTCTGCAGGGAAAATCATGTGCTGCCCACATCAGATTTTTTTTTCTCACTTTACAAAATTGTCATATGCAGATCTTGAAGTTTAGTAAATTTACGTCCAAATGAAGATGCTAAAATGGTAGAAGCTAATCCGGTACCATTTTTTTCTTGTCTCAATACTCGGTAGAAATAATGGGTAAAAAAATTGGGACGGCAGAAATAATGGGAATTTGACAAATATTTGTAAAATATATGACTTAATATAAATAATATATGACTTAAAATATAAATAATGATATATGACTTAAAATATAAATAATTCTCGTAATAAAGTATTTCTAGATGGTAACTGATAATCTAATGGAAAATAAATTATTGTTCATTTATAAAATGCATATTTATAATGCATTTAGTATTTACATTCTATAAATAAAATAAAAATCGTCTGCCAAATAAACACGTTTGATTTACTTAAGTTGCTAAGCAATATATGATTTTCTTAAAATAAAGTCTCGGAAAATAATTGTCTGTATAATGTAAATTTTAACACTTTACAACAAAGTTGAAAAGTGTTTATGACTTTGTTCATTCATTCTGTCTGTCTGTCTGTCTGTCTGTCCGTTAGCACGATAACTGCCGTAAAAATGACTTAATCAAAATGAAATTTTAGTATGTTGTTCAGACGGTCTGTAGAACCTATGGGAATGTAAATGAATAATATCACCCAATTAGTTTTGGATTGAACCCGGGTCGAAAAAATGAAATACATTGAGCCCTATGCGACCTAATTTTTCAAACATTTTTAAGCGGATTTAAAATTCACAAATTGCTTCGAAAATTTTAGGTAATAGTCAAATTGTTCCATAAAATATATAAAAAAAAATACACATCTTATATGAAACGATCACATGACCCACTTCAAAATGATATATGGCATCCATCTTGTTTCAAAATCGTGATTTTTTAAAGTTCTTTTTAAGTTATATTGAGTGTTGTATCCGTCCTAAAACTACTTTATTTTTGCTTAAATTCTGTGCATCTACATACTAAAACAACACAATGACAATATATTTGAGTTTAAATTCTCATTCAAATTTGATTATTTCTACAACTAAGCCTATTTTTCACCTATGTAAAATGTAAACAGCAAAAATATGTAGAATGAGTTGTATTAGAATTACTGTATTTCTTTAACACAAAATAATTCAGTCCATGGAGTCTGCATGGCTGATATGAATGAAATATTAATTGATTTTATAAACAGAAGGACGATTTTTTTCGATAAAGTTTTAAGCATAAAGTTTATGAATTGTAGCTCCATGGTCTTAATTTTTAAATAAAATGAATTATTATAGTATTGTGATGAATGAAATGGAGAAAGTTATGAATGAAATCCTGCTTTTATAGAGAGATCCAGGCGTGTTATTTTTTCTATGACATCATTTCTATTTATTTCAGTTGTTTTCGATGAAGTTTTCAAATATAATAAATTATCATAGTATTATGATAGTTTTAAAAATATTACCGTGGAATGTATTGCATTTTAGAGATATTTAAACCAGGCAATTTATATTTCAATGCCGTCATTTGAATGAAGTTCATTTTTCTCAATGAAGGTTTAAGTTTTCAAATATAATAATCAATGTAGTATTGTGATAAGTTTTAAAATATTACCGAGGAATGTATTGCATTTTCGACTTTTTTAAATAAAATTGCATTGAAGTTGGAAAGTGTTTCATAATCAATGCTTTAAGCATGATTGATCTTTCTTGTTATTAATAGTTTAATTTTTCTCTTTTAGCATTTTACAACAGAGTTGAAAAGTGTTTATGACTTTGTTCATTCTGTCTATGTAAACGTCCGCTCGCACGATAACTGTCATAAAAATGGCTTTATCGTTGTTGAGACGGTTTGTGGGACATATGGGAATGTAAATGATTAATATCACCCAGTTAGTTTTGGATTTTATCAAAGTTGAAAAAGTGAAATACATTGAACCCTATGGGACCTAATTTTTCAAACATTTTTTAAGCAAAATTAAAATTCACAGATTGCTTTGAAAATTTTAGGAAATATTCAAATTATCCCATAAAATATATAAAAAAAATGAGCAAAATATGTTCGGTATTTAAAAAAAAATTAAAATGATAATTACGCCCGGATTATATGAATATGTTACGTGACCCACTTCAAAATACAATATGTCATCCATCTTTTTTCCCAATGTAAAAATCATGATTTTTAAAGTTCTTTCAAAATTTACATTTAATGTTGCATCCGTCGTAAAACCGCTTTTATGCATCTATATTCTGCGCCAACGCAATTATAATAGTTTTGAGTTTAAATGATCGTCAAACTTTTATTATTTCTACAACGAAGCCTAATTTCAACGTATGCAGAATGTAAACAAATCAAGCTGTAAAATAAGTTGTATTTGATGCTGAATTTTTCTAATGCGAAGTTATTTAGCTCTGGAGTCTGGAAGGTGATATGAATGAAATATTCATTGATTTTACATAGAGAAGCAGACGATTTTATCGCGTTGCCTTTTTCGATGACGTTTGAAGTATGGAGTTAAAAAGTACATTTACCTCCATGGTTTTAAGTTTCCAAGTAAAATAAATTATTGTAGTACTGTGATAATGTAAAAAATCTCATGTAGGCAGCACATGACTTTCCTTATATAATGCAATGAATTTACTTCTTCGATGGTGAAAAAGTGATGAAAAGAATTCTTTTAAATTTATATATAGTGTTGCATCCGTCCTAAAGCTTTATTTTTGGGAATTTTATGTGCATCTATATTCTGCGCAACGCAATTACAATATTTAGTTTAAATGATCATCACACTTTGATTATTTCTACAACGAAGTCTAATTTTAATGGATGTAGAATATAAACAAATAATTGTAAGATGAGTTGTATAAGAATTGCTGAATTTTCTTGGAGCAAAATTATTTAACCCTAGAGTATGAAACAAACGTGCATGAATGAAATATTCACAACTTTTACACAGAGAGTCAGAGCCAGCGGCCCTAACGCGCTGAAAACATCGGTTCTCGTTAGATCACCGAAGTCAAGCAGCATCGGGCACGGTTAGTACTTGGGTGGGTGACCACTTGGGAACACCGCGTGCTGTTGGCACATTTTGGGCGTGGTAGCCGTGTGGTTTGCGCGCTGGATTTGCACGCTGCCTCAACTGTGTTCATGCGGAGTACGATCACGTTAAACATGTGGGTCCGTAAGTCCTTCCGAGAGGTTGGTGGTAGGGGAAGGAGGGTACGGTCCCTGTGGATGCCTCCTCCTCTGGGTTCCGGTCTAAATTGGGTGGCACTTCCCGGCCGTCCAAACGGTTACCTTACACCTTTCTATTAGGTCGGACGGTCTGGGTCTCAACAACAACAGAGAGCCAGACGATTTCTATTTTTATGACGGCATTTGAATAAAGTTTTTTTCGATGAAGTTTTAAGTTTTCAAGTTAAATACATTAACGTAGTTCTGTGATAATTAAAAAATATCATCACCGTTGAATGTATCGCATTTTAGAGATGTTTAAGTAACATTGCATTTCAGTTGGAAAGTGTTTCATAATCAATACTTTATGCATGATTAATCTTTCTTGTTTAATAATATCTCGACTAGGGCGGATCTAGTACGAATGCAAAGGGAGGACTATATTTATTTTGACCTGGTCTAACCCGACTCGAATTTGATAATAGCCTGGTCCAAATTATTTTTTTTTTAAATTTGGTCCCACCCTGCTTTGGGGCCTGGACGGGTTTAAGTTCATGAGCAAGGCTTGAGTTCATACAGGTCTCTAGTATTGATCTACCTACCCCATTTTATGATCAACTTGGAACAGAAGGAGGCAATATCAGATATTACTACTTTCAAAAACTAAAGGCAGGTCATGGTCATGATAAAATGAGCGAAAATTGAAATAAAAGCATTTTGATGTCTAACCTCCATTGTCCGGCTATTCTATGTAAATAACTCCATAAAACCAGCTTAATTAAAGCCAACAACTGAAAATTTATGTACGCGTATATATTGTTCTTGTAAATTTTTCTTAAAATGAAAAAAATAATTTGAAAATGTTATAAACATACATGCCAAAGGGCAAAAAAACGAAGTAGGGGAACTGATACTTTGATTCAGAATTTTCTGAAAAAAGAAATTGTTCGAAATTGGTGATTTTATTATCCCACTGTCTAAGTACCGTGCAAACTAGAGCACAGTAATGCATTATTTTAAGCTGCAAGGGGAGGGTATTGACGATTACCCTCTCCTGGTTCCGCTCCTATTCTCGTCAACTTCTGGTCCCAGAAATTAGGAACCTGGAGTTACTCACAATGAAGCAAAGAATAACCATACCAAATTTAAAAAAAACAACAACTGTTTATTTGTATACGGACCAAACAAATAAGACTTTCCATTTCATATCCATAAATAACTTTATTTATCGAGAACAGGAACACAGGGATTGGCGATCGCCCTCTTCTGGTTCTTCTCTTGATCTCGACAACTGTGGTCCCCAAAACTAGAAACCTGAACGATGTTACTCACAATGAAGCAGATAATAACCACACCAAATTAAAAAAAAATGTGGATTTGTACATGGACCAGACAAATAGACCACCAAACTTTCCATTTTATATATATAGATATTTTATAGATAATTTGGTGTAGCGAGAGTGTGGGGACCCTTATTCATCATTTTTGAGGGGAATGATATTGGATCTTTTATTGAAATCTTTTAAAGCACAATATGGTTTTAAATGCTAATTGAATTCGCATATTTTAATCACGAGCGACGCCGGTTATATCTGCTAGCTAGTAAATAATTATGAAATATCAAATGTCTAGGGCCATGTTTGTACCTCAGACTACGAGTTGCCAATATGAGATTAAATAAAACTACATGCTGTCACCCCAAACGATTTAATGTTGGCATTTATGCATGCACTAGCGTCTTATACATATATATATATATATATATAGCTATTGCGTAATAGAATTGAAGCAATTTTTCTGTTCGCATAATCTTTTATTCTTGCTACCATCTCGTATTGCGTAAATACCATATAAAAGACATGACGTCCCATCACGCCCACAGATAATCTTTCATTGTCCTGTACATACTAGGAAAGTAAGTTTCTACCCACATTCTTTTCTATCCAGCTATGGATAATTTTGTGCATGCCATACCAAAGTGATGGTATTATCAGAATTCATTCACTCAATTTTTCAAAGGGCACGTAGCGCCCACTTTTTAAAAGTAAAGATAAAATTATCGGCTCTAAAAACCGCACATGGAAAGAATCCTTTAGTTTTAACGCATTTGCAATAGAGCGTAATAATTTGCCACGCATTCGCGTATACGGTTACTGCTCCCCCATAGGCGGGGGGGGGGTGCGCTAGGGTTGCTTCAGAAACCCCATTACAAATTGCGCAAACACTCTTTTTACTTAACAACTGCCCCTTATTCCAACAATTTTCAGTTTCTTTCTCTCTCTTTGTTTTTAAAGTTTTTTTACGAGGGTTTCTGGCTTGATCTAGTTCCAAATGCCTGCACATGCTCAAGGCTTCAATAATGAAATCTGTCGTGAACACGCGCCTATCGCGGAAGGATACAAAGACTAGTTTTGCATCGAGTTTGGCAGAACGTTGACAATATTATATTGGTGTCTCTGCTAGCGTGTTCATAGTTTTCAAATTTCTTTAGTTTTTTTTTTTTTTTTTACAAATTAAGACCATGGCTATATAATGCAGAAATCGGTGGACAAAATATAGTAAATCAAAGTTCCACAAGTAAAATTTCTGTTATTTTTAAACTCGCTTGAGCACCCCCAATTATGAGCCTCCCAATGCATAGCACCCCCTGCCACCTATGTGCTCCCCATAATAACGCACAATTGTAGACAGCGAACTGGAGGAGGAACGGTATCGTAAATTACGAATTTTATGCCTTTGGTTGAAAATTAATAGAAAATCAGAAAATAAAGTAATTAGAGAAATTTTAGAGGTTTCATACGAGGGGAGGGGGGAGGATAGCGATCATACACAGACCCAAACTGTCGTAATGTTGATATAGTGGAGCCCATTTATAACGAGCTCGGATGTAGAGATTACGAATTTTTTGCTGTCATCTTGGATCTACAATACTTTTATATATAATGTTAGAGCTATAGCTTATAGCCAACAATTTGCTACTTGCACATCAGTCATTACGAAGTTTTTAGTGTGGACAGGTAAATAATATTTTACCCATGGGACTTCTTGGAGTAAAAGCAAAATTTCCGAAGCAACAATAGTTTGGTAACAAAAGTTCATCCCAGATACGTTGAACTTAAACAATTTCTCATCGCGAGATACGTTTTGATATTCTAAACACTATGAAGGCTACTTGTGAAATTTAGATGATGCCTGGCAAAATGTTCTTCTGCAAACAGAAAAACTGCTAGAAATATGCTGGATTTTTAGGAGAAATGCAACAATCCCTTATTCTCGATTCTTTGTATGAAGATAGTTCAATGTGGAATAGATAACTAGAAAAATCAGTTTTGCCAAGAGATCTTAATTTTGACTATTATGCTGCAAGCGATGACTGTATTATAACACAGGCACAAGAGACTAACAATATCATTATAGCTACAATTACACATAATACTTCTAATGAAATCAGCTCCGATAAAAGTAAATTTGATTTAAAAAGAGGGAGGATAATATCAAAAATTTCTGTGGAAAGCCTCCAAACATCGTGTGGCCATTTCGAAGACCACAACTTTAACAGCAGTGACAATTTTAATGCAATGCGAAAAGTGCTATCCAAATGTTTTTCTGAACATTTGAATTTACAACACAAGTCCCGGATTTTTTTTCAGCGTAAATAAAAGAGCAATACATCAAACTTGCTATAATGATTTTAGTTTCACGATAATCAGACAGATGAGTTATTTTTATTGTTTATTTCAAAACTAAACTTTTTATCGGTTATCGCGAATATCAGTTATAACGGATATTTATTCCCGTCCCATGCGACTTCGTAATATGCGGGCTCGCTTGTATTTTTACAAACTATATATTTGACTTTTTCGTATGATTTATATGTTCCATGTGGATCCACATCCATAATCATCAAAGGACAAGAAACTCCTCATAGTGCTATTTGTAGCAAAGTTTTATGAAATAATGTATATGTACTTATATGAATGCCAGTCATCATTTGCTTCTTCAAATCCGAAATGCTTTATTATCTACCAATTTTGGGGAAATTAAAGTTAACATTTTTAGGAACATTTTGAAAATTGAAAGTACATTTAAAAACATTTCGAAAACTTTGACCCCTAATAAACCCCTAAATGCCACCATATTAGGGGTTAATTGGTTATTCCAGCTAACAAAGACATGCTGAATTGATTCAAAAAGTTACGTCATGAAAGGTTTAAAAATATAAGAAAATGCTACAACTTGCCCAAAATATATACAAATTAAGTGTTGCAGTCACAGTTTTAAGCGTTTTAATGGGAAAATTCCACTTACAACTGAACATCGAAACTGAACTCCGACTGTAATAAAGCATCAGCAATAGTCAGCAAGCATGCATTGTGACAACCTCCCCGTATTCGGCCTTTCTATTTCAGATATATCCTAGTGAAATCTTTCCCCTTGATCAGCGCTCAATGCACTTAGGTTCGGCGGGAAAATATCAGGTGCAAGTGGAGGGACACAATGACGTATTCATAGAGGGGTCCCCCCCCCCGAAATGAAATTTCTGGATACGTCCTTGAAGGGGCATGTTGCTTCCCATATCTTTATACACTTTTATTATAGCTTCCACTAGTCCGCAATAGTTTCCCGCTTTAACATTTCCCAAAACGTTCGCGTGAACTGCTTTGAAAGCAAACTACGGTGTTTTTCGGCTTCTGTGAGTTTGGCCGTGAATACAGGGTTGTTCTCCATGATAATATGGATTTATGGTTCAATGAAAATACTGTATTTTATATTTGCGTCGGTTAATCTAAGGAACGTAGTCTTCAAACACCGAATATCATTGCACTCTTAAATCCATAGATGTTGCAGCATATTTAATCAAGCTCCATATGATTTTGAGTGGGGGCAATAAAATTTTGCCGGAAGTAACGGGCAATTGGTATTTCACAATCTTTATTCGGTACTTAATTTTCTCTTAAAGGTCACTTTTTGATCACATACTTTTTGATATTCCTTAGTCCAACTATCACACTTGCACAAAAATAACACAATTTGGTATACCCTGGTTGCATTGATGTGTCATAAGTCCAATATTTTGAGATCGCCACATATTTGCTACACGTGTTCGGAGTACTTTGACAGTTTTAAGGAAATGATCCTTATTGTGGCGAGTTTCTTTCATATGCTCAGCATATAGAACAGTTGTATTGACTAATAAGTGTTTCCATTATGTAATATCATTTAAACTTAAGTTAGAAGTACCAGTAAAGTGACACCATTCTTCGAAACTATGGTTCTTAGCTCAATAAACAGTCCATTAACATCATTGCAATAAACAAGGTCGCCGCTCTTGAAAAACGTAGATGAAATCCGCTCATGACATTTTCTATAGGCTGTGACTTTAGTTCCAGGCTGAAGAAGTTGATATCCCTGTAGCCGAGAACCTATAACAGTGTAACTTGGTTTTATGCAAGGTGTCTCTTACGAGGTCGTTCAGCTTGTACTGTCAAATTAAATGAAGCTGTTCCTATGCAGACTTCTATTCACGACCAGTAGAAATATAATTGCATAGGCTATTTTCAAAAGAGGAGTTTTATGTTTCGCCATCCAGGGTCTCTTTTCCAGCGTTTTGGGATTTGGTAGTAAATCATTGCGTTTAACAGGTCTCATGGCTGAAGGCAAATTCGGGTAATCGATAGTGTCACACTTAATAAAATTGCCAATTGTGAAAATATAACTTGCAATATGCCAGCTTTCTTCAAGGACATATTGAAAGTCATAATACATGGTGTCTTTATTATTCGTGGAAAAGTCAGATAAGTAAGTTAAAAGTTGAAGTCAGAAACATTGTTCTTTATTTCTCTCCAAATCATTAGAATAGTAAATGGCATTAAAAAGTGCATGCCGCTTAACCAACATCTTAAATATCGCGAACATTTACTGCAACAGACATGAAGAGCCCAAATCTTATCATGATCACCAAGTAAGCAATCGAAATAACACGCATTTCTTAATCACCTCAGAAATTGCGTTACTACGGGCTGTCGTTGCAAATTCTTGAAGCACGTAATAAAAAGGAGTTTTGTAGCGTTTACACATTGACACCGCCGCCATATTGTAACTCTGTAGTAGTAGTAGTAGTACGTAAAATGTTCCAATCAACTCCACGATGAAAGTGAACTAACGGATTTCAATTATGACAATTCAAGCAGGTGAAAGCTCTGACCTGGAATTATAAATAGTGTAAGAGAAATTAATTCAACCGTTAGCCGAATACTATTTGTTTCAACTGTACGTACACTTCAAAAGTTGCCTTTCTCAAGAGATGATACCCATGCGATACAAAAACGTTAGGCAATATGAAAAAAAATGCATTCATTTTCTAATTTAGCACATCTTTAAATGCCATATTCGTTGTTTTAAGCTGTTGCAAATTTTAGTGTTTTTCAGTGTAATTGGAAATAATTTGGATGTCTAATTTGTGTCCATTCTAATTTTATTATTTATATTCCAGAAAATTTCAAAATCTATTTATTTTAAATAATTGCTCATTCATATTTGATTAAAAATTCATAATTATGAAAATTTTGAAATTCAACATAACAGCTATGTACGGCTGACAATGGATAAATGGCTAAACAGAAACTTGCTGATGCCATTAAAAATATAGCTGCATTTTATATCACGACCAACATATATTTGATCATGTTTTTTAAACAACTTTCTTCAAATGTAAAGTACATAATCAATCTTTAGAATGATAATTTATATAGTATTGTAGTTTTAAAATTTTCTGGCAGATAATAAGATATATATATATATATATATATATAAATCCATTTTTATTTCATAAATCATGTATAAAACATTAAAAACATTTTCCAACAGATGATTATAAAAAAGAAATTGACTGTACCTGCATACCTTTCTAAGTATTTGCCACAGCTAATAAACCTATATATAACTTATAAACTAGACTCTATATAAATAATGAAAACATCATTAATAACACATGATGAAGCATGCCTTATGCTGTGTTAAAGTTTTACATTGCAGATACACAATATTTATTTAAAATAATTTATTACAGTATTCATTTAAAGTAATTTAAATGCAGTATTAAAAAAAAATAATGACGTAAATTCCCTTTTTAATACCCCATGAACACATTTCGACATATGGTGTTTATAACATGGAGAAATGATAATGGATGAACACATTCACATATTGCTAGGGAATTTTGTGTGCAAGTAATTTACATAAAAACTGATAATACGAGATACAAAAGATTATCTAAATTATCTGCTCAGGTGGTAACAAAAGATTTTTGGAATATCTGATGGTACTAAATGTTCTTCATGTTTGAATACTCTAGGTTGCTTATGTGCTGGTTTTGTTGAAGTTTATTTTCGGAAGATATCGAAAGAAAAATATAGTAAATAGTGATAATTATAAGTGCATCTAAACTCAACGAACCTTCCTTTCCGTCAAAGTTGATGTCGATACTAGATGTAAATACAAAGTGTCTGTTACTTCTATAGATTTACAGAAAGAATAGTCGGATTCTGAAGTGAAGAGTCTCGAAATTTTGTTCGACAAAGTTAGGAACGAAAATGCTGATTTCAAGTCATTTTTATAGCTTAATTTTCTGAGATCATGATGTCGGTTGACTCTTCAATAACAATCTCAGTAAATTAAGTGGAAACTTTAAAATCCAAATATAAGAATCTTGAAGCTAAGTTTCTTGAAGTTAAACGATATCTAAATGATTTATTACAACTCAGAATAAACTCCAATCTTAAAATCACTGGTTTTCCTCCAGCTTTGGGAAGACCACTTGAAAGTGTTGATAAATTCAATAACTGAAAAATTGATGTTCAATATAATGTAAGTGATATAATTTCGGTATATAGAGTGCCCTTGTCAAATGTGAATCATCCCAAACCTCTTGTAATTTAGGTGATAAACAAGAAGGTAAGGTCCACTTTGTTTACTCAATTTAAACTGAATAAGCGTTTAAAAAGCTCTCAAATCTACGGTCTGAGGATTTTGAAGTCTACATAAATGAAAATTAACCCCTTATAATAAAACTGGTTTATATAATGTTAAAATATTCAAAGAAAACTTGTTTGGGTTGTTTGGGTTAAAAATGGGGTCATATCTCAGGTATGATGAATTTTGTTAACGCCCACTGGATTAATTGTTTGGAAAATCTGGATCATATTAGTGGACAGTTACAGTAAGGACTTCCTTACTGATTCTGTTGATGATTTGAAGAGCTTTTTACAATCCGGTGTGCTTCACGGTATTAATATCTATCATGTAAATATTAGGAATTTACGGACCAATTTTGGCAGGTATTTATTTTTTTTTTTTGCTTATTTTAATACTCATTTGGGCAGACTTTATATGAGTGAAATTTGGATTTCTGAAAGCGAGTCGCTACTTTACATTGTTTCTGTTTTTGATTGTTATGACTTTTTCTTGGAGGAGTAGAGATCTGGAAGAGTTATGATTTACATTCGCTCTTAAAACTATTAATTATGAATTATTAGTTCTTAATGACCGTACAAATGATTCATGTATATTAAATGCTTATAGATCCCATAAATATTCTATTAATTACTTTATCTATGAATCTGGAAAACTTGTTAAACAGCACAATTGTAAAAATATGACTTTAATTCACGATTTTATACTGAAATTGATTGATTTATTAATGAATTTATACTGACCTACTGAATGTTGATGTTTCTACCATTATTTGAACTTTGTATTATTCAATGGTTTCACTTATATAGTGGCTCGCCTGGCTTCTGGAACGTGTATTTATCATATATTTAATAACTATTTAAAATGTTATATTGTTTTTGCTGTTTATTTAAGTGATATTACTAATCATTGTCATATCTACTTGCATACTTTAAACTTTGCTCGTCCTGTTGGTAATACATTAATACCTATGTTACTATTAATATAGTTTGTTTAAATACCATATTAAAATTTTGTTTTTGCCGGATTCATAACTTTGTGACGTCAATATTTGTTATGACACATTTTGTGACTCTATCAAGAGGATTATCAATCTTAGTTACATTAGCGTTGGATGCAATAAGAATAAAAATTAATTGAATAACTAAGGATATGAATACTTAATTTAGAGAAAGGAGTGAAACTATAAGCGGTATCGGGAATTTTCTTTTGATATAATAATTAATAAAGTTAATTACAAGGAATTCTATAAAACTTTTAAGAAGAAAATATCTAGAAATTCAAAACAATGTGAAAGAAATATCAATAATCATTGGAATTATTTTAATGATTTACTTAGTTGGAAAAAAGTATTAATAAATTACATTTTGTACTAATACTGTTGATTTAGCTAGCTTAATGAATAATCAGTTTATAAGGGGTTTTAAGTCTAATTATATTTCTGGTAATCAAAATTACATTACGGGTTTTTTGCTGTGATCCATTTTATTTTGATGCGATTGATGTGATTGAGGTAAATAACATAGTCGATACTGCCAAAGATAATAAGTCTGCTGTTGTTGATGGTAAATATTATTGATACAATGATGAAGTATATGTGTTAGCACTATCACATTATTATTCATATTTTCAATAAATCTATAAATGAGTATTTTTTCGTGCTTTATATAGAAAGGGATGTTAATGATCTTAATAATTAGAAAAAATTGGAACAATAGAAATTGGTCTCTAACATTTTGGAAAAATTAGTGAATGTTAGAACTCAAAAATACATTTAAGAAAAGCTCTTTTTCTTTTAACCAAACTTTCTTTGGAAAAAGATTTAATATTGAATCCGCGTCAGTTAACTTTTACAACTTTACTATGTATGCCTTTGATACAAATAAAAATATCTGATGTGGGCAACACATGACTTTCCTTATATAATGTAATGAATTTACTACTTTTACAGTAAAAAAATAGGTTTTTCTTATAGTAGATACTAACATTCTTTCCAAGACATCGAATTTTCAACAATCAGTCGTCATTTTCATTGATTTAGCGTCATTTTTATCCATTTGGCGAGATTTTCGTTAATTTGGCAACATTTCAAAAAGTCGCCAAGTTGGCGACATTCCGCCAAATTCGTTGCCAAAATCTCGCCAAGCGTTATGCACTAAGAAATAAGTTATTCTTACAGCATATAAATGACTATTGGCGTTCAAATACAAAAGTATTACTCAGAGTATCTTTTTTCATGAATGGAACGAGCTAGATCCACGAGAATGATGTCACCCAATTTATCGCATGGTATTACATATGAAAAGTGAACATATTTATCAATAGGAAATATTTTTTTTTATTTTATATGACTTTTTGATATTGTTTTTTAAATGTACAATATCTCGAGAACGGTTCGTGTTAGCGTTCTAAAATTTATGTCAGTCGTTTTCTAATGAAAAATTACATAAGAAATATCTATTTGCCTAACTTTATTAGTGGTTTTGATTTTTTGACGATATTTTCAAAATTTCATTCGAAAATTTAGGGGGGTTCTGTACATTCGATTGCGTATAAAAACAATAGGCTTCCAGTGTTTACGGATTGTGATTTTTGTACCAAATTTAGTTCAAATCGGTCCATTCGTTCGTCAGTTATCGTCTCTACAGACCCACTGACACACACACACACACACACAGAGACATCACTTCAAAAATGTTTGATTCGTGATCAGGGATGCTTGAAACGTGCTCTCCCGTCGAAAACTCGAATTCGAATTTTCGACCCCGTCACAATACTTTCCTTATACATTATGTATATAAGGAAAGTAAAAAAACTGGATGCTATATTTTTGGATATCTCTAAGGCTTTTGACGTTGTTAATCATGAGATTTTTTCAAAAATGCTTTACTAATATGATGGGTTTCCTGGCACTGCACATGCCTGTTTAAAATTTTACTTACATGACTGAAAACAATTAGTAAACATTAATAACATAAGTTCTGGTATTACAACTATAAACCCTGGTGCCCCATAGGCTTCAGTTCTCGTACCTCTTAATACTCCTGCATATCAATGATCTGTGGAATTTGAATCGTTATGGTCAGTTAAAGTCTTTTGTTGATGACACTGTGTTAAATGTATTCTGAAAATAGTTGGAATAATTTAATACGCAATATAAGTGATGACATGAAGCGTTTAAATATGTAGTTTTCAATATGTTTCTAATAAATTAACTATTAATAGTCTAAAATCAATTATATGTTGTTTTCTGTATCAACTAGTAGCATATCTTTAGACATTAGATATCATTTGAGAATGCAAAATTCCTGTTCCAGTCCGATGACAGATTGCGTTGAAAGTTGCCGATATTTGGATGTGTATATTGATTGTAATCTCAAATGGCTTTATACTTTATATTAATAAGTTATATTTAATATTTATCATCTTAGATCAATTGTATCACATTCATTTTTAAAAATTTTATAACACCTATTGTTAAACATTTATCTGTACGTTACTCTCTTTCTTGAATGGGATCCTTATTTATTGCGATGATTACTTTTTTAATTTATATACTTTGCAAAAAAAAATTGTAAAAATTCCTATGCTGCATAGTAAACACAAACATCTGAAATTCACATACAAAAGTAAATTAATGACTGTCACAAATGTTACAGCATTTCTTTCTTTGAAATATTTTTAGATCGTGTTACCGTTTGAATTTCATATGCCGCAAGACGTAAGAAAACATACGTCATCTTAATAGGCCCTTCTTATTGGCTGGTATTTTCATATGCGTTGTAATGTATGAAATGTGTTTCCAAGATGGCGTTTGTTGACATCGTGATATTTTTTTTTAGCAACATTCAAATTTCAGAGGTAAGAAACTTTAGAATGAGTCAAGTTCGCTTGAAATAGAAGTAGTTTATTCGAATAAGGATATTTAGTTTATTAGAAATAATGAGATATGTATCCGTTGCACAAATTAGTTGTTGCTTTTCATGGATGAGTAAACTCTATATAGGAGGATGGAATATTGGGAATCAGCATGCATATGGGGAGGGGGGTGCTAAGATTCAGCCTTCCATGTCAAAGGCTTCAGGAAAATCTGAAAGTACTTTCAATCTCCCTTCTTCCATTTTTTTTCCAACGTTGGAGCGTAAATCTTAAGTCCGGCTTCTTTTGATTCTGTATCACTTGAGCAATAGCAATGATGACACTTTTATTGATTTAAGAAAAAAAAACGTTTTGGCAAATCAACTATTCATCAACTCTATTTTCAAGTGTATTGTCTTTTTATTTAACACTACAACGACAGAAGTGATCATTTTGTCCGCACAACTACTTTGAGAAACGATTCCTCCAAATCGGCTAATCACAGCCCATTGAAATTTTATGACTTTTCTTATTTTCTTAAAGTTATTGAAAACACAGAAGAAGATTCTTCTAGGTTTCATAATAAGAGAACAAATCAACGATCTTCCCAGAAAGACGGCAGTGTTCAAAATGACCGCTAGAGAGATTTCACACCCTGAATACCATGCATAGATAGATACGTTGAAATTGCCGATACTGCAAAATAACCTCCAGAAATAGTAAAATTTTACAATTCCTCAAAGTATGGCGTGGATTTTCTAGACCAAATGAGTCGCCTCTATACAACGCAATCGGCATCAAGAAGATGGCCTATGTACAGCCTCTACAATGCTCTGGATTTCGCGGCCATAAATGCCTGGATCTTATTTCGCGCATGCAATTCTTCTCAAATTGCTCAACGGTGACATATTTTGAAACTTGTGAACGAATTGCGATCCGCATACTGTATGACAAAACAGCGTCCAGCAGGCCTCCCTTACGGAAAGGTAGCGAAAAGTAACAAACGTTGTCAGTGCTCGTTCTGCCGTAATAAAACAAAAGATTTGTGTTCATCATGCGATAAGCCCACCTGTGGAAAATGCCACGAACGGTGCATCAAGAACGCCTATTGCAAAAAATGTGTCGAAGAAACATCCTAAATGCTATAACTATTTTGGTTTTGAATTAAAGGTATTCTGTATTTTTTCTATGACGGTCAAATTGACAGCTGCCCGTCCATCTAGGTAGTTCCAAAATATCCGTCGTTCTAGTGTTAAGAACCCGAACTACTTAGAAATCAATCGTAACATCAGACCTACTCGTTCTTACAACTAACTTTGTTCTTTCTCAATCTAATCATGAAATTTTGAATTCTTGTGGTTTGCACCTAAAAATGTTAATGTAAATGATTTTGATAAGCTTAGGTCTGATAAGTCACCTAACTGTTTTAAGTATAAATTGAAAGATTATCTTTACTCATATACGGAAGTATTTTTCATTATTCTAAGTAACATATTTTTGTTAAGGAAAGCAAACCTGGACTCAAACATAGAATTTTATTTTCTGGTCGCATTAAATAGTACAAAATGTCCTCTTTCTAATGGTATATCACACTAATTAATTGAATCAGTAGAAGTTTGAAAGTTTTGGGGGTTCTTCTTAAACCACTTTCATAGTCCACTTCAGCTATTAAACTTTAAATGCGTTTTTCTCAAAATAGGAATTTTACAGGTTCATGTTCCTTTTTCTCAACATCTATCAAACTTAATGACTTGAAATGTTTACAATACATTTGTTTTGTAATATTAAACATCTTAACACAAAGATTTAGAGATATACTTATTTTGTTTAAGAAAATTAAATGTCATGAAAAATGCTATCTTCCATGACATAAGTGTCACAAAGTTAAAAAATTAAGTTAAATTATGATTTTTATGTAGATAGAAATTGAGCCGTTAAATGTGCAAAATATATCCCTCTGTAAGCCACAGAAATTTTAGACTCTTAACTTTAATTGTTTCTGAGACAAATGTACATCAAAATTGTGAATTTAACATGGAGGAGATAGGGCTTTTAAAGTCCTGAGGTAGGTCAGATAGTGACCTGAATGGAGTTGCTAGTTCCTACGCCGTACTGTAACAACTTGTTTGTGTTCCCTCACAGCAAAGATCGTCACATGTGTGACAGTGACGTTGTAGTTACGTGACACCTGGGTCACAATGTGACATCATATCTGTGACTTCTATGCAACGTTACGTATTAGTAACTTTGTAACTTCATTTTGACTATATTCTGTGACGTTTCCACAATTTAGTTAACACGTAACAATGTGACGACATTGCAATGGCAATTACAATGTGACGTCACAAACAAGTTAATATGCGACGTCACAAACGACCATGAAAATGACCAAAATGACTTCGCTGTGACCTCAATATAACATTGCCGAGACGTACTGCGACGTCCTGTGACGTCCCAAAGTCACAATGTGACGTAAATCTTACGTCACTGTAATAAAAAAGGCTGTTAGGGTTCTGTATGAATGGTGTGTTTTTTTGTCTGTTGTACTAATCTGCATTGCTTTGTTTGTAGTATAATTCAATTTGATTTGATGCATTCATTAAAGATTTTCATAAAACCATTTCAGAGTGAAGAAACAATGAAAAACCTTCGGAACAAATATGGTACTATTGTTTATGTAGATAAATAATAATTTTCTATATAAACAATATGTTACATTATCGCAATATGTTAGATTATCGCAATATGTTACATTATCGCATAGATGCATATAGCAGTAGAATATTAAAATTAGCTCAAACTGGTATTTAAAATAATTTGAAATTAATATACATTGATTTTATAATTTAAAAATCAGCGGTGGCTTCAATCCGATGGAGACGAATTGGTTTTGCGTGAATAATATTTTATATATATAAAAAAGCTCAACTTTTGTAATGTCGAATAGAAAATAATTTGATCCAAAATCTGATTATATACACTTATAATTTGTAGCTTTGTAAAAGCCCCATTACTTACTGTTTACAGCTATCACTTTTAAGTTTTAAGGTATAAGTATTACAAATTTATAAAACGTAAAATTTTCATACTTCAATTTGACATGACGATTCCCCGAAAACTATAAGCCAATTTTTTTAAACAAATATAGATTTAGAAATTAAATTCCCTCGTATATTATTTTGTCAATTACTATTTATATCTATTTTTTATAGTTTGACTATTTTTATTTGACTATTATAGTTTTACTATTTATATTTATTTGACTATTATAGTTTTACTATATATATTTGACTATTATAGTTTTACTATTTATATCTATTTTTTATAGTTTGTTTCAAGATGATTTTAGTGAAAGTATAAGAATTGAAAAAAAAAACTCATTTGGAACACATATATTTTTAAGAGCTTATTTTTTTTTAATAGAGTGTGATCCCAAATCTAATTATATACACATACTAGCAGCATACCCGTTCTTCGTACGGAGTATATAATATAAAGAAACTTGAAATTCATAATCATGCGCAAATTCTTATAGTATACTAAATGACATGTTTAATCAAAATATTCTGTTAAAATATTTAATATAATGCTCCTAAAAAGAAGTTTAAGAATCTCTGTTCTCGCTATATAAAATTATCTTCATGGACATATCTGAAGAATAAAACATCTTGGACCCCTTATGTAAGCAAATATAAAAAAAAATATGGAATTGAATCAATATATGCAAAATAAAAGCGTTAAAATTGTATGGGACCCGTACTAATTATATACGCGAATATTAGAAAATATAACCTGTATTAGTAGATTACATGTATAAATTGAAAATACCAATAAACCCGTAATCTTTAAATCTGAAGACAGTCATTTATTCCAATATATGTCAAAATTAAAGTGCTAAAATTATATGGGAAGATATACACGTACTACTTATAATGTCCGATTATTAGTAGAAGATTACCCGTTTTGCAATATGAGTCTCAAATGTTTTTTGGTAAAATACAACAGACGACGTAATAAATTGAATATATAATTAATCCCCTTAATCTTCATACCAGAAGACTGTACTTGATTCCAATATATATGCCAATATATGTCAAAATATATGCCAATATACCTGTACTACTTATATTCTCGTAGGTCAGAAGATATACCTGTGCATTCCTAGAAGATTACTCGTACAACGTACAATATGCGTGTGTCAGCAATTTTTGCCGCAATAAAACAATGGCGTAATAACTTAAAAATATCAATAATCCCTGAATCAATAATTCCGGAAAATATCAATAATAATAATGTTTAAACCTGAAGAGTATAATTGATATTATCCAGTCCAAAATGAAATGGCAATGAAATTTATTTTATATACATATCTTCATTATTCAAATCGGAAAGGATTTAATAAAAATCGTCTGCCGCATAAACACATTGGATTTAAATCCGTTGGTAAGCGACATGATATCATTTGCTTCAAATAAATTGGTAGAAAAAATATCGTCTAAATAGTTATATTTCTATGGAACATTTGGCGACAGTTTCGTCAAATTAGCGACATTTTAAAAAATCGCCAAATTTATCGCCAAGTGGGACTGTAGAACTGACAGTTCCACTTTGCGACAAATTGACGAAATATCATCACAATACTATCCCCTAACAAAAAACAATTAATATCATTTATGTAGCGCAATTTTATCAATTTCAAGATATTTTTATAGATTTGAAAACATTTTTATCAATTTGGTGACATTTTAAAAATTCGCTAAATGTATTACTAAGTAGGATGGTTGGTCTGACAGAGAAATGCTAACCATACATCATTTCAGTACTCTCTTCTAACTAAACAAAAAAAAATTTCATTGATATGTAGAAGACCCAAGCCACACGACCAACCCGAAGGTTTATGGCAGCTGTTTGTGTGTCGTTTATATCAATTTGGCGACATTTCCGTCAATTTGGCAAAGTTTAAGAAAAGTTGTCAAATTAGCGATATCCCTCCAAATTCGTAGCTTTGAATTTGCAGATCTGAATGAAACATTCTTATCCCGTTTCAATATACTAAATGAAAACACTACAATTGTATTAGAAGATATACCCGCTCTACTCTTTTTCTGTTTCAACAATCGGCTATATGAATTTATTGGCTAAACACAATATATGAGTTTAGTAGCTAAATACGATATAAGCTTGAAAACTCTTTGCCAAAATAAATGAAATTGATGTACGCAGTCAGCAATTAATATAATTAAAAGAAAAATCAAACCGTCCATTCATAAGATATACTTTTATATCCATTTATCCATTTATTTATTATTTAAATCGAAAAAAAATAATAAAAACATTAACAAACACATTTAATTTAATTGCGATGCCGAGCAACATGATATATCCTCCTAAAATGTTAAAATTTATTAACCACTAACAGCACACCCGTTATTCGTACGGAGTGTATAATTTAAAGAAACTTAAAGTTCGCAATCATGTGCAAATTCTGTTAAAATATTAAATTTATTGCTCCTAAAGAGAAGTTTAAGAATATATGTTCTCACTATGCAAAATTATCTTCACGATCAGATCTGAAGAATAAAACATCCTGCCCCCTTTTGTAAGCAAATTTACAGAAGAAAAAATAGGAATTGAATGAATATATGCAACCCCGTACTAATTATATTGTCGCAGATCAGAAAATATGCCAATGTGTTAGTAGAATATTACCCGTATTACAATATGCGTCTCAAAAATATTTGCCAAAATAAAAGAGATGACGCAATAAATTGAAAACATCAATAATATCCGTACTCTTTATACCAGAAGGTCGTAATTGATTCCAATATATGCCAATATATATCAAAACATATGTCAATATACCTGTACTACTTATATTCTCGTAGATTAAAAGATATACACGTGTATTTGTAGAAGATTCGTACAACATACAATACATGAGTTTAAACAATTTTTGTCATAATAAAATAATTGCATAATAACTTGAAAATATCAATAATCCTTGAATCAATAATCCCCGAAAATATAAATAATAATAATTTTTAAACCTGAAGACCGTAATTGATATTATCCAGTCAAAAATGCTATAAGAAAAATCAAATCGTTCTTTTCTAAAATATATTTTTATATCCATTTATTTATTATTCAAATCGAAAAAATAATTATTAAAATTAACAGACAGATTTAATTTAATTGCGTTTCTGAGTAACATGATATAAGATAGAATCTTATAACATGTTAAATATGTCATGTCTTATAACATAAACTGCGAAATTAAATAACGATTTTGATTTCTCTATACTTCTCATTGTTCCGTAAAAGCTTGTTTTAAATAAACCATGAACCATGGAGATAGATTTACCCTTTAAATTATGTTTCAAACAATTCATGTTTTCAGAAAGTGACTAATTAACGCAAAAAATCTCCCATCAAACTCAGAGATTAAATTTTAATTCACTTTCAAACGATTTTCAAGCCTTTCGTTTGGATAAACCACGGAGTTAGGGAGTAGAACTCCTAGGAAAAAGTTCCGTTTTTCATTAATATCTCGACAACCCCAGGTCTTAGAAACTCGAAACTTGAACAAAATTTATGGGGGGGATATTTCAAGGCTATTCACCAAATTTCATTAAATTCGGTTCAGCCGTTTTTCCGTGATGATGAGAAAAACGAAAATTTCGTTTTTTACTAATATCTCGAGAACCACTGGTCGTAGAAACTCAAAACACGGATATAATTTTAAGTAGGTCTATTTCTGGGCTACCCACAAAATTTCATCAAATTCGGTTCAGCCGTTCTCCCGTGATGGTGTGACAAACAGACAGACAGACAGACAGACAGACAGACAGACAGACAGACAGATTTTCATTTTTATTTATATAGATAGGGAAATGAAAGAGCTACAAATTCCAGTTTATTGTTCAAAGGCAGATCTTTCAGTTTTTGAGATATAAGAAGTCCAAACTTCAAAAACGGAAAATTTTCAATCTTCAACATGGTAAACTAATTACTCGATAACTGCAAGAGTTTTTTTAAAAATAAATATAAATTTTGAAACTAAATTTCCTCATATATAAATTGGTCACTTACTATTTATATGTATCTTTTCTACACAATATCTTTTATAATTTTGAAGATATTTCGAATGAATGTATGAATTCTACAAAATGCCATTCGAATGACTCAATGTTTTCAAACGATATCTTGCACGGGCAGACATACACAAATTAAAAACATGATTAAATTCGTATTCAAAGGATTGTCGAAAAGGGGACGATACATCAAACTCCAAGAGTCAAATATTTCGTTCCATCACAACTCCCCATGTATATTGCAAGGAAAGTATTAAAAGCTGGGGAACGAAGTGGTCGTAGTGATCAAAAGTTGCACATTAACTTGAAATCTAAAGAAGAGAATGAATCAACTTGGAATCTAAGAATGAAGAGTACGCTTGATATATAGAAAGAAATATAATAACTTCAGTAGCTTAACACTAGAACGAAAGAAGCGGTCACTTTGACCGCATAACTACTTTGAGAAACAATTCCTCCAAAACGGCTAATCCCAAGTCCATTGAAATTTTATGACTTTTCTTAATGTCGAAAAATGTGTCGAAGAAAAATCCTAAATGCTGTAACTATGATGTTTTGCTTTTGAATTAGAGGTATGTTGTATTTTTACTTTCCTTATATACATAATGTATAAGGAAAGTATTGTGACGGGGTCGAAAATTCGAATTCGAGTTTTCGACGGGAGAGCACGTTTCAAGCATCCCTGATCACGAATCAAACATTTTTGAAGTGATGTCTGCGTGTGTGTGTGTGTGTGTGTGTGTGAAAGAGTGTGTGTGTGTGTGTGTGAAAGTATGTGTGTGTGTGTGTCAGTGGGTCTGTGGAGACGATAACTGACGAGCGAATGGACCGATTCGAACCAAATTTGGTACAAAAATCACAATCTGTAACCACTGGAAGCCTATTGTTTTTATACGCAATCGAATGTTCAGAACCCCCCCTAAATTTTCGAATGAAATTTTGAAAAAATCGTCAAAAAATCAAAACCAATAATAAAGTTACGTAAATAGACATTTCTTATGTAATTTTTCATTAGAAAACGATTGACATAAATTTTAGAACGCTAACATGAACCGTTGTTGAGATATTGCACATTTTTCAAAAAAATTATCAAAAAGTCATATAAAATAGAAAAAAAAATATTTCCTATTGAGAAACAGGTTCACTTTTCATATATAATAGCATGCGATAAATTGGGTGACATCATTCTCGTGGATCTAGCTCGTTCCATTCATGAAAAAAGATACTTTGAGTAATACTTTTGCTTTTGAACGCCAATTTATCTGCTGTAAGAATAACTTATTTCTTCGTCCATAACGCTTTGCGAGACTTTGGCGACGAAATTGGCGGAATATCGTCAACTTGGCGACTTTTAGAAATGTTGCCAAATTAACGAAAATCTCGCCAAATGGATAAAAATGACGATAAATCAATGAAAATGACGACTAATTGTCGAAAATTCAATATCTTGGAAAGCATATTAGTATCTACTAGAAGAAAAACCTATTTATTTTACTGTGAAAGTAGTAAATTCATTTCATTATATAAGGAAAGTCATGTGTTGCCCACATCAGATTTTTTCTATGGCGGTCCAATTGACCGCTGCCCGTGGTTCTAGGTAGTTCAAAATATCAGTCTTTCTAGTGTTAATGAGTAAGAGCGGGGTTTGGTCAGCTGGAAATCGACTGCTTGATTGCCGCTAAAACAAGAGTTTTTGCAGATTATTTTTAATGCAGAAATTGATTTTTACGGCTTTTATTTCATATATTTTATTAATAGAATGATATTTTAAATATCTCAAATTTATACAATCAGAATAAACAAATTAAACAATACATATATATATATATATATATGCGTCATATTAGGTTGGAAATCCGAGGAAGATACCTTTCTTGATATCACAAATCCACTTTATTAGTTGACATTAAAATCAGAAGTAGTTACATAGACAGGCTGAGTTCCATATCATCGACCATCTTTCACCAAATCTCAATGCAGTCTGCGTAGTTCGCTACAATGCAATTTACATCGGAGGGAGAGGGATAATACAAGACATTTGGCTATTGTCTTCGCGTTCATTAGGCTTTAAAAAAGTGATTGGGAATGCAGTTTCATATGAGAACGTTTACATAGGGTTAAGTTTACATAGGGTTAAGTTTACATAGGGTGACAATATATGGTATAATCGAGGAAAAGGGGATGTGTCTGCTGACTTGTTAATGTTAGTGGCGTGGGATGGAATTTAATGTAGTTGCCATGTGTTGGACATGAGATAGGAATTTGAAATAATAATTGTATATATATATATATATATATATATATATATATATATATATATATATATATATATATATATATATAGTGTATATATATATATATATATATATATATAGTGTATATATATATAGTGTATATATATATATATATATAGTGTATATATATAAATATAAATTATTAAATCCAAAGTTAGAATGTATGTAGTAACTCATAATACACTATTCCAAAAATTTCTACAAAATACAAAGAAATAAAAGAAATTAAGAGGAAATAATAAAGCATAATGCAAGTCATAAAGACAAAGACAATCAACAAATTTCAAAAAAGAGGAATGCAAATAAGAAAACAAAAAAATCAAGCAAAGAAGCTTGCACATGGAGGAGATTTAGGCTTACGATAAGTTCATTTCGAAAAAATTCTCTTCGGGTCCATATATCCCTTCGAAATGAACACAAAAATGCTTGTTTCTGAAACACAAGATAGATTTTATCTATAAACTTGTGTTATATGGACGACAAGCATAAGATTGGAACAATAAAGGAAACATAAATACCTCAAAACACACCTCTTCAGCGCAATTTATCTAACTTTTCATTTATGAACTATCCTTATTCCTTTTATATGCTTCGTATTAAAGAAACATTCTGTAGTATATATATATATATATATATATATATATATATATATATATATATATATTAAAATTACTTAAATTGAATTTAAAAATTAAGCAATAATTAAGTCATTAACAAATTGGTAAAATTAAACTTAAAAATTTGAATACCATATGTTGAGATACTTTTTGGATGCCTCTAAACCTGCCGACGATGTGCTGAACTTCAAGTACATGGTAACACAATTTATTTTACGACAAAACCTAAAATAAAAGGAATAAAATATCAAATCTGACAGCCCGCCTTCGTTCAGGACAGGGTCCGGGTTTCGGTGGTACATGGCATCTTCCTGCAGTCAGCCAGAGCTGCGGGGCGCCGGTGGATATGATCAGCTAAATCTTACTTGACAGACAGCTGCATTTTAAAGCACATGACCGGCATATACGCGACCTTGCTTTTCGAATATCTTGGAAGGAATGGTATGACAGACAGCTGCATTTTAAAGCACATGATCGGCATATACGCGACCATGTTTTTTTAAATATTCTATACACAATACAACTGCTGTTAAATTAAAAGAATGATAATTTATAAAGCATTTTATATTTATACTCTTCTGGTAGTTAATTAGAAAAGATATACATTCATCTTTTTTGTAAATCAGATTATCTCAAAAACATTAAAAAATGTCCAAAGATAATTATAAACAATAAATTGTTTGTATCTACCTGTTAACCTTTCGAAATACTTGCTACAGCTAATAAAAATGCTTAGAAGCCTAAAGACAATATATAAATAATCTCAACGACCTTCACGATCACTATCTACATAGCCAATCAATGCCAGTCAATACATCTATATAGTACAGCAGTGGACACCAACTCGTCGCCTTTCTCCTCGTTTTAGAAGGACCGTTGATGGAATTTTAAGAAAATTCATGTCATAAAGAAAAAGACTATTGCGTACGAACAAAGATAAATCCATTCTCCATTCCTAACCAGTGAGAATCAACATTTGCCTGCATTTTGTGATCCCTTTTTCTCAAAAACTTCAATAGGAAGATGAACATTTGCACACAGATATACAGAATCACAATTTCAATCATTAAAACGAAATGTAACAGGGTGAAACACCCAGTTTTTAAACCGCGCATGTTCACTTAGTTTCGTACGAATAGCAGGTAGAAAACAACTTTTAAACACCCAATCATAGCGGTTGCATTTGCATGCAATGCGATTCAAACGTGCTGCCGTGTATTAAATACGTTTTTGCGATTTAAATGCGGTATTCGATTAAGATGCGTTTTGAGATTTAAATGCGATTTCATTGTTGTCCTGTATTTCAATTCGTTTAATTTAATATTCAAATTCTAAAAACAAACGTACATGGTCTTTTGTATTAAAATTATCAAATATTGAAATTAATTTTATATTATATTATATATGAAATTATATTATATTATATATGAATTTTATATTATATATGAAATTAATACTTTCAATTTCGTAATTATTTATTAAATTAAGTTTTAATTTGAAATCTTTCAGCTCGCATACTTAATATGCGCGAGTTAATTCATAGCCCGGCTTTTTGCTAGTATCAAGTTTGTTTGTAATTTTGGAAAATATATTTTCTTGTGTATTGAGAGCATCAGTTTTATATAAAATAATAGGAACATTCGATGCAAAGTATTTAAACTATTGGTATAAATGCATCAATGGATCTTCAAAAAATTCTATAGTGCTCCCAACATCACTTGAATACATCCGGGGGAACCCTCCGGAGACGATAATTCGCCCCCCCCCCTCGGAGGCATTTTATGTTGGCCTAGTTTCTATTTATGTGACAGCGTTTAGATATATTTATATAGGCAAACAGAAAACTTGCCCCCACTAAAATTTCACTCGTCCCCCCACTCGGGCAAAAAGTCTTGAAAGATTGGCAACTTATGTTGTCATTTTAAAATTTGGCGGATTTTAATATATACTAATAAAGGAATATGTCTATCTGTATTGGGCGTCTGTAGAGTAGCGAAATATGTAAACGTCTTACGGCCATGCAATATGGTACACTGGTCAATATTTCAGGACGATATGACTGTAAGAATTTTTTAAATTCGAATTACTTTCGAAGTTATTTTAAGTCGAGGAAAACTTTCCATTCACAGTCAAGTTGAGCCATATGTTATATAGCTGTTGTTATATCTTAGTTACTAATGGCACCATCTGGTGTCGCCATCCTAAGCGTAAAATTACACGTCCTCCATTAATTAATTTTTACATTTAATTGTGCACATTCGATTACGCAGAACTAACGGATGTTTTAAATATTATAAACGGAATAATATAATATACGCAGAACTTACGGATGTTTTAAATAGTTTATATAAGAAATGAAAAAAACATATGAACCTCCCTGGCGATACAAGATTCATTGGTGAAACTTAACTTTAAAGTTATGCGTTCTTGACCTCATGTTTAATTTGAATAGGTCGTTATGTCATTCCATTCTATTTATATGTGCTATTTTGATAATAAAATTTTAAACAATCTTATAAATTAAATTGCAAGAGATTTATTTCGTTTAATTTTGCCAGTTTACAATACTCATTGGGGAAACTTGGCGATGAATGTATATTTTCGGTGAGTGATAATTTGAGTGTTCTTTCAGAACAAATTTTAATAAGTTTATTTTTAAATTAGAAAGTGAATCCGATGTCGCCCGGTTGAAAATTCAACCTGATAAATAGTACATCCGAATTCACAGCTAATGTCTGAAAACCACATAACATTTTACCCAATACTCTTGCTTACAATACAAAAAAATGTTGCGTGGTTGCATGCACGGCTAAGCCACGCCCCCTTATTTTAAATTCTCAGCAATGCAGTGTACGTTATCTAGTTGTGAAAATAACCTGTAGTTGGCGTTGGTCACTTAGCGAATTACTCGATAATTGAAACAGAGAGGTTCACAAATTTATGTTTGACTTATAATTTCATATCAACGATGCGATTCTATTGTGACTTTCTATTTGTCAGTCATCACATTTGACAGGTAGATAAAGTCCATCTCATTTGTAATTAGATAAAAATGTTAATATGTCATAAGAGAGACAACATATTACAATGAAAACCATGAAAGAATAGTTAAAATATAAACGCAAGAAGAGATACAATCATATATCTGGATAATAATTCAACATTTGTCATCTAAAAGGTTAAGCAAAGACTCAAAATTATCAACACAAATGTTTCTTTCAGGACTTTTTGGCCTGGGGAACAACTTTAGGGCGGCAAGTTTCCGATTTGCTCAATATATATATATTCTGTCACATAAATAGAAACTAGGTTAACATAAAATGTCTGCATGTGTGAGGGAGGAGGGGCAAATAATCGTCTACGGGGGGCTTCGTCCCCCAGGATGTATGGCTGAAAGAAACACTGATCAACACTGTGTTCGTATATACATACACACTCATGTTACTAATTTCTGTTAGAGCATCACTTTGGAACTTCTAACCTGAACAAGAAATTTAAGCACGGACTGTAAAATCAACAAAAATGGAAAAGTAAAGCTTTGAATTACTCAAAATTGTATATGAAGGTAGCAAATATGTTTATTATGCATTAAAGAAAACAAGAATTATGTACAAAGATGAAAAAAAAAAATTACTTTTCGTAAGTTATATGATGACGTCACATTTACGTCATTAATAAAATTATGTTTAAAGGCAAACAAAACATACATTAATGTGATATGTGACCACCCGAACCTTCACACAAATTTTACAACGATTTTCCATGCTTTCAATGAGGTGATCAACCATCGCAGATGAGAGCACTGGCCATTCCTCCAATAGGGCAGTTTACAACTCTCTGAGACTGGTTGGGGGAGGTAAACGTGCAGAGACAGCACGCCCGAGGGTGTCGCAAAGATTTTCAATGGGATTAAGGTCGGGAATACGCCGGCCACTCCATACAAAATACCTTCACTTTCCAGGTATTCGTCAACGATATTAGCTCGATGTGGAGGGCATTATCGTCCTCAAGGAGGAATATATAGTATTTGGAACTGAATGGACGGAAAAATACTGATTTATTCAAAGTGATAAAATTGCTAACATATTATGTTCTAATAATAATTAAATAAAAGTTGTTAAAGCATGAAAAACATCTTTTTTACTGCGGCCGCCTACTGAAATACGAAATTATATATGGTCCTTGGTGAATGATCCACTGGTCTAATCAGAGGTATATTTCTATCTATTTCAATTAGTTGTTGCCTTCCTCTCTCTAGCGTTTTGGATTGGCAGAGAAATTCTATAATTACATAGCAATTACACGAAATTATTTTTATAAAAGATATACTTTTGGAATATTACCGAAACTTATTGACAATATGCAAAAATATTTGGCTTTTTATTTATAGCAATCTAATATTGTGTGGTGAGACAAAATAATGTTTTTCGTTTTGGACTAAAGTACAGGCTGTCCAAATGGCTGTCTTTAAAAAATATTATTTGTGACCTGTCGAGCTTTAAATAAAATAAAATGAAATTTAGACTGGGAATGGCAAAAGTAGTGCCAATATGAAATCCACACCGAAATTATATTTAAATTTCTGTATATATCCTTGCTCTTTTCAACACCTTCGGAAATAGCGATTTGTAGTGAAACCATATACTTAAAAATTTGCCTCTCTCCTATTTCATATTTGCTGCAAATAAACACGCTTTCAATGACCCAAGAAAACTATGAATGCTAAAATTGGATGGGTACAAATGTGGGCTTGACTATATGCACAGTTAAATTATGTCTCGGCAATTTCCAATTATCGTAGATATTATCTAAATGTATTTCAAATAAATTGCATATTTCAAATTTATTGCTAATAAGCACTATTTCAATTCCTCAAGAAAACTACGAGAGTTTTTAATATGCTTGTACAAATGTAGACATGGCCTTATACGTGATACATGTCTGGATCATTTACAAATAAACCTCATAGGTATTTTCTAAATAATGTGTATTTTCTGTAATTAAACAATTGTTTGGATATTCAATTTATTTAATTTCCTATAAACAGGTCCGCCGTAACTCTTACTTGGGATTCAATTAAAAAGTTAGGTTAATGTTTCTTTTAAAGTGAATACTTCTTTTAAATCGGAATATTTTCTTTATTTTTTTTTGGGGGGGGGGAGGGCAATCACGAAAAATCGAACGTTACGAAGAAGTGTGATAATGTTTCCTCCTACAATTTCAGAAATAAAAGCAACATTCGAACGATAAATATAGCGTCGAGTGGACAAAGAATGACCGTACCTAAGATGACCTTCGGGTGAAGCGCGTAACAGCAGTGAGTGAACGAAATGGGTCCTTCTTTTCTTCGACCCAGAGAGTCCGACCTATCCGAAAGTGTAAGGTAACTGTTTGGATATTCGGGAAGTGCCTCCCAGTATAGCTATATTCGGTCACATAAAAAGAAACTAGGTTAACATGAAATATCTGCGGGGTGGGGCGAATAATCGTCTACTGGGGGCTTCGCTCCCCCGGATGTATGCCTGAAAGAAACACTGATCAATACCATGTTCTTATATACACTCATGCTACTAATTTCTGTTAGAGCATCATCTTGGAACATCTAATCTGAGCAGTGTATATGTATGTATATATATATATATATATATATATATATATATATATAGTTCGATATATATATATATATATATATATGCGTATATATTTCGAATTTAGTCCACATTGAATATTTTGAGGGCCAATCAGTGGCGTGCAATGTGAGATGAAGTAAAACAAAGCACTGTTTCACTCGTTAAAAACATTATGCAATATCTATTAGCTCAATTTTCAATTTTGTTGTATTAATTTTTAATGTAAATTACAATTTTTTTTCTGTCATCATAATAAAACTGCAACTAAGCCAATTGATATCTTCGTTTTGTCTTCAAAAAGTCCTCACTTAAATTTGGTTTTGCCCCAATTCACAAGAGAGGCATTTGAGAAATAGCTTGGGTTAGGGCATGTCCACGAAATATTTTTCTCAATTCTATATTCTTTAAAAACATAATTTGTGCCTTTCATGTTCTTAGTTGCCAAATGAAGATAGCTTCATTCCGATTATTACTTGAACAATGCAATGTGAAACACGTCCTATGAGATTTCTGAGTGGGCGTACTTAAATTTACAATGTTTTAGTAATAAAAGTGAGTATTATACTAAATATTCTCAAAAGTAATAACCAGTTTCAGTTTATTAACGGCTCACAATATATACTTATATTTATTTTATGTTCTCTGAAATATCAGTTGAACTTAAGTTCTCAGCAGTTAAATATTAGTCTCTACAATGAATATTAGTTAATATTAGTTAAGGATTGGTGTCGAACTCGGTCAGCTCTGACAGTGTCCGAAAGTAAGCATGTTATATTTAGCGACGAATCCCGCTTCTCTCTCAGTGCTGATGACCGCAGCATAGGTATGTTTAGAAGGGCTAGCCAGTGTGCCGATACCGCATTTGTTGTCCAGAAGCACACTGCAATCACATATGTGTCGTGTTCAGAATCGACAACCAAGGCGATCGGGCGATTGAACTGTCTCAAATTGGATCACTTCGGGGAATTTAATTACTCAACAGTCCGACTGGGGCGATTGGGCTTGACTTCTGAACATAAGCATGGTTTGACAGTCTGGGGAGCCATCTCGTGGGACAGTCGATCTTCTCTAGTTATGCTGTAAGCCAATCTGATGTCTCGCTTATACATCGACGATGTTCTGCAGCCAATTGTTTTGCCTATACTGTCAAGCCGCATAGGTTCTATTTACCAAAAAGACAGTGCTCGACCACATACTGCACAATTTTCTCAGCAATGTCTTCATGAATTTAATATCCTCCCATGGCCACCCAGGTCCATAGACCTATTACCAATAGAATACGTCGGGGACATGCTGGGACGACAATTGTAGGCTTTTCAGAATACCGCTAAATTAGCTGACATGCTGGAACGACAATTGTAGGCTTTTCAGAATACCACTAAATTAGCTGTCCCGTTGCAGCAACTTTTGTTAAAGAATCTTCTACAGAGGAACACAAGCAACTTAATTGATTTCTCATTGCACCGATCATCGGCATATACAGCTACAAGGAAGGATTTACCACTTACTAAAATGTTAACTTCTTGCTACCTTGCTATCTACTAAAATGTCAACTTCTTGCTACGTCTTGCTAAATAAAAGTTTTTATGGCTTCCAAATTCTGATCAATTGCATAGTATCTCCTCAAATGATACATGCTTGTCGAGATTCGCCGCTGTAGCTTAATTTCTTATGGGTTCATATATTTTTTCGCAACATAGTGGATTAATTAGTGCCTTTGTGATTTATATGAAATTGTTAAATATGTTTATTTCATTTTAATTTGTTTCTATATATAAATGAAATGTTTTATGAAATTTTATAAATTTTAATATAACCGTGGGTATTGTAGATTTTAAAATATAGTTAATTTAGAAGAGTTATCGTTCTTAAATATTTCTACCAATGATGCTTCTTTGAATCAATAATGTTAGTTTATTCATATATAAGTTGTCCAGTTTACTGAAGTCTTTTTTTTTTTTTTTTTGTAAAATAGTAATCGTAATATGTTTTTGACAAATAAACAAGAATTTAACAACTTGACTCCAGAACACACTTACAACTTTACACCAGAATAATATGACAGTTTCATCTATCCCATCGCTTACCGCACGCCATCGATGGCAATAATCGTATTGAATTTCATTTGGTTACGAAGTTTATGTTTAAAGACATCCATTTGACTAAAACTGCCACATTTCACTATTAGATTGCGAGATAACTAATAAGTTGTCTGTTGTTTCTACGCTCGTCAACTGAACTAAAATTAGCAACTCTAATTTCCAGTAACTTTTTGTTTGTCAAATGTCATTTGGCAATATTTCAAACTGCTTCAAGAAATAATTTATTAAAATGCCTTTCAAAACATATATTCAGTTTTCCGTATTATTTTTAGTCCGCATTATTGTTTCCGTATTGTTTCTTATTTGGAAGGAATTGATTGCAAACGACTACGTCTCTATTAAAATTTATAGAGTCTCATCCATTTTTATCCCACATAAATAATACTCAAATAATACTAATAAATAAAAAAAATCAATCTTTCTCTCTGGTTTTAAAAGAATGGGCGTGGTGAAGTTATCGGCGTTGTCTAGATTGTAATCAAGTGTAACATTCGAGTAATAAGTTATGACAGATCTTCAAAGAATTGCAGGAACAACTAACCCATCATACAACAAACACTATTTACGACTTTAATATTTTTCTTGACTTTTATATTTCTAGATTGCTTCGAAATTTTAATGCACAAAGTTCACAAATCAAACAAAACCTCTCTATAAATCTATAAAAAACAATGGAGTACTTGGAGAACTGTTACTTACATGATCCTAAATAATCATTTACTCGATTTCTGATATAAAATTGCTATAAAATAGTGTAAATATTTACTTTGTTTTGAAAAAAATCCCCCATCTCTATTGTTTCAAAATTGCTGAAAAATTAAAAACTGGGTTTTTTTAGCAGTTTGAAAATGGTTCCATTCGCTTTCTCGTGTGAAAATACATATAAAATGACTATAAGAGTGATCAAATTAAGCAGTTTTAATTTTTTTTAACTTAAATTCAAAATTTGAATCCATTTTAGTAACATCGCCAGGTTTTTCAAAGGGGACATTTTTAAAAATATGTATCACCTTTAAAGGTGTCGTAATAAAAACGCAGGCATCTTTTGAAAAAAACAACAAGTTTTATTCTTAAATTGCAGAAATCATAAAATAAATTCCCTTAACTTAATTTACAATAGTAAATCAGAATGTAAATGGTTCCTCCTTCGTACCATCGTCTGCATCCACACATGCCACGTTACACTTACCAACTCGTACCCTCTCCTGTTCACGTACACGTCGCCTTTTTATAACCTGGGTGCCAGCACCCTCTACCGTCCGTAATCTGCACGGTTGCTACTTAAATTTAGAATCTTTTTTCCCCAGAGAAGAAAGACACTGCTTGAAAAATACGAAGGTGAGATTATCAGTCCTTATAACCTATAAGTTATTAAAAAAATGTGACCTGTCGAATCAGAGAGAAAGTGTTCATAGGAGGCCCTTCTGGTTTCTTTTATGTTTACTTATGTGTATCTGTCTGGCTGTGACTCTGTGGGAAGCAAATACCTTTAAGAAATTAGGTGATTTAAGTAAAATTTTACAGGATAGTTTCAATCGGTGAACCTAAAAGGACATTGACCTCCATGGATATAGGACCAGAGATATACTCTCAAATATTTATATATTTATGTATTCATTTATTTACTGAAAACAAGAACTTCTTTAAAATGAGATGCATAAAAGTGGTACAAAAATAATTAAATTATATTAAAGTATTTATAATATAATATAATATATATATATATATATAATATAGTTTATATTAAATCATTATATTATATATAAATTACATGAAAAGGCATTGCCAATTAGTGTGGTACGTCAGATGATGTTCAGATGATTACTTACACTTATAGGTAATGTTTTTTAATGTAAATTATATATAATATAATGATTTAATATAAATTACATTAAAATGCATTGCCTATAAGTGTAAGTAAAGAACATCATTTGAAGTACCACACTAATATTGCGCAGTTTTTGTGATACATTTGCTTTTTAGATGAAAATTAATAAAAATAAATATATTCACTATTATCATATAATTTAATATTTCTGAAGTACTTTTAACTGAAAATGGATTGTTATTGACGATTCAGAGTTATGTCTTACCATCTTTGAGTGAGAAATTTTACTTCACTCTGGTTGTCGCTTTCCATACAAATTATACAAAGATTCTGACATAATTATATATATTAAAATTAACTGAATGCAATGGTCAAGACATATGCCAAGAATGAATGACAAAAGAATCACAAAGGAAAATTTCATGGGATACACCGATCGGAAAAAGACCTAAAAAGCGACTGAAGTGGATTGACTGTGTGGTCAAGGACTTTGAGTTGTTAAAAATTAAAATTGGAAAATCATTTCTTCAAAGGGTATAGCATGAAAAAGGACAAGGCCCACAGTACGCTATCGAGCAATTGAAGATGAGGAAGATGGTTATTGATTTGCATGTAATACCGCATGTTTTGTTTAATAGGTGACAACAATAAGTCTATTAATCCTCAGCTATATCGAATCATAAGAAATCTCTGAATTGTATTATTGTTTTCCTACTTTATTCATCATTATTATTATTCAATCATTCACTTCTTTAGTGGTCGAAGCGTGGCACATTTTATCATGAGAATTTGTAGGTCCGGCAAACTAAAAGAAGCAGATCACATTACACCTTTAATCCACTCAATTGTGTTCATAATTTAGTGGATGTAGCAACCATAAGGACAATACCATCATTCCCCTAATTCATTACTTCTTGGATGTACTTACAGATTTATAGTGCCATACTCCGCATAGGTAAGATGATAGTTTTGGAAACCTTCGAGGATTGAAAAAAAAGTCTTTTGTATACGATTCCCATGTCATAAACACTGGGCTATTCAGCAACATTGATGTTTGCTTATCTGTGTGAAAAATCATGTGTTGGATTTCTGATTCCCACAGAACAGTTAGGTACATATTTTTTATAGTACAGGGTATAATGTTGAGGTACATGTTTTTACAGTGTAGTTCATCATTTTACCTGGGTACATATTTTTAAAGTACAGCAGGCGATTATTATAGCGTTTAAAAAAAGAAGTATTCACAAAGCATGCGATATTGATTTAGTGTTTGCTGCCCATGTCTAAACATTTTGGAATTAAAAATGATATGGTAAATATTTTAAAGACTAATGTAATGGTTAGCTTTATAACAGAATATCGCTTTAGCTGCTTTTCAATTTCGCATAAAATATAATGCAATTCTTATAAAAGAAAAAGAAAATTTATCCAGTCACACTTTAAACATTTCAGCAGAAATCTTGATTAAAATATTTATCCTCATCCTAACTCTCAACAACAGAAACAGTTCCAGAAAAACATACCATGCTATTTATTTCTTTTGTATATTTTTTACTGACTTTTTTCCATCCAACGTGAAATCAAAAGGTTTCACTTCTGATGCAAAATAGCCCTTTATGGATTTTGGGGGTGCTCGCTTTGCGAAAATAAGATCTGCTTTTGATTTACGCAGTATCTTACACTGTCCATATAATTTTTATCCAAGATACTTTTTGTCATACTTTAACGCATTTTTATGTTTTGCTGCCGTATTTATGTTGAGCTCTGCTGGTTTTAATGCTGCGTATATCAAGTCGTAAAACTATTTTTCTTTAAATGTGTTTTACACAATGTTTTTGAGCAAGAAACGGAACATAAATTTCTGTACATTTTAATGCATTTTTTTTTTAAATGCCTTTTGATTTTGCATACCATATAAGAACGGGATTTTTGCGCACAATCAATAAATAATAAACTAAATCACAAAACACGATGCAGTGTAAATAAAAATCAGCATAAGGTTGTTTTGAAAATCAATGGATTTCCATCTTAGAGCAACCAATCTGGAACAGAGTGCCCAAATGACCGTAGACTAAGCTAGTGAAATTTAAAAATTACTAAAAGCCAGAATTTAATATAGTGGCGCCATCTTGTGAAACGAAAGGTAAGTAAAACGAGTAAAAATAAAAAATACATAAGCAAGAGAAGCAGAAAGGGAAATATCAGTAAAATAGAGTATATATAAACTCAATGCGTAGGTATCAAAACGAAACAGGGAAATAAAATACAGACATGCTCATGCTAAACTTCGGAAAAATAGAGAGTCATTGAGAAATCATTAAACAGATTACTAAAATCTTTAACTGCTCAGCATTTTACGTTCTCATCTAGTTTATCGTATAAAATTATTAAGTTTTAAACGTATTTTATGATACTATTTAAATTATATAGATCAGAGAAATACTATTTAGTTCTCTTCCTTCGAGTTTTGTGACTTGAGAGCCATTTATTGATCTACTGATTTTAGATTTTATATGTTTAATTGAAGTAAGTGATTATAATATAATAATTAGCTAAATTATTAAAATATGTATTATCCTTTAACGCCACCAATGAATTGACAATATTTAAAACGACGTACTTATGGTATATATCTTAATAAAAATATTCTTTACAAACTAAAATTTCGAGAGTAGCAGATAATTTAAGCAAAAGTGAAAAAGGATAAATAATTGTTGCAAAAGAAATTGCTATCAAAATCCGTAGTGTTTAACAACTTTCTTAAATAAAACTATTTATAATTTATCTTATCTATAATCTTGAAAGCATTATAGGAACTAAAACCCGACTACACAAGAAAATCTCGTAGTCTTGTGACCCAATAGATATAGTATCGACTGCCCAGAAGAAAATTCTTGACTCAAACTCAGCTGATATAGAAATTTTCTTTTAGAATATTATTGGTAGTTAAATTAGTGACATTTTATTATTTACGTATAATAAATAAAACATTTTAACTTATGGCAAGTTACTTACTGCCAATGCAGATATTGGTTATTTCTTACAGGTGAGCTTATAATAAGCGCAAAATCGATCAATGGATGATGTTACCTGCAACAGGAGGGCTTTCTAAATTTTGGAAACACCGCTTACAGGTGGATTTTGTTATCATGAATTCGGTTTTTCTAAAATAAGTTCAGAAATCTACTCCCATATAGAGAATAGCTCTTTAATGAGAGTATGCAACTTTAAATAAATGTATATTTAACATTTAGATTAACATCTGTTCAAAGTGCCGTCCAACAGTTGCCCGAAATATGTCAAGAAGAATGTTAGGAACATGTTAGTTTATGGACTCTAAGCGTGATTAAAATTTTGATATTATCACCGTAAACTGTGTTACTAACATAGGTCTGAAATTCAAATCGAACATATTCAATTCAAGTGATCACTCTTCATCAAAGTATCAACCAATTAATCCGATTGTCGCAATAAAAGCTTAACAGATGTTCCGATATTCAGTGGGGGTCGTGTACCAATACTGAATACCCATGATTTCACTCTGAAGTTTAGATATCACTGAGCTCCATTTTTAACACTTTACAACATAGTTGAAAAGTGTTTATGACTTTGTTCATTCTGTCTGTCTGTCTGTCTGTTAGCACGATAACTGACGTAAAAATGACTTTATCAAAATGAAATTTTAGTATGTTGTTCAGTTATGGGAATAAAAATGAATGATATCACCCAATTAGTTTTGGATTGAACCCGGGTTGAAAAAATGAAATACATTGAACCCTATGGGACCTAATTTTTCAAACATTTTTTAAGCGGATATAAAATTCACAAATTGCTTCGAAAGTTTAAGGAAATATTCAAATTATCCCAGAAAATATATAAATATTCAGCAAAATATATTCAGTAGTTTTTTAAATAAAAATTAAAATAATAATTACATCCTTTATATGAAGAGATCACGTGATCATTATATGAAGAGATCATGTGACCCACTTCAAAATAAAATATGGCATCCACCTTGTGTCAAAATCGTGAATTTTAAAGTTCGTTTTAATTCATATTTAATGTTGTATCCATCCTGAAACCGCTTTATTTTTGCTTAAATTCTGTGCATCTACATCCTGAAACAACGCAATTACAATATAGTTCAGTTTAAATGATCATCCAACTTTGATTATTTCTACAACGAAGCCTACTTTTCACTTATGGAGGATGTAAATACCAAAAGATGTAGAATGACTTGTATAAAAATTGCTGCATTTCTTTAACGCAAAATTATTTAGCCTATGGAATCTGCAATATAACTGATATGAATGAAACAATTATTGATTTTACAGAGAAGTAAACGATTTTTTGATGAAGTTTTGAGCATAGAGTTAAATTACTTGTACCTCTATGGTTTTAAGTTTTAAATAAAATTAATTATTATAGTATTGTGGTGAATGAAATGAATTGGAAAATGTTTTTGAATAAAATGCTGCATTAATTTAAAGAGCCCGCCGATTTATATTTCGATGACGTCATTTGAAAAAGTTTATTTGTGTAGGATGAAGTTTTAAAATATAATAAATTATTGTAGTATTATGATAATTTTAAAATTATTACAGAGGAATGTGTCGCATTTTAGAGATGTTTAAACCAGGCAATTTATATTTCAATGCAGTCATTTGAATGAAGTTAATTTTTTTCGATGAAGGTTTAAGGTTTCAAATATAATAAATTAATGTAGTATTGTGATAAGTTTTAAAATATTACCGAGGAAGGTATCGCATGTTTAGAGATGTTTAAATAAAATTGCATTGACGTTGGAAAGTGTTTCATAATCAATGCTTTATGCATGACCGATCTTTCTTGTTTCATCTGGGAGCGATTTTATGAAAAAATATTTTTATTGCAGAAACTAAATTTCCATGGTCTCCATTGATATATTACCAATTTTGAAAGGTCTACATCCAGAGATTTTCTCTTTAAATGTGCTTAACACTAGAACGACGGCGGCAGTTATTTTGACCGCACAGTTACTTTGAGAAACGATTTCTCCAAAACGGCTAATCCCAGCCGATTGACATTTTATGACTTTCCTTAAAGTTATTGAAAACGCAGAAGAAAATTAGAAACGTTATGAAATTTCAATGGACTGGGATTTGCGATTTTGGAGGAATAGTTTCTCAAAGTAGTTATGCGGTCAAAATGACCCCTTCCGTCGTTCTAGTGTTAAAAAAATCTGATGTGGGCAGCACATGACTTTCCTTATATAATGCAATGAATTTACTACTTTTACAGTAAAAAAAATAGATTATTTTTATAGTAGTTATTTATATTCTTTCTAAGATATTGAATTTTTGTCAATGAGTCGTCATTTTCCATGCCGTCATCATCAGTGAGTCGTCACTGATTTAGAGTCATTTTTTTCCTTGGCGAGTTTTTCGTTAATTTAGCAACATTTAAAAAAGTCGCCAAGTTGGCGACATTCTACCCTATTCCTCGCCAAAATCTCGCCAAGCCTTATGGACGAAGAAATAAGTTATTCTTACAGCAGATAAATGAGTATTGGCATTCAAATTCAAAAGTATTACTCAAAGTATCTTTTTCCATGAATGGAACGAGCTAGATCCACGAGAATGATGTCACCCAATTTATCGCATGGTATTGCATATGAAAAGTGAACATGTTTCTCAATAAGAAATATTTTTTTTTATTTTATATGACTTTTTGATAATTTATTTTAAAAATGTGCAATATCTCGAGAACGGTTCACGTTAGCGTTCTAAAATTTATGTCAATCGTTTTCTAATGAAAAATTACATAAGAAATATCAATTTGCGTAACTTTATTAGCGGTTTTGATTTTTTGACGATTTTTCAAAATTTCACGCGAAAATTTAGGGGGGTTCTGAATATTCGATTGCGTATAAAAACAATAGGCTTCCAGTGTTTACTGATTGTGATTTCTGTACCAAATTTCTTTCGAATCGGTCCATTCATTCGTCAGTTATCGTCCACAAACACACACACACACACACACACACACACACACACACACACACATCACTTCAAATATGCTTGATTCGTGATCAGGGATGCTTGAAACGTGCTCTCCCGTCGAAAACTCGAATTTGAATTTTCAACCCCGTCACAATACTTTCCTTATACATTATGTATATAAGGAAAGTAATAGAGAAATTTAATTATAATGGCATTGTATACTAGAACAAAATTCTTCATGTCTATAGTTCTTTTAGAAATACAAGTGTATGAAACCCACATCATTGAATAAAAATCTGATGTATCCAACATATGACTTTCACTACGAACGAACTAATTTCGATTTCATGAGAGAACGAAATTGATTACAACTGTCTTATTTTTGATTTTACTGAAAATTAGTATGTTTCTACTATGTTACCAATAAAATTAATTAGAATGTGGCTCAACTAGACTTCCTCATACCAGAATTCATTTTTCTTTTCAAATTTTACAAAAAATAAAAAATAAACATTTAAAAATAGGTATCTTGGGCCCTAATTATCATAACTATAGCGTGTTATGCTTTACTTTTAAGGGCTTGGAAAAATATTCCGATTGATACTACACTTGACACTGTACACCCTGTGGGGTAACTTGCCGTGCAAGGGGAGACGGCGTAATAACGACGCAAAAAAATCTGATGTGGGCAACACATGACTTTCCTTATATAACTTAATGAATGTACTTTTACGGTAAAAAAAATAGGTTTTTCTTATAGTAGATACTAATATTCTTTTCAAGATATTGAATTTTCGACAATTAGTCGTCATTTTCATTGATGTAGCACCATTTTTATCCATTTGGCGAGATTTTCGTTAATTTGGCAACATTTCAAAAAGTCGCCAAGTTGGCGACATTCCGCCAATTTCGTCGCCAAAATCTCGCCAAGCGTTATGGGCGAAGAAATAAGTTATTCTTACAGCAGATAAATGAGTATTGGCATTCAAATACAAAAGTATTACTCAAAGTGTCTTTTTTCATGAATAGAACGAGCTAGATTCACGAGAATGATGTCACCCAATTTATAGCATGATATTACATATGAAAAGTGAACATGTTTCTCAACAGGAAATATTTTTTTTTCTCTTTATGACTTTTTGATAATTTTTTTGAAAAATATGCAATATCTCGGGAACGGTTCTTGTTAGAGTTCTAAAATTTATGTCAATCGTTTTCTAATGAAAAATTACATAAGAAATATCTATTTGCGTAACTTTATTAGTGGTTTTGATTTTTTCAAAATTTCATTCGAAAATTTAGGGGGGTTCTCAACATTCGATTGCGAATAAAAACAATAGACTTCCAGTGTTTATGAATTGTGATTTTTGTACCAAATTTGGCTCGAATCGGCCCATTCGTTCGTCAATTATAGTGCGCGCGCGCGCGCACACACACACACACACACACACACACACACACACACACACACACACACACACACACACACACACACACATACTTTCACACACACACACAGACATCACTTCAAAAATGTTTGATTCGTGATCAGGGATGCTTAAAATGTGCTCTCCCGTCGAAAACTCTTATTCGAATTTTCGACCCCGTCACGATACTTTCCTTATACATTATGTATATAAGGAAAGTAGAAATTATATCGCGACTACTTTTCACAGTGATTGAAACTTAAGTTCCGTGATCTTTGAGCCATAAATAAACAATTTTATGCACGATTATGTTATATTTTGTCCTATGTCGCCATGTTGAAAAAATATATAATTTCGAATACAGTTCGATGTTTTCGCTCGAATTTAAAAAAAAAATACTCTCTAGTTCTAGATTTTTTGATAAATTCGGGTATAAAGTTTCGTAAAAATCCACTAATATTTATGGCTGCTAATGTGTACACAAGGAATCGACCAGAGGCATCTGACAAACAGAGGTACATCACTCCAAAAATAGTCAAAACGTATTCAAGAAGTCTTAAAACATATATTGAAATCAAACTCTCGAAATAGAACATTTCCGTGAAAACAACACTTTCTCACTACTACTCATGAGAAAGTATAAAATAAGCATGTGGCGCGAATTAAAGAACAAACTTATAGCCTTTTTTTATTACTTGAACTTACAAAATTAGATTTATTTGTATTATCGATAACATGAATACCCCATCTCAAAGAACTCACTCAATTCATTGAGAGATATAGTGACGACAGATAGACGGATTGACAAGCTTACATACATCATTGAAATATTGGTTGAATCGTATTCTTTTACATAAGGGGCTCCACCCCGAACTCACTGATGTTCGTCAACCCCGAAGCAAGGGGGATCCGTCCCCTGTACTCTGCCTGTCACTAACCACTGGAACTCGCTTCTTCGTGCCAATGACAGAAAATTTGTAAGACCAAGTAAATACTTGCTTATACTAAAGAACAATATTAAAAATTACATAAAATATAACTCAAACTAAATCAAAATATAATAAAAGAATTTCGTTATGGAAAAATTCTATGTGAACTACAAGTATATATTTGCAAAAATTCGTTGTATTGCTACTGTTAGTCTGTTCAGGATACAAACTCGCAGCTCAAACATTCTTTCTTTGACTTTGACATTAAATAACAGTTAACCTACAGTCTAAATCGAAAAGCGGTATATTTTAAATTCCTTAACTTTTCTCTACAAGTTCACCAAATTTCATATCTTTGTATGCAATAGCTTTTTTTTTATTTATTTTATTTTTTTTATTTACGGTACGAGACAGAAAATCGAGATATACGCAAAATTTATGAAACGGTGGCAGAGGTGTCAGACTCTAAAAAGACACTATGTATTGCATAAAAGCAAAATTAGGCTATCTTCAAGCTTTCCTGCGAACCCTGATGAAACTACTGAAGTGAAATCATACATTCAAAGATTGCAGAAATATGTCAAGTTTCAAATTTTATTGGTTTATTTTATTTCCCTTTCCGATAAGTTATAAATCTATTCGAATTCTGACATAAATAAGGGGAGGAAGTGCATTTTATTGTATTCTGAATGCATGTTTTGAAAGCATGTTGGATTTGCTTAATATCTTATTGCTGTTGTTGAGACCCAGACCTTCCGACCTACCAGAAAGGTGTAAGGTAACTGTTTGTACCGCCAGGGAAGTGCCACCCAATTTAGACCGGAACCCAGTAGGGGAGGCATCCACACGGACCGTACCGTCCTTCCCCTACCACCAACCTCTCGGAAGGACTTACGGACCCACATGTTTAACGTGATCGTACTCCGCATGGACACGACGGCAGTTGTGGCAGCGTGCAAATCCAGCGCGCAAACCACCGGGCTACCGCGTCCGAAATATGCCAACAGCACGTAGTGTTCCCAGGTGGTCACCCACCCAAGTACTAACAGCGCGCGATGCTGCCTGACTTCGGTGATCTAACGAGAACCGGTGTTTTCAGCACGGTACGGTCGTTGGCTCTAGCATCTTCTAGCATCTTATTGTGTCATATTTCAGTGCATTTATTACGCTTAAGTAGCTTATTATCCCATTTATAGTGAAATTCATTCTTTTTACATTCCTCGTTCTTAGGTAGAGAAAAGTATGATGATGGTGATTGCAACATGTATCACTTCTCTTGACAGATAGGCTTTTATCAGTAGATAAAGAAATTTTTTTCACTTTTACCAATATAGCCTGGAAAAATTTGGTGATCGCAATTTAATCATAAATTGAGTTTTCACCTTAAATTCATCGGCTGGGTGTTTATACTAAAAATGACTTTGGTTGATTTTTGAGTGTTTGCCAAAACGTTGGCCCTTCATAATCTCTAAAACCACACGCTGTCGCGAATGTCACCAAATTGTCGGCAGATTTTTCGCTATTTGTGACGTCAAGACAGGTAGATATCTCACCTTTTTACTTTCCCTGCAATGCATGGTAATGCATAGGGAAGAATTGGAATCATACCAAAAATCGTAACTTGAGTTTTTGACGGATCTACGCGTTTTTGGACCTCTAGAATACGGAAAAACTACTTTTAGCTATTTTTTTAGCGAAAACTATTTTTAGAGTGACGGGAAAACTATTTTTACCCTGGTTCTGATTAGATTTTGGTACTATTCAGGAAAGAAAACCCTGCCTTTTTTGCAAAATGGTCTTCAAAAATCGTCAAAATCAAAAATAAAAAACTACGTATGCTCAAATATATCACTTCAATGCTTGTTTTATACGTAATTTTTAAGGATAAAAAAATAAGATCAACATAATTCCACCAGGACTAACCGTTCTCGATATATTTTAGTTTTTTCGCATTTTCGCTATGCCACCATTGAAAATAAGTCCAGTTACCAAATGAGAACAAAAATTGTATTAAAAAGGCAAATTCAGTGTCACTTAAAATAAATATGGGTGTTATTTTGTACAATGAAATTCAATTTAATGAATTTAGAAGAAATAAAGTGAATGTGAATTCAGTCTGCAAGGAAAATCATGTGCTGCCCACATCAGATTTATTTCCCTGTAATACATGATAATGCATAGCAAAGTATTAGAAAATGTATAGTAAAGTATTGAAAAATGTATAGTAAAGAATGTTAAATTATTGGAATCATTTCGAAAATCACAATTCGAGTTTTCGGCGGATCTACACGTTTTGACATTTCTAGAGTACGAAAAAACCATTTTTAGCGTCACGTCTGTGTGTGTTTGTCTGTCTGTAATGTATGCATCCACGCTAACAAAAAAAAAACTAATTTATCGAATTTCTTAAAATTTGGTAGGTAAGTCCATTGTGGGTAACCCTGGTGCTGATTAGATATTGGTACGATTCGGAATAAAATCACCCGCCTTTTTCAGTGAATTTGTCCGCCAAAAAAAGTGCCTGCATCCTCTCTAGTTGAAAAATTAATATACCAAATTTTACAAAATTTGGTAGATAAGTCACTTGTGAGTTACTCCTGTGCTGATTAGACTTTGGACCAATTCGGAATAAGACCATCCCCATTATACTAGGACTAGCCGAGAAATTTTAGTTTTTTCACTTCGCCATCTTTGCAAATAAGCCCAGTTACTCAATGAAAACGAAAACTGGATTAAAAGTGCAAATTAAGTGTAATTTAAAATAATTATAGGTGGTATTTTGTGCAATTAAACTCAATTTAATAAATTATTGACGAAATAAAGAGATCGTGAATATGAGTCTGCACGGAAAGTCATGTGCTGCCCACATCAGATTTTTTTATGTAGTGTATTGGGTGTCCAAAGTTGTTCTTGAAGATTATATTACATTAAAATCTTGAATCTTTCATTCCTGGTGTATTCTCATGTTCTGCAAATAAATCACAAGGAAGAGCATGACATCTCATCACATGACCACTGGTAGTTTTCCATTCTTTTGGGTCACTCAGGGAATAAGGTTTCCAATTCACACTCTGCCACAAGAGAGCGTGTGCTTCTGATACTTCGTTATAAGCGAAACTTCAGTATGATATTACGAAATATATTCTTCTCGGTCAATAACTAGGACAATCGGTTTTATGCAACTTTTAGTGTATTGGAGCTTAAGAATTGACTTGTGGAGGATTATAATTTAATACTAAAATATTAATGATTGGAAGGGACATCTAACCTGATCCTAATAAATTGAGCTTACTTATGTTACCAACTACATTACACTACGCAAATTTTTTTAAACAAAGCCTGGGATGACAGCCCGAAATCAATCAATCAATCAATCAATCAATCAATCTCTCTCTCTCTCGCTCTCTCTCTCTCGCGCTCTCTCTCTAAACTGCTTAAATTGCAAAATGCACACGAGCACATGTTCGCTCTCTAAATAAGCACCTAATCACATCATATTTTTACTTTCCTTATATACATACGTATAAGGAAAGTATTGTGACGGGGTCGAAAATTCGAATTCGAGTTTTCGACGGGAGAGCACGTTTCAAGAATCCCTGATCACGAATCAAACATTTTTGAGGTGATGTCCGTATGTGTGTGTGTGTGTGTGTGTGTGTGTGTGTGTGTGTGTGCGTGTGTGTGGCAGTGAGTTTGTGGAGACGATAACTGACGAACGAATGGACCGATTCAAACAAAATTTGGTACAAAAATCACAATCTGTAAACACTGGAAGCCTATTGTTTTTATACGCAATCGAATGCTCAGAACTCCCCTAAATTTTCGAATGGAATTTTGAAAAAATCGTCAAAAAATCAAAACCGCTAATAAAGTTACACAGATAGACATTTCTTATGTAATTTTTCATTAGAAAACGATTGACATAAATTTTAGAACGCTAACATGAACTGTTCTCGAGATATTGTACATTTTTCAAAACAATTATCAAAAAGTCATAAAATTAAAATATATATATATATCCTATTGAGAAACATGTTCACTTTTCATATGTAATACCATGCGATAATTTGAGTGACATCATTCTCGTGGATCTAGCTCGTTCCATTCAAGAAAAAAGATACTTTAAGTAATACTTTTGTATTTGAACGCCAATAGCCATTTATCTGCTGTAAGCATAACTTATTTCTTCGTCCATAACGCTTGGCGAGATTTTTGCGACGAATTTGGCGGTATGTCGCCAACTTGGCGAGTTTTTGAAATGTTCCCAAATTAACGAAAATCTCGCCAAATGGATAAAAATGACGCTATATCAATGGAAATGACGACTAATTGTCGAAAATTCAATATCTTGGAAAGAATATTAGTATCTACTATAAGGAAAACCTATTTTTTTTACTGTAAAAGTAGTAAATTCATTACATTATATAAGGAAAGTCATGTGTTGCCCACATCAGATTTTTTTAAATAGCTTGAAATCCAAGCATATTACGCATTAATAACTAAATAAGCGCCCGCTACTTAAATAGTACATTTGAACACAATTAAAAAGGCTTCGTTCCGAAAACTGAACTCCTCAAATCGAACGAGCTCTCCGCAAAGGATTATAAAAATATGAGAAACACAATTGACTGTATATTCGACACACTACTCATGTCAGGTCGCGGTAGCCCAGTGGTTAGCGCGTGGGAATTGCACTCGGTTGGCCCGGGTTTGATCCCCGCCACTGCCAAAACTACCGCCGTGTTCACGCGGAGTACGATCACGTAAACATGTGAGTCCGTAAGTCCTTCCGAGAGGTTGGTGGTAGAGGAAGGAGGGTACGATCCCTGTGGATGCCTACCCCACTTTGTTCCGGTCTAACGGCCGTCCAAACAGTTACCTTACACCTTTCTGGTAGGTCGGACGGTCTGGGTCTCAACAATAACAACAACACTACTCATGTCGATCTGAAATACGCATACCCTCTCACCCAATCCCAAAACATTCACTTTCCTAATCAAAATGAGTCTGTTCTATTTCGGCGTAAGTTTCGACCTCCGAAGACTGTTAGATTTGCTCAAAAAAATCAAAGGCACGCTTCGGATAAAAAATTTGTGATTAATCAACGAATGGGTTTGGGAAATTATTTTTTTCTGAAGTGTTTACGATATTTTAAGCAAGTGCTGAAAAAACAATGAACGTTGGATGGCGTGCCAATTTTAATATATCGTAATATAAAAAGCGGGAAGGTTTAACACGCACGAAAAATGGTGGGCCTTAAGCCATCTAATTGTCAGGATCTGCCGTAAAAAATTTTTAGATAATGATTGATATCGATTTAATATCAAATTCCTGAGGAGGTTCACGGTTACATTTCAATTTCGGTTTCGTTTTTACTTCATGTTCAAAATTGTTTATAGAGATATGTATTTATCAGAAGTTTCTATTTATGGACAGAATATAGTTAATGTCTGATATGTTTTAAGCATTAAATTCTATAGGAAGTTAGAGGATATGTTAAAGATTTCCCACTTTCAGTTCTGGCGATGTCACTTCCAATTAACAAGAAAGATCAATCATGCATAAAGCATTGTTTGTTGTTGTTGTTGAGACCCAGACCGTCCGACCTACCAGAAAGGTGTAAGGTAACTGTTTGGACGGCCGGGAAGAAAGCATTGTTTGTGAAACACTTTCCAACTGAGCTTTAATCAAATGACGTTATTGAAATATAAATCGTCTGGCTCTCTATGCAAAAGCAATGAATATTTCATTCATATCACTTTTATTCAAGACTCAAGAGATAAATAATTTTGCATGAAAGAAAATTCAGCAATTGTTATTACTACTCATCTTACAATCACTTGTTTACATTCTGTATCCATTAAAATTAGACTTCCGTTGTAGAAATAATCAAAGTTTGATGATCATTTAAACTAAAAAATATTGTGGCTGCTTTGGAACAGGCTATAGATGCACAGAAAATACGCAAAAATAAAGCGGTTTTAGGACGGTTGCAACACCAAGTATAAATTTGAAAGAACTTTAAAAATCAGGATTTTTACACTAGTTAAAAAAAGATGGATGCCATATTTCATTTTGAAGTGGGTCATCTGATCTCTTCATATAATATGGATGTAAATATTTTAATTTTTATTTAAAAAACTACCAAGCATATTTTGCTGAATATTTTTTTTATATATATTTAATGGCATAATTTAAATATTTCCTGAAATTTTCGAAGCAATTTGTGAATTTTAACTTCAGTTAAAAAATGTTTGAAAAATTAGATCCCATGGGGTTCAATATACTTCACTTTTCCAACACTAATTGGGTGATATTATTTATCTACATTTCCATATGTCCCACAGACCGTCTCAACAACATACTAAAATTTCATTTTGATAAAGTCATTTTTACAGCAGTTATCATGCGGATAGACAGCCAGACAGACAGAATGAACAAAATCATAAACATTTTTCAACTATGTTGGAAAGTGTTAAAAAAATTACACTTTCTTTAAAAAATCCATTTCTTGGAATATGCTTTAGATATATCTTAATACATGATAACTGATATGGATTAAACATCATATTTTAGAGGGATAGGGAATTCATTTACGATTTCCATCTCCGGTTCTTTTACTATTTGCTATCTGAGAAGTTTTCTTGAAATTTTTATTTCTCAAGATTGGCTGCAGATAGAGCTTCGATTATGACGGATATAAATCCCACATAAAATTCCGGAACCGGAATTCAGTGAACGTTCCTATTCCCGTTTTATTTTTCTCTTTCGGTTTAAAAACTTTCTTGGAAAATGTATTTCGCATTATTGGCTGTAAATAGAGCTTAAATGATGACATATGGATTCCGTATCGAATTCCAAAGGGGTTAAGGGGTTCACTAAGGTTTTCCATTTCTTGTTCTGTAGATGACACTTCTGGGTTTTTCTAAAATTCGCAGGACTGTACTAAGTAAATATGCCAATGAGAATAAAAATGTTCAGTAGTTGCTTCAAAGATGCAATGTACATATCATGTGCAACTGTATGAAGATTGCTTCATAATTATTTCATTTGTTTATTTTTTTTATTGAGGGTCAAAAACTTTACAACCTAAACATCCGAAAGTGTTCTATGCAGATAAAAGATCTTATACTTTAAGATTTTTTTAATTTACTTGCTGCTGTTAATTTCTTAATAAGTATTGTTATTAACAAAATAAAAAGGATCATATTTACAGTAGCACTACATGTGAGTTTCAAATATATTTTGAAAATAAATCATGTTTCGGGTGGGACTTTAACCACAGATCTCCGATTGGTCAATCGAAACTCATATATATATATACAGGGTCTTTCAAAAGTTCGTATACATTTTAAAAATTCATTAAAAATCTGAAAATCATCGCATTGAGGTACGGTTTGTACCATAATTATTGCCAGGACGGGGTTTTTTTTTCACGTGAAAACATTTAGTAGTTTAAAGAATCACCTATAGGTGGCGCTTACCCGAATACATCTTCCAGAAGTATGCAAATGAGGCAGTTATAAAAGAGCTTTAGTGATCTATAGATCCTTCATTTGATTCATTAGTAAACTGTGCAAAGAAGAATTTTTTGCGAAAATGTTAACTATGACCGAGAAAGCCTTGTTAGTGAAGCTGAACTACGTGAGCGGAGAATCAGCATCATATGCTTTGCGACAAATTTCGATTTAGGGAAAATCTAAAGAAAGGAAAAGGTCCTATCACCTGTTCAGAGTTACTTAGGCTTGTCACACGATTTGACACGTACAGCAAGTTATTTTCTTTGTCTTTCCAGAGCGTTCAGTACCACCTATAGGTGATTTTTAAACTACAAAATTTTTTTCACGTCAAACCCTCCCCCCCCCCGTCCTAACAATACTTATGGTACAAAAAGTACCTCAATGCGATGATTTTTCGATTTTTAATGAATTTTTAAAGTTTATACGGACTTTTGAAAGACCCTGTATATATATATATATATATATATATATATATATATATATATATATATATATATATATATATATGTGTGTGTGTGTGTGTGTGTGTGTATATAAGATTCATATGAAAAAAAGGGGGAAAATGACCAGATGCCAGGCATAAAATGGTAGAGGGGGATGTCGACCCCTCCTTTCCCGTTTGAAAGACTGCTTTTATGCCCGGGCAACACTCACGGTACCAATGCCATGCAGTAGCTATACTTCCGTAAATGTGTCAAGTCAAAAACACTCGAAAAAGTGCAAAGTAAACAAATAGGAATCAACCAGGATTGCAAAGGAAAGGAAAATAATGGAAATGCAGCAAATGCCAGAGTGCATTATATATAAAAGCAGTTTACGCATGCGTAATTCGCTATTTTTACTTTCATCGTTCCATACCTCTGCCATATCCTTTAACTAAGCATTTTCTCCCTTTTTTGTATTAAATAGGGAATTATAATTACATGTCAGGAAGCCAATTGGATAATTCCGTTTTATTGCCTCCTTCTTAATTATGAAAGAGGCGATTTAATAAAATTATGAAGGAGGCAATAAAACGGAATTATCCAATTGGCTTCCTGACATGTTATTATAATTCCCTATTTAATACAAAAAAGGGAGAAAATGCTTACTTAAAGGATATGGCAGATGTATAGAACGATGAAGGTGAAAATAACGTATCACGCATGCGTAAACTGCTTGTATATATAATGCACTCTGGCATTTGCTGCATTTCCGTTTTTTTCCTCTCCCTTGCGATCCTGGTTGATTCCTATTTGTTTACTTTGCACTTTTTCGAGTGTTTTTGACTTGACACATTTACGGAAGTATGGCTACTGCATGGCATTGGTACCGTGAGTGTTGCCCGGGCATAAAAGCAGTCCTTTAAACGGGAAGGAGGGGTCGCCATCCCCCTCTACCATTTTATGCCTTGCATTTGGTCATTTCCCCCCCTTTTTTCATATGAATCTTGTATGTTACTTTAGGAGAGTGAGCTGCTTTGCGCCAACTTCTGGAGAATAATTGGATAACTGTGGAATTAATTTTAATCTTATATGGTTACTATGCTATATATATATATATATATATATATATATATATATATATATATATATATATATATATATATATATATATACACTGATGGTCAGAACTATGAGGGGTTATAGAACTCACCAAAACAAACAACTTTCACAATAAAATGTGGGGTCGGAAAGCAACCGGCGAGCCGCGAGGGGGCGCTTTCTCTGGAGTGGATGAAACGTTGCGTCAAAATGGGGAACATGGTAAACCCGCATGCCACACATTCCGGTTGCTACCAGCAAAAGTCCTCCGTGAATGAGTTGGCAAGGATTATCCACGACCAATTAATTGGCCTGTATCTGTTAACAGACCGCCTAGACGGACAGAAGTACCTCGCCTTCATCCAGCTGGTGCTGCCAGATTTACTACGTGTTGTACCAGCAAATCATCGAGTGATTATGTGGTTCCAGCACGACGGAGCGCCAGCACATTATATCAGGTTTGTGCGGAACTACCTGTATATTGTCTTTCCGAATGGATTGGACGTAGTGATTCCGTCGCGTGGCCTCCCATATCTCCCGATCTGTCTATGCCTGGACGTTTTCCTCAGGAGACAGCTAAAAAGCGCCGTTTACGAGACGCCCATCGAGTCACCAGGGGATTTTGTCGAACAAATTAGCATGTAGATGTTCGTGAAATGCTAGGAATCTTCCAAAATGCACGCGATTCACTCCGTCGCCGCTGTGACGCCTGTCTCGCAGTTGGTGGTCGTTCATATGAGCATTTGTTCTAAACATTTTGTCAATGAATTTCCATTATTCGTCTTCACTGTATTCGTCTTCACTTCACTCTATTTTGGCGCGGCGTTTTATACACTCCCAGAGAAAGAGCCCTCTCGCGGCTCGCCGATTGCTTTCCGCCCCCACATTGTATTGTGAAAGTTGTTTGTTTTGTTGAGTTCCCTTACAGTTCTGACCATCAGTTCATATACACCCTGTGTGTTTGTGTGTGTGTGTATATATATTTATATACATCACCTAACTTACCACTTGGCACTAAGTATCACCTAACTTACCACTCGACACCTAACTATCACCTAACTTACCACTTGGCCTGAGTCTAATACTGTTTACTATTTTCCACTTGTCCTGAATCTTATACTGATTACTATTTTTGAAAGTCTCCATACTTATTATGTATCGTTCAAATATATTCATTCCGGTGCCCACTCGCATTGACGAAGTGAGGTAAAATGCTCGGTCGCTTGTTCAACTTACACGTGGTAACAATGCATGTGAGTTCATATTTCTGTTCGAGGAGGTATTATCTTTCTGATTTGTAATTCAATTGATTTATTTTTCTCCTTCCACTAGCCAGTAGACAGTTCCAATGGTGTCTATAGTTAAATACTATCGCCATTGTCAAAAACTGGCTATTCTATCGGTTTTAATTCGAATTGTATGGCTGTCCTGATGACAATGCAATTTCAAACTAACCGCCATTTTTTGTGTAGTTTCAATTGATTTTTCTCTATGTCTTAATATTTTATCTTGAGCTAATTATTATTGCCTTTTCTCATTTTTGTCGTGTTTTCTTTTTTCTTTTTATTTATATTTATATACTTTTAATTGTGAATTTTGTATCCTAATATTCTTCTCATCCCCCTTTCCATTGTAGTGATATGTTACCTTCTATCTTTATCCTTAGTCTTGGTCTATAGTTACTCATTTGTAACAGATATGCTAGAGATGGGTTTTATTGTACATACAGTAGTTTCTGCATAATTTTCGATTAAAATCTTTCAATTTATATATATATATATATATATATATATATGTGTGTGTGTGTGTGTGTGTATGTTACGATATTCCCCTGGAATCGTGGATGTACTCTAAGGATACAAAAATGAGTCCAAATTTCTGGATACTACCACCTATTTGAAATCACTAAGAGTAAACAGGAACCATATACAGCAAGCAGCTCACTATCTTGCAAGATCACTAAACAACTGTTAGGCACCATAAAATATTAATTAAATGCTAAGCTAATTTACAGAATAGCCGATAACTTTCCATAAATATTGACATATCTCGCAATTCAATATAGCTCGTATCATGTCAAATACTTTTCAACTGAAGATCACTTATTTCATATATTCTCCGTAAAAACTTCCAGAAGGGGCTTGTATCTCCCAAAATTAGTTATTGCGAAGGAATTCTAGTATATTCGAAAAGTCACCAAGTTGGCGATAAATCGCTAAACCTGGCAATCCCTCGCCGAATTTCAAAAATATTTGTGCAATAGGAATGGCGGCATGCAAATGTGTTTTCTCCTTGAATGGAAGCAAAGTTCCATTATTTGAATATGGGGGTAAAGTGTGACACAGTGAAATTTTTACATATTCATAGCGATATATTCAGGTTATAGTTAAAATATACGTCTTTAGAATGATAATAATTTGCTGCATAAATTTAATTTTTACTTTTAATCACGACCAGCAACAACACGTAACGATGCAGAAAAGTCACAGGTACAATAATGTGTTACCAGCGCACTTTATTTTATATCTTCAACTCAACTTTACATGATAAAAAAAGAGCATAAATAAAACATTGCATCGGATACTTTCAGCAAAACAAACTAGAAGGTTTGCATCCCTCGAATAAAAAATAAATCCCTAAAACACCCTGGCTTTTGCCAATTAAGGGATATCTGAGACAAGATATTTCTATCGATCCCTGACATTTAAGGTTATCTTCGTTGTTATATCTCGCGGGTTCTATAGAACTCTTGGAAAACTTTCCCTTACCTACTTCCCTTTTCAAGTCGTTTTATCCCGTTTTATGGATTACTCAAGAGATTGCGTTTCAACATTATTGGTGGATTTATGGATGTGATATAAGCTCCTCTGTCATAGATGAAGAGACATGCTTTACAAATCTTTAGTGCTGTGATGGTTTACAGGAAGAGGGGCCAGTTTACGGAAATTTCAAAATTGAGTTTATGGCTTTGTTAAGTGGTTTTCGGGCTGATTTTAAAATACAAAACCGCATATATTTATGAAAATTACAGCTCTTATAATTTTTTTTGTTATTAATCTGTTAAAATAGTAAATGAGAGAAAAATAGATTGAAATTTTTTAGGTTGACAGAAAGGATGGTTGGTTTAAAATCCCACTGATTTAAACCTTAATTTAAACCATTCTTTATTTAAGCTTAAAGGGTCCACTTCAAGGATAAGAGCTTGAAATTCTGTCCCAGAAGATCGACTGTAGCCAGTACAAAGACATCGGTTCAATTCCCAGTTGGGGCAGCACGGTTATTAGCAATGACGCCCAAATAAATCCTGTAGGTTAGTGCAAAGATGTCTGTGGTCTGAAAGTTAGTCTAGTGCGGCTAGTACGGAATAAGTGGACATTAGTATATTGGGCGCCGATTTCGAAATAGAGAGGATAAAAATAACGCAGTAAAACCTAAAGGATAGAAATATCAGCAGGAAGATGATGTGAGATAAAAATAGCAGAGTGTGGCTAGTCAAATTTTCAGTTACACGCCAATATGACATTAGAGGGTGGACAATGCAGAGTCCACTTCGACAATAAGAACTTGCAATATATTAGCTACTGGGATGGAATTTTGTCCCAGTAGCTGAACGGAAAAGCGCCAACTGGCCAGTGCGGAGTTCTCCATCTACGGATCGATTCTCGGTTGGGGCAGCATTGTTATTACACGCCATAGTTTAGGCAATAGTTTTCATTTTTGTTATGACTTTGCAACATAGTTGAAAAGTCTTTATGACTTTGTTCATTCGGTTTGTCTGTTCTTTCGTTCGTTCGGTCACAGGATAACTGCCGTAAAAATGATTTTATCAAAATGAAATTTTAGTATGTTGTTCAGACCGTCTCCCTCACAGCAAAGATCGTCACATGTGTGACAGTGACGTTGTAGTCACGTGACACCTGGGTCACAATGTGACATCATATTTGTGACTTCTATGCGGCGTTATGTATTAGTAAATTTGTAACTTCATTGTGACTATATTCTGTGACGTTTCCACAATTTAATTAACACGTAACAATGTGACAGCATTACAATGGCAATTACAATGTGACGTCACAGACAAGTTAATATGTGACGTCACAAACGGTCATGACAATGACCAAAATGACTTCGTTGTGACTTCAATATGACATTGCCGAAACGTACTGCGACGTCCTGTGACTTCCCAAAGTCACAGTGTGACGTAAATCTTATTTCACTGCGAAAAAAAATGCTGTTAGGGCTGTGGCACATATGTAAATGTAAATGACTATTATCACCCAAATCGTTTTGGGTTGATCCCGGGTTGAAAAAGCTGAATTACACTGATCCCTATGAGGCCTCATTTTTCAAACATTTGTTAAGCAAAATTAAAATTCACAAAGAGCTTTGAAAATTTTAGGAACTATTCAAATTATCCCATAAAAAATATCTGCAAAATATATTCGGTAGTTTTTTAAATAAAAATTAAAATAATAATTACGCCAGTATTATATGAAGAGATCACGTGACCCACTTTAAAATAAAATATGGCATCCAAATTTTTTTCCCCAATATAAAAATCGTGATGTTTAAAGTTCTTTTAAATTTATATTTAGTGTTGAATCCGTCCTAAAACAGCTTTTTTCTGCTTAATTTCCGTGCATATATATTCTGTGCTACTCAATTACAATATTTTTGAGTTTAAATGATTATAAAACTTTGATTATTTCTACAACGAAGCCTAATTTTAATGGCTGCAAAATGTAAACAAGTGATTGTAAGATGAGTTGTATAAGAATTGCTGAATTTTTTTCATGCAATATTATTTAACACTGGAGTCTGGAATAAAAATGTATGATTGAAATATTCACTGCTTTTACATAGAGAATCATACGATTCATATTTCGACGGCGTTATTTGCATAAAGTTCATTTTTATCGATGAAGTTTTAAGTTTTCAAATAGTATAAATTACTTTAGTACTGTCATAATTTAAAATAAATCAACGCTGAAAGTATCGCATTTTCGAGATGTTTAAATAAAATTGCATTTCAATTGGAAAGTGTTTCATGATTAATGTTGTATGCATGAATGATCTTTCCTGTTTTAATTTTTTTAACTCCGTTTAGTAGAAACATTTTTTTTTCTCGGAATTGGTAACACCCACACCATAATAAAAATTTATAGCGTATCTGAGAACCATGTATAACTGACTTGATTCCCAATGTTGTGGAGGCGCTACCACACTTTTGCTATTGACAATTAATCCCCTTTATGAAGGGGCGTTTAAAAAACTGTCACTCTAATACAAACTCGACTTTCTGGTTAGCACTGTTATTAAGTTGCTGGTATTTTCTTGAGTATCTGGCATCCCAATTTGTAAAGCACTTTCCATAGGTTATATTTATGTATTAGAGATCACACTAGATGACTCGGAAACTTTTATAGGATAGTACGACGCAGTCAAAACTTAACTTTCATACAAAATCTTTACATTTAAACTTTACAAAATCTTAAAATCAAAAGAAGGTTAGCCTCTGGCAAAACAGAAAGGAATCATAACCACACGAGCGTAGCGTGATTGCCAACCAGTTGGATATTTGCTTCGTAGGTTTTGGCATCAAAGACAGAGAGAGAAAGACGGGAGCAAAGCCCGTAGTTTAACCCTTGCCTGTGGAGTATATTTCAGGAAAATATGTCAAAAATGGAAAAAAAAAATATGCTTCAGTTTTGTGCATTAGAACATTTAAAAAGGTTAGAAAAATTTTATTTTGTAAAAATATAAATTTTTATATGAAATAACTACTATATTTAATATTTTGACATACATGTGGAAAATTAATGGATTATATTCATATTTTACTCAAAATTGTTTAATTATAGCAATGAATCAAAAATATAAATCAAATAATCTTTTGAATTTCACAAATATTTTCACAGAATCATTTTTCAGAGTTTCACAAATCTTTTATAGTATGATATATACGAAAAATATGACACGGCACACAAGCCGACATCACACTCTACAATGAACTCGGTTTATATACCGCCTAATCAAGCTGGCTGATCCCACCTCCTTCCAAAAAAAATGTGGACAAGTATCGCCATCTATTGGAAAAACAATGCATTATATTGTAAAGCATTTGATAAAACAAAACGGACTCAATTTGGGATAAACGGAATAGAAACACTGATTTTTCGCTTGCCCGATGTCAGTTCGGGCATTCCAAATTTGGCGCAGAGGGGTTGCCCGAAATGGATTCGGGTGGCACAGGCAAGGGGTTAACACTTATGTACTTGACGTCACCATGTAAGTAATTTGCAAATAGTGAACAGCAGGACTTGCACAATATGCAAATCCATATGCAAATTCTGAAAGAATAATTATTATGCATAGTTTATTATATGTTACAAAAATAACATATTTAAAAATGTTCAAAAGTTGATAAATTCAAATCAAAGTATTTGAGTCACGACACATGCGACTACCTAAATCCACTGTAAATTAAAAACGATACAGCTGTCGGTATAATGTCTATAAACCACGTTATTCCATAAGGAAAAGTATCAAAATCTGGATTATTTTCTTGTAAACTATTATATATCTTTCACTGCAATGCATATTAGTACGATAAAGAAAGTATTGTAATGATGTCAAAAATCAAACATCAGGATTTTGATGGGTTTACACATCTTTATATCCTTTAATACGAATCATCAATTATTCTTGTTATCTTTGAGATAAATTAAATATGAAATATCTTTACTGTCGATAATATTTTAAAAGTATATTCTAGATAAAAATAATTTGGTTTATCACTTATATGTTCATGGAATTAGTTCTCAAATCCAGCACGCTGCGCCGAACAAGGTCGCGGAAATAGTTTAAAAAAAATAAAAACACTGGAGCACAACCATGTAAGTACTAAGGACCGCATATGATTTTGTATTTCATTCAATATAAATTAAAAATAATTTTCGTATTTTTTACATTTATTTGTAATTAGATATTATAACATAATATCTTATCAGTCATTTAGTACAAAATGTATGACATTATCCTATCTCTCTACATAGCATGATACTGCAATAAATTAAAAGTGATATATATTTGTGTACATTCGATACGTACCGATAATCTTTTACAAATATATTCTTAATAAATATCATTTCCTTTGTTCCATGTATAGCTGTCACATCACTTGTGTCTTATACGCTACGCCGAACAAGGCCGTAACTAATTGAAACAGATAGATAAGCTAATTGTTATGAAATCCACAGAACCTCATTTATTAATGAATTTCATCTAAAAAAATTTATTTTCGGAAATGACATTTCAAAATTCCAGTTTGTTCTATCGCATTCGGCCAATTCTTATTTCGTTTCGATTCTGAATTATGTTCTTAAATATTATTCCAAATTGATAAAGCGCCAATTGTGTTTTTCGACTTGCTGGAGTCTCTTGGTCTGTATCGGTAACCCTTTGCGTTATGATACAGTTCTGGCGCTACGATTGTTTAACTGGTTCCACATTCCATATTGAAATGTATTTGAACTTTTTATCTGTATCGTTACGAGCACTCGCGCATTCACTCTAAGACGCTTACTTATGAAAATTGTACGTAGTTCAGTTTGCGATGGAATCTTGAGTAGGTAAGACGCGTTTGCCCTCGGGGCATAAAGCAAAATGTTTTGTTCTTAAGTTACTAGTCGAATAACGCTAAAAATTATGAAGTGATTTAAAGTGATCCTTCTCTCCTTCGGCGCGAACGAAGGATTTCGCGAGAATTATATTTTGTACGAGATTGTCTGTGATTCTGTTTCCGAGCATATTCTCAATGCATTTCGTTTTCATCCAAATATGTACGCTCATCCTCAGAAAACCATATAAATTACGAAGTTGTCCAATATCTTTAATGCACGAGTAACTTAAGATCCAGTATAATCTAATGAAGGAAAAGTTTTATTAATTCATTGGAATCATCATTTAAAACTTCACACCTCGTATTCCCAACATATGACGCCATCCTTGCCTGCTATCCAAATTCCCCCACTTCAACTGTTATGATCAGCGCCTCGCCATGCCGACTGATTCAGTTATTCCCATGTATGTCTGTCTTCGACTATTTCCGATATCCCATGTAAATAAATCCTCTTCGTGTGTCTGATCCGACTGCATGCAGCACTTCAACCTCTTCGGCCATCTTCGCACACTCGTTTCTTCCGGAGCAGCTACATTCAGTCATTCCCGGTGTTCAATCTGATATTTGCCCAGTGCTTCTTGAAATCTCCACTTCCACGATCGCTGTCACGTTGCTCTCCAAAGTGGGATCGTAACTAGTTGAGCACAACATTTTATGTACCATGGACGGCCTATAAATGTGTATTTCAGCCGGCGTTCGCAATATAAAAATATAATTTTTTTTTTCTTTTTAGAGCATTTATTTATTTGTAATTAGTTATTGGAACACAATATGTTAACAATATTATCAGTTTGCATAAAGCAGGATCTTACAGTCACCTCGGTTTAAAAAATTCTATGTTCCTCTTCGAGTCGGCGCGGTGGCCGAACGGTCAAGGCGAGCGTTTCCAAGCGATCGATCGGCCGCCGCGTTGTGGGCTCGGGTCCCACGTAAGACATGGATAATGTGTGATGTGGGCGCAGAGTGTTCCGCCCCCTCTGGTGCGCCTGGGGCAACGTCATAGGACTGCCAAATGGTTCACGATTCCGGCCGAATATAGGGCGATTGACGAAAACTCTAGTGCCTGGCCATTTGAAAAAAAATGTTCCTCTTCGATTCTCCGTTTCTTATACATATCTTAATAAAACTAATTAATACGCAATACAAAACACCAAACTGTAAAAATTACATAACTCCATATGACCGTTTAATTTTTCAATTAACCGCTTGATACCGAGCAGTATGAATTGTTATTTACGCGCTGTAGCCCGGACGAAGTACTTCGGTGCCAGACAGACAGGCAGATAGAGATTTGAATGCGTTTGCGAATTAATGATTTGCTTTTGCAGTAAACTTTGCGTTGTTTTCCCATACTCTGTATTGTATGTCGTACTACTGTATTGTATATCGTCCCATACTGTGCATTTTTCGAATAATAATTTACATTTTTTGAAAGCTCAAAGATCAGGCTTTCTTACAAGCCCAATCTGGTCAAGAAATTAGAAAAAGTAGCCGCCGATCCGGATTTTAAGGAAATAATGATTTCCAATTTTTCGGCCGAACTGCGAAAGAAGGGATCGATTTTTCACCCACATGCACGCGCAGACGCACGGTGTTTCTATGGTGGAGGGGAGGTGAGCGGGTTATGACATCACGGTTCTGACGAGGTTGTGTCAGATACGCATAGCGAAATCGAATGGAACATTCGATATTTGTGCCTGTCAAATAATGAATGTACGTCATTAAACTAAACAAACCATCCATTTTATGTGAGTAAATTATTCATCCATTTTATTTGAGTAAATAATTCATCCATTTTATTGGAATAAATTATTATTTTCGAAATAAATTACTTTTCATTTTAAATTTCAATTTGCTTAAAATGTATTTATTAATTTTTTAAAAACGGTATTTTTTCTTACAACTCAACCCAAACCTTTCACTTTGTTGTGTTAGCAGTTTCTTTGGAGCGATTTATCCGTATCAAGATAAGAATTTATTTTATTTCATTATTGTTCTTTTAAGATAAACTTCTCTTTCTCTTTTGTAACATTACGTATTAAGTGTATTTACACGTTTATAGTGTATTTTATTTATATTGTTTTAAAATTGTTCCGATTTAAACAAGGGCTATATATTGTTCTGATTTAACATCTTTTCGACTTATTCTAGAATTGTATTTAGATTTTTGATTAATTTGCAAACATTTTATTCAATTTAGAGTTTATTTTATCAGTGAACTCTTAGTATTATGGGTATTTATAATTTGGTTTCGTTTTTTTATTAAAAACAAAAAGCTTTTAATATATACAAACTTAAATAATGAATGTTTTTGTTTTTGGAATACATTATTTGTCATCTTAAAATTTCATTATTAGTTTTAACGTCATTAAACTAAAACAAACTTTGTTAACTCCATGGGGTTATGGTGCCAGGGAGTTTGCCACGGTCAGAATTTTTAAGGGTAGAGAACAGGCTGGTCGCCGAAAGCGGCTAGTTTTAAACTAAACCAAAGTATTTTGTGCTGGTACGCCAATATTTCCCACAAGCGTGAGTAAGCACATTGAGCTGATCCACTCATAATATTTTAAATATTAGTATTCCCACCCATTGAAAAACCCTGGTAAAAATACTAAAATATCAAAATTATAACCACTATACTTCGAAAACTAAGGGATCGACCTAAAACCTTATTATATACACTTTTTGACTTCTAAGATAAACAAATTCTTGTTTATTCTTCATAATTAGTAATTTTAGTTTGCGAGATAAAAGCATTACAAACTTGAAAAATGAAAATTTTTTAATATTCTTCAACAAGACGATTACTTGAAAAATATATGAATTTTTATAAAGGATATAGATTTAGGAACTATTTAATCTTCATTTTGGTCGCTTACAGTATTTGGAACTGAATGAACGGAAAAATACTGATTTATTCAAAGTGATAAAATTGCTAACATGTTATGTTCTAATAACAAATAAATAAAAGCCGTTAAAGCATGAAAAATATATTTTTTATTGCCTACTGAAATACGAAATTATATATGGCCCTTGGTGAATGACCCACTGGTCTAATCAGATGTTTCTTTCTCTGTATTTCAATTAGCTGTGGCCTTCTTCGCCACAGCGTTCTGGATTAAAAGAGTGGTTCGACGAGCAATTAAACGAAATTATTTCTTATATAAGATATACTTTAAAAATATTACCGATACTTATTGACAGTATGCAAAAATATTTGACTTTTAATTTATCGCAATCTCATATTGTGTGGTAAGAGAGAATTATGTTTTACCATTTTGAACTAAAGTACAGGCTGTCATTGAAAAATATTACCTATGACCTGTCGATCTATAAATAAAATTAAATTAAATTTAGACTGGGAATGTCAGAAGTAGTATCAATATGAAATCCACACAGAAAATATTATTTCAATTTCCGTATTTTCCCTTGCTCTTTTAGACACCTTCGGAAAATGTGATGTGTAGTGAAACTACATACAGGGTGATTCAAAAGTTCGGAGCAAAAATAAAACGCTATAAAAATATCTATGGGACGGAGACATGTGGTTTGCAGATTAATATTCACCGTGGTGGGGGATTTTGTATGGCATGAAAAAAACATAGATCAAAATATCGATACTAGAGGCCGTTGCTGCAAAGAAAACAATGCGAGGTAATAATTGCGAAATGAGATATTGTATTTCAGCATGATTTACAGCTGCAAGTGCTCACCACCACATTCGAGTACTGAGTGCAGTTGATACAGCATATGAAAGGGAATGCTACCTCCTGCCGTAATGTGTCTTTCAGTGTTGGTAAGGACTGGGGATTTCCTTTATAAACCCGTGATTTTAGGTAGTCCCACAACAGGAAATCCCAGGATGTGAGATCTGGGGATCTTGCAGGTCATTCATGTGTGCTATGCCTGCTCAGTAGGCGATCGGCGTCAAACTTTGACCGCAGTAACATCATCACGTGACGTGCCGTGTGGGGTGGTATTCAATAATGTTTTTGTCTGATCTTAATTTTGCGTTGTGTGAGCGAGATGCATACGTCACCTCCATGGCTTTATCTGCAGCAGCGCCCCTTAGTGTCGAGATTTTGAACTGATTTCTTTTCATGCTCTACAAAATCCTCCAACACGGTGAATATTAATCTGCAAACCGCATGTCTCTCCGACCTATAGATATTTTTTTATCGCGTTTTACTTTTGCACCGAACTTTTTAATCACCCTGTACTTAAAAATTTTCCTCTCCTCCTATTTCACATTTTCTGCAAATAAACACTATTCCAGTGACCTAAGAAAACTATGAATGATAAAATTGGGTGGGTACAAATGTAGGCGTGGCGATATGACAATTAAATCATGCCTCAGCAATTTACAATTATAGTAGATACTTTCTAAATGTATTTCAAATAAATTGCGTATTTCAAATACATTGCTAATAAGCACTACTTCAGTACCTCAAGAAAACTAAGAGTGTTTTTAATATGTGTGACCTTATACGTGATACATGTGTAGATCATTTTCAAATAAATCTCATAGGTATTTTGTAAATAATGTGTATTTTCTGTAATTACACATAACTGTCTGGATTTTCAATTTATTTAATTTCCTATAACACACAGGTCCGCCGTAACCCTTACCTGGGATCCAATGCAAAAGTAACGGTTAATGTTTCTTTTGAAGTGAAAACTTCTTTTAAATCGGAATATTACTGGGGGGGAGCATTCACAAAAAGTCGAGCATTACGAAGGAGTGTGATAATGTTTCGTCTTAAAATTTCAAAATTAAAAGCAACATCCGAACGATAAATATAGCACCGAGTAGACAAAGATGACTTTCTGGAGGAGCGCGCAACCGCAGTGAGTGCACGAAAAGGGTCATTCTTTTCAACGACCCAGACTTACCCGAAGGTGTAAGGTCACTGTTTGGACGGTTGTGAAGTGCTTCCTAATTTAGTCCGTAATCCAGTGGGGGAGGCTTCCACAGGGACCATTACCTCCTTCCACTACCACCACACTCTCGGATGGACTTACCGACTAACACGTTTAACTTGATCGCACTCCGCGTGAAAACGGCTACATTTTGTGTAGAGACGGGAATCGAACTCGGGTCATGCGAGTGAAATTCCCGCTCGCTATGCATCGGACTGTCGTGCTCCGTTAGAGGGCTTCCGCAACTGATGCAATTCCAAGTTGCGCGGCGTACTTCGGACCAGTGTAACTTTGGATTGCTTCAAACGAGATCTGCAAAAGTGGTGAAATTCGACAGCTAACGAACTACGCTACAATTAATATTAGGCAAGAACGAATGGTTACTGCACTCGGATGCCCTGAGTTCGATTCCCGCCTCAGCTCAAACAGTCTCAGTGTTTGCACGGAGTACGATCACGTTAAACATGTGGGTCTGTAAGCCCTTCCGAGATATTGATTGTTGGAGAAGAAGGATAAGGTCCCTGCGAATTGCACCCCCCACTGGGTTTCTGTCTGAGATGGGTTGATGGTACTGAGATGGTACTTCCCTGCCATCCAAACATATACATTACACTTTCGGGAAGGTCGGACGGTCTGGGCCGAAGAAGAATTCAGATTGGGCAACAATCATCGTGCACGACAAGAACTTTGTGAAAGTGAGCTTCGGTTTGGCGGAAAGGTAAAATTTTCACAATATCGTCGAAATTCGATGTTAAAGATCAACAGAAATACAAGAATGAGCATATTGGTTCTTCCACCTCGCATACGAGGTGAAAGAGAAACTCCTGGGATACAAAAGGAGCTCAATAAGTTAAAGGCATTATGATAGAGAGAATATAGACATTGAAAGGAATCTGCGGCGGCGGAGCGTAAGGATAAATATCCCATTACTAATACAACCACGCGATCCATACTAATGAGAGTAAATGAGAACGACGACTAGCAATTCGAGATGCTTCCTTTCGGTAATAGTACAAGTGCACAATGGACAAATACAGAATTGAACAAATACAGAAGAATTGGCAGATAATTCATCTTAACCTGCGCACCAACGCTTGGAAACAGTTGCAATTATTACATTCACCAGAAATCTAGATGCATCTTGCATGCCGTTCGTTTCATCTACAATACTTTTATACGTATGTTATGATGCATCCTCTAGAATCGTGTATGTACTCTAAGGATACAAGAACGAGTCTAAATTTCTGGATACTAACACAAATATTTGAAATCGCTAAGCGTAAACAGGAACCATGTACAGCAAACAGCTCGATGGCTATCTTAGTTCTCTAAACAACCGTTAGGAGCCATAAAACATTAATTAAATGCTCAGCTAAATCCACAGAATAGCTGATAATTTTCTCAGAATACAGACGCATCTCACAACTCAATATAGCTAGTATCATATCGACTACTTTCCAACTGAGGATCCCGTCTTTCATATACTATCCGTAAAAACTTCCAGAAGGGGTTTGTATTTCCTTGAATATTTGTTATTGTGAGGAAATTGTAGTACATTGGAAAAGTCACCGAGTTGGCGATAAATTGCTGAACTGGCAACCCCATCACAAAATTCAAAATATTCGTGTAATAGGAATGGCTGCATGGAAATGTGCTTTCTCCTTGAATGGAAGCAAATGTCCGCTATGCATTATTCGAATATGGGGTTAAGTATGACAGAGTGAAATATTTACATATTCGTAGCGATATATTCAGATTATAATAAAAAAATGTGTCCGTATAATGATAATAACTCACTGCATAAATTTAATTTTTACTTTTAAATCACGAGCAGCAACCACACGTAACGATACAGAAAAATCACAGATTCACCAGCGCACTTTATTTTAATATCTTCAACTCAATTTTACACGAGAAAAAAAGAGCATAAATAAAACATTGTATCTTATACTTTCAACAAAACAAACTAGAAGGTTTGCATCTCTCGAATGAAAAATAAATCCCTAAAATACCCCCGCTTTTGCCAATGAATCTGAGACAAGGTATCTCTATTGATTCCTGACATTTATGGTTATCTTCGTTGTTATGGCTCGCGGGTTCTACCAGAACTCTTGGAACACTTTCCCTTACCTACTACCCTTTTCAAGTTATTTTATCCCATTTTATGGATTTCTCAGAGATTGCGTTTCAACATTATTGGTGGATTTATGGATGTGATATATGTTCCTCTATTGTCATAGATGAAGATACATGCTTTATAAATCTTAGGTGCTGTGATAGTTTACAGGAAGAGGAACCAGTTTACGGAAATTTCAAAATTGAGTTTAGGGCCTTGTTAAGTGCAGATTTTGGGCTGATTTTATAATACAAAACAGCATACAGAACGCAAAATAGCTTTGGAGTCTGGAATAAAAGTGACATGCATGAAATATTCATTGCTTTTACGTAGAAAGACAGACGATTTATATTTCGATGACGTCAATTGAATAAAGTTAATTTTTATATGAAGTTTTAAGTTTTCAAATATAATAAATGTTTTCAGTATTGTGATAGTTTAAAATATATCAGCGCTTAATGTATGTCATTTTAGAGATGTTTAAGTAAAAATGCATTTCAGTTGATGAGTGTTTCATAATCAAGGCTTTATTGCGTGATTGATCTTTGTTTTAATTTTTTAACCCCGGTGAGTAGAAAAAAAAATAGTTTCTCTGAATTGGCAACGCCCAGAGCAAAATCGAAACGTATAGCGTATTTGAGACACATGTATGACGGGCGTGATTCCAATATTACGTAGGCGCTATCACATTTTTGCTATGGACAATTTATCCTCTTCATGAAGGTGCGTTTTTAAGAAACTTTCACCCTAATACAAACATGGCATTCTGGTCAGCACTGTTACTGAGTCGATGGCATTTTCTTGACCATCTGACTCCCGGTTAGTAGAAACATTTTTCCTCGGAATTGGTAACACCCAGCGTACAATAAGAATTTACAGCGTATCTGAGAATCATGTATGGCTGGCTTGATTCCAATATTGTGGAGGCGCTACCACACTTTTGCTATGGACAATTCATCCTTTTTATGAAGAGGCGTTTAAAAGAATTACACTCTAATACAAACACGACTTTCTGGTTAGCACTGTTACTAATCCGCTGGTATTTTCTTGCGCATCTGGCATCCCAATTTGTAAAACACTTTCCACAGGTCATATTTATATGGTAGAGATCACACTAGATGACTCGGAAACTTTTATAGGATATCACGACGCAGTGAAAACTTAACTTTCATATACAATCTTCACATTTAAACTTTTCAAAATCTTAAAATTAAAAGAAGATCAGCCTCTAGGAAAACAGAAAATAATCATAACCACACGAGCGTAGCGCGCCTGCCAACTAGTTGTTGGCATCAAACACAGAGAGAGAAAGACAGCAGCAAAGCCCGTAGTTTAACACTCATGTGCCTAACGTCACCATATAAGTAATTTGCAAATGGTGAACACGAGTTGCACAATATGCAAATTCTGAAACAATAATTACTATGCATAGTTACTATGTTAAATGTTACAAAAATAATATATTTAAAAATGTTCGAATGTTCATACATTTAAGTCCAAGCATTTGAGATACCATACATGAGGCTACCTAAATTCACTGTAAACTAAAAACGATACATCTGTCGGTATAATATCGATAAACCACGTTATTTCATAAGGAAAAGTATAGAAATCTGGCTTGTTTTCCTGCAAACCATTATACATCTTTCACTGCAATGCATATTAGTACAATAAAGAAAAAAATCTGATGTGGGCAGCATATAACTTTCCTTATGTAATGCAATGAATTTACTACTTTTACAGTAAAAAGAAATAGATTATATTTATAGTAGTTATTTATATTCTTTCCAAGATATTGAATTTTTGTCAATGAGTCGTCATTTTCCATGTCGTCATCATCAATGAGTCGTCATTGATTTAGAGTCATTTTTTTCCATTTGGCGAGTTTTTCGTTAATTTAACAACATTTAAAAAAGTCCCCAAGTTGGCGACATTCCACCAAATTCGTCGCCAAAATCTCGCCAAGCGTTATGGACGAAGAAATGAGTTATTCTTAGAGAAGATAAATGACTATTAGCGTTTAAATTCAAAAGTATTACTCAAAGTATGTTTTTTCATGAATGGAACGAACTACATCCACGAGAATGATTATACACGAGAATTTCACATGTCACCCAATTTATGGCAAGGTATTACATATGAAAAGTGAACATGTTTCTCAAAAGGAAATATATTTTTTTTAATTTTATATGACTTTTTGATAATTTTTTAAAAAATGGGCAATATCTCGATAACGGTTCATGTTAGCGTTCTAAAATTTATGTCAATCGCTTTCTAATGAAATATTACATAAGAAATGTCTATCTGCGTAACTTTATTAGCAGTTTTGATTTTTTGACGATTTTTTCAAAATTTTACTTGAAAATTTAGGGGGGTCTGAACATTCGATTTCGTATAAAAACAATAGGCTTCCAGTGTTTTGATTGTGATTTTTGTACCAAATTTCGATGGAATCGGTCCATTAGTTTGTCAGTTATCTTCTCCACAGTCTCACTGACACGCACACACACACATACTTTCACACACCCACACATACTTTCACACACACACATACTGTCACACACACACACACACACACACACACACGCCACTTCAAAAATATTTGATTCGTGATCGGGTATGCTTGAAACGTGCTCTCCTGTCGAAAACTCGAATACGAATTTTCGACCCCGTCACAATACTTTCCTTATACATTATGTATATAAGGAAAGTAATAGTATGTTAAATTGATCACAATAAGTAAACTGCTTACAATAAAACTTCCTTGCAGATGTCACTTAGGTGATTGTCGGTTATTCACTCAACTGATATGTGTTTGCTTTCTCCAAGGAAGTTTTGCAAGTTATTTTGTTAACTTGAATGAGGTTAAAGCTCAACCATCAGGATTTTAATGTATTTACACATTTTCATATCCTTTAATACGAATCATAGTTTATTTGAGTTATGTCTGTGTAATTTTCTATATCTATGCTGGAGTAGTAACATAAACATATGGACCAACACCAAATTTCCCCCCCTCTGACTGCTGTCAGAATAATCTGTGGAACAAAAACTTCATTAGACTCAGCATATAAACGTTGAATAAAGACATATATTTGTTTTGCAGGCCAAAAAGAGACACTGCTATCTTTGAATTTATTTGATCCCTTTATTTAAATTTTATATGCCATGTCTAACGAAGTTATTTTTTTACAAATATTAACTAACGTATATAACAGAACATGAGTTTAAATATAACTTAAAAGTTAAATTAGTTCTTTAAATCAATTGTGATTATTTTAAAACAGATTTTACCTTTATTGTTGTTGTTGAGACCCAGACCGTCCGACCTACCAGAAAGGTGTCGAAAGCCCAGGCCGACCGACTCGTCTGAAGACGTGGAACAGTAAAATGGGCGGCCGGTACCAGAAAGGTGTAAGGTAACTGTATGGACGGCCGGGAAGTGCCACCCAATTTAGACCGGAACCCAGTGGGGAAGGCATCCACAGAGACCGTACCCTCCTTCCCCTACCACCAACCTCTCGGAAGTACTTACGGACCCACATGTTTAACGTGATCGTACTCCGCATGAACACGGCGGCTGTTGTGGCAGCATGCAAATCCAGCGCGCAAACCACCGAGCTACCGTTCCCGAAATGTGCCAACAGCACGCGGTGTTCCCAGGAGGTCACCCACCCAAATACTAACCGCGCCCGATGCTGCTTGACTTCGGTGATCTAACGAGAACCGGTGCTTCAAGCACGGTAGGGCCGTTGGCACTTGTGCAGCAATTTACATAAGCCGATTCAAAATTTGAATATTCAGTATCTATGCAAGTTTGTACGTCAAAATAAATGTATTTATCTCTAGTATATAAAAATTCAAGAGTATCGTAAATGTTATCCTACTTAAAAATTTTTTTAAAATATTACTCATAATGACAAATTATTTGAAATTAATGGCTCAACTCGACATTCTCATACCAGAATCCATTTTTAGTAGCTTTTTCCCCAAATTTTACACTAATAATATTGAAAAATCGCTATCGTGGGCCCAAATTATTACAATTATAGCGTGTTACCCTTCACTTTAAAGTGTTTGAAGAGATCTTTGGATTGATACCACCTCAGGGGTATGATTGTCAAGTATGGTCACACGCGTTTTGTTCGTGGCGCCATTAGTCCCCTTGGAGTTAGTGACATCACGAAAAAAAAAATTGTATAACGGCCATCTTCCACAACAATTGAAACTAAAGTCTCGTGATAATTGAAGTATAAATAAACCCTTTTATGCAGGATTATGTCAAATTCTGTCCTAAGCTGCCATGTTAAAAAAAATCTGATGTGGGCAGTACATGACTTTCCTTATATAATGCAATGAATGTACTGCTTTTACAGTAAAAAAATAGGTTATTCTTATAGTTGATAATTAAAGTACTTCTAAGATATTGAATTTCCGTTAATAAGTCGTCATTTTTATCCATTTGGCGAGATTTTTGTTGATTTGGCAACATTTAAAAAGTCGCCATGTTGGCGACATTCTGCCAAATTCGTCGCCAAAATCACGCCAAGCGTTATGTGCGGAGGAATAAGTTATTCTGATAGCAGATAAATGACTATTGAGGTTCAAAAACAAAAGTATTACTCAAAGTATCTTTCCTCATGAATGGAACGAGCTAGATCCACGAGAATGATGTCACGAAACGTAGTGCATGATATTACATATGAAAAGTGCCGCCCAGCTGGTGAAGTGGATAGCGTCACCGACTGCTGTCTAGTGGGCTTGGGTTCGAATCCCGAGTAAGGCATGGTTGTTTTCCTGAGGATGAAGACAGTCTTCCGCCTTCTGGGTCCTCGTTAAATGAGAAGCTGCACCCTTCAGACCTTAGTCAGTGATGCTTGCATGTATTAATAAACTTTGTATTCTTGTCTTGTGTGTCATTCTCTCTGTCCTTCTTCTGGTGTCACTGGACCTGTATTCGTGCTAATGCAGAAACAGGGGTCATAAGCAACAACAACATATGAAAAGTGAACATGTTTCTCAACAGCTAATATTTTTTTTTTAATTTATGGGATATTTTGATAAATTTATTTGAAAAATGTGTAATATCTCGAGAACGGTTTATGGTAGCGTTCTAAAGTTTATGCCGATCGTCCTCTAAGGAGAAATTACATTTGAATTGTCTATTTGAGTAACTTTATTAAAGGTTTTGATTTTTTGATGCTTTTTTCAAAATTTCACCCGAAAATTTAGGGAGGATTCTGAACATTCGATTACATTTAAAAACAATAGGCTTCTAGTATTCGCAGATTGTGATTTTTGTACCAAATACCATTCAAATCGCTCTATTCGTTCGTAAGATATCTCCCCCCCCCACGCGCATACACACAGACATCACCTTTAAAATGTTCGATTCGTGATCAGGGATGCTTGAAACGTGCTCTCCCGTCGAAAATTCGAATTCAAATTTTCAACCCAGTTACAATCCTTATATACATAATGTATAAGGAAAGTAAAGTGATATAAAATTTCGAATAAACTTAGAATTTAAAATATATATATATTATCTAGTTCTAGATATTTCGATAACAAAGCCCGATACAGAGTTTTGTGAAAGTACATTTATATTTGTGACCGATATCGTGCACATAAAAAATAGACCACAGACGGACATCACTCCCAAAATAGTCAAAACGTGTTTAGAACGTCTTAAAACGAATATTGGCATCATAAATTCGACTTCGAAAGTTTTCATGAAAACGATACTTTATACTATACATTACATAGCATAAAAAAGTGAAAATCTCGTATCTGTGAATTTCATGAAAACTAAAAATCTCTCAATGTAACCCCCTTTATATCTAAACATCACCTGGAAAAGGAGAATCTGGAACACATCCTGTCGGCGGTCAATAAAGAAATAACTGGTACCGTTTCTGCTATATTTGAAAACATATATAAATATATATTTATCTTTTTAATTTGCAACTGCCAGAGATAAAAATAGAGAATCTAGTGCAAAACTTAACGGAAGAGATATGGATAAGAAAATGTTGCTCAAGTTTTTCTCGCGGAAAAGATATTGCTCGAAAACTGTGTTGTAATTAAGAACTTTTTATTTTAGTGATTTTGTAAATAATAAAAATATTTTGCAATTTTAGAGTTTTGGTAAGTTTTGTGCAAATGCTCAGATTTTAAACACTTAAAAAATCTGATGTGGGCAGCACATGACTTTTCCTGATGACTTATATTCAAGTTCTCTTTATTTTAATTAAATTTAATTCAATTTTCGTACTCATTTGATAACTGGACTTATTTTCAAAGTTGGCGTAGAGAAAATACGAAAAACTTAAATATCTCGAGAACGGCTAGTCCTAGTATAATGGGGTTGGTGTTATTCTTTTCTTCGCCAAAAATTACGTATTAAACAAACATTTAACGGTTATATTTGAGCATAAGTAGCTATTTTAGATTTTGGCGATTTTTGCGGGCCATTTTGCAAAAAAGGGCAGGTTATTTCTTTCTGAATCGCGCCAAAATCTAATTAGCACCAGGGTGTCCCACAAGTGACTTACCTACAGAATTTTGTGAAATTCGGTTCATTAGTTTTTCAGCTAGAGTGGATACAAGCTTTTGCGGGCCATTTCGCAAAAACAAAAAAAAGCGGGTTCTTTTATCCCGAATCGTACCCAAAACTAATCAGCACCAGATTCGCCCACAAGTGACTTACCTACCACATCTTATGAAATTCGGTCCATTAGTTTTTAGTTAGAGTGAATACAAAATCTGCACAGACACACCGACACACACACAGATGTCAGGCTAAAAATAGTTTTTTCGTATTCTAGAGGTCTCGAAACGTGTCGATCCGTCGAAAACTCGAGTTGCGATTTTCGGCATGATTCCAATACTTTCCCTATACATTACCATGTATTGCAGGGAAAGTAGTAAAGCCAAGGTTCTAGGACAAGAATTAACTTTGCAAACCGCAATACATACTTACTGATATACTTACATTCTCTCACGGCCTGACAGGTTTCGATAGTATATATAAACCTCATAAAGCACCTTTATGAAACAGCCTACATATGTGTGTTTTAACATCATATATTTTGAGCAGATTTAGCAACTCAAAGTTAGTTTGACACGAATAGTTTATTCTACGAACATAAGAGACTCAGCTTCATGGGATTTTTGTATGTGCGCATTTGTTTGTGAAGTGAGAACATAAGTCGATAAATTAACTCGAGTGTGGCTCCACTCGACAATCTCATACCAGAATTCATTGTATTAAAATTTTACAAGAAACGTTCTGAAAATGTCCAAATAATTAGAGCTGTATTGTGTTAACCTTCACTTTAAAGGGCTTGATAAAATATTTCGATTGATACCATATTGACAATTCCCCCCCCCCGGGGGAGATTACCTTGCTCCCCAAGGGAGGTTAATGACGTCACTAACAAAAAAAATTGTATCGCGGCTATTTTTCACAACTATGATTGATACTATTAAGTTTCCTTAAATAAACCCTCTCATGCACGATTGTGTTAAATTTTGTTCTCTGTTGCCATGTTGAAAATATAAAATTTCGAATACATCTCGAAGGTTTCACTCGAATTTAAAAAAAAAAAATCTATCTAGGTCTAGATTTTTTTTTATAACAAAACTGAATATAAAGGTTCCTGAAAACCATTAATATTTGTAGCTACTATCATGTACATAAAAAGTACACCACAAACATCCGCCAGAAAACAGTCCGAAAACAGTCAAAACATGTTCAGCAGATCTTAAAACATATATTGACTTCAAAATCTCGAAATTGAAAATTTTCGTGAAAGCAATACTCTCTCCATACTATATTACATAATATGAAAAAGGAAAAATACATGTACAGCTATGAAATTTTGTGTGGATATATTAGGTAAAAAACTAAAAATATATATGATTTTTGTAATTTCCATAATTGGAGCATGGATTATTCAAAATCCACCGCAGTACTTCCGTGGGAGACAGTGATGACTCCCTGATCAATAATAACAGTATAGTATAAAAGCGGAAACATATGTAAATAATTTAACTGTTGGATTTCGATAGATTTACATGCTTTAGATGTAACTGAACAAGAATCAAACACTGTCAGCCTGATGTTTTATTTTCTATCTCAGTTTATTGAGATATCGGAAACAAATGTGTCAAGTAAATTGTAAATATGCATATTTACAGACCATATAAAATTTGTGAAATATCTTTGAAATATTAAAACGTGTTGCCAATTTCAAAATTACAAAATTGTAGGCAAATTAATAAATTAATTGCAAGCTGAAGCTTATAAAAATATACATATTTTTTTTCTAGATTATGCTAAAACTGTACAGAAACACTGACGAATATTAATGCAGAAGAACATCCAGTGGGGTTCCACGTAATTTTATTTAATAATACTTTTATTAAGCACTTCATCTCTGTACGAATTTTATTTATCTTTCCAAACGTTCAATTTCCTAATTACACACAGTTTTCTTATTTAAACCTTTTACTAAATTAAATATAAGGAAGTAAATGGTCAAATAAAAATGTTCTAGATTTGTAACAAAACAAACCATAAGATCCCCCCCCCCTTGAATTGAAAATAAATCCCTAAAACATCCTTTGTTTTCCTACTTAATGGGTATCTTTGACTAGCTGCATCTCTATCGATCACTGACATTTAAGAATGATCTTCGTCGTGATGTCTCGTGGGATCTTTCATCTGGTTAGACATTTTCCCCCACCCATTTTCCCTTTATCAAACTCTTTAGTCTCTTATTGTGGGTTACTTAAGGATTTTGTTTCAACCTTACTGGGAGATAAATTGATGTAATAATTTCCAGTATATTTATATGTAGTAAAGTTAATATTCCCATCTTAAGTGTATTTACATATTTAATAAATACAAACTTTTTTTTTGTTGAAATCAAATATTTTAGAAAAGTAGAAAAATGTGTTTTGTAAACTGAGAAAATGTAAAATTTAGTTATATTTTTTGAAGTCATAAGACAGATATAACGAGTTATTATGTAAGATCCAGATATAGCCATGATATTAAGGGAGATGCCTTTTGTGGAGGTATTTCTAAAATTTCTGATTTCATCAGTGTGAGACCAGAAATTGATCTCACACTGTGGTGAGACAGCTTTATGCCATTTATTTATTTTATTCAAAACGGCAAACAATACTGACAGTCTGGAAGGCGCCAAGTTTTAAAACCCGTGAACCTAAAGTTTGGAAAACCATAAATTTAAGAGCGCCATGGCAGAGGGGGCCGAGCTGGCCCTTACGAAGATGTGGAATGGTTCCATTGGTTAAATAAGTAACCAATGGAAAAATGAGCTTGTTGCGTCACACTGAATGCTACAAATGAAAGAAAAGGGGGAGTGCCACCCCGAGAGAAAAAGACAGTCAAAACCTGTGACCGAAAGAGAACGACTAGTGAAAAAAAGATGCTGGTGATGACTTAAGAACGAGGAGAGAGTTACTAATATGACTTAATAACGACTGGTTGAAGACTGGTGAATATTGGTGCAACATGATAACTTATGCAGATACTTAATTATGACTTGTGGAGAGAACAGCCTAAGAGCATGAAATAAGTGGAGTGTTTGAGTCAGCAGTGGTCGACGAAGTTACGAGTGGATGCATTACACTACGAGTTAGTGCGAGTACGTGCTATATACGAGTTAGTGCTACATACGAGACTAACCACGTGCTGCTAACAAGGCCCAAATTGAAAGTATGTGTTCCTCAAATATCCACAGGTTATTAAATACGTTAGGTATATGGTTAAGGGTCTCACATGCTATCTCCTCTCACATGCTATCTTCCTAAATGATTAATAAGCATGTAATTATCGTAATTGAAATTAATAAGTATTTTATGTTTTCAATAAATATGTTATTGTTAATGTTAAAATGGTGCAGTCAATGAGTATTATTATAATAATTAATAATTACTTTACAGGACTCACGCAGAAGTAAATAATTGGAGGGTTATTGCGACCACAACGTTATAGTAATGATAATTATAATTGTAATTTTTAAGTTAATCTATTTTAAAATGTGTGCCACAATCAGTACATACTTTTCCCTACAAAAAGGAATCATTTCTTTTACAGCAAAATAGATACCTTAAAATGCATGGAACAATGTTTCTGGCATGAAAGTGTGAATTGAAATGTGGTGCTTTTCATGATGACAATATCTAAAACTACTTAGAAGTACAAAATAAAGTTGCATTTCGCTCAAGTCTAATTTGACAATTAAAAAATTACCGTTGAGTCTGTATATAAAATCATATAAAGTCCATATATGAAACAGTTTTAATAATCAGAATTTATTTTCTGTTATATAGAAAACCAATTGTTTGAGTTATAATTAATATATTTCTAAAATTCTAAATATGTTTTTATGTGTCAGTAATGCATTTAACTTCTTTTTATTTTAATTGGAAGCTACCACGACTAGGGTAGCTTCCAAAAGTAATGGACTGGGTTTAAAGTAATGGAATTCCAAATATAAGTTATAAGTTTTCACGATCTAGCGCTTAATTGTAACAAACTGATACTGCAAAATTTGCGGATAAAACGTTTTCCAGTTAGTTGGAAACTTATGGCCCAGAGGGGATTGTGATAATCTGATGACGTTTGTTTTACTTATTAGCTGTAGTTTTATTCAACAAGACTCTTTGGATTTGATGTTAATAGAATTGTACGCGCAATAAAAATAAATTATTATGTAAAGCATAGTTTAGAAATATTATTGATAAATATTATTTTAAGTAATTTTAATATACAACTTTTAGTTTTTCTCAATCTCATACTCTTAGTTAAGACCAAAATGGATAATATTATTTAATAAATAGCTTTTCAAAAGCTTTCCAAATAGTATGTCGAAATTTAATTGATGATTTTCCCGTCTATAAATAAAAATAAAATGTTGAATTAATATGGCAAAATTTGTGACGATACTAAATATACACCGAAATGTTATTTCAATCTTCGTATTTTGTTTTCTAGGTCACTTTAGCAGCTTCTTTCTTATTTATTGAGAATACACATTATTCTAATTCTCACACAAGAAAGCTGAATGTGAAAAATGAGCGTGATCAACAGTGAGCGGGGCCACATGTTCTATTGTTACACAGACGACTTTTCACAATTAAATCCTGTTGATATTTTCCAAGTACTGCTTGCTCTTTGTCTATAACGGAACATATTTGTCAGGATTTTAATAAATTTGTCCGGTTTCCGGTAGGAGGCTAGTGACTTCTTAAACCTTGCCTCAGCATGGGCTTCTAGGCAAAGATAAAGTATAAGGCCAACTTTATAATTATAGGGAATATATAAATAATAAATAGCACTGCACCTTTCAAAAATTTTTATAAAAAATAAAAATTTATAAATAATTGAAATATTGGAACATGTAGGTGATTTACCTCGGATAGTTCCCCGCTTTCAAATAATTTCATTTTAACATTGTTATAAGCAGTTACGGACAGTTTCACATGATGCGTGTGAAGAGTCATTTGGATGAACTGTCCGTTCATTTGACGAACTAGATCTGATGTGCACATGCACAAAGTAATGCATTAAGAGACAGATGAGACGCGAAAGCACATTTTGAGGTTACACCATCGACAAAAGAGAAATTCAATGCTTTGTGCAACTGACGTCACTCATATGCGATTCTAGAAATGCTGTGCAACTAACCCAGATCTTCTGACAGTTCTGTTCGGGGTGGACGCGCGATTTCAATCTTAACATCACTGTTAAGTCCACAAAATACTCTTTCAATAAATTTTGATGGGCATCTGTGAGAAGTGTTTTTTTTTTGTAGCTCTTTTCTATCAAAATAAAGAAAGTTGTTTTATACACTATAACATAACCTTCACCTATCGTACAATTATGAAAGTTGAATATCTGCAAGTTCACTCTCTTTCTTTAAAAATATTAATATGACACCATTCGACGAATTTAATGATTTTTTTTTTAATCTCCACACATAGACCGTCAAACCTGTTGAAGGTCCAGACTGTCCGACTCATCCTAGGATATAGAGCAGGTTTTTGGATGGCCGACCGTCAAACCTGTATCGGGGTATACAGGTTTGGCGGTCGGCCGTCCAAAAAGCCCATACTACTCAACTGGCCCAGAGCCTTACAGCAGTAAAAAGAGAGGCCGGGAGAACGGCAAGATTGGTGTGTGTCAAAACAAACAGAAATACCCCGACAAGACGTGGCACATTCGAACAATAAATAAATAAGATCCGACAAGACGAAAAAAAAGTTAAGTTAGGGCTCGTATGTGCCGTTTTAACTTATTTCTGGCTTTGTTGGGTCGTATTTATTCCTGTTGTGTTTTGGCTTACGCCAATCTTGTGTGTTACCTCTCGTTTCGTATTAGCTGAACAATTCATCTTCATTTTGCTTTCCGATTAGTTCTCTCAAGTGGACTCTTAAACCAGGTTGTGTTAATATAAACTTCCTTGCTTCTTTTATTTGTAGCCATTTAATATTTTTGACTTCGGGTTTTTGGTTATCTTGCACTGACGAAGAGGATTCAGGGTATCCCCGCAACCGTCGCATTATTATCCTATTATGTTTAAATAGGCTGCATTATTATCCTATTATGTTTAAATAGGCTGCATCATTATCCTATTTGGGTCTTCATTCGTTGCTCAAGTTTTATTTATCGTAAATGTCTGTTTCCTAAATATGAATTATTTTGGTGATTTTTACACTTGCTATTTTTTTTCTTTTTTTCTTGGATAGTGACATTTTTTGATTTATTTGAGGATAAAACATTAAATGTGGCTTATTTGGGTGATTTACTTAAAAATTTCATCAAAATTGACAATTGCTCCTTTTAGAAGCACTACATGCCAATTTTCAGAATATCATAAATCTCAAATTGCCCCTAAACTATGTACATGATGGGCAAAATAGATGCAATATTTCAATTCATTGTATCGAATAATTCTACGAAAAGTAACCGTTTTTTGCTATTATTACAAATCATCGCATGGTGTTGATTCACTTCATATTATTCTTTCAACATGAAGCAGTTAATGGTTCCTAATATTATTTTATTCAGCCCTAGCATTTTCAAACTTTCGACAGGACAAAATCCAAGATAAACGTGAATCAAACAAAATAATCTTTCTTAAATTTCCAACAAAATAAAATGGATTAGGTTTTCCTGGAGTAAATAAAAAATAAATCCTTTAAACATGCTTTCCCTTTGCCAGATAATAGATATCTATGACTTCATCCCCATTGATCCCTGCCGGTTAGGATTATCTTTGTTGTCACGTGCGATCTTTCAGATAGTGGGGCTCTTTTCCCTGTCCACTTCTCATTTAAATCCTTCCTGTCTTTTACATAGAAATTGTATTTCGATGTTAGTGATTGACGAATATACGTATGAATGTGGCATTTTGTATAACACAAACAGACGTTGACTTTCAGTGCCTATGGAGTTCAATCACATATAATTGTTTAATAAAATATATTCTTACAGATATGTGTGTTGTGACTTATCCCCCGTGGTGAAGAGTGTTTAGCACCACGTCCATTAGACCCCATGTCCCATGGCGAAGGGGAGAATATGCAGCCTCACTTTTATTGAGGCTCCCCAAGGGCGTAATTCTGACTTTGCCTCGACTACACAACATCTATGCCCGCTGGCAGGATTCGAACCCACAACCCGGCAATCCAGCGATCAGAGGGAAATGCATGCCCCTGACCTCTCGACCACCGGTTGTGTAATTAAAATTAGCTGGAGTGCGGCTCACCTCGATGTGGTGAGCCGCACTCTGCGTAAAATCAATGAATGTTTTTTATTCATATCAGTTGTATTGCAAACTCCATGAGTTAAATAATTTTGCGTTACAGAAATGCAGCAATTCTTATACAACTCATTCTACATACACATTTTCCAACGAAGTCTATTTTTTTACAAAAATAGACTTCGTTGTAGAAATAATCAAACTTGGATGATCATTCAAACTCAAATATATTGTAATTGCGTTGTTTCAGTATGTAGATACACAGAATTTAAGAAAAAATTAAGCGGTTTTAGGACTGATACAACACAAAACATGAATAGAAAAGAACTTTAAAATCACGATTTTGACACAAGATGAATGCCATATTTTATTTTAAAGTGGGTCACGTGATCTTTTCATATCATGGTCACGTCATCGCTTCATATAAAAGGCTTAATTATTATTAAGACACACAGAATTTTTTTTTTTTTCCACACCAGAATTTTTTTTTTTTTTCAAAATGTACAGGAAAATTTGGAAAATCGAAATCGTGGGTCCAAATGATTAAACCATAGCGCATTACCCTTCACTTTAGAGGGCTTGAAAAAATATTTCGATTAATACCATACTTGACAATGTATCTGCCGGGAAAATAACTTTTCTCCTCCCCCCCCCCCCAGGTGGGCTAATTACGTCGCGAACAGAAAAATTTATATCGCGGCTATTTTTCACAACTATGATTAAAACTATTAATTCTCGTGATCAGTGAACCCTTTTATGCATGGTTATGTTAAATTTTGTCCCATGTTGTTATTATCGGAAATCAAATAAAATATTAATTTGAATACTACTGCTGCTAAATTGACATGGTCGTAAATTGCTCGTATTGGACTCATTATTATTATTGTACATTGCGATATGTGCCGCTATGAACCCTCCAATTATGAACACTTTACAACAAAGTTGAAAAGTGTTTATGACTTTGTTCATTCTGTCTGTCTGTCTGTCCGTTAAAACGATAAGTGCCGTAAATATGACTTAATCAAAATGAAAGTTTAGTATGTTGTTCGGACGGTCTGTGGGACCTATGGGAATATAAATGAATAACATCACCCAATTAGTTTTGGATTGAACCCGGGTTGAAAAAAATGAAATACATTGAACCCTATGGGACCTAATTTTTCAAACATTTTTTAAGCGGATTTAAAATTCACAAATTGCTTCGAAAATTTTAGGAAATATTCAAATTATCCCATAAAATATATAAAAAAAAAATTCAGCAGAATATATTCAGTAGTTTTTAAAATAAAAATTTAAATAATAATTAAACCTCTTATATGAAACGATGATGTGACCATTATATGAAAAGATCACGTGACCCACTTCAAAATAAAATATGGCATCCATCTTGTGTCAAAATTGTGATTTTTAAAGTTCTTTCTAATTCATATTGAGTGTTGTATCCGTCCTAAAACCGCTTCAATTTTGCTTAAATTCTGTGCATCTATATACTGAAACAACGCAATTACAACATATTTGAGTTTAAATGATTATCCAACTTTGATTATTTCTACAACGAAGCCTACTTTTCACTTACAGAAAATGTAAACAGCAAAATATGTGAAATTAGTTGTATAAGAATTGCTGTATTTCTTTAACGCAAAATTATTTAACTCATGGAGTCTGCAATATAACTGATATGAATGAAACATTCATTGATTTTACGCAGAGAAGCAAACAATTTTTTTCGATGAAGTTTTAGGCATAGAGTTTTACTTGTAGCTCCATGGTTTTAAGTTTTTAAACAAAAGAAATTATTATAGTATTGTGATGATGGAAAATAATGGAAAAATATTTCTGAATGAAAAGAATGGAAAAATGTTTATGAATGAAATGCTGCCTTTATAGATTGAGGCAGGCGTGTTATATTTCGATAGCGTCATTTGAATAAATTTCAGTTGTTTTCGACGAAGTTTCCAAATATAATAAATTATTGTAGTATTATGATAATTTTAAAAACTTTACCGAGGAATGTTTCGCATTTTAGAGATGTTTAAATTAAATTGTATTGAAGTTGGAAAGTGTTTCATAATCAATGCTTTATGCATGATTGATCTTTCTTGTTTATCTTTCGTGTGAGTTCTGTAAATGAATATTAATTAATATAATACTAAATTGACTGCACCATTTAAACTTTAACAATTAAACCTTTATTAACAATATAACAAACTCAATTACAACAATTATTCTTATTATTAATTATTTCGGCTGAGGGAGACAATGTGTGACCACTTAAATTGCCTAAAATGTGTTGACCTGTAGTTTAAATGGGCACTTACCTTCATTTTCGGCCTTGACCATAGACCATAATGTTTGCATCAGTAACTCGTATTGGTTGTAACTCTGGGTGTTTGGCTCCATCTCTTAATCCTGATCGTACTGCATAATTCAATAGATCTAGCCATTAGTTTGGAGCATTTACGGAACACTCTGCATCTCTAGTCGTCGTGCTGTATTCACAAAGTATCATTGTTCTTGTCTTTTTAAGTCAGTATTTCTTAACTGAGTATCATCATCGTTCTAGTCATAATGTCGAAAAAGTATATACTTCATCATCGTCGTTATGTCATAAGGTCGTTCTTAAGTCATAGGTTGTGGCTCTCTTTTGCCTCAGGACTGTTACTGCCCTTTTCTCTCATTTGCGACCTTCAGGGTTAAGCAACAAGCACCTTCTCCATTGGTTAACCTTTTATCCAATGTCGTTACTTCATATTTTCTTACGAGATCGTTCGGCCCCCCCTCTCTCTTGACACCCCTAAATTTATGATTTTATCTGACCTTTGCTTTCACGTGCTGTAAACCTTGGCGTCATTCAGACTGCAGGTATTGTCCGATGTTTCGGACACATAAATGATGTACATAAAACTGTCTCATCAAAACAGTGCGAGATCTATTTCTGGTCTCATAGTTATGTTAAGGAAGTAAAAAATTTCGAAAAAAATTCAAAGTTTTCGCTCAAATTAAAAAAAAAAAAATTCTACCTAGTTCTAGATTTTTCTATAACAAAACCAGATACAAAGTTTCATGAAAATCCATTAATATTTATGGCTGGAATCGCTTACACAAAAATGTATAGTGTATTAATTTATTTTTAGTAGTAGTATAGTAGTATAGTGATAATGTAATTGTATAGAAGTATAATGGCCGACACATAACACCTTTTTCTGCAGTCTGGTGTCCCCTATAATAAACATACTGCATAATTAAAAAAAATACACACTCCTTAATTGCTTCCCGGCCGTCCAAATAGTTGCTCTTATTCCTCTGGACGAGTCGGACGGTCTGGGTCTTCAACACTTCTTAATTGTTGACATTTAGTTTTTGGAAATGTAATTATTTATTTATAAATATTCCTTTTACTTAAATTTTCAATTGACAATTTACATTTCTTATTACCTAGATTTCAGTCTAACCTGGAGACATGTGATGGTTCCTTTTATAATTAATTGATTATTAAAACGTAACATCTTCATGGGAAATAAAAAGGGTGCCTTTTGCTATTGCTATACGGGCTGTTGTTGTTGAGACCCAGACCGTCCGACCTGCCAGAAAGGTGTAAGGAAATTGTTTGGACGGCCAGGAAGTGCCACCCAATTTAGACCGGAACCCAGTGTGGGAGGCATCCACAGGGACCGTACCCTCTTTTCCCTACCACCAACCTCTCGAAAGGACTTACGGACCCACATGTTTAACGTGATCGTACTCCGCGTGAACACGACGGCAGTTTTGACAGTGGAGGGAACCGAACCCGGGACTACCGAGTGCAATCCCCACGCGCTAACCACTGGGTTACCGCGCCCTATACGGGTTGCAGAGTTGTTTGTAGAAGTTATCTGGGCCATGGTCAACTTGTCTCAGATGACCTCGACTGCCTTCTATATCTCGAACTCATACTGGTTTCGATCTCAACTATGTTGATTCATGACGATTTTTCACATATCTCTGTCCATTTCTCTTTCACTATTTACTCTTCGACGATTATCATTGATTCTGATTTTTTTGTGATTTTGAACTGCTCTGCTGGTTCCTCTTTCATTTCTACCTCTTATATACTTTTGGCTGGAAGCACTTCCCATGTATCCCCATAGCTCGGCTCTATTGGGCGGCGTGGGAAAGTTCTCATGGACCAGCGATACACTGGGCGTAACTAAATGCCGTCCCTAGGCCCGCATGGATGACTTGACTTTTCGATGTGTGTGAGACTTAGTGCCCATACAAATTTGTTTGTATAAAATGTCAATCACTGGGGACCATCTGACTAAGTCTATTGCTTGATGCATTCACAATTTATTGCCACCTTCTTCTACTTGTTATTCTGAGTCATAAAAATGCTTGAAAGTCTGAAACCATTCAAAATGCATTTCTGTCATCACACGAAGTTTTGTTATTGTAAATGCTTCTGTTTATATAAGAATATATCCTCAAACATGGTTTAAGTTCAACCTCAAAAGTGGACGTCTTCACATCCTTCCTCAACATCCCAGTAATAGAAGATAAACACATGAACTGTTCGGCCTTTCCACTCCTACCAGACTGGCCTCCGTCTGAAGTAGTAGTTAACCAAGCATTCCGGACCTCCTGTTTGATTTAATTAAAAGATAAACACTTCAGTTCGTAATTAATTATAAACAGAAAATATTATTGGGCTGTTATCAGGCATTAATTAATATTTTAGGGATATTTATTTGTTTAAAAAACAATTCTTGAATTTAAAATCAATAAAGTGTTTCATAAATTCAGTCGAAAATTAAAGCAAGGAACAATCCAAACTATATTTTCTTTTCAAACCAAGGATGCACTATGATTAATTATATATATTTTCGATTTAGATAATACTAAAATGAATTACCCGGCGTTGGTCAAGTTCTAAATAAACGCCCACTACATAAATGAAACAGATGCAGATAACACCACTCAATTTCCAAATTGCTTATTTTCAATTAAAATATTTCCTGCACTCTGTTTTTCAGTGTGCAACCATGCAAATTGTGCACAGCAGTCCTACATAAGAGAGCTGAAAATACTTGGAATTGCAGAAAAGAAAATGGCCCTTGCCCTCCCTATTTGGCCTGATGTGCGGGTACAAGTTGCTTCGGACCGAACAAGAACTTTGTTTATCGTATGCAAGTTAAAAATAGATATTAAACGAGTCAATTGATATATCAAACCGCAGAAAAAACGAGGTAACTAACATTAAATATATGAAAAACTATCTCAGCGTGTTGTCATATGATTTATGTCCTTTTTAGCGCACTAAACTTAATGATAATATAATACTAAATTAAAACATCTAATGTGGGCAAAATATGACTTTCTTCCTAATGACACAAATTGATATTATCTTCCTTTCTTTCACACTTCATTAAAATGAGTTTATTTGATCAAAATGATACGGATAATTATTTGAAATTAAACAAATTATGCAGTTTCAATTCAATTTTCGTTTTTATTTGGTGTCTGGGAGTAAGACCAAGTGGAAAAAATGCAAAATACTAAAATATTCGAGAGCGATTAGTTCTAGGGTTATGGGGTAGGTCTCATTCCTCTCATCGTCAAAAATTAAGTATGAAATAAGCAGTTAATGGATGCATTTGAGCATACGTATTCTATTATAGTTTATGACGATATCTGGGGTCCATTTCGCAAAATAGGCAGTTTATTTTTTTCCGAATCATACTAAAATCTGATCAGTACCAGGTTGACACACAAGCACCATATCTTCCAAATTTAGTTAAATTTGGTCTATTAGTTTTTAATTAGAGTGGATACATATGATTTTTTGGCAATTTTCTTAAAAAAGCAGGTTCTTTTATCCCTAATCGTACCCAAATCTAATCAGCACCAGGGTAACATAGAAATGATTGATTTTCGAAAATAGATTATGTATTTCCAGGTAATACATGTTATGTATTTTTGAATCGTGCCTTATTCTAATCAGCACCATGGTAATGCACGAGTAACTTACCTACCTAATTTTTCGTTGAATAAATTTGAGCTACAGTGAACACGCATACTCACAGATGTCTTGCTGAAAATATTATTTTCGTGTTCAAGATGTCCGAAGCCGTGTACATCCGTCGAAAATTCGAATAGCGATTTTCGCCACAATTCCAATACTTTCCATATGCATTACCATGCATTGTAGGGAGCGTAAAATATGGAAAGTAATATAGTTACATTCTTAAAGTTAGAAAACAGATAAATTAAATTAACTTTGTCTGCAAAACAACCACGTTTTCGTCAGCACAAAAATGTCTGCCATTTAATCAAAACACCTGTTTTCGTATCGTTGGCATTTAGAAATAGTCTGCTAGAAAAATTGTGATTTTGAAGCAGAGATTTCGACGGATTTTCAACTTTAAATGTTCAAAACTTTTAATCGAATATTTAAAAACTTTCGTCGAGACATATCTTTTAGAGTTCTGAATTTCGCAGCTATCTGAAGCTTCGATTCTTCGCTATGAACGACACAAGTGCAGACACTCAGGCAGACATCTTCCTTTGTTATGTAAAATGGAAAAATCGATGTTATTTGAATAATCCTAAATTACATTTGTAGTGAAAAATGTGGAACTAATTTATTCATTAAGATTGTTTTCTGGTATATAGAATATTGTTAAATCGAAATCCTGGCAAATCAAATATTCGATTCCAAAATCTTTAACCACTTAACCAATTCTATGGCTAAGCAATTCTTATTAAATGATGGAAGTTATTGGAATTATATTCCCATTTTTTATCTTTTTATTTTCCCTCAAATACATAGTGTGCGCAAAAGAATAATAGCGATGGTTAAAATGAGACACTTTGGCTTTTGTGGTGATGTTTTTTACATTAAGGAGGTGTAATTTTTGAATAAACTCCTTGTGGATTAAATTATTAATTTCAATAGTGGTCGTGAATCGTAACATTCGTACATTGTTATCGTGGCCGCAAAACCCACCATTACTTCTTTAGAGGAGTTCCTTAACATAATTATTAAATCAAAACACTACACATCAAAACCCACATTTTAAACCTTAAAATAAATCATTTATTTATTTCTCTATTTTTATGAATAAAATTACACGAATTTTAACAAACGCTTATGGAGGAGAAAAGCCAATGTGAGACCAAGTCTTTTGAGGCTTATTCCAAAGATCAAAAATTGACCTAATATATATGAAGACTGGCGCATATCTCTGTATTTCGGGTCTGTATCTCAGCACGACTGGAATTTTTACCGATGATTTTTCTGACATTTGGAGTCAGACTTTGTCTTTTTTATAATATTCTCATATTTAAACTAATGACTCACTCTAAACAAAACTGCCTGAAAATACGACTCACACTGCTCGAATAATTTCAATAGATTCGTTGACTTTTTCTCCTTGTGGCCACATCATTTGGCCTGGGGCTCAGATACGCCCTTATTGCTCTTATTGGATGCTCCTCAGTGCGATGCTGCATCTCCGCATCCTTAGGTCTTTCAGTTTCCATTGCAGCTTGGTTTAAGTCTTGGCCCTAGGATATATTTACCCCAACCATACCTGCAATTTGTACAATTTGTATGACGTTTATTTATTGGGGTCATGACTTTCCGGATTTGCGGCCACGATTAAAATGTACGAATGTTAGGATTCACGACCACGTTATTCTGGGTTATTCCTAAATAATGCGCATCCAATTTTAAAATCACCACAGCTTTCATGAATTTACACATTCTGAGCGTCACCGAATACGAATCAATCATTTATCACTTATGTCTATATGTTCCGCCTATCTTTTTTACGACATCGCATATACGTCTCACAAATTAATCGACATTGCAAATGGGACTATTTGCATTGTAACATAAACTAAATTAGAAAATTTCGCACTCTCCCCCATGCTTTACAACTCAGATACTTTAAGGATATCCTAGATTCCCGAATCCTTCAATTATGATTTAACCTCCCAATCTACATAATTGAAGGACGATCATCACGTCCTTCAAAGCAATTCAACTCTCTATCCTTCGCACAAGTCTCAGACAATCATTTATCTGAATTAGGGGTTAACCAAACATTCGACACCTCCCGTTCGATTGTCGTGAAAGATAAACTCTTCAGGCCATGATTAATTTTAAGTTGAAAGTATTATTGTCGAAGTGATCAAGTATCAAATTTTTGATAAATTCTCTTCCTGAAAGACATTTGGTGGTTTTAGAATTAGCTGATTAGTGTGTCGAAGCAGTTTTTAATTTACCTGGGATAAATATATTTCTTATGTTTTGCCCTAAGACTGCATTATATTTGATCCCGGTTTTCACCAAACGCGACGAGCGATCAGACGAAATCTACTGGCTAATGGGAAATCAAGGGGCATGCCAAAAAAAAAAAAAATGTGGGCAGCACATGACTTTTCCTGCAGACTTGTATCCACGTTCTCTTTATTTTAATTAAATTTAATTCACTTTTGATTCAATTTTCGTTCTCATTTGGTAACTGGACTTATTTTCAAAGGTGACGTAACGAAAATACGAAATAAACTAAAATATGTCGAGAAGGGTTAGTCCTAGTGTAATGGGGTTGGTCTTATTCTTTTCATCGTTAAAAATTACGTATAAAACAAGCATTTAATGGATATATTTGAACATACGTAGTTTTTTATTTTAGATTTCTACGATTTTTGCGGGATATTTTGCAATAAAAGGCAGATTATTTTTTTCGAATCGTACCAAAATCTAATCAGCAACAGGGTAGCTCACAAGGGACTTATCTGCCAAATTTTGAGAAATTCGGTTCATTAGTTTTTCAGCTAGAGTGAATAAAGGCTTTTGAGAGCCATTTCGCAAAAATTGGCAAGATTTTTTATCCCGAGTCGTACCCAAAACTAATCAGCACCAGATTGCCCACAAGTGACTTACCTACCAAATTTTATGAAATTCGGTCAATTAGTTTTTGAGTTAGAGTGGATACAAAATCTGCACAGACAGAGACACATAGACGTCACGTTAAAAATAGTTTTTTCGTATTCTAGAGGTCTCGAAACGCGTATATCCGTCGAAAACTCGAGTTGTGATTTTCAGCATGATTCCAATATTTTCCCTATACATTACCATGTTTTGCAGGGAAAGTAAAAAATAAATCTATAGTTTTCCCGCGCGTTCTCACTATTGGCTGATCCATGGAGTTAGAAAGAAGGAGATAAAAAACTCTTATAGATAAAACTTTTGAATAATGCCATAATGCTTTAAAAATATCTAGGTGTCACTAATGTTGCTAAAGTAGCTGCTATTCTTAGTTGACACAACAGGAAAGCGCAGTATTTAGTATATATATTTTTGATTATTTTTAAATTAAGGTTTCTCTAATTATGAGTATAATTAATCAGTATGTCTTCATCTTTATACGATACAATACATAATATATGGAAATAAAAATAAATTGAAAAGTAAAATAATTTTGAATACGCCGGAATATTCTTTATTGTTTCAATTCTACTTTGTATTACGCTAATAATTTATTTTTTACAAAATTGACAGTTTAAATAAATATTTTAGGCCTTTCGTCATAGAAATGCATACAATGCAGGACCACTTATCCTATCCCAGCGCGACTTGAATTATTGTCTCAAACGATATTGGAGTTTTCTTAATATGAAATTTTAACTCTTCACTTTTATCTCCATGTGCTGTTCATACTTGCGCTTCTCAATTTTGGCTCCCCTAGTTTTCACCAAATGCAACGAGTGCTGAGTCGACGAACGCAAGATCGACTAACCAATGGGAATACAGCGCGGGCGGAAAAAGAATGGATACGAATGAAATCTGAAGTTCGACAATTGTCGGATTTCTACCCATTTGAGCGCCCATTTCTCGTTCCTGCCATTTCTTGTAAATTTCCCTACTGTATCCCCTTTTATTTATGTTCCGTCGACATTAAACCTCTCAGTCATAGAAAAAAAAGTGCAAATTTTCTTGCCCCCAGGTACTCCTTAGCCCTTTAATCCTTGATTCTTGGCGAACGTCCGCCTTGTCTTCCAAATTGACCAGTTGATTTCGTCTTAGAGCTCGTCGAGTTTAGTAAAAACCCAGCTTTAAACTGTGGTTAAAAAGCTACTACAAATGAAATGTTTTTGGGGGGAATTTCATATGATATGCAACTGATGTTCGAACAAAACTGCAATATTGCTGTGGCCGGATAGATTGGCTTTACCATACAGGCCTTATTTCGAAAGAGAATGATGTAAGGTATTACCAAACACTGCCGGGCAGGTAGTATAAGGGTCGGTATGCCTAACAACCATGTCCCGGTTTTTAATTACTTAATGATGTTTGCATTGTTATACCTTTTTTTCCAGGCCAGTGAAAACAAAATAAAAATATTCGTGGACCAAAAGCTAATTTTAAATATTTTTCAATTATGATGAGGACTTTTTAATTATGTGTAGGAGATTATTTTCCTGCTCACTCATATTTACCTATCTTCAAAATATCCGCAGTAAATATCCTACATCCGCAAAATATCCGCAATAAGTGCATATACAGAAATTACTTTTATTTATTATTTTTTATTTAATAAATTTAACTTCGGCGTTAGCAACTATTTACTTATATTTATAACTAGCATTAATTTCATTAACATATAACTAGAAGAAAACATTAACTCTTATCTATAACTGACGAGAGTGTAAATTTCATGTACTGCACATTCCCCCCTTTTTGAGGCATTGTGTCGTGGCACACCAGTATGCCGTGGTACACCTGTTTCGGATTATTGCTCTAAGTCAACTAAAATGCGTAGATTCGACGAGAACTTAGGTACTCATATTCGACACTTTTCCAATACTTTCCCTATACATTACCATATATTATACGGAAAGTATGCATTACCATGTACCACAGGGAAAGCAATACATTACAATGTATTATAGGGAAAGTAATACATTACAGTGCATTATAGGGAAAGTAATACATTGCAATGTATTATAGGGAAAGTAATTCATTATCATGTATACCATGTATTATAGGGAAAGTAGTATATTACAATGTATTATAGGTATAGTAAAAGTAATACATTACAATGTATTATAGGGAAAGTAATGCATTACAATGTATTACAGGGAAGTAATACATTACCATGCATTATAGGAAAAGTAATACATTACAATGTATTATAGGGAAAATAATACATTACAATGTATTATAGGGAAAGCACTATATTACAATGTATTACAGGGAAAGTAATACATTACAATGTATTACAGGGAAAGTAATACATTACAATGTATTATAGGGAAAGTAATACATTACAATGTATTTATAGGGAAAGTAATACATTACAATGAATTATAGGGAAAGTAATACATTACAATGTATTATAGGGAAAGTAATACATTACAGTGTATTATAGGGAAAGTAATTCAGTATCATGTATACCATGTACTTTAGGGCAAGTAATGCATTACAATGTATAATAGGAAAAGTAAAACATCACCACGTATTATAGAGGAAGTATAGTAATTAAAATCTAGATTCCCATCTTGTAAATTTATTATTTAACTTAACATTCCTGAATCGGACTGCAATTTGCCATTAATCATGTATGTCAAATAAATGTCTTTACTAATAGAGTATTGTCAGATGAGTAGTTATCGACAATAAAACTAACATTTTAATTAGCATTTTCTGTTTGTCTCGTTTTGTTTTTTAATTCATTCTTCTAAATTTTTAAACTCTCTGTTAAAGGCGCAGCAATCAATTTCATTCGATCAGGAATAATTTCTTTACTGGTTTGACCTAGCGTATACGCTCATACACCATTCCTTAACAAGGTATTTAGATTCTTATGCACCTGGTACCTGGAAAAATTTCACTGCGAAAATCAGATTTATTCCGCGTCTGGTTTAAACGAATGAATTTGTGAAGTCCTGGGCTGCTCGCTGTAACCGAGTTCTAGTGTATTTTAAGTCACAGTTTTAATTACTTTTCCATTTAAATACCTTCATATAAAATGCTAAAGCATGAGCGCAAAATTTTGTTCTATGTAAAAATACTATAAAAAATACTTTAAAAACTCTCAGAATTCAAAAATTACAGTAAACACTTTATGCATAGTTTAAGAAGAAAAATAAGTAGTAAATGCGAAAGAAAATACATATGGAAATGTCTTGAGATATCAACTGCACGAAACCAAATTAGCTAAAAAAATAAGAAATAGATTGAAGGTGTATTCATTAAGTTCGGCGAGAATTCTTTTTAAGCATCTGATCATTATTATTCCAGATTCGCTTTCCTCTTTATTTATTTATTTATTTATTTTTTTGCGACACACTGAAAGAAAAATACTTCATTTTCAGAGTATTTATAAATAAATGTTGTTTAACTATAAATACGCATTACTGTTCATTATTTACTTTTAAGTTGTTTTCAGTGTTATTTAGGGAGAAACAGTGTAAAAGATATTAAAGCAATTATAATATATAGATTATAATATATTAGACGCAAAAATGCCAACTTCATTGTTGAAGACCCAGACCGTCCGACTCGTCCAAAGGACTAAGAGCAACTATTTGGACGGCCGGGCCAACTTCATTGTGAAAAATTGGATTATAAAAAACAGTCACAGTGATAATTATAAAATATGAATGTGACTAACTGTTAATTAGACGCAAAAATGCTCATCTCATTATGAAAACCCGGATTATAAAAAATAGTCGCATTGATATTTAAAAAATACCAATGTGACTAACAATAATTATTTTAATGCCCTATAATAGCAATGTGACTAATTATATTTGTTTTAATGCCTTATAAGTATAGTTAATTAAACATATCTCTGCTCAGATACAAAATAGAGACCAACCACCGGAAAGACGCCAAAAATGTCAACCCCGTCCGGAATTCAACATACGGCAACCCTAAATTCGCATCATAGGAAAGGTTGCTTGTATGGGTATATTTTTCGTCTGGTTTTCAAAACACACTATAAAGAAAGGAGTTTTCGCGTTCGTAACAATATATTTCATAAACATCAAATATATCCAAACGAAACATCACAGAAGGCGGTCGCTTTCTGTTTTCTTCTGCGTTTAGTATTAACTTTCCAGAGAGATTAATATCAAATATCAATAAATACATAATCGGTATTTCTATCGCACAAATGCCTTATCTGAATCTAACAAGTGGTATATTTCTATAAACGTTAGTATCTAACGTAGTATTCAATAAATACGTTTTTTGAAAGTTTATTATTATCTTGAGTCCAATAACCTTTGAAACGCTGCGTTGTAAAATTTCCGCAACATTATACTATTAAACATACAATTCACAACAAATCGAACTTCGGTAAAAGAAAATATTCTATAAAACTGGAAAGCTAATTAAAGCAATATTGGTCATTGTGAAAAACCGGCATATATATAAGCTATACAGCTAACCACCAATAATAATTTAGAATTACGACATTTTCAAGTACATCCTATCAGCAATATCATGGTAACTATTATTGATATTGTACCAGACCTTTCAGAACGCTTGTGGTGGGAAAACACCCATATAAAGCAATACAATTCTGCATACTCATATGGTTTGAATTTATTATTATTCAAGGAAAATTGCAATAAAGAAAGATGCAGAAATAGTCAAACATACCCTCTCTTAGGAAATCCAATACCTAACAGAACTTATAGAAAACAAAGAGGAAGCAAAAAACAACATTTTAATTATATCAAAACAGAAGAAAAAATCTCAGACTTCATTAAAACAGTAATAACGGTGAAATTTGTAAGGATCAAGAATATAGCCAACAGTATCAAAATTAAATACTTACAACGTATTTGGAATGTTATTCTAAATTTCAATTTAAATGAAAATAACTGCAAAACGGAAGCTACAAGCACTAATATAGACATTATTCTGGATTTAATTAAACTCAGAGCCGCAAAATATAAAACACTTGAACCAAGAAATCAAATTAAAAAAATCAAAATAATTTTTTATCACAACATTCAAGAATAAAATGTTCGAAAGTATTCCATGCAACCATATATTACATAATATAGAAGAACGTCTTCCTTTGCTTAATCTAAATATCAAGATATCCTATCGCTTTGTAAGAACCAACGGAAGAAAATTATTCAACTATAATAAATTATGTAAAAATGTAGCATCATTAAATATTGAATCCTGTTAATGTCATGAAAATATACACTGTGATCCCTACCACAAGCACATAATTACTGGAAACTTGGATTTTATAAAAGACAATAAACTCAAAAACTTATTACAACTCGGTACTTAGTACCGAATACAAGAATTCAATAATATTTATAATGAATTCAATTACGATCTAGAAACTTTCATATACAAGATGGCAGTCAAACACAGCTTACCTGTACAGACTTTTAACGCATGGAAATATGCCTTTTACAGTGCTTTTTGCCAATACTACCCGAGAAGAAATAAGGATTTTAGGAATTCTCAAGTTCCGTCATCAATCAAGCAATATAATGAAAAGAATTCGTATTAACATACACTGACAAAATAGTATCGAATTTTGCATTCACATGTAAAAAATTCTATGTAGATACTTTTACCCAATGCTATAAGGATAGTGTCATGTATACTTTAATTCCAAGCAACGAATCAATCATTACTAAAAGAATAAAAGCACTATATAAACGAATAGGTATGGATAGAAAATCAGTAAGATTTCCATACTTGATCCTCATTCCCAAGTTACACAAAAAACCCGTCAAGTTCCGAAAAGTAACAGTGGGATGCGGATCATACCTGGAACAAGCAAATAAAAAACTTCTGAATTTACTCCAATACGTTATGACTGATTTTAAGGGGCAAAGCTCCATAATGTTAAACAAGAAAGATCAATCATGCATAAGCATTGATTATGAAACACTTTCCAACTGAAATGCAATTTCATTTAAAAATTTCTAAAATGTGATACATTTAGTGGTGATATCTTTTACATTATCACAGTACTACAGCAATTTATTATACTTAAATATTTAAAACTCTATCGAAATATAAAGCATCTGATTCTCTCTGCAAAATCAAGGAATATTTCATTCATATAACTTGTATTCCAGATTCCAGAGCTAAATAATTTTGTGTGAAAAAAATTCAGCAATTCTTATGTAACTCACACGACAATCGCTTGAGATATTTGCATTCTGCATAAGTTAAAATTAGGCTTCGTTGAAGAAATAATAAAAGTTTAGGGATCATTAAAAATCACAACTATTGTAATTGCACGGGCACGGAATTTAGATACACAGATAATACACAGATACACAGATAATATATGTGTGTGTGAGTGTGTGTGTGTATGTATTCAAAGTATTGGAATGGTGCCGAAGATCGGAACTGGAATTTTCGAAAGATCTACACGGTTTGGGACTTCTAGAACACGAAAAAACTATTTTTAGGAAGACGTCTGTATGTGAAAGGGTGTATCTGTGTATATTTCTGTGTGTCTGTGAGGATATTACATCCACTCTAATTGAAAAACTAATGGACCGAATTTCATAAAATGTGGTAGGTATGTTTTTTCTGGGAAATCCTGATGTTCATTTGATTATAAGTACGATTCGTAATAAAAGAATCTGCCTTCTTTGCGAAATTGCCTTTATCCACTCTAGCTAAAAAGTAATGGAACAAATTTAACAAAATTTGGTGTATAATATTTCAATAACCTACAAGTGCTTTATATACAAAATTTGGTATATAAATAATTTGTAGGTTATTCTTGTACGATTCGGGAAAAAGGAACGGGCTTTTTTTCCGAAATGGCCCGCAAAAATCGTTAAATATAAAAATAAGACTACATGTGCTCAATTATATCAATTAAATTCCTATTTTATATGCGATTTTTGACAACAAAAATAATAAGACTAACCCCATTACTCTAGGACTAGCCGTTCTTGAGATATTCTAGTTTTTTCGCGTTTTCGCTACGCCACCTTTGACAATAAGTCCAGCTATCAAATGAGAACCAAATTTATGTTTAACGTGCAAATTCAATGTCATTTAAAATACTTATGGCTGTTTTATTGTGCAGATAAACTCAAATTATTATTGAAGAAATAAAGAGAACGTGAATATGAGTCTACAGAGAAAGACATGTGCTGTCCACATCAGAATTTTTAACAATATTACAACAATGATTTATAGAAGTGAACGGGGATTATTTGCAGGCCATTTCGAAAAAAATGTACGATCTATATTTAAAGATCCACCAAATTTTTGTAGAATAAAATGTTCAACAAATTTAAGCTGTGTACCAAATTTTAACTCTCTAGGACGTAGGAAAGTGCATTAAGTATGCCATCAAATAAGTATATCATGAAGAGTTATATAAAATTAAATAAAAAATTGAAAAGTTGTTATCTACCAAATTTATTTTAAAATGTGAAGCCTCTCTCATATACAAAATGATTAAACTCTTGGAAAGATATATATTATATAATATATCTCATTTTAACACTTTACAACATAGTTGAAAAGTGTTTATGACTTTGTTCATTCTGTCTGTCTGTCTGTCTGTTAGCACGATAACTGCCGTAAAAATAACTTTATCAAAATGAAATTTCAGTATGTTTTTCAGACGGCCTGTGGGAATTATGGGAATATACATAAATGATATGACCCAATTAGTTTTTTATTGAACCCGGGTTGAAAAAATGAAATACATTGAACCCTATAAGACCTAATTTTTCACACATTTTTTAAGCAAATTTAAAATTCACAAATTGCTTCGAAATTTTTAAGAAATATTCACATTATCCCATAAAATATATAAAAAAATATTCAGTAAAATATGTTAAGTAGTTTTTTAATTCAAAATTATTTAATATAGGGAAAAAAACAAATTCAATTAAATACTGACTTTTGGAATATCCTTCAGAAAGAAAAGAGAGATATATAATATAATAAATATATTTCTAACAATTTAATCATTTTGTATATGAGAGAGGCTTCACATTTTAAAATAAATTTGGTAGATAACAACTTTTCAATTTTTTATTTAATTTTATATAACTCTTCATGATATACTTATTTGATGGCATTCGTAATGTACTTTCCTACGTCCTAGAGAGTTAAAATTTGGTACACAGCTTAAATTTGTTGAACATTTTATTTTACAAAAATTTGGTGGATCTTTAAATACTGATCGTACATTTTCTTCGAAATGGCCTGCAAATAATCCCCGTTCACTTCTATAAATCATTGTTGTAATATTGTTAAAAATTATGATGTGGGCAGTACATGTCTTTCCCTGCAGACTCATATTCACGTTCTCTTTATTTCTTCAATAATAATTTGAGTTTATCTGTACAATAAAACAGCCATAAGTATTTTAAATGACATTGAATTTGCACGTTAAACTTAAATTTGGTTCTCATTTGATAGCTGGACTTATTGTCACAAGTGGTGTAGCGAAAACGCGAAAAACTAGAATATCTCAAGAACGGCTAGTCCTAGAGTAATGAGGCTAGTCTTATTATTTTTGTTGTCAAAAATCGCATATAAAATAGGAATTTAATTGATATAATTGAGCACATGTAGTCTTATTTTTGTATTTAACGATTTTTGCGGGCCATTTCGGAAAAATAGCCCGTTCCTTTTTCCCGAATCGTACAAGAATAACCTACAAATTATTTATATACCAAATTTTGTATATAAAGCACTTGTAGGTTATTGAAATATTATACACCAAATTTTGCTAAATTTGTTCCATTAGTTTTTAGCTAGAGTGGATAAAGGCAATTTCTATCGGCCATTTCGCAAAGAAGGCAGATTCTTTTATTACGAATCGTACTATAATCAAATGAACATCAGGATTTCCCTCAAAAAACATACCTACCAAATTTTATGAAATTCGGTTCATTAGTTTTTTAATTAGAGTGGATGTAATATCCCCATAGACACACAGAAACATGCACAGATACACCCTTACACACACAGACGTCTTCCTAAAAATAGTTTTTTCGTGGTCTAGAAGTCCCAAAATGTATAGATCCTTCGAAAATTCGAGTTCCGATCTTCGGCACGATTCCAATACTTTGAATACATATACACACTCAAACACATAGATAATACACAGATACACAGATAATATGTGTATCTCAATTCCGTGCCTATGCAATTACAATAGTTGTGATTTTAATGATCCCTAAACTTTTATTATTTCTTCAACGAAGCCTAATTTTAACATATGCAGAATGCAAATATCTCAAGCGATTGTAAGGTGAGTTACATAAGAATTGCTGAATTTTTTTTCACACAAATTTATTTAGCTCTGGAGTCTGGAATACAAGTTATATGAATGAAATATTCATTGATTTTGCATGGAGAATCAGATGATATATATTTCGATACAATTTTGAAATATTTAAGTATAATAAATTACTGTAGTACTGTGATAATGTAAAATATATCACCACTGAATGTATCACATTTTAAAAATTTTTAAATGAAATTGCATTTCAGTTGGAAAGTGTTTCATAATCAATGCTTATGCATGATTGATCTTTTTTGTTTCTTTCTGGAGGATATCTCAAAAGTCAGAATTTAATTGAATTTGTTTTTTTCGCTATATTTAATAATTTTTAATTAAAAAACTACTTAACATATTTTACTGAATTTTTTTTTTATGTATTTTATGGGATAATGTAAATATTTCCTAAAAATTTCGAAGCAATTTGTGAATTTTAAATTTGCTTAAAAATGTTTGAAAAATTAGGTCCTATAGGGTTCAATGTATTTCATTTTTTCAATCCGGGTTCAATAAAAACTAATTGGGTGATATTATTTATTTATATTCCCATAGGTCCCACAGACCGTCTGAACAACATACTAAAATTTCATTTTGATTAAGTCTTTTGTACGGCAGTTATCGTGCTGACAGGCAGACAGACAGACAGAATGAACAAAGTCATAAACACTTTTTAACTATGTTGTAAAGTGTTAAAAACGGACAGAAATTGATAGACCGGCTGAAATTTTGCCATACGGATTTGAACTTCAGAACCTACGATTTCCGGGATCTGTTTAATAACATCGATTTAATAAACCTACAAATAATCTTGAAAGAATAGCACGAGGAATACAATTTAAAACCATATATAACTTTTAGAAGATATTTGGATTTGGTCAAGTTGGTTTTGAATGAAAACGTACTCTATGACGGTACGCATTACTACAAACAAGTCAAGGGCATATCCATGGGTGGAAACCCATATATTATCGAAAATACCTTATGGTCACTCATAAAATCATATGGTCACTCCCGTTCTCACTTCTCTTTTCTTCTTGTTTATATCCTTATATATATATCCTTATATATATATATATATATATATATATATATTTTAAACTAAGACCGGAATTGTACAGCTAAGAAATTTTGTTCGATTATTTATATTTAAAGTGTTAAAATATAAACCATCAGATTATGGTAATATTATATGTCGTGGATATCATCGTCATATAACACGTTTCTATTTACAAGATTCATTTTGAAAGAAGGCAGTGATTAAAATATCAGTGAGAGTAAATCACATAATAATTATATAATGATTTTTTTTGTCTTTCCAGACCCTTCAGAAGCCCTCGGTGATAAGAATATATCTTTAAACATTTATAATACAAACCTCGGGACAGAACCTAACATAGCCGGATCTTCGATATACCCCCCTCCTTCCCCCTAGGGGTCGAGCAAAAGATAGTTTTTCAGTAAAACCTTTGCATGGCCCTACATAAGACTTCTGGTGACAATGAAGGCTGAATATATCCGCATGTATAGTATTGACAACGGGGCTCAATGCAACAGAGTCGGATTTTCTATTCCTCTTCTCCAGGGGCAAAAAAATCTTTTTTTTAGGCCTCCTGGAGTGCTAAACAGCTAAACGTTTACATACATAGTATCAACCATTGAGCATGTCCAAACGTAGCCGACACTAACGTAATCCGGATTTTCGTTGCTATAGCATTTATCGTCTATTTATAATATAAACACCTTGATTTATCTGTACGTTTATTTATCTCTGGGTAACGCTTGGCGAAATTTTGGTATTGAAATTGTCGGAATATCGCCAGATTGTCGTCAGATTGATATCGAATTGTCGATACTGAATCGAATATTGCCAGATTGATATCGAACTGTCGGAATATCGTCGGAACTTTTTAAATGTTGCTAAATTAACGAAAATGTCGCCAAGTTGATGAAATTAGTGCTAAATCAATGAAAATAACGACTAACTGATGAACATTTTATATCTTGGAAATAACATGGCAGACGACTATATGAATAACCCATTTCTCCACCCGTCCGTAATGCTTCGCGAAAAATTTGGCGGGATGTCGCAAATTTGACATTTATAAACATTGCCAAATTGACGAAAATGTCACAAATTGATTTTAAAAATGACGCTAAATTGGAGGCAATGCTTTGCAAATTTTTAATTCCGTCATATGACATGGATACTTTCTAGTTTTATATAGACGAGCACATAAAAATTGCAAAACCGGTTCATAGATGCTGTTAACTGCAATCGAAGCGCGATCCTAAATTTTTAAAAGACCCCTATAAGCGGGTTCTGTGAGTACGTATTACTTACATTATGTAACAAATAAAATTGTTTCCCAATTCAGTATTGTCACTCTTATTTGTATGTGTGCAACATGTAGAACACATTTGCATTTCTACTTTCTCATACTATGTATAAACATTATGTATAGACGTATAGTATAGCGTAAGTATTGTTTTCACTAAAATTTTCATTTTCAAATTCCAGATTGTGATACCAATGTATGTTTTAAAACCTTCTGATTACATTTTGACTGTTTTTATTGTGATGTCAGTCTATTTGTGGTCGATTTCTTGTGTACAAATATTAATGGATTTTCACGAAACTTCATAAACGATTTTTTATATAAAAAAAAAGTCTAGAACTAGATAGATTTTTTGAAATTCCAGTGGAAAATGCGAAATTCATTCGAAATTTTATTTTTTTAACATAGTAGCGTAAGACAAAATTTGACATTATCATGTATTAAAGGGTTTATTTTTGGCTCAATGATCATAAGACTTCATAATTTCAATCGTTGTGAAAAATAGCCGTGATAAAACATTTTTGGTTCGTGGCGTCATTAGCACTCTCGGGGAGCAAGTTACATCTCCCGGAGGATGAGCCAACGGCCCTACCGTGCTGAAAACACCGGTTCTCGTTAGATCATCGAAGTCAAGCAGCATCAGGCGCGGTCAGTATTTGGGTGGGTGACCACTTGGGAACACCGTGTGCTGTTGGCTCATTTCGGGCGCGGTAGCCCGTTGGTTTGCGCGCTACCACAATTTCCGCCATGTTTATGCGGAGTACGATCACGTTAAACATGTGGGTCCGTAAGTCCTTCCGAGAGGTTGGTGGTAGGGGAAGGAGGGTACGGTCCCTGTAGATGCCTCCCCCACTAGGTTCCGGTCTAAATTGGGTGGCACTTCCCGGTTATCCAAACAGTTACCTTACACCTCTCTGGTAGGTCGGACGGTCTGAGTCTCAACAACAACCCCCCGGAGGATGTATTGTTAGGTATGGTATTGATCGAAAACATTTTTCAAGCTCTTTAAAGTGAAGGGTAACAAGCTATACTGTAATCATTTGGATCCATAATACCGATTTTTCAAAAAAAAAATGTAAAATTTGAATATTACAAAAAAAAAAAGTAAAAAAAAAGCTAGTAAAAAACGAATTCTGGTATGAAAAGTCGAGATGTTGTTTTTAAGTTCAGCATTGATTTCAATATTTAATCTGAACGACAACGATTACACATCCTGAACTATTTGTACGACATTAAGCAATACTGCGAAATAATAAAAAGTAAGAACTTCATTTTACAAGACGGAGAATAAGCAAAAAATCTCAAATGAAAGAAATAACGAAGAAATATCTCCAAAATACTTTGGAACATAAACACAGGAAATGAGATAAATTAAAAGAGTGAATGAGATAGAATAGAAAAAGGTAACTATCAAGTATGTCAAGAATTATTTTCTTCCATTTTGTTCCCTTTTTTTTTCTTTTACGATATTGAAAAGTACTTAAGCTTTGGCGAATTTGTGATTAAACGTTTATTAATGCCAAAGAATGTTTTGCTGTTTTTTACTGAGCAAATTATTTTTCAAGTTGTTTACTGAGTGAATGAAAATTTTGGTGCAAAATAAATAGAAATATTCCACTTTATAGCATTTAAAATTATTATATGTTAGCAAATGTAATCTGAATTGTTCGTGCTTTAAATTGTGCGCAAATTTCAATCGTATTCGATGTTATATTGTTCTTGGAAAATTTTCTTAAAATATTTAAACTCCTGTCTATAAAAGTAAATAAAGAAAAATGATAAAATCTTTGGCGCCTTTATACAAAATTGTCTTCACTGCCAATTCTAAAGAATAAGAAATATGCCGATAATGTTTGAAAACCACTTTACAAGAAAGGAAGGGATATTACAAATTATACCAAATTCAAGAAATCAAATTAATAGTAAAGATATTTCCATATTATTTTATCAAATTGCAATAAATCATTTAAACAAAATCTGAAATGCATTCGAAAATATCGGAAATATATTAATGAAACAAAAATGGAAATATCAATAATTTCCGTAATATTAATTATCTCAAAGTCGTAATTAATATAACAATGCAAAATATACCGGGTGGTCAGAATTAAACACCCCTACTCTGAGCTCTCTATACATCGAACTACTTACTCAGTGTAAAGGCTCCAAAATTGTTGAGCCTATTATTCAAGACATGGGGGAAAGGGATTACGGGAAAAAAAATATTAGTTCCGGAAACACCGATAGGTGGCGCTGTACAACTGAAAATATGCTGAAAAGACACAAAATAATCACAAAAAAAAAACACATGCGATATGGAATTTTTCATTTTTAATTTCTTTTGCTGATATGAAAAAAAAGAACATAAAAAAGTGAAGAAACTTAAACTATCATTGTAACTGCAATTTCGCACTGTAAGCACAAAAATTTGCATAAACCCTTGGTTTGCAGCTGCTATGCTCTGGGCATAAAAGGGGATAAAACTGGGAAATTTTCATTCTTATCAGCGATGGCTGTCACACTGCCAGAACGCACTTTGTTTTCATAAAAGAGCTTCATAAGCAAAGGACATGCTGCAGCTGCACTTCGAGAGGTTCATCGACTTAAGAATTTGCGCAAAGGACCATTACTTCCACAAGCTCTCGGGAGAATGATCGCTCGATTCGAGAAAACTGGACATCTTGGAGTTCAGCCGGGTCGAGGACGCAAATCGACTCGTTCAGATGTCGTTGACGATGTTGCCACCGCTATTGTTGAACAATCAATGCATAACGTTATAGGCTGTAGTAGTGCACGTGGAGTGTCACGACACTTGGGTGTTCCCTACAGCACAGTGCGGAATGTACTGAGAAACATAGTGCATTTTTTCCCGTACAAAATTATTCACAATCACCACTTGCTGACCATCGACAGGGAGAAGCGACTGACTTTTGTATTGACATTTCTGGCTAGAGTTGAAGTGGATGCATCGTGGCCATACCAGATTCTATGGAGCGATGAAGCACATTTCCATCTAAGTGGAATAGTCAACACCCATAACTGTCGCATTTGGGACACGGAAAACCCTCGTACCTTCCAAGAGATTCCACTTCACTCACCGAAAGTTACAGTCTGGTGTGGATTCACGGCCACATTCATTCCTGGACCTTTCTTTTTATAAGAGGCTACTCCCAATGGCCCTGTGACATACACCGTGACGGCCAGGAGGTACAAAAACATGCTCAAAAATTTTGTTGTACCTCAACTGCAACAGAACCAATGTCTTGATTCAATTACCTTTGTGCAAGATGGAGCGCCTCCACACATTGGACTCTATGTACAGCAGTTTCTTCGGCAACATTTTACTAATGGTAGAGTAATTAGTCGTGCGTTTTCGACAACCTGGCCATCTCGTTCTCCAGATCTTAATCCCTGTGATTTTTGGCTGTGGGGATACCTAAAAAGTCTTGTTTATGGAGGACGCCTGGTAACCTTGGCAGATTTGAAAGTATGACTCTGTATGTGAGAAGCATCTCAGTCGACCAATTACGATCCGCAGTTGAACAAGCTGTCCACAGACTGCAGATTTTTCATCTTGAAGAAGGGAACCATATTGAGCAGCATTCCTTGCATCGATAAGGTCCTTGTGATATGAATGTTTGATACGTTCGAATAAAATGTGTTACAAATGTGTATTTTGTGTCTTTTCAGCATATTTTCTGTTGTACAGCGCCACCTATCGGTGTTTCTGGAACTAATTTTTTTTCGCGTAATCCCTTTCCCCATGTCTTGAACAGTATGTTCAACAATTTTGGAGCCTTTACACTGAGTAGTTCGATCTATAGAGAACACAGAGTAAAGGTGTTTTAATTCTGACCACCCGGTAATATCGTCCAAATTTGTATTACTATAAATTTCTTTATTATTTAATTCCGATAAAATGAATCAAAATCGTCTACCGTTTCTACGCATTTGATTTTGGTGTCTTAAAATGCTTCGACCCCCCCCCCCCTGGGCATATAAAATAGAAACATATGACAGGATTACATGAAGTGAATGGAGAATAACCATTATCAAATTGAAAATAAATCTGTCAGAAACTAGGAATTTTTAAACGAAACTGGCATACAAACAAGCAAACAGTCAGAAAAATAAACAAAAATGGTTTCTCTTATCGATGTACGTGCTTCTTGTTACGTAAATCTTTAACACTATGCATACATATTTTTTACCTTTTCTTTTGTGCATTTTATATGCAAAGTAAAAATCCTGAGAAGTCGTGTGGTCGATAATGGAAAAATCGACGTTTCGGGAACTTATGGCGACACCAGCGACCAGTTTCGCTGGTGGAAAGTGCTTTTAAGCCAAACATTAGCATAACAAACAGTTTTTCCTTTCAATCACGGCTGTTACGCGTCGTCGATAGCTGGCACTGAGAAAATGGCATGTAATTACGAGCAGAGTTCGCACCACATTTATTGTGAGAGGTGCAACTTTTCTCTTGTAATTCATTTTATGCTTAATGACTTAACCCTTTCGTGACGGCGGAACTAGCCATCATTACGGCACCCATGGAACGTCGAATTGAAGCATTCGGTGGATGCCGGATATGGACGGCGCTAGCAAATGCGACGTATTTAGTGGATGCCGTATATAACCGGAGCTACTCTTGAAAGGGTCAAATAAGTTGACGTTTTTATCAAATACACCCGTCTGATTTGGAACGAGAACATGCATATTATCTTTAAGAATTCTGACATACGCTAAGAAAGCGCCGTTAGTATTGGGTGTTGTCATTCCAGTGACCTTTCAACGCATTATCTGCTGACCCTTACTAAAAACCTTTTCACATAATCAAAAATATGCCCTTTTACATATATTGGGTCATCCGGAGGGTTCTGCGGTGTTTTTTTATGATAAATACTAACGAAGCAGTACAAAAACTTAAGAAAATGTTATTGGATCACATAAGCACCATATTGTTCTATAACTTATTGCCGTCTTTCCGGCAGCTGGAAAATTCCTTTTTTAAAAAAGTCAGGCTTATTTGTAAAGAAGTTAACGGGATGCTGTTTGGTCTCCAAAGAATTGAACTCCAGGCCGTTCAGAGAATTTTGAAGAGACCTGAAGAGGTGAAAACCTGAGGGGGTAAGGTCTGGTGAATATGGGGGGTGACACAAAACATTCCAGCTCTACTCAAAAAGTCGTTGTCTGACATTCAGCGAAATGTGGGGCCGAGCATTGTCATGCTGGAAGACGACACCTCGACGAATGGTCGGTTCTGGTCGCTTTGTTTCGATTTCTGCTTTTAATACTGCCATTTGAGAACAGTATCTTTCCGAATTTATTGTCTGATCTTGTGGCAACAATTCATAATGAACAAGTCTTTTGTAGTTCTACCATACACAAAGTATTACTTTTTTGGGATGCAAACCCCCTCTAGATGTTACTTGTGGAGGTTCATTTGGCTTACCCCATGATCTTTTTCTTGTAACATTATTATATAGTATCTACTTATCTCCAGTAATGAGTCGTTTCAAAAAAGGAGCTTCTTCATTTCGTTTCAGCAAAGAATCACATGCCGAAATTCGAGCAAGCATATTCTTTTGTGTTAAAGTATGGGTTACCCATACATCGTAGCGGCTTACATACCCAATCTTCTTCAGATGATCATGAACTGTACTTTATGGAATATTTAGTCTGTGTGATAGTTCCTGAACTGTGTAACTTGGATTTTCAGCGATAGCATATTTTAATAGGTCTTCGTTTACAGAGGATGGTCGTCCAGACCGTGTATCATCTTCGAGGCTGAAATTTCCGCTCTTAAATTTATCAAAGCCTTCGAACTTCATCAGAAACAGCACTTTGTCCATATACAGCACAAATTTTACGAGCAGTCTGACTAGCATTTTCTCCTTTCTTAAAATAAAAGAGAATAATATGACGAAAATTAACATTTTGTTTTTCCATTCTTAGCACTGCAGTGAAACAAAAATTATGCTACAACACAAGCTATAATTATGCAGTGAAAGCAGAAAAGACCGAATTTACACATCTGCTTCAATAAAGGTTGCTCCTTATCAGCGGTAGCAAAATAATACCAAGAAAGCTAGCTTCGATTTGAAAAACTGCAAAACTTTCCGGATGTCCCAATACTATGTTTTATTTGTATGTGATTTTGTATTATATATTATTAGTATTATAGTTATTTGGCATAAAATATGCGTAATATTTTCACATTTGTCACTCTTATTCGTCTCCATGTATGATTCGTAGACAAAATTTATATTTTATTAAAGTTAATCATACTAGTACATTAGAATGCTTTATCTGAACAAAAAAAAATGTTTACAATAGTTGCAGAGCTTAAAATAATGCGGAGGGATAATACACATCAACCGTAAGCACTTATGATACATAATTTGAAGTTAGAAAAAAATACGAATGAAAATATAAAAAGATGTCTTGGAAACAGAGTCGGGCGTAATTCAAGTAAAACGTAATTGATTAACTATTAGATTAAAATTATGCAATTAATAGGCAATGGTTACAAAAAAAATTAACTAGAGTGTGGCTCAACTCGTCTTTCTAGCACCAGAATTCCTTTTCTTTTCAAAATTTTCAAGAAATAATTTAAAAAATCGATTTTGTAAGTCCAAATGATTTCAACTATAGCGTGTTACCCTTCACTTTAAAGCGTTTGAAAAAATCCCTCTATTGATATACTTGACAATGTACCCCCGTGTGGGTAATTTCCCCCCAGGGAGCTAATTTCCCTCCCAGGGGGCTAATTCCTCCCTCCCAGGGGGATAATTGCGTCACGAACAGATAAAAATCATCGCGGCTATTTTACACAACAGTGATTGAAACTATTAAGTCCCGTGATCATTAAGCCAAAAATAAACCCTTTGATGTATAATTATGTCAAATTTTGTCATATGCTGCATGTTAAAAGAATATATAAGTAGGAATAAAATTCAAAATTTTCACTCGAATTTAAAAAAAAAATGTATCTAGTTCTAGATTTTTGGTAACATAGCCGCATATAAAGTTTCGTGAAAATCCATTAATATTTGTCACTGCTATAATGTGCACTAGAAATGGACCACAAACATCAGACGGATAGGCGTTAGTCCAAAAATTGTCGAAACGTGTTCAGGACTACTTGAAACATATATTAGCATCAAAATCTTGAAATCGAAAATTTGAATCGAACTTGAATTCAAACTGGTATCGAAAACAATACTTTCTCATTACTACGAATGAGAACGTAAAAATAGACTGCTACTTGTAATTACAATTGCATTAATAACAATCACAAGTAATTGTTTATAACGCAAGTAAATAGAAATCACAAATTGTTTTTGTACATTATCTAAAGATGCCCATACATGATTATTCCTGCTACGATGCAGAAAGTAGTAGTCTAACTCTTCCTTCCAATACTAAACGTATGCTGCGTTATTTAAGCCGAATATTATTACTCACCAAGTCAGGATTAATAATTTCAACCAGTTGTATTTTCCGGTGTGATGCTCGATCAGAGTGTTGAGAATCTCACCAGAGATCCAAGAGTTAGCGACGGTCCTGGTTTGAACACTGTCGTAACGGAAATGACACGAATGTATTGCCATGAATTAATTGTGTATGGGCGCATTCAATTCTTAAACATCTCTTACGCATCATTCGAGTCGTTCAATGCTCGCCCGTAAGTTAGAACACACCCTCATTGACGTTTACTTTAAAAGTGAATAAAAATCTTCTAAATCTACTAATGCTTTCATATTTCCCCAAGGTATGTTTACAATACAGTAAAATTAAAAATAAAATTAGAATCATAAAAGTCTGAATAATCTTAGTTGATTATCTATAATTGCAATTAAAAATTGAGAGTTGTGTTTGTCGTGCATAAGTAATTTCTGCATTTGCTTCTTTTATTAGTTTGTATCAATTAACAATACAGAAATATATTTTTTAATTACATGAAGGTACCAGGGTTGCCAAGTCCGACAATTATGATCAATTATAGACAATACGCATTATTTCTAGAATATGGCAAGATTTAATTGTTAAAAGTCGGCCATATTCAATTGTATCACGGATTGAAATTTATTTCCGTAGTGTTAATATGTGGCAATAATATTCTAAAAGTATATGTTACATAAAAAATGATTTCGCTTAAACGTTGTCAGTTCCTTTTCTATTATAAAATCTAGAAAGCTGCGCTGAGACAGGCTGCAGCTAATTAAGGTAGGTAGAATCATAGAATACCATATTCAGAAGGTTCACTCCCATAGGAACCTATGGCAACATTGTTAACATAGGATTTCGCATAGACACTAACGTTCAAGGAGCCAACTATCGCAGCTATGACGTAAAAGGAGCTCGACTGCTAGATTTGGCGACTATCAATTGGCGATTTTATGCTAATGTAGCCAAAAGAAAAAAAATTACGTAACTGTACTTTTATAATTTTTACTTTCCTTATATACATAATGTATAAGGAAAGTATTGTGACGGGGTCGAAAATTCGAATTTGATTTTTCGACGGGAGAGCACGTTTCAAGCATCCCTGATCACGAATCAAACATTTTTGAAGTGATGTCTCTGTGTGTGTGTATGTGTGTGTGTATATGTGTGTGTGTCAGTGGGTCTGTGGAAACGATAACCGACGAACGAATGGACCGATTCGAACGAAATTTGGTACAAAAATCACAATCCGTAAACACTGGAAGCCTATTGTTTTTATACGCAATCGAATGTTCAGAACCCCCCTAAATTTTCAAATGAAATTTTGAAAAAATCGTCAAAAAATCAAAACCACTAATAAAGTTACGCAAATAGACATTTCTTATGTAATTTTTTATTAGAAAACGATTGGCATAAATTTTAGAACGCTAACATGAACTGTTCTTGAGATATTGTACATTTTTCAAAAAACTATCAAAAAGTCATATAAAATAAAATAAAAATATTTCCTACTGAGAAACATGTTCACTTTTCATATGTAATACCATGCGATAAATTGAGTGACCTCATTCTCGTGGATCTAGCTCGTTCCATTCATGAAAAAAGATACTTTGAATAATACTTTTGTATTTGAACGCCAATAGTTATTTATTTACCTGCTGTAAGAATAACTTATTTCTTAGTGCATAACGCTTGGCGAGATTTTGGCGACGAATTTGGCGGAATGTCGCCCACTTGGCGACTTTTTTTTAAATGTTGCCAAATTAACGAAAATCTCGCCAAATGTTTCCTTAATAGAAGAGTTTGACAAGTATCGTTAAGGCTATCTAGTAAGGTGAACTTCTTGACCATTCGCTAGTCATGGATTTGTGAAAAAAGATAGACTACTTTTATAGGTGGCGATTGTAAGATATAATTCATAATATGCAAACTACTGGGAGCGCAGCGCTAGATTTCACCCTAACGCCTGAAATTTGATCTATTATTACTTTCCTTGTATGCATAATATATAAGGAAAGTATTGTGACGGGGTCGAAAAATCGAATTCAAGTTTTCGACTGAGAGCACGTTTCAATCATCCCTGATCACGAATCAAATATTTTTGAGGTGATGTCTGTGTGTGTGTGTGTTGTTGTTGTTGTTCTCAGACCGTCCGACCTACCAGAAAGGTGTAAGGTAACTGTTTGGACGGTCGAGAAGTGCCACCCAATTTAGACCGGAACCCAGTGGGGGAGGCATCCACAGGGACCGTACCCTCCTTCCCCTACCACCAACCTCTCGGAAGGACTTTCGGACCCACATGTTTAACGTGATCGTACTCCGCATGAACACGGCGGCAGTTTTGGCAGTGGCTGGAATCGAACCCGGGCCTACCGAGTGCAACTCCAGCGCGCTAACCAGTGGGCTACCGCGCCCGTGTGTGTGTGCGAAAGCGTGTGTGTGTGTGTGTGTGTGTCAATGAGTCTTCGGAGACGATATATCACGAACGAATGGAGCGATTCGAATGAAATTTCGTACAAAAATCACAATCCGTGAATATTGGAATCCTATTATTACTTTCCTTATATACATAATGTATAAGGAAAGTATTGTGACGGGGTCGAAAATTCGAATTCGAGTTTTCGACGGGAGAGCACGTTTCAAGCATCCCTGATCACGAATCAAACATTTTTGAAGTGATGTGTGTGTGTGTGTGTGTGTGTGTCAGTGAGCCTGTGGAGACGATAACTGACGAACAAATGGACCGATTCGAATCAAATTTGGTACAAAAATCATAATCCGTAAACACTGGAAGCTTATTGTTTTTATACGTAATCGAATGTTCAGAACCCCCCTAAATTTTCGAATGAAATTTTGAAAAAATCGTCAAAAAATCGAAACCGCTAATAAAGTTACGCAAATAGACATTTCTTATGTAATTTTTTATTAGAAAACGATTGGCATAAATTTTAGAATGCTAGCATAAACCGTTCTCGAGATATTGTACATTTTTCAAAAAAATATGAAAAAGTCACATAAAAAAAAAAATTCCTATTGAGAAACATGTTCACTTTTCATATGTAATACCATGCGATAAATTGAGTGACATCATTCTCGTGGATCTAGCTCGTTCCATTCATGAAAAAATATACTTTGAATAATACTTTTGTATTTGAACGCCAATAGTCATATCTGCTGTAAGAATAACTTCGTTCTTAGTGCATAACGCTTGGCGAGATTTTGGCGACGAATTTGGCAGAATGTCGCCAACTTGGCGACTTTTTTGAAAGGTTGCCAAATTAATGAAAATCTCGCCAAATGGATAAAAATGATGCTAAATCAATGAAAATGACGACTAATTGTCGAAAATTTAATATTTTGGAAAGAATATTAGTATCTACTATAAGAAAACCCTATTTTTTTACTGTAAAAGTAGTAAATTCATTACATTATATAAGGAAAGTCATGTGTTGCCCACATCAGATTTTTTTAAACGTAATCGAATGTTCAGAACCCCCATAAATTTTGGAGTGAAATTTTGAAAAAATCATCAAAAAATCAAAACCTTTAATAAAGTTATGCAAATAGACATTTCTTATGTAACTTTTCCTTAGAAAACGATTGACATAAACTTTAGAACAGTAGTACAAACCGTTCTCGAGATATTGCCCATTTTTTAAATAAATTTATCAAAAAATCCCATAAATAAAAAAAAAACTATTAACTGTTAAGAAACATGCTCATTCTTCATATGTATTATCATGCATATAAATTTGTTGATATCATTCTCGTGCATCTAGCTCGGTCCACTTATGAGAAAAGACACTTTGAATAATACTTTTGTATTTGAACGCCTATAGTCATTTATCTGCTATAAGAATAACTTATTTCTCCGTCCATATGCTTGGCGAGATTTTGGCGACGAATTTGGCGACTTTTTGAAATATTGCCAAAGTAACGAAAATCTAGCTAAATGGATAAAAATGACGCTAAATCAATGAAAATGACGACTAATTGTCGAAAATTCAATATCTTGGAAAGAATATAAGTAACTACAAAAGAAAAACCTATTTTTACTTTCCTTATATACATAATGTATAACGAAAGTATTGTGACGGGATCGAAAATTCGAAATCAAGTTTTCGACGGGAGAGCACGTTTCAAGCATCCCCGATCACAAATCAAACATTTTTGAAGTGATGTGTGTGTGTGTGTGTGTGTGTGTGTGTGTGTGTCAGTGAGTCTGTGGAGACGATAACTGACGAACGAATGAACCGATTCGATCCAAATTTGGTACAAAAATCACAATCCGTAAACACTGGAAATCTATTGTTTTTATACGTAATCGAATGTTCAGAACCCCCCTAAATTTTCGAATAAAATTTTGAAACAATCGTCAAAAAATCAAAACCACTGATAAAGTTACGCAAATAGACATTTCTTATGTAATTTTTCATTAGAAAACCATTGACTAATTTTAGAACGCTAACATGAACCGTTCTCGAGATATTGCACCTTTTTACAAACAAATTATTAAAAAGTCATACAAAATGAAAAAAAAATATTTCCTATTGAGAAACATGTTCACTTTTCATATGTAATACCATGCGATAAATTGGGTGACATCATTCTCGTGGATCTAGCTCGTTCCATTCATGAAAAAAGATACTTTGAGTAATGCTTTTGTATTTGAACGCCAATAGCTGTGTAAGAATGTAATCTGCTGTAAGCACAACTTATTTCTTCGTTCATAACGCTTGGCGATATTTTGGCGACGAATTTGGCGGAATGTCGCCAACATGGCGACTTCTTGAAATGTTGCCAAATTAACGAAAATCTCACCAAATGGATAAAAATGACGCTAAATCAATGAAAATGACGACTAATTGTCGAAAATTCAATATCTTGGAAAGAATATTAGTATCTACTATAGAAAAAACCTATTTTTTTACTGTAAAAGTAGTAAATTCATTACATTATATAAGGAAAGTCATGTGTTGCCCACATCAGATTTTTTACTGTAATTCATTGCATTATATAAGGAAAATCCTGTGTTGCCCACTTCAGATTTTTTTTTCATAAATCAAAACCGCATACCTAGGAAAGTATGTGTATGAACTTTGGCTGGGATTCTCTCAGAGAGGTGTCAACACCTAAAGTTTAATTTGAATCATCCTGGTAAAGCTATGTTAGAAATATGTCTGGCCTTTTTCATAAATCAGTACCAGCAGCAGTTTGAGATAAATGCATAAAATTTTCTGATCTACACAAATTTATATTTGCCTAGCAGTATACCAGTTCTTCATACGGAATATATAAAATAAAGAAACAAAATTCCCAATCATGTGGAAATTTCTGTAGTATTCTAAAACTTTATTTCTTTGGATCCAGAAGGACCGACTTACCTGAAAGTGTAAGGCGTCTGTTTGGACGTCTGGGCAGTGCCACCAAATTCAGATCGGAATCCAGTGAGGTAGCATCCACTTCCTCCTCCAAGCATCAACCTTTCAGAAAGTCTTTCAGACCCACAGATTTAATCTGCTGGTACTTGGAGTAATAAAGAGGAAAATTTGTGCAGAGCCGTGAATCTAACGTGTGGATGTTCTAGCCATTGGACTATCTCAGGCAGTAGTATTCTAAATCATATTGTTATTTAATATAATTTAATTATCTTAAAAATAAGTATACGAATACGTTATAGCGCCATACAAAATTATACTCACAGGCATATCTGAAGAATAAAACATCGTGGTTCCATTGTAAATAAATTTATAAAAGAAAATATGAAATTGGATCAATATATGCCAAAATTAAAGGACTGAAATAGTATTAGAAATACATCCTTCCAATATCATTACCTATATTGTGAATAAACGCGTTTAATTATCCAAAAATTTGGACTCATTCTTTTATCCTGCCTGCACACCCACTATTCTCTAACAATATTATTAATTCAAGGCATCTATTTCATTGTGGCAAACGGTTTGTAAAGTCATATTTCAGATTATATTTAAAATATTACTGAAACGGGATGAAACATGCTAAAGTAAAAATGCTAAGGTAGCTCGACAGGTCATTGATAATATTTTCCAAAGACAGCCATTTGGACAGCCTGTACCTTAGTCCAAAACGGAAAAACAGTATTCTCCCTCACCACACAATATGAGATTGAGATAAATTAAAAATCAAATATTTTTTTGCAAACTGTCGATAAGTATCGGTAATATTTTGAAGTTATGTTCTATATAGAAATAATTTCGTTTAACTGTTATGTACCCGTCGAACCACCCTTTCATCTAGAACGCTGTGGTGAAGAATGTCGCAGCTAATTGAAATAGACAGAAAGAAACCTCTGGTTAGACCAGTCGGTTATTCACCAAGGGCCGTATATAATTTCGTATTTCAGTAGGCGGCCGCAATAAAAATATATTTTTCATGCTTTAACAACTTTTATTTATTTGATATTAGAACGTAATGTGTTAGTAACTTTATCACTTTGAATAAATCAATATTTTTCCGTCCATTCAGTTCCAAATACTATATGTTCCCTTTTCGATTTTTCTTTATATAAACATTTATTAATAGAAATGTGCTTCGCTAGAGAGACAGGCGGGCAAGAATTAGGTTTCACTTGTGCAGTAACGACTTGCTAAAATGGTACACTTTGTCATGCGAATGATATAATGTAAAAAGGACTATAAATTTTTACTTTCCTTTTATAGAATAATGTATAAGGAAAGTATTGTGACGGGGTCGAAAATTTGAATTCGAGTTTTCGATGGGAGACACGTTTCAAGCATCCCGGATCACGAATCGAACATTTTTGAAGTGATGCCTCTGTGTGTGTGTGTGTGTGTGTGTGCGTGTGTGAAATTATGTGTGTGTGTGAAAGTGTGTGTGTGAAAGTGTGTGTGTGTGTGTGAAAGTGTGTATGTGTGTGTGTGTGTGAAATCATGTGTGTGTGCGTCAGTGAGTCTGTGGAGACGATAATTGACGAACGAATGGACCGATTCGAACGAAATTTGGTACAAAAATCACAATCCATAAACACTGGAAGCCTATTGTTTTTATACGCAATTAAATGTTTCCCCTAAATTTTCGAGTGAAATTTTGAAAAAAATCGTCGAAAAATCAAAACCTCTGATAAAGTTACGCAAATAGATATTTCTTATGTAACTTTTCATTTGAAAACGATTGACAAATTTTAGAACGCTAACATGAGCCGTTCTCGAAACATTGCACATTTTCCAAAAAATTATCAAAAATTCATAAAATAAAAAAAATATTTCTTACTGAGAAACATGTTTACTTTTCATATGTAATGCCATGCGATAAATTGGGTGACATCACTCTCGTGGATCTAACTCGTTCCATTCATGAAAAAAGATATTTTGAGTAATACTTTTGTATTTGAACGCCAATAGTCATTTATCTGTCGTAAGAATAACTTATTTTTTCAACCATAACACTTGGCGAGATTTTGGCGACGAATTTGGTGGAATGTGGCCAACTTGGCGACTTTTTAAATGTTGCTAAATTAACGAAAAACTCGCCAGATGGATAAAAATGACTCTAAATCAATGACGACTCATTGATGATGACGACATGAAAAATGACGTCTCATTGACGAAAATTCAATATCTTGGAAAGAATATAAATAACTACTCTAAAATAATCTATTTTTTTACTGTAAAAGTAGTAAATTCATAGCATTATATAAGGAAAGTAATGTGCTGCCCACATCAGATTTTTTTTATTTAAAACAGGCCACGGGGTGAATCACTGGACTACACTCTCCAGGCAACAATATGTAGTAATGATTCCCGCACACAAAAACATATTTGAGTTTTAAATAAAATAATATTTTTGTTCCTCTTTGAATAGGGAAAGAGAGTTAAATAGTGTTACGAACTTCTAAAACGCTTTAGATTGTCTTTTCTCCACTCTCACATTTGTTCCTTTCGAAGACCAGACGAAGAGAATACCCGTACTTGCATTATTTCCTATGACGTGAGTATAGTGTTGCCACATGCCAAAGTTCGAAGAACGGTTGCAAGATTTGGCGATTTTGTACCATATGGACGACTTATCGAAGATTCGAATTCACCAATATTCTACGAAACATGAGAGTTCCAGAAGTTTCTATAGATATTCTATAAAAAGAATCATAACTCCGTTGGAGAGTTGTACTGTACTACATTGAACTGTAACTTACGTCAATGTTTTGAGAAGAGTAGTGGCTGTTCTGTGAAATGACTTTCTTCAATGTTTGAGAACAGTATCGGTTATTTTGTGAAATTGGTGAAGCGTGTAAGTGCTGTTTTACTGGATATTGTTCCTGTCTACGCTGTGCTTGTGAATAAACGTGTTTAGTTACAAGAATTTTGGACTCATTCGTGTATCCTGCATGCACGCCCACTATTGTAGAGGGTGCGTTCGTAACAAAATTATTAATTCAAGATATCTGTTTCATTATGGCAAACGGTTTGTAAAGTTATATTTCTGAAAATCTTTAAAATATAACTGAAACGGGGTGAAAAATGCTAAGGACATTTTTTCTACCATTTCAGAGTCTTCATTTTGGCGTATGATGACCAAACTTTATATATTCACTAGCAGCGATTACACGGCGTTGCTCGGGATTTATGATGCAAAACTTCGATAAAAATTACACCGGAACATATAGGGCCATGAATCTTATACATTGTTCTTCAACTGTGAAAGAAGTAAATTCATTGCATTATGTAAGAAAAAAAATAGATCTGATTGGCCACTCTTTGGACAATCAGATCCATTGGATCATACATATATACTTTTCTTCTTTATATATATGGATAGATATATATTTTTATATTCATTTATTTATTATTCAAATTAATAAAATTTGTTGAGTAAGCCTGTGAAAAATAAACCATGGTGTTATAGTTTCCATTTAAATTCATATTTCAAACCTGCGATTTTAAAAACTGACTAATACTTTCAATAAACTCCTGAAAAACTCAGAGACTTAATTGGTTTTCACGTTTTAAACCAACGATTTCCAACTGTTTTCGTTGGGAATCATGGAGTTAGAGAGTAGAACTCCTAGGAAAAAGTTTCGTTTCCATTAATATCGCGACAACCCCTGGTCTTATAAACCCGAAACTTGGACTAAATTTATGGGGAGCTATTTTAAAGCTACCCACAAAACTTCATTAAATTCGGTACATCTATTCTCTCATGAGGATGAGACAAACGAAAGTTTCACTTCTCAATAATATGGCAACCCCTAGTGATAGAAACTCGAAATATAGACTAATTTTAAGTGAGGCTATTTTAAGACAATCCACCAAATTTCATCAAATTTGGTTCAGCCGTTCTCCCGTGATGTTGGATCATACATACATATTTTTCTTCTTTATATATATAGATATATTGACATACAAACAGGATTAGGATGTAATTTTTATTCATCAGATCCACAAAGATAGTTATGTATAACGAAAACAAAGATTGTGATACTTTCAATTTTTTTTAAAGGAAGTAAAAAGTAAAATATTGTAATGGATGTTATTTCGAGAACTTATATGAATTCATTCCGAATTCGCACCTATTTTAAATCACGAACAACGACGGGTATATATGTTAAAACATATGGCCACTCTATTAATACTGTCATATTTCACTTAAATTGGATACTAACCTTTTAGTGCTGTACATCTAGCAGGATTCCAATTGCTGTAAATCTGTAGATTTACTTGATTTACAACTCGTAGTTAAGTAAGACAGAGGTATAATCATAAATCCAGTTCCATTAATTGAATGGAGTAATAACTATTAGAGGAAGACGTGGACATTTCTTAAATGAATATCAGATCTATTTGCTTTTTCATAAAAGCAAATACTAGTTTCAATGAATAAAATAGTACAACTTCTGTTTTACTAAATCGAAGAATACTGTCTAAAAATTCTATTAATTAGAAAATTTGTTTTATAGACATTTTATTATAAATTTTATTAAATTGCTGTCACATTACATTATAACTATTAAAAAATGCCCTTATCTCTGACTCTTTCTCTTCTGCTTGGTGATAAATTGGATGTAGTACAGACAACTTGACGACTTTGGAGAAATGTCGCCAAATCTGCGATAATTCCATATCTCTGAAAATTGAATATAATTTATTTGAAAATCCATTTTGCTTTGTGGGAACCTATATACAGGGTATCTGGAAAAGCCCTTAAGCATCTCACTACTTTTGTAAAAAAAGATTTATGAGTGCACACATTAGGTTTATCTATCTGTAGCAAGTTGACCATGCCCGATTGAATGAAAGTGATTGCAGCGTCCCCTACCGGAGAATTTATAAAGATAGGATAACGTACTCTGAAACAAAGAAGAATGCCAATTGCAAAGTTTTAGAGCGCTGTCTAATTGTTAAAATTGTCACAGCTAGATATTCATTTGGCACATTATGATTATGGGCAAGTTACTGTTCCATTCAGGAGTGATACGATACACAACGCTGACATCAAAAGAAATCTAGTGTAGTAGGTAAAAAATTATGCACACTTGAATTCAAGCACATAATCATGCATGTTAATAATCATGCACACTTGAATTCAAGAAGAAATATTGTCCAGTAATTATTTCTAATTAGTCGCTGAGCATATACCAACCGGGGAAATTTGACAGATATTTATTGCCTTACATATACACATTTGGCGCGTTAGTATTTACACAAAATTCTACAAATGTATAATTAGCATTTTCGTCTATGTCGCTTTGTTGATCATCCAAACTTTTTAGATTGTCCATTAGGGGAGCAGCGATTACTTTTATTCGATCGGACATGGTCACTTTACTATATATAAGCAAATCGTATATTCGTGGACCTTTCTTTACCAAGTTAGGGGTGCTTAACAAGATTTCTAACAAAATCCTTTAAGGTGATTTTCACAAAATTACAAGTATTTCAAAATAAATTTAATTGAATTAAATTTCCGAAAGATGTTGAATTATATCTTTTTTTTTGAAAGATATTGAATTATATTTAGTATATTGACTTTCTTTAACCATTACCAATTTCAGTGAAAATAAAGAATTAAAAAAATATTTAATGAAGAATATTTTACGAACGTAAAAAATACATATCAAATGAAGGTACACAATAGGTATAAAAGTTCTAAATCATAGCTCTACATTATAACAACTTATTGGTATTTTCTTCAAAGAATACAAAAGTTCCCTCAGCCAAGGTTTTTTTAACAAGATATTTTCTGCTATTACATAAGCGGACAGAGAGCATTATTCTCATGGAGGATTTCTTGAGCTGCAAGGCCCAACTGTGGCAACTGTTATTTCCACTCTGTGATTTTCAACTCCATACGGGCCGGGTTGGAATTACAGTAAAGTTGATAAGCCATGTCTATGCATGCATGGTCATAGTGGCCCACAATCCAATTCAGATTACAGCGGTCCAATGGAGATTGTAAAATAAAACTCCAATAAAGCTCAAGTAGTTTATTAATTGTCGGGATTATTTTAGTTATCGAAGTGAAATAGGATGGTACAAATTTGGCGCCAAACGTGGAGCAGAAAAAAAAATATGCAAGTTTCTACTGATGTTCCGGAAATCCTATCAAACCTGGTTGTAATTTTAGTAAAACTACCGTTGCAGCTATTGGTGGGCAAACAGAAGTAGTTACATTAAATTCAATTTTAGAGACTGGAAATGTAGCATTTTCATCCTCAATGCGAATTTGCCGTATCATTGCTTCAAACTGCTAAGAAGTCAGAATAACTTTCGTGAATCTTATGCATTCAATATTCTATCGTATATATATATGGACGCAGAAATATATTTTCGGGTAAAATACGGCATAAACAATAAAGATTTAATATCAAATTGAAATTAATAATATAAACATCTTGATTTATCTTTCTGTGTATCTATCTCTGGTAACGCTTAGCGAAGATTTTGGCGACGAATTTAGCGAGTTATCGCCAACTTGACAACTTATTATAAATGTTGCAAAGTTGACGAAAATGTCGCCAAATCGATAAAAATGACGCTAAATTGGTAAAAATGAGAGCAAATAAGTGAAAGTAATTGCGTTTTGGAAGGGAATATTATTGTAATTCTATAGCGTTTGCCTCCCAACCACCCTACTTGGAGACAACTTTAGAGACTTTTTAAAATGTCGCCAAATTTATCAAATGTCGCCAAATCGATAAAAATATCGTCAAATCGATCAAAATGTCGCCAAATTAATACGTATGACGACAAATCAATGAAATTAATTCTATTTTGAAAGGGGATAGTCGCATCTAGAATACACTCCATAATTAAGGAGGGAGAGAGAGATTGTAATGATGTTTCGGAAGTATTTATTTGTCAGTCCAACCCAAGGTCCACAGAAAGGAAAGGTTGGCCAAAGATTGGACGCGAACAGCTGGAGTTCCCCCGCCCTTCGCGACTGATGTCACTGGTCCCAAAGACAGGTCCGTAGTCCGTAGCTGTCATCAGAAATGCATTGAATACTGCAGTAATTATCTTAATTTAAAGGTGCATCATATAGTATATTGAAATTTCTACCGAGTAAAATGATAGATTAGATTTCATTATTTCTATATAATTATTCCTATATAAGCATAATATTAAATAAAACTAGTTATGGTAACTTTTATTTAGGGCTGTATCGTTAGAGATGTCTTTAAGCATCTCCAACGATGACAGTAACAACTGAGCAGTTTAAACTATGTTCAAATATTTTCTGCATTTTAAAATTGTTATTAGCTTTACTTTAATAGGTATATAGTAAAATGTCGGAGGCTTTAGCTAAAATACAAGTAATACCTGAAGGTAGAATAATAAACCAACGGAATCTGTCCATTTTTATCGAACTGCTTTAAAATATAACAGACAGCGACATGAAAAAAAAAATCTGATGTGGGCAGCACATGACTTTCTCTGCAGACTTATATCGACGTTCTCTTTATTTTAATTAAATTTAATTCACTTTTAATTCAATTTTCGATCTCATTTGATAACTGGACTTATTTTCAAAGGGGGCGTAGAGAAAATACGAAAAAACTAAAATATCTCGAGAACGGCTAGTCCTAGTGTTGTTGTTGTTGTTGAAACCCAGACCGTCCGACCTACCAGAAAGGTGTAAGGTTAACTGTTTGGACGGTCGGGAAGTGCCACCCAATTTTGACCGGAACCCAGTGGGGGAGGCATCCACAGGGACCGTACCCTCCTTCCCCTACCACCAACCTCTCGGAAGGACTGCTAGTCCTAGTGTAATGGAGTTGATCTTATTCTTTTCTTCGTTAAAAATTACGTATTAAACAAGCATTTAATGGATATATTTGATTATACGTAGTTTTTTATTTTAGATTTTGCCGATTTTTGTAGGCCATTTTGCAAAAAAAAGGCAGATTATTTTTTTCTGAATCCTACCAAAATCTAATCAGCACCAGGGTGACCCCACACGTGACTTATCTACCACATTTTGTGAAATTCGGTAGATTAGTTTTACAGCTAGAGTGGATACAAGCTTTTGCGGGCCATTTCGCAAAAAAAGGCGGGTTCTTTTATCCCGAATCGTATCCAAAACTAATCAGCTCCAGACTCGCCCACAAGTGACTTACCTACCAAATTTTATGAAATTCGGTCAATTAGTTTTTTAGTTAGAGTGGATACAAAATCTGCACAAACAGACACCCAAACACACACACAGACGTCAAGCTAAAAATGGTTTTTTCGTATTCTAGAGGTCTTGAAACGTGTAGATCCGTCAAAAACTCGAGTTGCGATTTTCGACATGATTCCAATACTTTCCCTATACATTACCATGTATTGCAGGGAAAATAAAATGAGAAGGCAGTGAATGACTTGCTGAATGTAATTCAAAAATAGTTCTCAGAATTATAGAAATAAATAAACACGTGATGTCCTTAAAGATTTCATGCAAAAAAATGCTTGTATATATATTTTTTTCATAATGTAATTGATATGTATACGAAATCCAATTATTTAAAGACTTCTCATCCGAATTCAAAAAAATGCAGAAATCATATTTTGTACGATGCAAAAATAGCAGTGCATGTGTTTCTTTAATTATGTATTACTAATATTTTACTGTTAAAAAAGGGAATTATTCAAGACATTAAATGAGCATTGAATTTCATATAACGATATACCATTTTTGAATATAGGTACTTCATGTTAAAAAAAAATAAAAATTAAAAAAGTAAAGGGATAGGAAGAGGAATTGATTCGATAAGTCCAGGTGTGACAAGATTTTGAAAATGCCGTTCATACAGGAACATCTACGGAAATTGTACCTTATTTACGCTGTATGTTGAAAAACAGTAAAAAATAACATGTCCAGCCAGTCAGTAGGTTTTAATCAGTTGCGTTGACAGAAAAAATGGGGGGGGGGGGGAAGAGGCGATAGCCAAATGAGTAGTTTCCCATTTCTCCAAATATCATTCCTTCTAACTTTAATAGGTTTCGATAAGTTCCTGGGGGAGAAGGTATATCTCCCAACACCTCTTTAGTGACTTTACTAGCTAGGTTTGATATCACGATCTTTCAGCTAATTCTGGTGTTACAAAGGTCCTTATTTACGCTGTATGGAAAAATCATCAAATATCAAATGGCTAGGTTAGGGATGTTCCCCTACGGGAGGGATGAATAATTTTTAAAAAGGCCATTCCATAATAAAGGAGGATTGCTTTCATGGAAGACTTTTTAAGGGAAGTTGCGTCACATTTATGTAATATATTAGGAAAACCATGAAAACCTAACACACGCAGCCCGTTTATATATCTTTGGTACGGAGACTTGAACTCACTGCCAAAGCATTGACACTAGGTCATGGGCAAACCTTAGAATTTAAAGCTCTCTCTCCATTGCTTATTTTTCTTTTCTTCACTGAATGACCCAAGATTATTTCAGCTTTTCTTTTCATCTTTTCATTTATGTGCCTTATTCGAAAGAAGGTTCTGGTATATGTTCTTGCAACATCAGGAGCTATTTCATGAAACTGTTATTTTATTTTAAGCTGTAGGTTCTCATAAATACTTTTTGAAAAAGAAATAAAATGATATTAAAAAATATCTTCTAATTTGGTGACTGTTTCTACCCAGGTAACATGTAAAAAGACCTTGATAAAATTTCAATCCATTTCTTGTCATTTTCGGATGTTGATTCCACTAGATATGAATAAATTTCTGTGCTTTCTTGTGACGATATGCTAAATATCCTACAAAAAAAAAAAAAAAAAAAAAAAAAAAAAGCAAGGCATCATTTTTACATCAGGACTGAAATGAATGTAATATTCATGTTCAATATCTGCAGTGCTGCTGATTGCGCCGTCTTCTTCTAATTTGAAATATAAAGTCACACATTTGTATTTATAGGCATAGGAAGCTTAGACCCATGCAGTAATGTTCTAAGTCGAGATTTGAAATCAGTAGCAAGAGGATGGTTATGAAATCGTCCAAGAAGGCTAATTTGATTAAATATATTCCCCGTAAATTTCTGCAGTTCTGTTAGTATCTTGCCCTGCTCTTTCATCATTTCCACTACTTGGATTAATGTTCCTGAAGAATATTTAAAATTTTTCGTCCATAATTTTAAAATGCTAATGCTTGGTAAAGAAATTTTAATTTGTTCTCTAAGATGGTAGTATGCTACCAGTGAAAGAACTCAGGCTCCCAAGAACTAAGACTTAGCTATATCTTCAATTTTCCACTGTGTTCTTTTGTCGTTATTTAAAATTCATAATATGTGACCTGATGTGAAATATTTAGAAAGGACTTTTGCAATTTCACTTTGAATTTTCTCATCACCTTTCTTCTTTAAATATTAACTCTGTGCTTCAAAAACATTTTACTTTACTTTTATTCTCTTATTGTCTTCCAGCATTTTTTTTCATATTCTTTTCTTTTTAAAGAATTTATTTCAAGTAATAATTTCTGATTTTCAAAATACAAATTTTGCCTTTCTATTTCATTTAAATCACCTGACATATATCAAAACATACACTAACATATTTTAAAAAATATTTGAAATCTGCTCTACATAGCAAATCATTCATTGTATTTTTCTCATTTCTTTTATGATGTCGAAGTTCACCATCCGCATTTTGAAAAAAAATTGTGAAATGATGCATTTTTGGTTGAATTGCCGTTTTTGCAAAGAGCTACAGCACTATAAACCATAACCAAATCTAAAACAGGTATATCATTAAACTATTATCCGTGCGCTATGTCTATCTTTTCTCCACGCTGCGGAAGGGACCAGTGACGTCAGTAATAACAAGAACTCTGGATAAGAGTAGGTTGGCAGAAACGAATGGCCTACCTCCCTTACTTCCATTTACCTTGAGTCCAACCATCCCATTTAGCTACAAATTTGGCAACTTTTTCAAATGTCGCCAAGTTTATCAAAATATCGCTAAATTGACTAAAATGTTTCCAAATCGATAAAAATTTCGCCAAATTGATAAATACGACCCAAAATCAATGAAATTGTGTTTCAAAAGGGATTACTAAAGTATTGTAATGACATTTCGAATGTAATATAATGAATATAATGAATGTAATATATTCATTATATATTACATATTATATATTACATTATTATTACATTGTTATTATTACATTATTACATTATTATTACATTATTACATTGTGATTATTACATTATTACATTATGACATTATTACATTATTACATTATGACATTATTACATTATGACATTATTACATTAATGATTATTACATTATTATTATAACATTATATTATTACAATGAATATAATGAATATAATGAATGTAATATAATGAATATAATGAAAAACTAAAGTATTGTAATGATATTTCGGTATCGTTTGCTAGTCAGCCCAACCGTCCCACTTGGCGACAAATTTGGCGATATGTTAAAATGTCGCCAAATTGATTTAAATATCGCCAAATTAACGACAATGTTGACAAATCGATAAAAATGACGTCAAATTGATAAAAAGGAAGCCAAATCAATAATATAAGTGTGTTTTGAAAGGGGATAGAATTGTAATGTTTCGGCAGCGATTGTTTGTCAGTCCAACTGTCCCATTAGGCGACAATGTTAACGAGTTTTTAAATATGTCTCAAAATTGAACAAAGTATCATAAAAATTAATAAAAATGTCACGACATCGATGAAAATTTAATATCTTGGAAAGAATATAAGAATCTACTATAAGGAAAAGCCATTTCTCTGTTCGTCCGATAGTGATGTTTGGCAAAAAAATTGGCAAAGATCGCCAAATTGATAAAAATGACGCCAAGGGGGAGGTAATATTTTGCACATTTTGAATTCCGTTATATGACGGGCATACCTTCTAGTCAATTCATATGACGATAACAGACTAAGATGCTTCTTTTAAACAGCTTCAGCTTACTATTATCCACCTTTATTCTTCCCCACATTGTGCGCTAATTTTGTGCCGTTATTAGTTCATCCCTGCACATCACTGGGTTGTTCACAAAAGCGAGAGTATGGACTTAATTAAACGAAATTAGGCCCTTACACCGATAGAATACCTTCAATGCATTTCAACTTACAATTTTATATTCACATCTGTAACGAACCACTCGCTAGAATTAAAATAACAGAGCAGAGATAATAACACGAGATAATAATGACAAGACGAGAGATAAAATAATTAAATTTAGAAGCTAATTATTGTAGAAGGTAATTATTTAGTATATTAAACTTCTCAAGCAATTACCAATTTGAATAAAAATAAAAAAATACGTCTGATGCGGGCAGCACATGATTTTCCCTGCAGAATGAAATTCATTTTCTCTTTATTTCTTTAATAATTCAGTAAATTTCGTTTAATTGCACAAAATAATACTGGATTTGCACTTTTAATTCAATGTTTGTTTTTATTTGGTAACTAGATATTTATTTTCAAAGGCGTAGTAAAAATTCGAAAAAACCCCAACATCTCGACAACGGTTAGATCTAGAGTACCGCAGTTGATCTAATTCTTTTCCTCGTCAAAAATTACGTATAAAATAAGCATTTAATTGATACGATACATTTGAGCATACGTAGACTTTTATTTTAGATTTTGGCGATTTTTGGTTGCCCATTTCGTAAAAAAAAAAGGGGATTTTTCTTTTTCGAATCGTACCAAAATCTAATCAGCACCAGGATATCCTACAGGTGACTTATCGAACAAAGTTTGTGAAATTTGGTCAATTAGTTTTATAGCTAGAGTGGGTACAAGAGATTTTTGTAGGCCATTTCGCAAGCAGGTTCTTTTACCCCGAATCGTATTAAAAACTAGTCAGCACCAGGGTCACATGCAAGTGATTACCTACCAAATTTTATAAAATTTGGACTATTAGTTCTTGACTTAGAGTGGTCACATACATTGCTACACTGCACAGACAGATACACAGACTGCTACACGGACGGACAGACAGACAGGCAGACAAACAGACAGACAAACAGGCAGACAAACAGACATACACACAAACCCCACGCTAATAATCGATTTTTCGTATTCTAGAGGTCCCAAAACGTGTAGCTTCGTCGAAAACTCGAGTTGCGATTTTCGGCATGATTCCAATACTTTTCCTATACATTGCCATGTATTGCAGGAAAAGTAAAAATGTGTTACACACTCAATGTTCAAGAAGTTTATTCGTGGTTTCAATCTCATTTGCGTTTACAAGAAATAATACGGATCTATGGTAACTAAAATATGATACATAATTGAAACCACTTAATCGTAATAGTTCAAAATACACTGCTGGCCATCCAAAATGCAACACCATGAAATACAAGAAATATCAAAGCCAAATTCATTGGACAAACATAGAAGTACAAGGATGAACTAATTGAAATACAGCCATGTTCCACTTGCGGAACACGAAGAAATCAGTCTTTTGTGCAGATGCCATGGCTGATAATAACTGCTGCTACACGTCTCGGCATTGAAAGAAAGAGACTTTGGATGTGTTCTTGGGGTATGTCAGTCCATACTGCTTCCACACTTTGCCAAACGTCATCTGTCGTAGCAGCTAGTAGTGTTTGCTGGGCCAGTCGTTTGACAATCATCGACCAGACGTGTTCAATGGCCGACAGATCTGGAGAACGGGCGGGCCAAGGGAGCAGTGAAACTTGGTGGGCACTGAAAAAATGCTGAACAATATGTGCCACGCGTGGTCTCGCATTGTCCTGTTGAAACTTGACCGCAAGCAAGCCTTGAAAGTAAGGTAAGACAACAGGCTCCAAAACATCAGAAATGTAGCGGTGGCTGTTGAGTGTACCGGCAATGCGTATTAGGGGGGTGCGGGAGTAAAATTCAATGCCACCCCAAACCATAACGCCAGGTGAAGGACCGGTATGGCGATGCATAATGCAAGAGTTCGCTATTGGCGCACATGATTTGCATATGAGCTATACAATTCTAATCATTTGTATTTCCTATCGAGGTCTATGTATGGTGCAAATTCCATGCTTATTGGATGCTTCCTTCATGGTGTTGCATTTTGGATGGGCAGCAGTATATTTAAATATCGAAACTATAACACCTACAGCTCAAAATTTACTGGAGTGTGGCTCAACTTAACTTTCTAATACCACAATTGATTTTTACTTTCCCTGCAGTACACGACAATGTATAGGGTAAGTATTGGAACCATACCGAAAATTGCAACTCGAGTTTCCGACTAATCTCTATGTTTTTGAATCTCTAGAGTCTAGAATAAGAAAAAAACTATTTTTAGCGTGACGTCTGTGTGTCTGTCTGTGCAATGTATGTATCCACTAGTAGGCGATCCTGGTGCTGATTAGTTTGGGGGTACGATTCGGGATAAAAGAACCCGTATATTTTGCGATATGACCCGCAAAAATTGTCTATATCCACTCCAGTAGCTGGAAAACTAATAATTCAAATTTTAAAAAATTTGGTAAATAAGTCACTTGTGGGTTACTCTGATGCTGATTAGATTTTGGTACGGTTCGAAAAAAAATATAACTTGCCTTTTTTTGAGAAATGCTCCGCAAAAATTGTCAAAATCTTAAATGAAAAACTACGTATGCTCAAATATATCAATTAAATGCTTGTTTTATACGTAATTTTTAACGGTAAAAGAATAAGACCAACTCCATTACACTAGGATTAGTCGTTCTCTAGATATTTTAGTTTTTTCGTATTTTCTCTACGCTACTTTTGGAAATAAGTCCAGTTATCAAATGAGATCGAAAATTGAATTAAAAGTGAATTAAATGCAGTTAAAATAAAGAGAACGGGAATATAAGTCTGCAAGGAAAGTCAGGTCCTGCCCACATCAGATTTTTTACTTTCCTTGCAATACATGGTAGTGCATAGAGAAAGTTATGGATTTTTTTTTTTTGCATTTCCGCTACGCCACATTTGACAATTAGTCCAGTTACCAAATGAGAACGAAAATTGAATTAAAAGTGCAAATTCAGTGCAATTTTAAATAATTATGGGTGTTATTTTGAGCAATTAAACTCAATTTTATGAATTATTGAAGAAATAAACAGAACGTGAGTCTGCAGGGAAAGTCATGTGCTGCCCACAACAGATTTTTACTTTCCCTGCAATACATGGTAATGTATAGGGAAATTATTGGAATCACGTCGAAAATCGCAACTCGAGTTTTCGACGGATCTACACGTTTCGAGACTTCTGGAACACAAACTATTTTTAGCCTGACGTGTGTGTGTGTGTGTGTTTGTGTGTATGTTTGTGTGTGTCTCCGTCTCTGCAATGTATGTATCCACTCTAAATAAAAACTAATTGACCGGATTTCATAAAATTTGGTAGATGATCTTTGGGGGCGACTTTGGTGCAGATTAGATTTTGGTGCGATTTGGCAAAAGACAATGTATTCTCAAATGCATTAGTTACATGCTTGTTTTAAATGTAATTTTTGACGATAAAAAGAATAAGACCAACCCCATTACGACTAGCCGTTCTCGAGATATTTTAGTTTTATGGAACTTTTGCTATTCCTGTTTTGAGAATAAGCCCAGTTACCAAATGAACACGAAAGCTGAATTAAAAGTGAAAATTCAGTGTTACCCCCATAAATTATGAGTGTTATTTAGTGCAATTAAACTCAAAGAATCATTCATAAAATAAAGAGAAGATTAACTTGAGTCTGCAGGGAAAGTGATGTGCTGCTCGCATCAGAATTTTATTTTAGTGTAATGTTACATGCCAAATCTTGCCAACTATTTTTACATGTCGAATCTTGTCCTATGCTGCCATGTTAAGGAAATATGAAATGCCGAATACATTCCGTAGTTTTCGCTATTTTAAAAAAAATCTATGATTTTTGACAACAAAGCCGTATATAAAGTTTCGTGAAAATCCATTATTATACGTGGCTGCTATGGTCTACACAATAAATCGGCCACACCCATCAGACAGACAGACGGACATCACTCCAAAAACAGTCAACATATGTTCAGGAGGTCTTCAAACATATATTGGCATCAAAATCTAGAGATATTGCAACGATTATGAACCAGATAATCTAGAGATATTAAGAACAATGTGAACCTTTCTCGAGATATTGCACATTTTTCAAATAAATTTATCAAAAAAATGCCATAAATTATAAAAAAATATTAACTGTTGAGAAATATGTTTAATTTTCATATGTAATATCATGCCATAAATTTGTTGACATCATTCTCATGGATCTAACTCGTTCCATTCACGAGAAAACATACTTTGAGAAATACTTTTGTATTTGAACGCCAATAGTCATTTATCTGCTATAAGAATAATGTATTTATCCATCCACAATGCTTGGCGATATTTTGGCGACGAATTTGCTGGATAGTCTCCAACTTGGCGACATTTTAAAATGTTACCAAATTAACGAAAATATCGCCAAATGGATAAAAATGACCCTAAATCAATGAAAATGACGACTAATTGAAAAAAATTCAATATCATGGAAAGAATATAAGTATCTACTATAATAATAACGTTTTTTTAACTGTAAAAGTAGTAAATTCATTGCATTATATAAGGAAAGTCATGCGTTTCCCACATCAGGTTTTTTTAGAGTTGTAGGCCGGAGTTCAGAATATAGAGAGACAAACATAAATTGAAAGATAAAATAATTTTGAATATGTAGGAATATTCCATATTGCTTCAGTTCTAATTTGCATTGAGCTAATAATTTATTTCTACAAAATTGGCAGTTTAAATACATATTTTAAGACTTTTACTATAGAAATACTTACAATACACGGGGGCTTGTCCTATCGCAGCGCCACATGAATGTCTCAAATGACATTGCCATCATCTTAGTACGAAGTTTTAACGCCTTACTTTTACCTCCATGGGACAGATACTGGATAATTAAATCATTCGCCTATTTGGCGAACGAACCGTAAACCATCTTGGCTTTATACCAGATTCAAACGATCCGCCGTATCACAGCGGTCGGATCACATTGCGCCATTTTGACACCCAATTTTTACTGGAACTTCAATAGGGTTGCAACCGCAGGTGCCATACCCACCTTTCTTTGATTATCTCCTTTTATCTTATTCATCGAACAAAGAACTCAAAGTCATATGAACTTATGATGAGATTCAATTTTCTAAGCTCATCTGGGATGAGTGAGACTACCTTTCAACGAACTTTTGGTTGTCTGGAATGTTTCTAGGGTTTTGAGCCTCATTTGCGTCACGCTTTGAGTTGATCTGTAACTTAACATATGTTTGTGTAAACAGAACATGATCCCTGCGAGGATTGCAGGCCTGAGTGGCCTTTGTTATTCCCCATGTAATTGTCCTCATTTTTACATAGTTTTAATAAATTTCAGGGTCGACTCCTCAGCTGGTTCCTGCCCGCCTCCCCCTGGGGCGGGGGGGGGGGTCGCATGGATTGTAGGTAGTCTGTTTCATGGCGGTTTATAGGTGTAAACCCACAGGTCACCTCGCTATGGAGTTTTAATATGTCCCTTGACTTGACACCTCATCTCTCGGAAGGACTTTTAGACTTACCGATTCATCACCGCCCGTACTTTGCACTCACGGAGATAATTTTGGACTCTGTGAGGATCAAATACGGACTATCTTCGTTCGATCGTCTCGCCATAACCACTGGGCCATCCCCGAACTTAAGTTCTCATTTTAAACTCCCCTAGGAATCAACTGGATTGGCTTCAACCCAACTTTCACGCTAGAATCACCCATTTCTAAACAGCTTGTGATTTTTATCTTGTAAATTTAGCAATAAATTTTTGAAAAATATGCATCACTGTTGCAAATGATCACAATTATAGCATGTTACTCTTCATTTTAAACGGCTTGAAAAAATATTTCGATTGATGTCAAGTGACATTGTACCACCGGAGGGCGGTATCCTCTCCCTCCCCTCGAGGGAACCTAATGACGTCACGATATATTCATATTTATTTTATATATTAAAAAATTTTAAAAGCCATAGGAATTATGTAATAATATTATTATATTCTTTTACGGAAAATTTATATTTAAATTAACTGGAGTGTCGCTCAACTCGACTTCCTCATACCAGAATTCATTTTTTTTTTCAAATTTTACAAGAAAAATTTTGAATATCGGTATCTAGGGTCCAAATTATTACAACTACAGAGTATTACCTTTCCCTTTAAAGGACTTGTAAAACTCTTTCGATTGATAACATACCTGGCAATATACCATCCGAGGGTAATTTTAACTAATATGGGGGCCCCAATGACGTCAGAAACATAAAATTGCATCGCGGCTATTTTTCTCTACCATTATTGAAACTATTAAGTTTTGTGAACATCGAGCCATAAATAACCCGTTTTGAACACGGTTATGTCGATGTTCTTCGTATGCTGCCATGTTTAGAAAATATATTATTTTAAATAAATTCCAAAGTTATCACTCAAATTAAAATATCGGATGTGAGCAGCACATAATTTTCCCTGCAGACTCATTCATTTTTTTATTTCTTTTAGAACTCATTAAATTGAATTTAATTGCACAAAATGACACTGAATTTGCATTTTTAGTTCAATTTCTGTTTTATTTGGTAATTGGACATTTTTCCAAAGGCCGCAAAAAAAATGAGGAAATTTTCAAATACCTCTAGAACTGTTAGTCCTAGAGTAATAGAGTAGTTGCTCTTATTCTTTTCCTCGTAAAAAATTACGTATAAAATAAGCATTTAATTGATACATTTGGACATACGTAGTCTTTTATTTTAGATTTTGTCGATTTTTGAGGGACATTTCGTAAAATAGAGGCAGATTTTATCTTTTCCGAATAGTGCCAAAAAATCTAATCAGCTCCAGGGTAGCCCACAAGTAACTTATCTACCAAATTTTGTGTAATTTGGTCAATTAATTTTTTAGTTAGAGTGGATAAAATGGATTTTTGCTGGCCATTTCGCAAAAAAAGGCAGGATCTATTATCCCGAATCGTACCAAAATCTAATCAATACCAGGGTCGCACACGGCTGACTTACCTATAAAATTTTACGAAATTCAGTCCATTAATTTTTGAGTTAGTGTGGATACATACGTTGCACAGACACACACACAGACGTCACGATAAAAATATACTTTTCGTATTCACGATAAAAATGGATTTTTCGTATTCACGATAAAAATAGATTTTTCGTATTTTTCGAGGTCCCAAAACGTGGAGATTCGTCGAAAACTCAACTTGCGATTTTCGACGCTATTCAATACTTTCCCTATACATCACCATGTATTGCAGGAAAAGCAAAAATCTGATGTGAGCAGCACATGACTTTCCCTGCAGACTCAAATTCATTTTTTCTTTATTTCTTTAAGAACTCATTAAATTGAATTTAATTGCACAAAATGACACTAAATTTGCATTTTTTTTTCAATTTCTGTTTTTATTTGGTAATTGGATATTTTTCCAAAGACGGCATAAAAAATGCGAAATTTTTCAAATATCTTGAGAACTGTTGGTCCTAGAGTAATAGAGTAGTTGTTCTTATTCTTTTCCTCGTCAAAAATTACGTATAAAATAAGCATTTAATTGATACATTTGAACATACGTAGTCTTTTTTTAGATATTGGCGATTTTTGCAGGCCATTTTGTAACAAAACGCAGGTTGTTCTTTTCCGAATCGTACCAAAATCTAATTAGCACCAGTGTATCCCATATGTGATTTATCTACCAAATTTTGTGAAATTTGGTTAATTTCTATTTCAGCTAGAGTGAATACATGAGATTTTTGCGGGTCATTTCGTAAAAAAAGGCGGGTTCTTCTTTTCAGAATTGTACCAAATTCTAATCAGCACGAGAGTATCTAACAAGTAACTTATCTAAAAATTTCTGTGAAATTGTGTAAATTAGTATTTTAGCTAGAGCGGATAAATGAAATTTTTATGGGCTATTTCGCAAAAAAAGGCGGGTTCTGTTTTTATGAATCGTACCAAAAACTAATCAGCACCAGGGTCACACGCAAGAGTCTTACATACCAAACATTATGAAATTCGGTCCATTGGTTTTTGAGTTAGAGTTGATACATACATTGCACAGGCACACAAACAGACACACACACACACACACACACAGACGTCACGCTAAAAACAGTTTTTTCGTATTCCAGAGGTCTCGAAACGTGAAGAACCGTCGAAAACTCGAGTTGCGATTTTCGACATGATTCCAATACTTTCCCTATACATTACCATGTATTACAGGGAAAGTAAAAAAATGTCCATCTAGTACTAAGTGTTTTGCTAATAAAGCCAAATATAAAGGATTCTTGAAAATTCATTGATATTTGTGGTCGCTTTCGGTTACACAAAAAAAACCAATCACAAACAGGCAGACTTCACTCCAAAAATTGTCAACATGTATGCAGGAGATCCTGAAACGTACATTGACATCAAAATCTTGAAATAGAAAATTTTCGTGAAAACAATACTTTAATACAAAGGAAAGTAAAAATGGTCACATAGAAAATATACCATTTTACTCCCGAGGAAATTTCTAATTAGGAAATTCAAACTGAACTGGCTCGTAATGAACAACTTGAGTGCCAGGATATTTTTTAGAGGACTCTGCCATCCCGCTAACCTTGCAATTTTCAATATCTGACCCTTGCAGGATTCACATCTTTGCAAATTATAGATTAATAAAACAAATATTTAGCATTACCCTAAATTTATGATGAAAACTTCAGATTTAAACGACATAGGAACTCATTGCGAATACTTAAAAACCGAAAACTTAACAACACATTCACTTATAACGTATAAAATCAAACAAACTATTTTAAGCGTTCCGACAGATGAATTTTCGTGAAAATAATATTTCTCAATACTGCGTATGAAAAAATAATAGAAATACTGAACAGAGATTCCAAACTTAGTAATACGTATGAGAAATGAGGTTAATGGGATTCTTGTTTTTTTCTGCAACAAAAATTATTAGTTTGTAAAGTGAACAAACACCAGTAGAAAAATCTGATGTGGGCAGTACATGACTTTCCCTGCAGACTCAAATTCATTTTTTCTTTATTTCATTAATAATTTATTAAATTGAGTTTAAATGCACAAAATAACACCGTATTAGCATTTTCAATTCGATTTCTGTTTTTATTTGGCAATTGGAAATTGTTTCCAAAAGTGGCATAACTAAATGCGAAAAATGTCAAATATCTCGAGAACGGTTAGTCCTAGAGTAATAGAGTTGTTCTTATTCTTTTCCTCATCAAGAAATACGTATAAAACAAGCATCTAATTGATATATTTGAACATACGTAGCTTTTTTTTAGATTTTAGCGATTTTTGAGGGACATTTCGTAAAAATGGGCAGGCTGCTCTTTTTCGAATCGTACCAAAATCTGATCAGCACCAGAGTATCCCACAAGTGATTTATCTACCAAATTTTGTGAAATTTGGTCAATCAGTATTTTAGCTAGAATGGATACATGACATTTTTGCGGGTCATTTCGTAGAAAAAAGCAGGTTGTTATTTTTCAATTAATACCAAAATCTAATCAGCACCAGAGTATCGTAAAAGTAACTTATCTACCAAATTTTGTGAAATTTGGTCAATTAGTATTTTAGCTAGAGTGGATAAATAAGATTTTTACGAGCCATTTTGCAAAAAAAAGCTGGGTTTTTTTTTTACGAATCGTTCTCAAAACTAATCAGCACCAGGGTCATACCCAAGCGACTTACCAATTTTTATAAAATTCGGTCCATAAGTTTTTGAGTTAGAGTGGATACATACATTGCACACACACACACACATAGACGTCACGCTAAAAATAGTGTTTCGTATTCTAGAGGTCTCGAAACGTGTAGATCCGTCGAAAACTCGAGTTGTGGTTTTCGGCATGATTCGAATACTTTCCCTATACATTACCATGTATTGTAGGGAAAGTAAAAATCTGATGTGGGCAGCACATGACTTTCCCTGCAGACTTATATTAACGTTATCTTTATTTTAATTAAATTTATTTCACTTTTAATTCAATTTTCGTTCTCATTCGGTAACCGGACTTATTTTCAAAGGTGGCGTAGAGAAAATAAGGAAACTAAAATATCTCGAGAACGGCTAGTCCTAGTGTAATGGGGTTGGTCTTATTATTTTCGTCATTAAAAATTACGTATTAAACGAGCATTTAATGGATATATTTGAGTATACCTAGTTCTTTAGTTTAGATTTTGACGATTTTTGCGGGCCATTTTGCAGAAAAAAGCAGGTTATTTCTTTCTGAATCGTACCAAAATCTAATCAGCACCAGAGAAACTCACAAGTGACCAATCTACCGAATTTTGTGAAATTCAGTCCAGTAGTTTTTCAGTTAGAGTGGATACAAGCTTTTGCGGGCCATTTCGCAAAAAAAGCCAGGTTCTTTTATTCCAAATCGTACCCAAAACTAATCAGCACCAGACTCGCTCACAAGTGACCTACCTACAAAATTTTGTGAAATTCGGTCCATTAGTTTTTTAGTTAGAGTGGATACAAAATCTGCACAGACAGACAGGCACACAGACACACAGACACAGACACACACACAGACGTCACGCTAAAAATGGTTTTTTCGTATTCTAGAGGTCTTGAAACGTGTAGATCCGTCGAAAACTCGAGTTGCGATTTTCGACATGATTCCAATACTTTCCCTATACATTACCATGTATTGCAGGGAAAGTAAAAATGGTACCGTTGACTTTAATCAGTTGACTTTATTAACAATTTTACAGTAAGCACTTAGGCTAACAAACGTTCAAAGGGATAGGGAACTGGGAGCAATGTATATAGGCACAATAATGCAGCATACAGCTGTTTCAAGAATACGTGTCATCCCCTTCGTCAGTGAAAGAGAACCAACAAACCCTATGTCCAAAAGAGGAATGGGCGCCACTAGAATAAACAGGGGGGGGGGGGGATATTATATACCCAAGACCTGGATCAAGAGTTTACTTGAAAGAGCCAACCAGAAAGCAAAATGAAGAACAGTCCAGCCAATCCGAAACGAGAAGTGGCACAGAAGATTGACGTGCACCGAACCACAAAAGGGATATCCCTACAAGAGGAATTAAGTCTAAACAAGAATAAATGAGGCCCAGCAAGACGAAAGATAAGTTAAAATGACACATAGGGAACATAAACGACACATAAGAAATGGAACGAAGAAAGTGGGGAAATTTACAGGGCACCCTGCCAGACCAAAGACATAAATGGTGTACCGGACAAGTCATTAACTAAATTACTAAAATGTTCTGGATATAGAACCCTTCAAAGAAGTCAAGATTACTTCACTTTTGTACGATTCTGTCTGAAGGAAACTAAAAACGCTGGTTAAACTGATAGTAATGTTGAGCAATTGCAGATTTATTAAATTCCTGTTTTGATATGGTTTTCATCTTCCTTAACACGAAATCCTAGAGCACGTTTAATTTGAAAAGTATAAGAAAGAACGCACTGCAAGAAATACTAAAAATCTGATGTGAGCAGCACATGACTTTCCCTGCAGACTTAAATTTATTTAAATGAAGAGAACATGAATATATTTCACTTTTATTTCAATTTTCGTTCTCATTCGGTAACCGGACTTAGTTTCAAAGGTGGCGTAGAGAAAATACGAAAAACTAAAATATCTCGAGAACGACTAGTCCTAGTGTAATGGTGTTGGTCTTATTCTTTTCGTCGTTAAAAATTACGTATTAAATAAGCATTTAATGGATATATTTGAGTATACCTAGTTCTTTAGTTTAAATTTTGACAATTTTTGCGGGCCATTTTGCAAAAAAAGGCAGGTAATTTTTTTTCGAATCGTACCAAAATCTAATCAGCACCAGGGTATCCCACAAGTGACACATCTACCGAATTTTGTGAAACTCGGTTCATTAGTTTTTCTGTTAGAGTGGATATAATCTTTTGCGGGCCATTTCGCAAAAAAAGGCGGGTTCTTTTATCCCGAAACGTACCCAAAACTAATCAGCACCAGATTCGCCCACAAGTGACTTACCTACCAAATTTTATGAAATTCGGTCAATTACTTTTTTAGTTAGAGGGGATATCAAATCTGTACAGACAGACACACACACACAGACGTCACGCTAAAAATGTTTTTTTTTTCTTATTCTAGAGGTCTCGAAACGTGTAGATCCGTCGAAAACTCGAGTGGCGAATTTCGGCATGATTCCAATACTTTCCCCTTACATTACCATGTTTTGCAGGGAAAATAAAAATCTGATGTGAACAGCACATGACTTTCCCTGCAGACTTATATTAACGTTCTCTTTATTTTAATTAAATTTATTTCACTTTTTATTCAATTTTCGTTCTCATACGGTAACCGGGCTTATTTTCAAAGGTGGCGTAGGGAAAGTAAGAAAAACTATAATATCTCGAGGACGGCTAGTCCTAGTGTAATGGGGGTTGGTCTTATTCTTTTCATCCTTAAAAACTACTTATTAAATCAGCATTTAATGGATATATTTGAGTATACCCAGTTCTTTAGTTTAAATTTGGACGATTTTTGCGGGCCATTTTGCAAAAAAATGCAGGTTATTTTTTTCCGAAACGTACCCAAATCTAGTCAGCACCAGGGTGACCCACAAATAACTCATCTGCCGAATTTTGTGAAATTCGGTCTATTAGTTTTTTAGTTAGAGTGGAAAACATTTTTGCGTGCCATTTCGCAAAAATAGGCGGGTTCTTTTATCCCGAATCGTACCCAAAATTAATCAGCACCAGACTCGCCCACAAGTGACGTACGTACCAAATTTTGTGAAATTCGGTCCATTAGTTTTTTAGTTACAGTGGATACAAAATCTGCACAGACAGACACACACACAGACGTCACGCTAAAAATGGTTTTTCGTATTCTAGAGGTCTCGAAACGTGTAGATCCGTCGAAAACTCGAGTTGCGATTTTCGACATGATTCCATTACTTTCCCTATACATTACCATGTATTGCAGGGAAAGTAAAAATACCCCAACTATTAGAAATTTCTAAAGGATCTTTAAGTAAAACTGAATTTATTGGAAGGTTTAAGCGTAATATTGAATTGAAACGCAAAGGAGTTTCTACTCTTTTCTACAACATGACGAAAGCGGACTATTGCGTTTACTACAGTTGCCTGCTGCGTGTCAATCAGAATTTTAGGAGCATATTTGTTATTGACAACTTTAAGTTTCAATAAATTTGCGATGTTATCAATACACAAATGGTGCTTTTAAAATATTTAAAAAGACAAAACCCTCACGGATTCAGGTCTGGTGATTAAGGTTGTCACCTTAAAGATAACAGTCCGCCCATAATTCCGTTGCCAGTAAAATGGGAGAGTATTAAACACTTAACTATTCCGATATGCGGCGGAGTACTAATCAGAAGCCTTATATCATTGCCTTGTGCGATTTGTATATAGCGAATAGCTATGCATAAAAAAATGTCCATCACGATCTCTGCGTAAAGTGCCTTTTAGAAACCTGGTGGTAATTTAACGTACTGATTATTATTTTCCTTATATACATAATGTATAAGGAAAGTATTGTGACGGGGTCGAAAATTCGAATTCGAGTTTTCGACGGGAGAGCACGTTTCAAACATCCCTGATCACGAATCGAACATTTTTGAAGTGATGTCAGTGTGTGTGTGCCAGTGAGTCTATGGAGACGATATGTCACGAACGAATGGAGCGATTCAAATGAAATGTGGTACAAAAATCACAATCCGTGAATACTGGCAGCCTACTGTTTTAAAACACAATCGAATTCTCAGAATTCCCTTAAATTTTCCAGTGACATTTTGAAAAAATCATCAAAAACTCTAAACCTTTAATAAAGTTACGCAAATAGACATGTCTTAAGTAATTTTTCCTCAGAAAATGATTGAACGCTAGCATGAACCGTTCTCGAGATATTGAACATTTTTCAAATAAATTTATCAAAAAATCCCATAAATGAAAAGAAAATATTAACTGTTAAGAAACATGTTCACCTTTCATATATAATGCCATGCGATAAATTGGGTGACATCATTCTCGTGGATCTAACTCGTTCCATTCACGAGAAAAGATACTTTGAGTAATACACTCAAACCAGTTTTTGTGCGGGGGATAGGGACCGCATAAAAAAAGTCTCACGTAGAAAATAACTCAAAACCTTTCGAAATAATTAGGAATTGCTTTTTTAAACGAAATCAAGACACGGGGCTTGGCAGCTACTTGGAATCTCGCCAATCCTTTTGGAATCTGATTTAGAAAATACACACGCGAACAATTTTAAATATTTTATTTACATATGTACTTATTTTACACATACAAAACTTTTCAAAACGTATAACCTTCGTAGTCTGACAATAGGAATGTGAAAGCACTTTGAAGGACGTAAATTAATATTAGATTTGAAAATTAAAACACACGTAATATTATTTTTTATTAAATCACTTTATTTAGAGGACTTGTCACTTGCGCAGATCAGAGACGAATAAAAAAAGCGACTCTTTGCTCCCTTCAAGTAAACTTCTTCTACCTACTCGTTAAAACAAACAAAACAAAGCATGAGACTAGTCGCCAACTATCTCATTAGCAAAAAAGCAACTCAGCGACCTAACGAGACACGCAGTCCGTTTCAGGAAAACCCGAACTAACACGATGCAGATGTCCTTCAATGTTCATTTGCGATCAATGCATTTTTGCTTTGCTACGCTAGAATTCCAGCGCAATATGCTATTGCACATTTCATTTATTTACATGGAAACTCTTGTGCGTTCAACAATTAAATTATGCGATTATAGAATTCATTACATATGTAATGTGATGAAATATATATCAAAAATCGAAAAAACTAAATGGCTGATCAAACCTAATTTTTTTTTTATTGATAACTTCGTCAGTTATGTTCCAATTTGATGGAAATTTTCATATACCGCACAAAAAAATTCGCTCAAAATTTACCCCCTGTGGTTTTATAACTTTAACACAAAAAAATCGCACAAATAAAAAATCGCACTAAAAAAGATCGCACGAAAACAGGTTTGAGTGTACTCTTGTATTGAACGCCAATTGTCATTTATCCGCTGTAAGAATAACTTATTTTTCCATCAATGACGCTTGGCGAGATTTTGGCGACGAAGTTAGCGGAAAGTCGCCAACTCGACGACATTTTTAAATTTTTCCAAATCAACGAAAATCTTGCCAAATGGATGAAAATGATGCTAAATCAATGAAAATGACGACTAATTAAAAAAAATTCATTATCTTGGAAAGAATATAAGTATCTACTATAAGTATAACATTTTTTTAACTGTAAAAGTAGTAAATTCATTGCATTATATAAGGAAAAGTCATGTTTTGCCCACATCAGATTTTTTCTACTGCAAATATTAAAAATACCATGGTCTCTTTAATATGTTATAATGTTTGAAAAATTTACCCCCTGTGGTTTTATTTTAAAAGTGATTTAAAAATGTGAACTTTATTAATGATCACCCTACATAGAGGGCTCTCTCCATTGTCCTTATGTATAACTTTAACTTTCGATTAACGTGTTTTAAAGTTGCATAGTAGGATCTACTAATGTGAAAGCAATTATGTGCTATAGATTGAGAAATTGTATACCGTTTCCAGCTGAAAATTGAAGTTGTAATTCCTGTCTCGAAAAAGAAGTTAGATAGACAAAAATTTCAATTACGAAGTTGTAAAATGTTCTCGATTTAATATGAAAAAATCTGATGTGAGCAGCACATGACTTTCACTGCAGACTTATATTAACGTTCTTTTTATTTTAATTAAATTTATTTCACTTTTATTCAATTTTTGTTCTCATTCGGTAACCGGGCTTATTTTCAAAGGTGGCGTAGGGAAAGTACGAAAAACAAAAATATCTCGAGAACGGCTAGACCTAGTGTGATGGGTTGGTCTTATTCTTTTCGTCATTAAAAATTACGTATTAAATGGGCATTTAATGGATATATCTGAGTATACCTAGTTCTTTAGTTTAGATTTTGCCGATTTTTGCGGACCATTTTGCAAAAACAGGCAGGTTATTTTTTTCCGAATCGTACCAAAATCTAATCAGCACCAGGGTAACCCACAAGTGACTTATCCACCGAATTTTGTGAAATTCGGTCCATTAGTTTTTCAGTTAGAGGGGATTCAAGATTTTTCGGGCCATTTCGCAAAAAAAGGCGGGTTCTTTTATCCCGAATCGTACCCAAAACTAAACAGTACCAGCCCCGCCCACAAGTGACCTACCTACAAAATTTTGTGAAATTCGGTGTATTAGTTTTTTAGTTAGAGATGATACAAAATCTGCACAGACAGACAGACAGACAGACACACAGACACACACACAGACGTCACGCTAAAAATGGTTTTTTCGTATTCTAGGTGTCTTGAAACGTGTAGATCCGTCGAAAACTCCAGTTGCGATTTTCGACGTGATTCCAATACTTTCCCTATACATTACCATGTATTGCAGGGAAAGTAAAATGTGTGGTTTATAACATGTATGTAGACGATAAAATATGATGTCAACGAAATTCAATAATTATAGAAATGTGTCGTCATACTGATGTACTTCTGAAGGACATGACGAGAAATACGCAAGGGAAAATAATGCGTGCAATAAGCAAATTTTAATTTACTTAGAATTATTATTTTTGTAGTAAAAATTAAATGTTTTATATAAAGAGCAGAAAAATGAAGCAGTGCCATAATTATATCTTTGTGCAGACATTATTTGCTATCGTTTGTGAACATAATATATACAAAATGCACGCATTTCCATACTAAATAAAGAATGTTCCATAACCTTGTAATTGAAAATTACGCCTATCTTAATTCGTGTTCAAGATATAAATTATAACTGCTTCAATTCGCCCCTAGAGGCGCTGTAAGCTTTCTCAACCAATAGTGCATGATCACTTTGTTAGTAGACCCTGATTTTGCAGCTCTAAAATACTTCAAATGAAAGTTAAAGGGAGGCATAAAAACTTACGAGAAATCTATATAACAATGAGATATTCTGGTAAATTTTGGAGGCATAATTCAAATGTTTTCAACGCGATATATAGATACGTAACAAACGATTAAAATCTAGCATTTTTAAAAACATAAAAGGGAATATCTAGAGCGCAAGTCTTCAATTGACATTTTTATACTTTCATATTCTACTTGATTCTCAATCATCCTTAGAATAAAAAAAAATGTGATGTGGGAAGCACATGACTTTCCCTGCAGACTTATATCCAAGTTCTATTTATTTTAATTAAATTTAATTCACTTTTAATTCAATTTTCATTCTCATTTGATAACTGGACTTATTTTTAATGTTGACGTACAGAAAATACGAAAAAACTAAGCTATCTCGAGAACGGCTAGTCCTAATGTAATGGGGTTGGTCTTTTTCTTTTCTTCACTAAAAGTTAATTATAAAACAAGCATTTATTGGATATATTTAGCATACGTAGTTTTTATTTTAGATTTTGACGATTTTTGGGGACCATTTCGCAAAAAAAAAGGCAGGTTATTTTTCCCTCAAGAACATGGATCCTATTGCCTTCCCCAAAACAAAAATTGATCGTATTAACTCTGACCAATATTTTCGTTTTCAACCCTGCAGCTGCCAAAGCATGATACAAATATTTCTAAACAATATATGAATATGCATATACGCCAACGAGATACCACAATTTATTTGCCATTACACTGCGGGATTTTTTGGATCCATTTTACTTTCCCTGCAATACATGGTAATGTATAGGGAAAGTATTGGAATCATGCCCAAAATCACAACTCGAGTTTTCGACGGATCTACACGTTTCAAGACCTCTAGAATACGAAAAAACTATTTTTAGCGTGACGTCTGTGTGTGTGTCTGTGTGTCTGTCTGTCTGTGTGTGTGTCTGTGTGTCTGTCTGTCTGTGTGTCTGTCTGTCTGTATGTGTCTGTCTGTCAGTGCAGATTTTGTATCCACTCTAACTAAAAAACTAATGGACCGAATTTCATAAAATTTGGTAGGTATATCACTTGTGGGCGGATCTGATGCTGATCAGTTTTGGGTACGATTCGGGATAAAAAAAAACGCCTTTTTTTGCGAAATGGTCCGCAAATGTTTGTATCCACTCTAGCTAAAAATCTAACGGACCGAATGTCACAAAATTTGGTATATAAGTCGCTTGTGGGTCACGCTGGTGCTGATTAGATTTTGGTACGATTTCAAAAAGAATAACCTGCCTTTTATTGCAAAATGGCCCGCAAAAATCGCCAAAATTTAAAATAAAGAACTACGTATGCTCAAATATATCCATTAAATGCTCGTTTAATACGTAATTTTTAAAGAAGAAAAAGAATAAGACCAACCCCATTACACTAGGACTAGCCGTTCTCGAGATATTTTAGTTTTTTCATATTTTCTCTACGCCATCTTTGAAAATAAGTCCAGTTATCAAATGAGAACGAATATTGAATTAAAAGTGAATTAAATTTAATTAAAATAAAGAGAACGTGAATATAAGTCTGCAGGGAAAGTCATGTGCTGCCCACATCAGATTTTTACTTTCCTGCAATGCATGGAGATGTATAGGGAAAGTATTGAATAGCGTCGAAAATCGCAAGCGGAGTTTTCGACGGATCTTCACGTTTTGGGGCCTCGAAAAATACGAAAAATCTATTTTTATCGTGAATACAAAGAATTCATTTTTATCGTGAATTCGAAAAATCTATTTTTATTTGACGTCTGTGTGTGTGTCTGTACAACGTATGTATCCACATTAACTCAAAAATCAATGGACTGAATTTCGTAAAATTTTATAGGTAAGTCAGCCGTGTGCGAACCTGGTGTTGATTAGATTTTGGTACGATTCGGGATAATATATTCTGCCTGTTTTTTGCGAAATGGCCAGCAAAAATCAATTTTATCCACTCTAACTAAAAAACTACTTGACCAAATTACGCAAAATTTGGTAGATAAGTTACTTGTGGGATACCCAGGGGCTAATTAGATTTTGGTACTATTCGGAAAAGATAAAATCTGCCTCTATTTTACGAAATGTCCCTCAAAAATCATCAAAATCTAAAATAAAAGACTACATGAGCTTAAATGTATCAATTAAATGCTTATTTTATACGTAATTTTTAGCGAGAAAAATAATAAAACCATCGCCATTACACTAGGACTAACAGTTCTCTGGGAATTTCAGTTTTTTTCACATTTTCGTTACGCCGCCTTTGGAAAAAAAATCTCGTTTTAAATAAATGACTTTATAATTTCTTTTTATAACTTGCATAGCAAATAACCGAAATGTTAATATACGGAATGCAAATTCTTTAACAAAATCGGCGCTAATGACAGAAATAATAGAAACTGAATTATCTTGAAATAAAATATCACATTAATTACTGCTGTCAAAATGAAAAAATACTTCTTGCAGCGGGAATTATTTCGAGAAATATCCATGCCACTAAGTTTGGTTCTTTCCATTCTCCATAATGAATTACTTAATGAAAGAATGCATAATTACAAAATATTCCAATTTCCTCCAGAGAAGTTTTCGGTGTTCCATATTCCAACTGCGCTTCTAATCTATCAGTTTGATATTCAGTAATATAAGATCATTATTCTAGATAATTTACTCTCAGCGAAGTTTCGGTTTACCACAGTTTGATTATCACACTTGGAAACGCAATCTTAAATAATTAAATACTCTTTATCAATAAGATATATATCTTAAGACTAGGGACGTTTATATTTTCACTACAATACATGATAATAAGGAAAATTAGAGCAACTTAAATAAGCACAAATAATAATATTTATAATTAATATTTATATAACAATAAATAATCTATCAATAAGATATATTTCATGCTACTTGGTAAGTTCTTACTTTCCTTACAATGCATAATAATAAAGAAACCAAGAACAACATAAATAAGCAGAAATAACATAAGCAGCAAACAGCTGTTTCGAGGATACGATGGGACCCCCTTCGTCAGTGAAAAAGAACCAACAAACCCGAAGTCCGACAGACGAATAGGCGCGGAAACTATTTTTAGCATTACGTCTGGGAGTGTATCTATGTGTGTGAAATACATGTATGCACCCTGGCTTAAAGACTAATGGACCAAATAGCTCCCAAAATTGTATGTATATGTTACGGTCAATGCGATAAACCGGTTAAAGTGGATAATTTATGAGAATTTATCACATAAACCGGTTGTTGTTAATAATTACTAATTAAGTTTGTTCAATGTAATAATTTTCAGTGCGTTTAGCTTGAGATTTCCATTAAGCATGCGTATATTTTCCTGCGTCAGCGCCTCACTATTTTGCAAACGTATAACAGATTTTGCAAGCGCGCAAGTTTGTTTTTGTCTGTTGGCAACAGCGAGACAATATCAGTTGATTGTTTATATTAGATGTAGGCGCTAGCATTTTTCAGGATAGTCACGAATACTTCGTGTTGTTCGTTTGTTCTACGTAGTGTCAATTTGATGTTAGTTTCGTTGTCAGTTTCTAGCGAGTGCATAATTATTTTGAAATTTTACTGTACTTGTAAGCACAATGGATGATGATTTAGAAGCCATGAGGTTACGTTTTGACGATTATTTGGATATATTCAAATCAAAGAAAGGAAAATATCATTAGTTATTTACAAGAGCAGAGTACAAATCGTTTTTTTCAAAAGTTAAGGAAATCAAACAAAGACTTCTGGCGAAACACCAGAAGATTATCAACGACTATGAAGATATGATATTGTAAGAATTGGCAGTGCTGAAAAACTCATCGTTCCAGTTAAAAATGAGAAAGACCCAATTATTTAATATATTGGGGGTTTCAACAAATTATGCTTAATTAATCACAATGACCAAACTTCATTGGTAATTATTAATATTTACCGGTAAATGTGATTAATATGCAATATTTATCACATTTATCAACAGACTCGGTTATTATTAATAATAACCTGTTATTATTAATACTAACCGGATTTTTTAACTTTAACCGTAACATATATACTCTATCTGAAAAGTTAATAAACCAAATTTCATAAAATTTTATAGATAAGTGACTTATAGTGATTAGATTTTGGTACGATTCGGATAAAAGGAATCTCTTTTGCGATGATCCACAAAAATCATAAAAATCTAAAAGTTAAAGACAATAATACTTAAATATATCAATTAAATAACTTTTATACGAAATTTTTAACGATAAAATAATAAGATCAACCCCATAACTCTAAGACGCCCACTTTTAAGAACTCTGAAAGAAAGAAAAAGAAAACTAATTTGTTTTGTAGCGGAAGTCATGTGCTGTCCACATCACATCTTTTTACTCTCAAGTAAAGGCGAATTTACGGGTAAATGAGCTAAGATATCGCTTTGTCCACTTATCTGTAAGACTTCATATGGCAAATTTCTCAATATTTTTCAATTTAAAATTATTGAAAAATGTTACTCAGTTATGTGAATTTCCGGAAATAATAAGATGCAAAAATACCGAAAAAGCTAAAAAATCAGCGAAAGCTCCAGCCCAATGGAGCCAAAATGTTTTTTCTTGTATAACGTAATGCAATATGATACTCGGTAAAAGAAAGTTCAATAAGTTTATTATTTGTGTGTTCCGTGTCATCAGTTTCATTTACAACAGATGATATGGGCTCATGGTAACTAAAGTAAGATACACAATTGGAACAGTTTAAGTTATGAATGAATATCAAGTCTGTACAATTCTGGCCATGCGTAGTATATTTTACAGGATCTGATGCGAAAAGGTTCAATAAGTTTATTTGTTGTGTCCAGTCTCATCAGTTTCATTTACAGTGGATAATATGAGTCTATGGTAACTATAGTGAGATACACAATTGAATCAGCTGAAAGTTATGTACGAATAACAAGTATTCTACAAGTCTGATCATGCGTAGTATATTTTACAGGATCTGATGCGAAAAGTTTCAATAAGTTTATTTGTTGTGTCCAGTCTCATCAGTTTCATTTACAGCGGATAATATGAGCTTATCGTAACTAAAGTGAGATACACAATTGAAACAGTTAAAGTTGCGAATGAATATCAATTCTATACCAGTTTGACTGGGCGTAGTAAATTTTTCAGGATATGCTGCTAAAAAGTGCAATAAGTTTATTCATTGTGTTCAGTCTCACTTGCAACAAATAATACCGGCCTGTGGTAACTAAAGTGAGATACATAATTGAAACAGACCAGTTATGAATGAATACCAAGCCTATAGTAGTTTGCCCGTGCATAGTATGCCCGTGCATAGTATGCCCGTGCATAGGATTTGATGTAAAACAGTTCAATACGTTTATTCCTGCGTCCAGTCTCATTAGTTTAATTTACAACGGAATATATGGACCTATGGTAACTAAAGTGAGATACTCGATTGAAAGAATTTAAAGTTGTGAATGAATATCAAGTCTAAAAGAGTTTGGCCGAAGTATATTTTACAGTATCTGTTGCAAAATAGTTCAATAAGTTTATTAGTTGTGTCCAGTCTCATAAGTTTCATTTACAACGGATAATATGGGTCTATGTTAACTAAAGTGAGATACACAATTGAAACAACTTAGTTATGAATGAATATCAAGTCTATACTAGTTTGCGCGTGAGTAGTATGTTTCACATCATCTGATTCCAAAGAATTCAATAAGTTTATTCGTTGTGTCCAGTCTCATCAGTCTCATTTACAACGGATAATATGGTCTATGTTAACTATAGTGAGATACACAATTGAAACAACTTAGTTATGAATGAATATCAAGTCTATACTAGTTTGCGCGTGAGTAGTATGTTTCACATCATCTGATTCCAAAGAATTCAATAAGTTTATTCGTTGTGTCCAGTCTCATTAGTTTCATTTACAGTAGATAATATGGGCTTATGGTAACTAAAGTAAAATGCATAATTGAAACAGCTTAAAGTTATGAATGAATATCAAGTCTATACTAGTTTAGCCGAGAATAGTTTATTTTACAAGATATGATGCAAGTTTTAATTTAAACATCGTCGGCAATAAATTCAATAATATTTATATTTTCTGATTTGCGGGTGTGTTTACTAAAATCCCTACTTAATAAGGTTGTATTTGGATCACTAATGATCTTTTCAATTAATCACAACTTCTCAAGAAGAGAGATTAATCATGCATAAAGCATTGATTGTGAAACAATTTCGCATTGAAATGGAATTTTATTTAAACATCATTAAAATGCGATACATTCAGTGGTGATACATTTTTATCTATCACAATACTACACTTATTGTTTTAATTGGAAACTTAAAACTTCATCAAGGAAGACAGTGCTATAAAATCGCCCACTTTATGTAAAATCAATGAATATTTCAATTATATATTCCAGACTCTACAGCTAACTAATTTTGGGTTAAAAATTTTCAGCAATTCTTATATAATTCATCTTACAATCACTTGATTTGCTCACTCTCTGCATCCATTAAAATTAGCCTTTCGTTGTAAAAATAATCAAAGTTTGATGATCATTTAAACTCAAAAATATTATAATTGATTTGCCACAGAATATAGATGCACGGAAAATAAGTAAAATTAAAGCGGTTTTAGGACGGATGCAACACTAAATATAAATTTAAAAGTTCCTTAAAAATCACGATCTTGAGATATTTTGAATATTTCCTAATATTTTCGAAGCAATTTGTGAATTTTAACTATGCTTGAAAAATGTTTGAAAAAGTGAGTCCGATAGGTTCAATGTATTTCACTTTTTCAAAACGTATACAATCCAAAACTAATTGTGTGAAATTATTCATTTACATATGTCTCACAGACCGTCTCAACAACATAAAGAAATTTCATTTTGGTAAAGTCATTTTCACTGCAATTATCGTGCAAATGGACAGACATGCACACATACAGACAGAATGAAAAAAGTCATAAACGCTTTAAAACTATGTTGGAAATTGTTAAGAACAAGGAACCATCAAAATCCAATTACATACTTTTATATGGAATTGAAAGTTTCACGAATTATAAACTGTCTAAATACAAGTTATTAACCTAGAAACTGAATTTCCTACTGAACATTTTTGTCGCTTATTGTTGTTTACATCTATATTTTAAAGTGCAGAAGAAATTTTGAGTGAAAGTAAGCAAAAACTCGCTCGGACAAATAAAAAAAATCTGATGTGAGCAGCACTAGACTTTCCTTATATAATGCAATGAATTTACTACTTTTACAGTTAAAAAAAATGTTATTCTTTTAGTAGATACTTATATTCTTTCCAGGATACTGAATTTTCGTCAATTAGTAGTCATTTTCATTGATTTAACGTCATTTTTATCCATTTGGCGAGATCTTTGTTAATTTGGCAACAATTAAAAATGTCACCAAGTTGGCGACATTCGGCCAAATTCGTCGCCAAAATCTCGCCAAGTGTTATGGACGGAGAAATAAGTTATTCTTACAGCAGATAAATGAATGTTGGCGTTCAAATACAGAAGTATTACTCAAAATATCATTTTTATGAAAGGACCGAACTAGATCCACGAGAATGACGTCACCAAATGTATCGCATGGTATTACACATGAAAAGTGAACATGTTTCTCAATAGGAAATAATTTTTTTTAATTTTATATGATTTTTTGATAATTTTTATGAAAAATGTGCAATACCTCGAGAATGGTTCATGTTACCGTTCTAAAATTTATGTCAATAGTTTTCCAATAAATATTTACATAAGAAATGTCTATTTGATTAACTTTATTAGAGGTTTTAATTTTTTGACGATTTTTTCAAAATTTCACTCGAAAATTTAGGGGGGGGGGGTGTCTGAACATTCGATTGCTAATAAAAACAATAGGCTTCCAGTGTTTACGGATTGTAATTTTTGTACCAAAATTCGTTCGAATCGGTCCATTCGTTTATCAGTTATCGTCTCTATCATTTTCTACACTCGTGACCAAAAAATATTATTCAGCAATTAATTTGGATTTTGAGTCTTGTTAGTAGTGTTTGAATTTACATTAATATTTAAAAAATAGTCTTTCCTAACACGTAATAAGCAAACTGATAGCTATTATAACAAAACCAGTCAGCGGTCATTACTAGCTATTCACGATTACATTATTTTGTGTAAAAATATTAATTCCTGTAGGGGTCTGTACTGTTTGTGTGCATCGATTTATATCCAAGAATTGGCACTTTTCAAATTACTAAAAAAACTCAAATCGTGATTTTGACTTCAATCTCCGTTTAAGTATCTTATGTGGGACTAATTTTAGATCTTGGATTTCCTGTAATGAAACGTATGGTATGTCTGTACTTAAATGCATTTACTATCTAATTTTCATTACTTTTATATTAGCGACTGACTTGGCTGTAATGAGCATATCGTTTGCTAGACAAAATGAAGAAGCTCTATTTTCAAGCCTTGCTGAGTAGCTAATTAATGATAGAATTCTCCGAATGGAAGCTTTATTCTCTTTGTGTGGATATAGCAAAAAAATATGTGGAACACATGCCTCGTATTGTATTTTCAATGTACTTGGATTTCTACATGTTAATATCAGATGGACAAAATAAAAGTTATTTATTTTTAATATTTTGTGCAGTAAAATTCTATTTATTTTGGTTAAAAAAACCTGGGAGTTTAGGACAGCAATTTGTGCAAGATGCGCGAAGTATTGTAATAGGCTTTTTATAATAGTCCAGACGCATGCGCACTCAGTCTGCCGCACTTTTGCCGAAACTGTGTCAGACCGAGCGGGCATGAGTGTTCTATTACAACACTTCGCACATCTTATCTTTTTGTCAGTCTTGCAAAATCGCTGTCCTAAACTCACATTTTTTTCCCACTAAGAGGAATATATGAAACCAGGAATGTATTGAGTACAATCTTGGTTTCATATATTCCTCTTCACCGCATTTTATATACGTGATCATATAAAAAAAAAGCCTCTTTGCATCTGATTCTGAGTATCTTGACAGGTACTAAATAGGATCCGTTTATTGCGAATACCCATATAGTTTTGACTATCCAAAGCTTTGGATATTTCCTGATACTCAAACAGCGTGGTTTATGTTAATTTCCTAAATTATATAAATAAAAAAATATAAAATTATATACAGGAAATGACGTACCGGATGTGCCGTCGCATGACGTCACTTCCGATACGTCATTTCCTGTTCATCCACTAAAAGGGTTGGTAAAAAAGAGATGTGCTGTTTTTTAAAATGCTCAAAATTTCGAGGATTCTTTAACAGGAGTCACGCGGTGTAAAATAAGCCCTTCACGAACTTTGGACGAGGAAAGGTGACGTGCTCGACACCGAAGCCAGCAGGTCCGAAGAGAAACCCCAGCGGCAACGGTAGATCACACACACCGCTCGTCCTCCATGTCGTGCAGATAATTTAGTAAGAAATATTAGAAAGGAAAAGTGGAGAGGAAGTGACCTAAGACGACCTAACTAATCAAGAACTCCAGATTCCCCATCAACGCGCTAAAATCCGCTGATCTTCAGCACTACAATTTTAACCAAGAGGGAACCGAACTCGAACCTAAAGCCCCACAACTTGACGCCCCAAGCCTCTCGGCCAAAAGAGCGACAACTGGTGATTGAATTTTGGTGTATTTAAGTTTAACATTTTAGCATGTATCTTTAAATAAGTTGAAAAGACATGGGTAAAATTGACGCGGACAGAACTCTCGACAGAAACATCCCCTACTTTCAAACACTCTAATTATCCTTTTCCCCCCAAGAGGGAATCGAACCGGAGACTAAAGGCCCTACTACTTGACGCCCTAATCCTCTCGGCCAAGAGGAAGCCGATTGGCGACCACTTTTGGTGTATTTAAGTTTAACATTTTAGCATGCCTCTTTAAATAATTTGAAAGGACACTGCTGAAATTTTCGAAGACAGAACGCTCGACAAAAACATCCTTCACTAAGCAATATTGCCAAGACTTTAATCAACATTGGGACTAGAATCGTAGCAAAATTGGCTTGATTTCAAACCTCTATTGATAGTATTTACAAGCAACACTGCAAAATGTAACCATTTTACTGATAAATTTAGCAATTTTTGGTTGCCAAACGTTTAAAAAAATGGATAAATCTTATTATAAAATGAAAATTGGCAATACTCCCTCGCAATTGCGGCATAAAATATGTATAAAGAACACAATAAAATGTCGACTCCTTTCAAAATAATTTAGCATATAGTTTACTAGCATATCAATAACTTATCATATCAAACTTGTTTGATTGCTTATAAAGTCTTCGGCAACATACTAATGGCATTATTGGTTCTGTCCTTACAGAACTGCAACACCGATAAAGAGCAAAGATAAACCTTCCACATTTTTAACCTGTTTTATAGGATGCTAGTTTCGCAGTAGAAACGCACGCTATGACCGAAGTTAACAAGCATTGGTCTTGCAAATTTAATCATTTACATACTTGGTATAAAGGAATTTGCATGCGAAATATCCAAATGATCGGGTTATTTTTTTTTTAGGAGTGCTTCGGTTTTTCTTTTTCTTTTTCTTTTTTTTTTCAAAAGAGTGTATGTAGATAAACGAAACTGATGATATTGAAAATAATGAAAAAACTGAACTTTATTGAAATTTTATGCTACTGTATTTGAATTATATTGTATTCCCCGTGCAGTGACCATAGGCCCATATTATATGTCGTAAATGAAGCAAATGAGATTAAAAACAACGAATAAACTTTATTGGAGTTTTACGTTACTTTACTAGAGTCTTATGATATACGTCAGAAAAGTTACCATAGATCCATATTATATGTTTTCAATAAAAACAGATGAAATTAAAAATAGCAAATAACTTTCTGAAATTTATTAGAGTTTTATGTGACTTTAGTGGAGTTTTATGATATTCGCCATACATTTACCATAGGCTACATGTTGTAAACGAAGCAAATGAGATTGATAACAAATAAACTTCTTGAACATTATTGTAGTTTTATGTAACATAACATTTATAGCATAGGGCTATACATAAGGCGAATGTGCGATACTGAAGAGTATCCATTGCAGCGTCAAGCATAAAACATAGATTTATTTACAAGAACATACTATCTGTATTTACAATAAGATTACGTAGATAATGTGCAGGAACATTATTAAAATAGAGCTATATCATAATTCGTTTGCAGGTAGCATCCGAAATACGAATGTCCGAATGATGGTGATAAAGTTCGGATTCTCGTTTATAACAGCCAGGGTAGAAGTGCTGGGCATGCGACATATGCAAATCTAGAATCGCTATGGAGAGCAAGAAAGGTTTATGCTAATCCCTTGATCAGCGTCTTTATACAAATCGTTGGAGGAGCTTCGTGGTGGAAGATGATTGGTCAGATATCTGTGTGGATGTCTCTTTTGAATCCTCTAAGGGTTTTAGTAGAAATGCTGGTTTCAAACTTGATCAATGCAGATGTTGCTTTTTCCACCTCGGATATTCAGTGGGTAATGTCTGTGCGTGCACACACTAGGAAAGGTCCATCGTATGAGGTCTGTGACGGTCGTTATACGAAGTACAAAATTAAGTGTTAACTTGGGAAGTTCCTTGTGGTTCCTTTTTCATGAACTGAAGATCCTCCAGTTTAAATACAGTGAGCTGTATTGTGTTTTGCAGCTTGCAGAGAAATGGTTTGCGCCAAACTTGGAAATTCACATAGCAATCTAGTATAGAAGGTGAATCTTACTCACTGTACATGTAAGAGTATCTAAGTCGTACTTCTTTTGATGCGGATTTTTGTACAGCTGTTGATTAGTCTTTGATTTTTCATGTCAGCCAGAAACCCGAATTTTGCTAGGAAGTCTGCACCTAAAATTTCTCGGAAAACATAGGCAATTACGACATTCCAAATGAATTTTCATTGTAATCCAAATTTAAAAATCAGTTTTGTTCCAAACGTTTTTAATTTGGTTCGTTTGCTGCTTCCCTAACAGCATTTTTTTTTCACAATGACGTAAGATTTACGTCACACTGTGACTTTGGGACGTCACAGGACGTCTCGGCAATGTCATATTGAGGTCACAGCGAAGTCATTTTGGTCATTTTCATGGTCGTTTGTGACGTCGCAAATTAACTTGTTTGTGGCATCACATTGTAATTGCCATTGTAATGTCGTCAAACTGTTACGTGTTAATTAAATTGTATAAACGTCACAGAATATAGTCACAATGAAGTTAAAGTTACTAATACGTAACGTCGCATAGAAGTCACACATATGATGTCACATTGTGACCCAGGTGCCACGTGACTACAACGTCACTGTCACACATGTGACGATCTTTGCTGTGAGGGTTATAACGGGGAAATCTTTTTTTACTATAGCAGTATGCGTGTTGCTTCGAAAAACCGATATCATTGCGTCGCTGTCGACTAGAAATTGTATATCAGATAGCTTGTCTTATAGGAATAAGAGACTGTTCCCAAGGCTTCTATGCATCGTCGCCGAAATGATTGAGCCAACTAGTTTTCGGTTAAAAAACTTGCTTGGCTTTACACACTTGCGAGCTTGTCTTTGAACTTTTGAGTGATACCAATACATATCGACATTTCTGGATTGCGATCGATACAGAGTTCCTAGTTTGGATCGAACAGTAGTTTGCAATTTTTTTAAAATGCTCTACGGTTTCCGCCAGGTTTGCAACTTGAGCTTCGAAGCGCAAAATATGACTATTCTCTGCCACTTTTGATATTGAGAGTGATGGGGAAACACCGCATACATCATCCGCCATTTCAGAAATTTTTTGTAGTGATTCTGAATTAATTGATAAGATTTGTTGTACATGAACAAATAATAGTAGTTGAAAAACATGAACAAATAGTAGTAGTTGAAAAAACAGCTTGCGAAGTACGTCTTCGACCATTTTTGTCCAGGAGCGATCTTACATTTCGCGAAATAAATGACTTTGTTTCCTGTCTCCTAACTGCAATTCCTGCAAAAGGTTGCAAAGTTTCGCGACTTCAAAATCTGCAAAGTGCGTAATGATCCTATTTTTCAACACAGAATAAGGTCCATTTTCAGGAGGTGTGCTAGTTATATCTGTAACATGAGTCAGGATATCACAATCTACAGCTGCAATTATGCAATGGAATTTTGTTTTTTCATTTGCGATTCCGTAAAACAGGAATTGAGAGTTCAGGTACAAAAAGCATGCATCTGGGTTTTCCAGAACTGAGGTGCTTTGAAAGCAACTCTTGTGAGTTCTACAGAACTAAAAATCTTCTTTTGGAGCTGAAGCGCTCTTCGCATCGCTGGCTGGTTTCAAATGAGTTTCGATAGCCTCAGTTGCAGTCATAGTTTCGTTAAGAACTACGGAAAACGTACTTTTTCAGACGTCACTTAAATTGAAGTAGATACTCGCATAAATTGAAGCATCTAGTTTCCGGTGAATCGGAGCCTCAGGAAAGTTAGATCCACCACGTCTCCGGTAAGTTGGATTGGAGACATTACGTTTTAGTAAAGTTGGAGCCATCAGATCTCAGGGTCACCACTCTATGGCTTAGGGTCATACATAAGGCGAAGTTGCGATGTTGAAGAGTATCCAGCAAGCATGAAACATAGATTTATTTACAAGGACATTACATAGATTATATACAGAAACATTACGTACATTATATACAAGAACATTACATAGATTATATACAGGAACATTACGTAGATTATATACAAGAACATTATTACAATAGAGCTACATTATAACGCGTGCAATATCCGAAATACGAATGCCCGAATGATGGTGATAAAGTTCTGAGGCTCGCTTATAAGAACCAGGGTAGAAGTGCTGTGCATGCGGCATATGCAAATCTAGAGTCTCTCTGGAGAGCAAGAAAGTTTTATGCTAATCGCTTGATCAGTGCCTTTACTCAAATCGCTGGAGGACGTTCGTCATACATTATCCACGCAAAATATTCACGCATGGTTGAAAAGTGTTTATGACTTTGTTCATTCATTTTGTCTATCTATCCGTACGCACGATAATCGACATAAAAATGATTTTATCAAAATAAAATTTAGTATGTTTTTGAGACGGTTAGTGGGACATACGAGAATGTATCTGAATAATATTACCCAATTAGTTTTGGATTGAAACCGGGTTGAAAAATTTAAATACATTGAAACCTATGGGACTTAATGTTTCAAACATTTTTTTAACGAATTTAAAATTCACAAATTGCTTCGAAAGTTTTAGGAAATATTCAAATTATCCCATACAATATATACCAAAAATTTCAGCAAAATATGTTCGGTAGCTTAAAAAAATTTAAAATAATAATTGCACCCGTATTATATGAAAAGGTCAAGTGCCCCACTTCAAAACAAATATGGCATCCATCTTTTTTGCAAATGTCAAAAACGCGATTTTTAATTTGTATTTAGTGTTGCGCCCGTCCTAAAACCGCTTTATTGTGTTGTTGTTGAGACCCAGACCGTCCGACCTACCAGAAAGGTGTAAGGTAACCGTTTGGACGGCCGGGAAGTGCCATCCAATTTAGACTGAAACCCAGTGGGGGTGGCATCCACAGGAACCGTACCCTCCCTCCCCTACCACCAACCTCTCGGAAGGACTTTCGGACCCACATGTTTAATGTGCTCGTACTGCGCATGGCACGGCGGCAGTTGTGGCAGCGTGCAAATCCAGCGCGCAAACTACCGGGCTACCGCGCCCGACATGTAGCAACAGCACGCGGTGTTCCCAGGTGGTCACCCACCCAAGTACTAATCGCGCCCGATGCTGCATGACTTTGGTGATTTTACGAGAACCGGCGTTTTCAGTACGGTAGGGCCGTTGGCTCTCGCTCATATTTCGATGTCAGTATCTCGGTATATCTGCAGTGCATGACAGCTCGTCTCAGTTCAAAATAGTCGCTTCACTTTTGTTGTTTGTTGAGACCCAGACCGTCCGACCTACTAGAAAGGTGTAAGGTAACGGTTTGGACGGCCGGAAAGAGCCACCCAATTTAGACCGTAACCCAGTGGGGGAGGCATCCACAGGGACCGTACCATCCTTCCTCTACCACCAACCTCTCGGAAGGACTTTCGGACCCACATGTTTAACGTGATCGTACTCCGCATGAACACTGTGGCAGTTGTGGCAGCGTACAAATCCAGCGCGCAAACCACCGGGCTACCGCGCCCGAAATATGCCAACAGCACGCAGTGTTCCCAGGTGGTCACCCACTCAAGTACTAACCGCGCCCGATGCTGCATAACTTCGGTGACCGGTGTTATCAGCACGGTAGGGCCGTTGGCCGTTCGGGCGCGGTAGCCCGGTGGTTTGCGCACTGGATTTGCACGCTGCCACAACTGCCGCCATGTTCATGCGGAGTACGTTAAACATGTGGGTCCGTAAGTCCTTCGGAGAGGTTGGTAGTAAGGGAAGGAGGGTACGGTCCCTGTGGATTTCTCCCCCCACTGTGTTCCGGTCTAAATTGGGTGGCACTTCCCGGCCGTCCAAATGTTTACCTTACACTTTTCTGGTAGGTCGGACGATCTGGGGCTCAATAACAACATTGTACCGCGTCCGGTCTCCTAATCTGCTGCTCTATATCTTCGGGTGAGTCAAGCGGCCTGGGCTTTCGACATTGTACCGCGTGAGGGCGCCCCTTGCGTCGAATGTTTTTTGCGGTGTATTTTGCGGTTTTTTTGCGGTTTATGATATTAAAGTTAATTTTATTGCTAATTTGACTATACCATTGGATGTTCTTATATATATTTCTATATTGAAATCAAGGTTGTGTGTATCAAGGGAAAATTAAGTTATGTGTATTTTATGTTATTGCAAATTTGTTCCATTTTATTGAAAAAAATTTTCAAAAATTATAGATTTTCCATATACAGGATTTATTTTTCTTTAGATAGTTTATTTAGATTATTTTTCTTTAGTTTATGCAGATGGTAGCAAAGATGAATTTAATGCCTGCGGCATTGGGGTTTATGTCAAAACCCCTACTTTCACGAATCATCTCAGGATTAGGAATCGAGACTTCTGCTCAGACTTTAGATCTGAGCTTATTGCCATCGAGGATTGACTAAAATCTATTAAATCTGATACCTCTTATTGTGATATTTGGAAAATCTTATTCTTCTTGTTCTAATTGCAATTCCGCAGACGCCTCCCCTGACCATCTTTTGAGCTGTCTGTTGCTTGCTAAGGAAGATATCTATAAAAACTCTTTGTTGGTGTTTAATTTCATTGTAACTTTTGGGCTCTTGGACCTGATCTAGCCTACGTCTAGTACGGGCGGAATAAGTCACACACATTTTTCTTTTTTTTATGTAACAATAGTGTAGTCAAATACAACTTCTGGATGCTTTTATACACACAGATTTTTTATGCAATTCAATTTTGCTATTTGAATGACACTTTTTACTTTATAAAAAAATATAGTATAACTTGTTTTCACCACTCTCATTTCTGGGCTGCATCCTAGGCAGATGATCAATATACAAAGGGCTGTGATCTAAAGTTTTTAATATTGTAGAGTCATAAAATACTCATCATGGTTATGTTACTAATAAAAAATATACAAGTACATACTTTGAAAGATGTTTATGGGTCTGAAGGGAAAGGGGTGTAACTTTTTATGGGCTAAAATATAGATATTGAATAAAATAAAAAAAATTTAGAGCACAATTTTTATTGATGTAGTCTAAATATAAAATTTTAACTAACATGAATGACCAGCCTATTATCACTTAAATTAGGCAATCGCAGTTATATTGAAAGTACTTTTATAATAGACATACGTGAAAGAGATGAATTATTGAAGTATTATTACATATTTTGCATCCCTGGGAGGGGAGGGGCCACACATAATCTATATTTATGTACTAAAGCTATGAATAATTATATACATTTCAATAGGAGAAATACACATTTTGCTCTGTCACTCTTAATGTACTTTACATAGAAAAAAACTTTCTGCAGGAAATAAAAGAACTTAGAACACTTAGCAGATACACAACAAATTGAAACATTGCATATGTATTACATTCCTTATATACATAATGTATAAGGAAAGTATTGTGACGGGGTCGAAAATTCGAAATCGAGTTTTCGACGGGAGAGCACGTTTCAAGCACCCCTGATCACGAATCAAGCATTTTTGAAGTGATGTCTGTGTGTGTGTATGTGTGTGTGTGTATGTGCGTGTGCGTGTGCGTGTGTGTGTGTGAAAGTATGTGTGTGTGTGTGTGTGTGTGTGTCAGTGAGTCTGTGGAGACGATAACTGACGAACGAATGGGCCGATTCGAACAAAATTTGGCACAAAAATCACAATCTGTAAACACTGGAAGCCTATTGTTTTTATACGCAATCGAATGTTCAGAACCCCCCTAAATTTTTGAGTGAAATTTTGAAAAATTCGTCAAAAAATCAAACCCGCTAATAAAGTTACGCAAATAGACATTTCTTATGTAATTTTTCATTTGAAAACGATTGACATAAATTTTAGAACGCTAACATGAACCGTTCTCGAGATATTGCACATTTTTCAAAAAAATTATCAAAAAGTCATAAAATAAAAAAAATATTTCCTATTGAGAACCATGTTCACTTTTCATGTGTAACACCATGCGATAAATTGGGTGACAACATTTTCGTGGATCTAACTCGTTCCAGTCATGAAAAAAGATACTTTGAGTAATAATTTTGTATTTGAACGCCAATAGTTATTTATCTGCTGTAAGAATAACTTATTCCTTCGTCCATAATGCTTGGCGAGATTTTGGCGACGAATTTGGCGAGATGTCGCCAACTTGGCAACTTTTTAATTGTTGCCAAATTAACAAAAATCTCGCCAAATGGATAAAAATGACGCTAAATCAATCAAAATTACAACTAATTGAAGAAAATTCAATATCTTGGAAAGAATATAAGTATCTACTATAAGAATAACATTTTTTTAACTGTAAAAGTAGTAAATTCATTGCATTATATAAGGAAAGTCATGTGTTGCCCACATCAGATTTTTTTATAAAGTGTATATCCTTGATTAAAAATTGAAAAGGCATTAAAAAATGGTTTTGAATAATACATTTCTTCATATAAAAACATGAAAATTCATTAAAGAATAACGTTTCACTTTATCACAAATTTATCATCTGAAGTCATTTTTCTATGATTTTTCTTATGTATAAATTTTTGATGAAGGATTCACGTATTAAATGCATGTAAAATTTCAATTTGTTGTATTCATCGAGGTGAAATATAGGTAGAGAGACTTATGGCAACCCTTCCGTGACCACTGAACTAAGTCACATGACTTAGGCACTCCCCTACGCGCATATTTTCTTACGCATCTCTCTTCCCATTACAAATGCATTACATTTCCGAAAGCGAGAAGCCACATCGCTCGTTTGCTTTTACTTTTAAGCAATATATGGAAATGTCCTGCACTGCATATGGATGTACGTCAAAGTTTATCAAAGGTTTAGACACTACGTTTCACAGGTAAGTCGTTTCCATTCATTTCAAAACATATTTTACATAAAATAAAGAGTTAATTGGCATGCACGACCATGGCGTCCTATAATAAAAGTAGATTTTCTTACTTTGTAAATAATGTATAGCCTTGTAATTATTTTTAAAATAAAATATTTTATATATGTTTGTGTACTTTCATAAACTGTACTCTATAAATGCTTAAAATTAGAAGAAAAAAAATAAAATAAAGGTGAAACTTTTAATACGCCTAGTTTTCTCTCTTGGCGACATTTTTTTACGCTAACTTGGATTGCTTACGTTTTCATACTCTTTTCTCCTGACAATGTTTTCATGACATATAATGCTATGAAATGATTAATAACTCTCAAGAAATTTATGTAAATATCAGTAAATACACATTCAAAATTGATTTTTATTTTGCTGAGCTATATTTTTCCAGACTTAAAAAAATAAATACAGTAAATGGCCGTAAATATAATTTGTTCTTGAGAATTGTAGCAGAAACGATTACTTTTTACACTTTCTTTTAGTATTAACTGTCTGTGTGTACATTAAAAAATACTCGTTAAAAATTTCAGAAAAGTCCTTAACTGTATATGTAATGTATCAAATGAAATTGAGCAATTAAAATGTGACTTGAAAATTTTTTTGTGATTAAGAAATGTATAAAGTAACCATATAAAATTCTTAATATTTATCTATGATAAGTGCAATAAAATATACTAAAATATTTTTCACTTCAGTTTTTGTGTATTTAAAATTTTTATTAAAATGTTAGCTAATTTCTATTTTTATTAGTTTCCCAAAGATGAAGAAAGATCTGGGAAACACAACTAAAAAGAGAAAAGTTTTAAGCATCAAAATATGCTAAATGAAAAAAAGTTAACGTTTAGTCATTTTAAACAATTATTTGTTATGGCTAGTGTTTCATAAAGGCTGGAATTTTTTAAACAGTCGGTGGGGGGATGTGGATATTTCTTACAGAAACTTGGGAAGAAAACTGATTTATGTTTTCAACTTCGGCTTTTTTCCATATCTTAAAAATGAAGTAATCTAAAGTGTCTCACTGTCTGATGAATATGTAAAGCAAAGAATGAGATTTGAAATAATTAAAAAAAACAGATATAATGAGTCGCCGGGTAAATTCATAAAATATTTGAAGTAATACATTTTTTTAAAATTAGAATGTGAAGATATCATGCCATTATGTTAAAAATTGGAATTGTGCAAATATTAAATTTTGGGATGCAACAAATAAATTTAAGAATGGTATAACACATATTTGAAAAATTAAAAATAATTGTAAGTATGAAGAAATTATTGTCCTATAGATTCTATTTAGCTCTTTGAAACTCCGTTCTTTGATCCTTTTAATGATGTTAAAGAAATAATATTTTTGATCAGTAAGGAACTGAGTGTGAAAATGTTTCAAAATTGTGTTAATGTTTATTCATTCCCCACTCCTTCCCTGCATTTAACAGGGTGTTGTTCTATTGATAAATATGAACTAATAAATCAATTTTATTAGAAAGTTTAAGTCATTAATTTTTGCAAGTTAATGACTTGCAAGCAGCATTTTGATTTATTATAATAACATTGTGTCCAAATATTTTTAAAAGCATTTTTTTTCTTTGGGGGGGGGGGGGGGTCAAGGAATGTAAAGTAACTATTGCATAATCTGGGAATAATATTCAAGATTTTGAATAGTTACAATTGTATAATGTTCAGCTCTATTTCTAAAGTTGAATATTGGCATTGAGGCAATTTTGCACTTCAGTTTGTACACAAATAAAAGTATTTTATTAAAAATAAAGTTTTACTGAAGTAAGAAAATAATTTTAACGGCACTTTTTTTCCTGGACGGGCTGAGATAGTAGCAATAAATTTAATTGCTCCGATAATTCAAAATCCAGTGAATTAAAATATACCACGAAATATAATCATATTCTAAGTATGATATAACCTTTCTAGATACAACGCATCTCGAGTTATTCCCGAATTATGAGTATATTTATATGGCGGGCCCAGAAAGATAAGGTTCAAAATCTAAGAAATCAATATGCACCGTAAAAGATAGCGAAATACTAAATTTGGACCTTCTAGCTAGAAAATTAAAATATATCACAAAAGAAAACGACATGCCAAATTTCATGTTACTGTGATTAATAGAACTTGATCAGTTAGGACCTAACCAATATGTATTTTGAAATACATCAGAAACGTAAGAGGTATTCAGCACTGCTTTACTCCAGTGAGAAAAAAATATTTTATAGCGCAAAGCGCGGCAATAACGCAAAGTATGGGAGTGTTCGACCATAAGTCACGTGATACATGCAGTGGTCATGTTTTCAATCTCTTCTGAATAGCAATGCCCAGTCTACCTATATTTCTGGTCGAAGGTTGTATTCAACCGATGTAGCGCCATCTACCGCAGAACGTTGTCCCTACGAACCGTTTACATAATACGAACGGATTTCATTATGGACTAATTCTGTTATAATGGCTATATACATTTTGTTTTATTTATAACCCGACAGAACAAAAGTATAACTTTTTACGACGGATTCTATTTAAGTAGCACTTGATTTAGCCAAATCGGATATATATTTTTATTTTTGCATAATCTTAAGAATGACCAATAATATCATTATAACGATATCATTTATATAAAAATAACTTTGTTTAATTTCAGAGGCGATATGATTATATCTCTATATCTGCTTATAACGCTGCATGATATCTCAATGTTCCTACGACATGTATATAGATGGACGTAATTCAAATCAGAAAAACACATTGGATATAACGACGAATTGTACTGGCCAGACATTACACAGTGAAATTTTTATAATATTATGCTTTACCTGCATTCTATACTTAGTAAGGCTATTGAATGTCAGTGCCATTATGTGCTTTAATTTTTCTATTTTAACTCAGTTTCCTAAATTATTTCACGTATGTATTTCTTAAATATATTAAAATATTGAAAATTTTTATCTGTACATAATGATCTGTAAATTTTCCCCATTCTTTTTGTAATAGCCTTATTACATTTAAAATGCTATTTCCCATTTCATTTTTGATAATCAATTCTGGCTATAGTTTTATTCTAGGTGCCACGATTAAATTTCAACCGATGTAGCGCAATCTACCGCAGAACGTTGTCCCTACGAGCCGTTTACAACGGATTTCATAATGGACTAATTCTGTTATAATGGCTATATACATTTTACTTTATTTATAACCCGACAGAACAAAAGTATAATTTTTTACGACGGACTCTATTTAAGTAGCACTAGATTTAGCCAAATCGGATATATATTTTTATTTTTGCGTAATCTTAAGGTAGACCAATAATATCATTATAACGATATCCTTCATATAAAAATAAATTTGTTCAATATCAGAAGCGATAGAAATATATCTCTATCTCTGTTTATAGCGCTACATGATATCTCAATGTTCCGCCGACCTTATATAGATGGACTAAGAGATGATTGTAGCGCCAAAGCAGAACGACGAAATGTATTCGCCAGACATTACACAGTGAAATTTTTATAATATTATGCTCTACCTGCATTCTATACATAGTAAGGCTATTGAATATCAGTGCCAGTATATGCTATCATTTTTCTATTTTAACTCATTTTCCTAAGTTATTTCACTTATACATTTCTTAAATATATTAAAATATTGAAAATTTTTATCTGTAAATTTTCCCAATTATTTTATTAATAGCCTTATTACATTTAAAATGCTATTTCCCATTTCATTTTTGATAATCAATTCTGGCTATAGTTTTATTCTAGGTGGCAAGATTAAATTTTTTATTTCCAAGTTCATTTAATTTATAATCCTTAGAATTTCACCATAGCAACTAATTTTTATAATGTTACATGGTGCTAATTTATTTTATTAAATGTCATCCATATCTAACACTGCTTCATGATTTTTAATATGTCATGTGCTCAACATTTTTTAATTTCACAAAGTCCTTGATATCTTTATTGACAATAATAACTTTATATTATTCTGTGGCAACTTTTATTGTTTATTTACTTACTACCACAGATTACTCTGCGTTGATCGGGATTTACGATGCAAAACTCTGATTAAAATTACACCCTAAAATATAGGGCCGGAAATCTTATACATTGTTCTTTCACCGTGAAAGAAGTAAATTCATTGCATTAAATTAACTACATAAGAAAAAAATTCATTCCATTATATATGTCATAGTTTCTTCCTGTATACGGAACGCCCTTCACAGCTATGGGTGGCCCTGGCTGGCAGCGTCTCGGAATGAGATTTTTAGGTATCCACAATTGATGTACAGTTAATATGTTCTGTTTGAAATATGTACAGTTTGAAAGGAAAATATGTACAGTTTGAAAAGTAAACTAAAATTACACTTAAACACTAAGCAACATTGCAAATGTTAACACACTAAATAGCATTATCCTAATCTGTTATATTTTACCGCAATGCTTGTTAATCTCGGATAATAACTTAAACATAGATAAGATTTGATTGAAATTGAGTTTTTGAAATTTTACATGATAACCTTACCATAAAAGGACATACTTATTCACGCATTGCTTAAGCACGGCCACACTTTTTGGCCAATCAGAACCGTTTCTACTTATTATAACGCACCTAACCACAGCCACTCTTTGGCCAATAAGATCCATTGGATCATACATACATAATTTTCTTCTTTATATATATATATAGATAGATATTTTTATATTTATTTATTTATTATTCAAATCAAAAAATATTATGATATAAGAAAGAATCTTCATAAAATGCTGATAATTTGATTTCTTAATACTTTTCGTTGTTGAGTAAGCCTGTGAAAAATGAACCATGGTGATAGAGTTTCCATTTAAATTCATATATTTTTTTTTCTAATGGCCAGGCATTGACTCTTTCATCTTCACCTATACATCGGCCAGAACCGCGAATCTCTTAGACGTCATATGACATTGCCCCAGCGCTCCAGTGGGGGTGGTAACACATTGCGCCCAACAACACAAACATCTATGCCTGAAGTGGGACTCGAACCCACAACCCGGCAACCGAGCGATCACTAGGAAACGCTTGCCTTGACCGCTTAATCACCGCGTCGACTTATTTTGCCAACAGCACACGGTGTTCCCAGGTGATCACCCACCCAAGTACTAACAGCACCCGATGCTGCTTAACTTCAGTGATCTAACGGGAACCGGTGTTTTCAGCACGGTAGAGCCGTTGGCTCTAAATTCATATTTCAAACCTGCGATTTTCGAAAGTGACTAATATGTTCAATAAACTCCCACAAACTCGGATATTTAATTGACATTCACGTTTGAACCCAACGATTTTCAACCTTTTTCGTTGGGAATCATGCAGTTAGAGAGCAGAACGCCTAGATAAAAGTTTCGTTTTCCATTAATATCTCGACAACTCCTTGACCTATATAATCGAAACTTGGACTAAGTTTATGAGGACTAACTCAAAGTTATCCACAAATTTTTATTAAGTCCGGTGCAGCTGTTCTCCCGTGGAGGTGAAACAAACGACAGCTGCGTTTTTTATTAATATCCCGACAACCCCTAGTGATAAAAACTCGAACCATGGACTAGATTTTAAGTAGGGCTATTTCAAGACTAACCACCAAATGTCATCAAATTCGGTTCAGCCGTTCTCCCGTGATGCTGAGTCATACATACATACATACATACATTCGTTATATGTATATATATATATATATATCTTATAAATATTTTTAATCATTATGAAACTGCAATCTCTCACGCAATATCTTGCTCTACCAACAATAGCACTCCCCCCCCTCAATGCAATAAACCAATTAATTTGATCAACCAAATCACCTGAATCCAGAGGAATTAATAAGCCTGAAGTCTCACCAACTGTCAGCAAATATGGTTTCAGGATGGTTGACTATAAAAATGTCCATCATTCTTGCTCTTCGCAACAAGTAACATCTGTACCTGTTCATGTACCAGTTGTACCAGTCACTCCCACTTCGTCAAGTTTCCTCTCAGACTCTGCTCCGTAGATTACAAACATATTACAAACAATCAACAGCAATGAACTACTTGAATCTGCTGATGATATTAATTCCGACACAATACATTGAATTCAACTGACATTTCTAGCAATGTGTTTAGTGATTTCTTATTGATAGTCTTGAACAATACTAATAAATTGCAAAATTGTATATATATATATATATATGTTTTTATACGCAATCGAATGTTCTGAACCCCCCAAACTTTTGGGTGAAATTTTGAAAAAATCACCAAAAGATCAAAACCTCTAATAAAGTTACGCAAATTGACATTTCTTATATAATTTTTCATTAGAAAACGATTAACATAAATTTTTGAACGCTAGCATGAACCGTTCTCGAGATATTGCACATTTTACTAAAAAATTATATAAAATAAAAAAATATATATTTCCTATTGAGAAACATGCTCACTTTTCATATGTAATATCATGTGATAAATTTATTGACATCATTCTCGTGGATCTAGTTCGTTCTATACATGAAAAAATATACTTTGAGTAATAATTTTGTATTTGAAAGCCAATAGTCATTTATCTGCTATATGAATAAAATTTTTCTCCTTCCATAACGCTTGGAGAAATTTTGGCGACGAATTTGGCGGAATGTCGCCAATTTGGCGACTTTTCTATATGTTAACAAATCAAAGAAAATCTCTCCAAGTGAATAAAAATGAAGCTAAATCAATAAAATTAACGACTATTTGACGAAAATTCAATATCTTGGAAAACTATAAGAAATACCCATTTTGTTTTTACTGTAAAAGTAGTAAACACATTGCATCATATAAGGAAATTCTTATGCTGCCCGTATCAGATTTTTTTAATTAAAGTCAAATTTAACAGAATGAAATAATGCGAGATAACCAGTTTATAAGAGAAATTAGATTTAGAGTAGCCTGGCAGGCTCATGCTGAAAAATTATATCATATTTGCATCAATACAAATATTTTATATTGAGTTAAATTTGAAGTAAGAAATTGGAAAATTAAAATCGTGTTTTGTGCCAATTACCATTTCAAAAGTGTTAGAAATGAGTTCAACAGATCTTAAATTTGTCGAAGATTTATTATATATATTTTTCGAAATCAAAATAAATTATACATTTTGTTATACAAGCAAGTAATTATAGGCATATATACAAATCAACCATTAAAGATGTTTATATTACATTTAAGCAGTTGTAGAAAGCTAACTCAGCAGTAAAGGAATATAATAGTACATATAAGATTGTGGTCAGAAATAAAGATACGGTTATGGAATATTAAAATCTGAGACACAAGTCTTCATTTCCCATCGATAAGAAATCACTCGGAAAATCTACTTATTTGGTTGTTCAAGTAGAACTCTGTGGTATTCTGTACGTGATTATATTTCAATTACTTTTCAATCAATGGGAGTTAAGTAATACATACATTTCTTTGAAGCGGATGCTGAACAGCGATAAGTTTTACTCTCCCAGCAATACATTGTAATGTATAGGGAAAGTATTGGGATCATGCCGAAAATCGTAACTCGAGTTTTCGACGGATCTACACGTTTTGAGACCTCTAAAATACGAAAAAACCATTTTTGGTGTGACGTCTGTGTGTCTGTCTGTCAGTGCAAAGTATATCCAATCTTACTCAAAAACTAACTGACCGAATTTCATAAAATTTGGTAGGTAAGTCACTTGTATATGACCCTGGTGCTGATTAGTTTTTGGTAGTTTTCGCAAAAACAGAACCCGCTTTTTTTTGCGAAATGGCCCGTAAAAATTTCATGTATCCACTCTAGTTGAAATACTAATTGACCAAATTTCACGAAATTTGATATATAAGCTACATGTGAAATAGTCTGGTGCTGACTAGATTTTGGTATTATTGGGAAAAGAATAACCAGCCTTTTTTTACGAAATGGTCCTCAAAAATCGCCAAAATCTAAAACAGAAGCTACGTATGTTCAAATATATCAATTAAATGCGTGTTTTATACGTAATTGTTGATGAGATAAAGAATAAGAACAACTCTATTAATCTAGGACTAATCGTTTTCGAGATATTTAAGATTTTTCTCATTTAATTATGTAGCTTTTGGAAAAATACCCAATTACCAAATAAAAACAGAAATTGATTAAAAATGCAAATTTAGTGTTATTTTGTGCAATTAATCTCAATTTAATGAATTATTAATGATATAAAGAAAAAATGAATTTGAGTCTGCAGGGAAAATCATGTGCTGCCCACATGAGATTTTTAATTTCTCCTGCTACAGCTTTTCACAATTTTTTTTTCGAAATTTTAGTATTCCGTAAAAAGAGAATAGGCAAGAGTTTTCCATCAATATATAAAAATCTAATACCGTGAATAAAAGTATTTTATATTTTATGAAAGTGCATTTACTATATTTTGGAGGAAAATATGAAACATTTTCAGTTACATATCTTTTCAGTCAAGTAGGTAGGTGATCGGTTATGTCTGTTGCGTTCCTATAACTGACTTATTATGCGTCTGTAGCTTATTATGCAGCCACCAGCGTAGAACAACTGATGTCCACTATGACAGCACTACAACTAGCAAGTTTCATTGCTGTCATTGAAGGTAATGACTATTTTAAGCTTACGAGAATAACAATCACGAAACTGGTCAATGGATGTTGCTATCGGAAATGGGAGCATCGGGAACGTCTCCTATAATTGGGTTTTAAAAATGTGAATTCATATCGAGGTAGTATGCATTATTAATTTGGTGTGACGAGAAGCAGTTGGCAGGATCATACTTCTGACTGGTCATGACTGTCTCAGGGCTCATCTCCATCGAATCGGAGTTGCTGTTTCCCCAGATTGTATTTTATGTGACCTATGACAGCCTATGTTTGGAAAACATTTGGACAAGTACCCTGCACTAGTGACTTTTAATTCAATCATTAAGAAATACTAGAGAGCTGGCTCTCTGTCTAAAGGCCTATTGGTCAAACGACCGGCATTTGCAACAGTTTTTGACGTCGATTAAGAAACGTCGGTTAAACAAATAAAGTGTGAGAAGATGGCAAGAACGTCAAAGTTAAAAATCTTTTTAAAAAATTTTGAAAAGAAGAGGCCGAAACATATAGACCGCAAATTAAGAAAGGATCTCTACTGAAATCTTAAATCCATTCCCAAGTTAATGGAAATCACGTCAAATGCGAGGTAATGATTTGCAAATTTTGAATTCCGTGTGACGGACATACCTTTTACTTTTAAATAAATAATTTACACAGCTAGTTTGACAAAAGTTTAGCCTTGAGCCTTGTTTATCTTCAAGGCATAAGCTAACTGGACAGGAAACTGGCGACAATACAGCGTAAATGGTAATGTCGCAGACTTCCTTTTCATTCTTAATGAATATTTATTATGCATATGATACAATTTGAAATGTAATTAATAACTTACCAAAAATCAATCTTCTCCAAAACATGGTAAAATATATAGTTACGATTCTTTAAATGTATAGCATTGTAGTAAATTCATAATTGTTGAATTTTACAAACACACAAGATTTCGCAAGCATTGTCGTTATGAACAAATTGAGAAATGTTCTATCATTATTGTCATGAACAATTACGTTTCATTGTTCAAAACGCTGTTGCCATTTCAAAAAAACGATTATTTAAATAAAGATCTGAACTACCGGTATTTATGTATTTTTAATAGTTAAAAATCTAAATAGTAATTTTTTGAGATGCGAGAGTCTGAAATTTGAAGATTCAACAAAGAAATTAAAATGGGTGACGACATATGGCAATGCATTATAAATCTTCATGCCAGATTGCAAATCATTTGATGCCACAGGTCCAGCGTTAGCCCTGACACAAAATTTCACCATTTAAAAAGGATTTGGACAGTGGCTACATCGAGCATTTTTACTTTCCTTATATACATAGAATAATGTATAAGGAAAGTATTGTGACTGGGTTGAAAATTCGAATGTGTGTGTGGTGTATGGTGTATGTGTGTGCGATGTATGGTGTATGTGTGTGTATGTGTGTGGTATGTGTGTGTGTGCCTGTGTGGTATGTGTGTGTGTGCCTGTGTGGTATGTGTGTGTGTGCCTGTGTGGTATGTGTGTGCGTATGGTGTGTGTGGAGTGTGTGTGGTATGTGTGAATGCGTTTACGTGTATGTGTGTGGTATGTGTGCGTTTACGTGTATGTGTGTGGTATGTGTGCGTGTGTGTGTGTGTGGTATGTGTGCGTGTGTGTGTGTGGTATGTGTGCGTGTGTGCGTGTGTGCGTGTGCGTGTGTGCGTGTGTGCGTGTGTGTGTGTGGTATGTGTGCGTGTGTGCGTGTGTGTGTGTGGTATGTGTGCGTGTGTGTGTGTGGTATGTGTGCGTGTGTGTGTGTGGTATGTGTGCGTGTGTGTGTGGTATGTGTGCGTGTGTGTGTGTGGGGTATGTGTGCGTGTGTGTGTGGTATGTGTGCGAGTGTGTGTGTGGTATGTGTGCGTGTGTTACGTGTGTGTGTGTGTGTGTGGTATGCGTGTGTGGTATGTGTGTGTGTGTACGGTGCGTGTGTGTGCGGTACGTGTGTGTGTACGGTGAGTGTGTGTGCGCGTATACGGTATGTGTGTGTGTGCGTTTACGGTATGTGTGTGTGCGTTTACGGTATGTGTGTGTGCGTGTACGGTATGTGTGTGTGTGCGTGTGTGTGTGGTATGTGTGCGTGTGTGTTGAAGGCCCAGACCACACGACCAACCCAGGGGTTTATGGTAACAAATTGTGTGGTATGTGTGCGTGTGTTACGTGTGTGTGTGTGGTATGTGCGTGGGTGTGTGTGTGTGTGGTATGTGTGTGTGTGTGCGGTACGTGTATGTGTACGGTGCGTGTGTGTGCGGTACGTGTGTGTGTACGGTGCGTGTGTGTGCGCGTGTACGGTATGTGTGAGTACGGTATGTGTGTGTGTGCGTGTACGGTATGTGTGTGTGTGTACGTGTACGGTATGTGTGTGTGTGTGCGTGTACGGTATGTGTGTGTGTGAGCGTGTACGGTATGTGTGAGTACGGTATGTGTGTGTGTGCGTGTACGGTATGTGTGTGTGTGTACGTGTACGGTATGTGTGTGTGTGTGCGTGTACGGTATGTGTGTGTGTGAGCGTGTACGGTATGTGTTGTTGTTGAGACCCAGACCGTCCGACCTACCAGAAAGGTGTAAGGTAACTGTATGGACGGCCGGGAAGTGCCACCCAATTTAGACCGGAACCCAGTGGGGGTGGCATCCACAGGGACCGTACCCTCCTTCCCCTACCACCAACCTCTCGTAAGGACTTACGGACCCACATGTTTAACGTGATCGTACTCCGCATGAACACGGCGGCATTTGTGGCAGCGTGCAAATCTAGCGCGCAAACCACGGGGATACCGCACCCGAGATGGCCAACAGCACGCGGCGTTCCGAGGTGGTCACCCACCAAGTACTAACCGCGCCCGATGCTGCTTCACTTCGGTGATCTAACGAGAACCGGTGTTTTCAGCACGGTACGGCCGTTGGCCCGTGTACGGTATGTGTGTGTGTGCGCGTGTACGGTATGTGTGTGTGTGCGTGTACGGTATGTGTGCGTGTACGGTATGTGTGCGTGTACGGTATGTGTGTGTGTGTGTGTGTGTGTCAATGAGTCTGGAGATGATATCTGTCGAACGAATAGACTGATTTGAACGAAATTTGGTACAAAAATTACAATCCATGAATACTGAATGTTTGTTGTTTTTATACGCAATCGAATGTTCAGAACCCCCCTAAATTTTCGAGTGAAATTTTTGAAAAAAATCCTCAAAAGATCAAAACCTCTAATAAAGTTACGCAAATAGACATTTCTCATGTAATTTTTCATTAGAAAACGATTAACATAAATTTTTGAACGCAAGCATGAACCGTTCTCGAGATATTGCACATTCTTCAAAAAAAATTTCAAAAAATTATATAAAATAAAAAAATATATTTCCTATTGAGAAACATGTTCACTTTTCATATGTAATATTATGTGATAATTTAGTGACATCATTCTCGTGGATCTAGTCGTTCCCCCCGATAGAAGAGGCCGAACTACTGCCCTCCTCTGTACCTCGAAACGTATGAGCTGTAAGCCCAAGTCTGGCCTTCGAATTACCCCTCTCAACTTTTCTGGAAAGTGCTCTCCTAGTAGAGTAGCCCACACAAAGAAGTATCGTATGTGCAGTGCAGTTTATAGGTTCGCGCTCGTGGATGCATAACGGGTTTTTTTTTATCATATTTTTGAATATCTTATATGTTAATTCATGATTTAATAAACATCTTGACCTGCATACCTTCGACTACATACCTTATAACATTGGATTACTAATTACCTTATTACCCTTATGTTAGATACTGAAAATGCTATTTAGAAGTAAGTGCTTACCATTTTTTGCTTATTAATATGTCATTTAAAATTACTTAGAATTTTAAATATATGGCAATCAAATTATTGCTATTAAAATAAAGCTAACTGGATTCTAAATTGTTTTGTTGCTAATTATAACGTCAACAAACCTTTTAGAGTTTTCTTAGTTTGTTTTAAAATGTTATTGTTGTCATATTAATTAAGAAAACTGCCTAGGCACTTGTAAAATTAAGCTTAGTTAAGTAATTGTGAAGTATTTAAAATCATTCAATGTTTCGAATGTATATTTAATCAAGTTAGCTTGTGTCATTCATTGCATTTACCTAGTGTACTTAATATGTTGTCATAAATTATTCAGTTTCCTGCAAATATTGTAAAATTACTTTAATAATGTTGTTAGTTGTGTGATATTTTATAATAGACTAGCAGTGTGTCCGTTCTTCGTACTGATTATATAATACAAAAAACTTAAAATTCAGAATTTGATGTGAAGTTTTAATATTTGAAGTCTCTATTTTTGTAATTTTATAATAATTCTAAAAAGAATAATTCAGAAAATAGGTGAGCTCTATCGTGCTGAGAGAATAAACAGACAGATAGATGTACAACATACAATTTTACTGTTAATATATGTATAATGTATACTGTTAATAACAGATATACCCGACATTGCCCATGATTTAAAATATGTGCAAATTCCTGCAGTATTCTAAATGACATTCTTACTCAAAACATTCTCTTAAAATAATTAATTTAATTCTCCCTTCACTTAATTCTTCTAAATTTAATTCTCTTTTGTGTTTTCTATACAAAATTATCTTGAAGCAGATCTGACGAATAAAACATCCTCGTTTGAAAACAAATTATAAAATATATATGAATTTGGATCAATATAAACTAAAATGAAAGCGTTAAAATGCTATAAAAATGGTTATAAAATTTTCTTTTATATCGATTTCTTTATTATTTAAATCTTAAGAAATTTAATAATCGTCTGCCTAATAAACACATTTGATTTAATTGCGTTGCTAAGCACCATGATATAATTTTCTTAAAAAATTTGCAAAAAATATATCATCTGCATAATTATATTTTTATGGAATGTTTAATTGTGGGATTTTTATTCATATCTCGACAATCCATGGTCCTAGGAACTCGAAACATGGACTAAATTTTAAGTAGGGCTATTTCAATGCTACCCACAGAATTTTCATGAAATTCGATGCAGCAGTTCTACCGTGATGATGAGATAGATAAACACACAGACAGATAGATATATTTTCAATTTTATTTATATAGATAAAAAATGTCATACTCTTTTTAAGATATTGTCAATAGTAAGAAATCGTAGCAATAAAAATGTCACACTAAAGTTATGGAAGTAAAATAATGTAAAACGTAATATTTCACACATCAAATAACATATTTTTAACCTTTTGATAAGTAAGTAATTGCATATAAAATATTTAGTATCTTAATATATTGCATGTATATTTTTTATTATTTGTTATGGCATGCTGACATTTAAAAAAAATTTGTTAAGAAATCATTTGTGTTTAGGTTGTACACATTTTCTATGCAAAATCAATGAATATTTCATTCATATAACTTGCATTCCAGACTCCAGAGCTAAATAATTTTGTGTGAAAAAAATTCAGCAATTCTTATGTAATTCATCTTACAATCGCTTGAGATATTTGCATTCTGCATATGTTAAAATTAGGTTTCGTTGAAGAAATAATAAAAATTTAGGGATCATTTAAAATCACAACTATTGTAATTGCATAGGCACGGAATTTAGATACACAGATAATACATAGATACACAGATAATATATGTGTGTATGTGTATGTACTCAAAGTATTGGAATCGTGCCGAAGATCGGAACTCGAATTTTCAAAGGATCTACGCGTTTTGGGACTTCTAGAACACGAAAAAACTATTTTTAGGAAGACTTCTGTGTGTGTAAGGGTGTATCTGTGTATGTTTCTGTGCGTCTGTGTGGATATTACATCCACTCTAATTGAAAAACTAATGGACAGAATTTCATACAATTTAGTAGGTATATTTTTGTGGGAAATCCTGATGTTCATTAGATTATAGTACGATTCGTAATAAAAGAATCTGCCTTCTTTGCGAAATGGCCGCAGAAATTGCCTTTATCCACACTAGCTAAAAACTAATTGAACAAATTTAACAAAATTTGGTGTAAAATATTTCAATAACCTACAAGTGATTTATATACCAAGTTTAACAAAATTTGGTTATTCTAGTACGAAAAAAGAGAGGTTAATTGTAGGTTCATTTGTAGGTTATTCTAGTACGATTCGGAAAAAAGGAACGGGCTATTTTTGCGAAATGGCCCGCAAAAATCGTTATATATAAAAATAAAAGACTACGTGTGCTCAATTATATCAATTAAATTCCTATTGTATACGTGATTTTTGACAACAAAAAGAATAAGACTAACCCCATTACTCTAGGTCCAGCCGTTCTTGAGATATTCTAGTTTTTTCGCATTTTCGCTACGCCACCTTTGACAATAAGTCCAGCTATCAAATGAGAACCAAATTTAAGTTTAACGTGTAAATTCAATTTCATTTAAAATAATTATGGTTGTTATTTTGTGCAGAAAAACTCAAATAATTATTGAATAAATAAAGAGAACGAATATGAGTCTGCAGGGAAAGACATGTGCTGTCCACATCAGAATTTTGAACAATATTACAACAATGATTTATAGAACTGAACGAGGATTATTTTCAGGCCATCTCGAAAAAACTGTATGATCTATATTTAAAGATCCATCAAATTTTTGTCGAATAAAATGTTCAACAAATTTAAGCTGTGTACCAAATTTTAACTCTCTAGGACGTAGGAAACTGCATTAAAATTGCCATCAAGTAAGTATATCATGAAGAGTTATATAAAATTAAAAAAAAATGAAAAATGAAAAATTGTTATCTACCAAATTTATTTTAAAATGTGAAGCGTCTCTCATATGCAAATGATTAAACAATGGAAATATATTTATTATATAATCTATCTCTCTTTTCTTTCTGGAGGATATCCCAAAGTCAGAATTTAATTGATATTGTTTTTTCCCCTATATTAAATAATTTTTAATTAAAAAACTACTTAACATATTTTACTGAATTTTTTTTTATATATTCTATGGGATAATGTGAATATTTTCTAAAAATTTCGAAGCAATTCGTGACTTTTAAATTTACTTAATAAATGTTTGAAAAATTAAGTTAAATAGGATTCAATGTATTTCATTTTTTCAAACCGGGTTCAATAAAAAACTAATTCTGTGATATTATTCATTTATATTCCCATAGGTCCCACAGACCGTCTGAAAAACATACTAAAATTTCATTTTGATAAAGTCATTTTTACGGCAGTTATCGTGCTAACGGACAGACTGACAGAGAGACAGACAGACAGACAGACAGAATGAACAAAGTCATAAACACTTTTCAACTTTGTTGTAAAGTGTTAATAATAGTACATATAAGATATTGCATTGTGGTCAGAAATAAAGATATGGTAATGGAATATCAAAATCTGGGATACAAGTCCTCATTTCCCATCGATAAGAAATCACTCGGAAAATCTACTTATTTGGTTGTTCCAGTAGAACTCTGTGGTATTCTGTACGTGATTATATTTCAATTACTTTTCAATCAATGGGAGTTAAGTAATACATACATGTCTTTGAAGCGGATGCTGAACAGCGATAAGTTTTACTCTCCCTGCAATACATTGTAATGTATAGGGAAAGTATTGGAATCATGCCGAAAATCGTAACTCGAGTTTTCGACGGATCTACACGTTTCGAGACCTTTAGAATACGAAAAAAACCTTTTTACCGTGAAAACCTTTTTAGCGTGACGTCTGTGTGTGTGTCTGTGTGTCAGTGCGATGAATGTATCCAATCTAACTCAAAAACTATTTGACCAAATTTCATAAAATTTGGTAGGAAGATCACTTGTGTATGACCCTGGTGCTGATTAGTTTTTGTTACGATTCGCGAAAACATAACCCGCTTTTTCTTGCGAAATGGCCAGTAATAATTTCATGTATCCACTCCAGCTAAAGTACTAATTGACCAAATTTCACAAAATTTGATATATAAGCTACATGTGGAATACTCTGGTGCTGATTAAATTTTGGTATTATTCGGAAAAAAATAACCTGCCTATTTTTACGAAATGGCCCTCAAAAATCGCCAAAATCTAAAACAAAAGCTACGTATGTACACAACTAGTTTGTCAAATGTTTGGCCTTGAACCTAGTTTATCTTCAAGACATAAGCTAGTTGGACAGGAAACTGGCGACAATACAGTATAAATGGTAATGTCGCAGACTTCCTCTTTTCATTCTTATGAATATTTATTATGCATATGATACAATTTGAAATGTAATTAATAACTTACCAAAAATCAAACTTCTACGAAGCATGGGAAATTATACTGTTACGATTCTTTAAATATATAGCAATGTAGTAAACTCATAATTGTTGAATTTTACAAACACACAAAGTTTCGCAAGCATTGTTGTTATGAATAAATAGAACATTTTTCAATCATTAATGTCATGAACACGTTTCATTGTTGAAAATGCTGTTGCCATTAAAAAAAACAATTATTTAAATAAAGATCTGAACTACCTGTATTTATGTATTTTGAATAGTTAAAAATCTAAATATTACTTATTTGTATTTTATGTACTTATTGTATTTTATGTGACCTATGACAGCCTATGTCTGGAAAACATTTGGACAAGTACCCTACACTAGTGACTTTTAATTCAATCATTGAGAAATACTGGAGAGCTAGCTCTGTTTAATGGCCTATTGCTCAAGCGACCGGTATTTGTAAACAGCATTAATTTGGTGTGAATCAGAAGAAAAGAAAGATAAAAATACATTATCGTTGAAACAAATACGTGATCTAGAAAAAATTGGCGCCCACAGAAGACTTTTATGGTATATATCCAACGTAGGTGAGTTAGTTCTCTGGTTAAAATTCACGATTTTAGTCCCTCTTTCACGGCCAAAATAAAAAATTCCAATCTCCATTAATGCCGTTGAATATCTGCAAATTATATACTTTACAAGTATATCGAAACCGTAGTTTAAACAATTCAACATTTTTCTAGGATAAACCAGGTGCAAAAAATTAATCAAATTGAAATTTTTGCCAAACGAAGATTAAACAAGAAAGATCAATCATGCATAAGCATTGATTATGAAACACTTTCCAACTGAAATGCAATTTCATTTAAAAATCTCTAAAATGTGATACAGTCAGTGGTGATAGCGATTACATTATCACAGTACTACAGTAATTTATTATACTTAACTATTTAAAACTGTATCGAAATATAAATCATCTGATTTTCTATGCAAAATCAATGAATATTTTATTCATATAACTTGCATTCCAGTCTCCAGAGCTAAATAATTTTGTGCGAAAAAAATTCAGCAATTCTTATGTAACTCACCTTACAACCGCTTGAGATATTTACATTCTGCATAAGTTAAAATTACGCTTCGTTGAAGAAATAATAAAAGTTTAGGGATCATTTAAAATCACAACTACTGTAATTGCGTAGGCACGGAATTTAGATAAACAGATAATACACAGATAATATATGTGTGTGCGTATGTATGTATTCAAAGTATTGGAATCGTGAAGAAGATCGGAATTCGAATTTTCGAGGGATCTACACGTTTTGGGACTTCCAGAACACGAAAACACTATCTTTAGGAAGACGTCCGTGTGTGTAAGGGTGTATCTGTGTGCTTTTCCGCGTGTCTGTGAGGATATTGCATCCACTCTAACTGAAAAACTAATGGACCGAATTTAATAAAATTTGGTAGGTAAGTTTTTTGTGGGAAACCCTGATGTCCATTTGATTATAGTACAATTCGTAATAAAAGAATCTGCATTCTTTGCAGAATGGCCGGCAGAAATTGGCCGGCTAGAACAGCCTATGTCTGGGAAAAATTTGGACAATTGTTCAGCACTAGTGACTTTTAATTCAATCATTAAGAAATACTGGAGAGCTGGCTCTGTGTCTAAAAACCTATTGGTCAAACGACCGGCATTTTCAACAGTTTTCGACATTCAAAACACATTTTATTTCACAAACGTGTTGGCCAATGGAAAATGGAGAGGACAGAAAAGAAAAGAAACGTCGGTTAAACAACTAAAGTGTGTGAAGATGGCAAGCACGTCAAAATTAAGAATCTTTTTAAAAAGTTTGAAAAGAAGAGGCCGAAACGCGTAGACTGTAAATTAAAAAGGGATCTCTGCAGAAATCTTAAATCCATCCCCAAATTGATGGAAATCTCGCCAAATGCGAGGTAATGGTTTGCAAATTTTGAATTCCTTGTGACGGACATACCTTCTACTTTTACATAAATAATTTACACAACTAGTTTGTCAAAAGTTTGGCCTTGAGCCTTGTTTATTTTCAAGACATAAGCTAATTGAATAGGAAATTGGCGACAATACGGCATAAATGGTAATGTCGCAGACTTCCTTTTCATTCTTAATGAATATTTATTATACATATGATACAATTTGAAATGTAATTAATAACTTACCAAAAATCAAACTTCTTCGAAGCATGGGAAAATATACTGTTACGATTCTTTAAATGTATAGCATTGTAGTAAATTTATAATTGTTGAGTTTTACAAACACACAAAGTTTCGCAAGCATTGTTGTTATGAACAAATAGAACATATCTCAATCATTATTGTCATGAATAATTACGTTTCATTGTTTAAAACGCTGTTGCCATTTCAAAAAAACATTTATTTAAATAAAGATCTGAACTACCTGTATTTATGTATTTTGAATAGTTTAAAATCTAAACATTACTTATTTGTATTTTATGTACTTATTGTATTTTATGAGACCTATGACAGCCTATGTCTGGAAAACATTTGGACAAGTACCCTGCACTAGTGACTTTTAATTCAATCATTGAGAAATACTGGAGAGCTAGCTCTCTGTCTAATGGCCTATTGGCCAAACGACCGGTATTTGTAAACAGCATTAATTTGGTGTGAATCAGAAGAAAAGAAAGATAAAAATACATTATCGTTGAAACAAATACGTGATCTAGAAAAAATTGGCGCCCACAGAAGACTTTTATGGTGTATATCCAACATAGGTGAGTTAGTTCTCTGGTTAAAATTCACGATTTCAGTCCCTCTTTCACGGCCAAAATAAAAAATTCCAATCTCCATTAATGCCGTTGAATATATGCAAATTATATTCTTTACAAGTATATCGAAACAGTAGTTTAAACAGTTCAACATTTTCCTAGGATAAACCAGGTGCAAAAAATTAATCAAATTGAAATTTTTGCCAAACGAAGATTAAACAAGAAAGATCAATCATGCATAAGCATTGATTATGAAACACTTTCCAACTGAAATGCAATTTCATTTAAAAATCTCTAAAATGTGATACAGTCAGTGGTGATAACGATTACATTATCACAGTACTACAGTAATTTATTATACTTAACTATTTAAAACTGTATCGAAATATAAATCATCTGATTTTCTATGCAAAATCAATGAATATTTTATTCATATAACTTGCATTCCAGTCTCCAGAGCTAAATAATTTTGTGCGAAAAAAATTCAGCAATTCTTATATAACTCACCTTACAACCGCTTGAGATATTTACATTCTGCATAAGTTAAAATTACGCTTCGTTGAAGAAATAATAAAAGTTTAGGGATCATTTAAAATCACAACTACTGTAATTGCGTAGGCACGGAATTTAGATAAACAGATAATACACAGATAATATATGTGTGTGCGTATGTATGTATTCAAAGTATTGGAATCGTGAAGAAGATCGGAATTCGAATTTTCGAGGGATCTACACGTTTTGGGACTTCCAGAACACGAAAACACTATTTTTAGGAAGACGTCCGTGTGTGTAAGGGTGTATCTGTGTGCGTTTCTGCGTGTCTGTGAGGATATTGCATCCACTCTAACTGAAAAACTAATGGACCGAATTTAATAAAATTTGGTAGGTAAGTTTTTTGTGGGAAACCCTGATGTTCATTTGATTATAGTACAATTCGTAATAAAAGAATCTGCATTCTTTGCAGAATGGCCGGCAGAAATTGGCCGGCTTGAACAGCCTATGTCTGGGAAAAATTTGGACAATTGTTCTGCACTAGTGACTTTTAATTCAATCATTAAGAAATACTGGAGAGCTGGCTCTGTGTCTAAAAGCCTATTGGTCAAACGACCGGCATTTTCAACAGTTTTCGACATTCAAAATACATTTTATTTCACAAACGTGTTGGCCAATGGAAAATGGAGAGGACAGAAAAGAAAAGAAACGTCGGTTAAACAAATAAAGTGTGAGTAGATGGAACGCACGTCAAAGTTAAGAATCTTTTTTAAAAATTTGAAAAGAAGAAGCCGAAACGCATAGACTGTAAATTAAGAAGGGATCTCTACAGAAATCTTAAATCCATCCCCAAATTGATGGAAATCACGCCAAATGCGAGGTAATGGTTTGCAAATTTTGGATTCCGTGTGACGGACATACCTTCAACTTTTACATAAATAATTTACACAACTAGTTTGTCAAAAGTTTGGCCTTGAGCCTTGTTTATTTTCAAGACATAAGCTAATTGAACAGGAAACTGGCGACAATACGGCATAAATGGTAATGTCGCAGACTTCCTTTTCATTCTTAATGAATATTTATTATACATGTGATACAATTTGAAATGTAATTAATAACTTACCAAAAATCAAACTTCTACGAAGCATGGGAAAATATACTGTTACGATTCTTTAAATGTATAGCATTGTAGTAAATTCATAATTGTTGAGTTTTACAAACACACAAAGTTTCGCAAGCATTGTTGTTATGAACAAATAGAACATATCTCAATTATTATTGTCATGAATAATTACGTTTCATTGTTGAAAACGCTGTTGCCATTTCAAAAAAACATTTATTTAAATAAAGATCTGAACTACCTGTATTTATGTATTTTGAATAGTTTAAAATCTAAACATTACTTATTTGTATTTTATGTACTTATTGTATTTTATGAGACCTATGACAGCCTATGTCTGGAAAACATTTGGACAAGTACCCTGCACTAGTGACTTTTAATTCAATCATTGGGAAATACTGGAGAGCTAGCTCTCTGTCTAATGGCCTATTGGCCAAACGACCGGTATTTGTAAACAACATTAATTTGGCGTGAATCGGAAGAAAAGAAAGATAAAAATACATTATCGTTGAAACAAATACGTGATCTGGGAAAAAAAGGCTCACACAGAAGTTTTTTACGGTATATATCCAACGCAGGTAGTTCTCTAATTAAAATCACGATTTCAGTCCCTCTTTTACGGCCAAAATAAAATATTCCAATCTCCATTAATGCCGTTGAATATCTGCAAATTATATTCTTTACAAGTATATCGAAATAGTAGTTTAAACAGTTAAACATTTTTCTAGGATAAAGCAGGTGCAAAAAATTAATCAAATTGAAATTTTTGGCCAAACGAAGATTAAAAAAAATATATAGTACATATTCTTGTTCATAATCCATGATTTAGGTAAGAACTTATGCTATGTATTCTGATAGACATGTTGCTATATGAAAAACTCTTCAATCCAGCCGTACAAAATTCAACCTTCCTTCGGAAAAGAAAATACGTTTTTCGTAAGCATTTTCTCATATTGTTGTTGTAAGCTAACTGTTTGGTGCAATGTAACTGTTTGGACGGTCGGTAAGTGCAGCCCAATTTAGACCGGAACCCTGTGGAAGAGGCATCCACAGCGACCGTACTCTCCTTCTCCAATCACCAACCTATCGGCTAACCACTGGGCTACCGCCCATGAAGGTCTTGGGCGGCAACCTTCCTGAGCGGCAAGCGTTTAGACACTAATGAAGAAGTGAAAACGATCGTGAGTAACTGGCTATCATCAGAGGCGGCAGAGTTCAGAACCAAAAACTGGTATATCATTCCGATAAATGCTTAAATTGGCAAGGAAATTGTGTAGAAAAATATAGAATTGAATCTAAATTCAGAAAATAAATGTTTTTTTTAAATAAATATACTTACGTAGTTTTTATTGCAAAACGGACCTTGCTTAAAATAATAACCCTCGTATGTTTCAATGCAGATTTTTTCCAAAACACAGTATAGCAAAGTTTTTGCCGCCAATGTTGGCCCTTTATTGCTATCATAATTTGTTGATAATGAATCATCCGGAATTGGTTTGTACGACCCATAAGTGTATATTTCATCAATAAATATCCAGTTGGGATTTTTTACTTTCCTTATATACATAATGTATAAGGAAAGTATTGTGACGGGGTCGAAAATTCGAATCCTAGTTTTCGACGGGAGAGCACGTTTCAAGCATACCTGATCACGAATCAAACATATTTGAAGTGATGCCTGTGTGTGTGTCTCTGTGTGTATGTGTGTGTGTGTGTGTGAAAGTATGTGTGTGTCAGTGAGTCTGTGGAGACGATAACTGACGACCGAATGGACCGAATCAAACGAAATGTGGTACAAAAGTCACAATCCGTAAACATTGGAAGCCTATTGTTTTTATATGCAATCGAATGTTCAGAACCCCCTAAATTTTCGAGTGAAATTTTGAAAACATCGTCAAAAAATCAGTTAAAAATAAAGTTACCCAAATAGATATGTCTTATGTAATTTCTCATTAAAAAACGATTGACATAAATTTTAGAACGCTAACATGAACCGTTCTCGAGATATTGCACATTTTTCAAAAAAAATTATCAAAAAGTCATTTAAAATAAAAAAAAATATTTCCTATTGAGAAACATGTTCACTTTTCATATGTAATACCATGCGATAAATTTGATGACATCATTCTCGTGGATATAACTCGTTCCATTCATGAAAAAAGATACATTGAGTTATACTTTTGTATTTGAACCCCAATAGTCATTTATCTGCTGTAAGAATAACTTATTTCTTCGTCCATAATGCTTGGCGAGATTTTGGCGAATAATGTGGCGGAATGTCGCCAACTTGGCGACATTTTTAATTGTTCCCAAATTAACAAAAATGTCGCCAAATGTATAAAAATGACGCTAAATCAATGAAAATGACGACTAATTGAAGAAAATTCAATATCTTGGAAAGAATATAAGTATCTACTATAAGAATAACATTTTTTATAACTGTAAAAGTCTTAAATTCATTGCATCATAAGGAAAGTCATGTGTTGCCCACATCAGATTTTTAAATTTCTAATTGATTTATTAACGGCTATAAATATATTCCATAAATTTAAAGATTACAAAATACAATTTTGGTCTGAGATGCTTTTAAGTGTTTGGGTCCAACTCCTGTGATTGTGTGACTTTTCATCCAGGCCGATGAAAGGCTAATTTCTGAAAATATCTTTTAAATTTGAGGATTTATCTCTGCCACGATCTAGCTAAAAATTTATATATCTCTTTAATTAACCCACTTACATAATCATATTATTTATCTAATTTGAATAACTCAGCTTTATCAATATAAATGTAGACAGACATTAAAAGTTGTTAATTTGGCTTTATAAATCATAGAAATGAGTGCATCCATTATTTCCGAGCGTTTGATGGTTTGGTCCCATCACTAATAGTTTTACAATTGAAGAAAATATCAAAAAGACATGTATTTGCAATTTGTTTTTTTAACGTGAATAAAAGTACCTATACATTTTATTTCCATGTTCCAGATAACATATTTTTCATCACTTTATGCTGCTGATAACTGAAGTAAGAAAATCAGCGGATTTATTAAGCGGTTCAATTCCGGTATTGCAAAACTTTTTTGTAAGATTTACCCGTATAATGGCGCATTTTATTCCAGTTCGGTGGTATCACATATACTGCCGAATTCTGTATTCTTAAGATTTATTTTAGCGAAGGTTTATAAAGGTGCTTTATATAAAATTGCTTTAGTATATAATTTTGATAGATGAAAATTATGCAACGGAATGCATTGAACATTTTCTTATCTGATTTGAGAATATGATGTGGAATGATTTTATTTTTAAAAAATCTGATGTGCGCAACACATGACTTTCCTTATATAATGCAATGAATTTACTAGTTTTACTGTTAAAAAAATGTTATTCTTATAGTAGATACTTATAATATTTCCAAGATATAGAATTTTCAATTAGTCGTCATTTCAATTGATTTAGCATCATTTTTATCCATTTCGCGAGGTTTTCGTTAATTTGGCAACATTTAAAAAAGTCGCCAAGTTGGCGATGTTCCGCTAAATTCGTGACCAAAACCTCGCCAAGCGTTATGGACGGTAAATAAGTTATTCTTACAGCAGATAAATGACTATTGGCGTTCAAATACAAAAGTATTACTCAAAGTATCTTTTCTCGTGAATGGAACGAGTTAGAACCACGAGAACGATGTCACCCAATTTATTGCATGATATTACATATGAAAAGTAAACATGTTTCTCAACAGTTAATATTTTTTTTTATTTTATGGAATATTTTGATAAATTTATTTGAAAAATGTGCAATATCTCGAGAACGGTTCATGCTAGCTATCTAAAATTTATGTCAATTGTTTTCTAAGGAAAAATTACATAAGAATCATCTATTTGCGTAATTTTATTAAAGGTTTTGATTTTTTGATGATTTTTTCAAAATTTCACTCGGAAATTTAGGGGGGGTTCTAAACATTCGATTGTGTTTTAAAACAATAGGCATCCAGTATTTATAGATTGTGATTTTAGTACCGAGTTTCATTCGAATTGTTCCATTCGTTCATGAGATATCGTCTCCAAAGTCTCACTGATACACACACACACACACACATATCACTTCAAAAATGTTTGATTCGTGATCAGGGATGCTTGAAACGTGCTCTCCCGTCGAAAACTCGAATTTGAATTTTCCACCCCGTCACAATGCTTTCCTTATACATTATTGTTTATAAGGAAAGTAAAAATCAATGGTTGGCCGTAGTAGTAAAACAACATGAAACAATCCGTAAGCAGAAGAGAATTTAACGATGACAGCTGAACCCCCCCCCCCCCCGAGCTGATAATTCCATAAAAATGCGAAATTTACATTTTGTATGATCTTCAAACCAAGCAATTGTGAATTAGTAAAATGTGCGCAGCACTTAATTAGGGCGATAGAAATTTACCCGGCACTTTTTCGTAAAAAATTATCAGAGATATTTCAATTACTATTATTAGGTATTTTTCATCAGATTGAATGGAATCAGCGACAGAGGAATGATAATTTCAATTGACGGATTTCTTGCTTTAATTAGATTTGAAGATGTCCTGCATATTTACTTCCCGAGAAAGTTAAATATGCGCACTTGCAGTAATGATCTACCTCAAAGAAAATGAACACAATAACTAAATGTCAAGTATCTTTCATTCTGTTACACAAAGCATTCTCTTTCATCATTCTCCTTAACAAGTAAATTGAATTAACATCAAAACAAACAAGCCTGCAGCCGTTCTCATGAGCAAACAACTCCAGCAAGGCAAATAGTAAAAATTTGATGTGGGCAGCATGTGACTTTCCTTATATGATGCAATGAATTTACTACTTTTACAGTAGAAAAAAAAATAGGTTATTCTTATAGTAGATACTTATATTCTTTCCAAGATATTGAATTCTTTTCAATTAGTCGTATTTTCATTTATTTAGCGTCATTTTTATCAATTTGGCTAGAGTTTATTTAATTTGGCAGCATTTAAAAAAGTTGCCAAGTAGGCGACATTCCGCCAAATTCATCGCCAAAATCTCGCCAAGCGTTATGGACGGAGAAATAAGTTATCCTTATAACAGTTAAATGACTATTGGCGTCCAAATATAAAATAATTACTCAAAGTAACTTTTCTCATGAATGGAACGCGCTAGATTCACGAGAATGATATCACCAAATTTATAGCATGATATTACATATCGAAAGTGAATATGTCTCACAGCAGTTATTTTTTTTTTAATTTAAGGAATTTTCTGATAAATTTGTTTCAAAAACGTGCAATATCCCGCGAACGATACATGCTAGCGTTATAAAGTTTATGTCAATCGTTTCCCAAAGAAAAATTACATAAGACATGTCTATTTGCGTAACCTTATTAAAGGTTTTGATTAATAAATGATTTTTTCAAAATTTCACTCGAAAATTTAGGGGGGTTCTGAACATCCGATTGTGTTTAAAAACGCTTCCAGTGTTCAGATTGCAATTTTTGTACCAAATTCCATTCGAATCGCTCCATTCGTTCGTGAGATATCGCCTCCACACACACACACAGAGACATTTTTAAAATATTTGATTCGTATTGAGAGATGCTTGAAACGTGCACTCCCGTCGAAAACTCGAATTCGAATTTTCTACCCCGTGAAAATACTTTTATTATACATTATGTATTCCCTACATACTATTTATGTAAGGAAAGTAAAAATAGCTCTAGAACCAAACCATTTCTACAGTTGCCACCAACCAACCAGAATAAAATCGCTGAATCAAGACAAATTAAGAGGAACCTAAATAAGCCTCAAAAAACATCGATGTCACATTCTGCTTCAAATATTCTATCAAGTCTAGAAGGCAAATCTTCATCACTAATACACCAGGCTACTAAAAACTGTTCATTTATCCTCCACAGTATTTTCAGCCTCAACGAATAAAAAGGTCAATGGCTTCATCACAATTACACACCAAGTACTTGTATACAAAATGTAAAAAATCTGATGTGGGCAACACATGACTTTCCTTATATAATGTAACGAATTTACAACTTATACAGTTAAAAAAAATCTGATGTGGGCAACACATGACTTTCCTTATGTAATGTGATGAATTTACTACTTTTACAATAAAAAAAATAGGTTTTTCTTATATTAGATACTTATATTCTTTCCAAGATATTGAACTTTCAACAATTAGTCGTCATTTTCATTGATTTAGCGTCATTTTTATTCATTTGACGAGATTTTCGTTAATTTGGCATCATTTCAAAAAGTCGCCAAGTTGGCGATATACCGCCAAATTCGTCGCCAAAATCTCGCCAAGCGTAATGGATGAAGAAATAAGTTATTCTTACAGCAGATAAATGACTATTGGCGTTCAAATACAAAAGTATTACTCAAAGTATCTTTTTTCATGAATGGAACGAGCTAGATCCACGAGAATGATGTCACCCAATTTATCGCATGGTTTTACATATGAAAAGTGAACATGTTTCTCAATAGGAAGTTTTTTTTTATTTTATATGACTTTTATAAAATTTTTTGAAAAATGTGCAATATCACGAAAACGGTTCACGTTAGTGTTCTAAAATTTATTCCAATCGTTTTCTAATGAAAAATTACATAAGAAATGTCTATTTGGGTAACTTTATTAGCGATTTTGATTTTTTGACGATGTTTTCAAAATTTCCCGCGAAAATTTAGGGGGTTCTGAACATTCGATTGCGTATAAAAACAATAGGCTTCCAGTGTTTACGGATTGTGACTTTTGTACCAAATTTCGTTCGAATCGGTCCATTCGTTCGTCAGTTATCGTCTCCACAGACTCACTAACACACACACACACACACATACTTTCATACACACACATACTTTCACACACACACACACACACACACATCACTTCAAAAATGTTTGATTCGTGATCAGGGATGCTTGAAACGTGCTCTCCCGTCGAAAACTCGAATTCGAATTTTCGACCGTCACAATACTTTCCTTATACATTATGTATATAAGGAAAGTAAAAATGTTATTCTTATAGTAGATACTTATATTCTTTCTAAGATATTGAATTTTCTTCAATTAGTCATTTTGATTGCTTTAACGTCATTTTTATCAATTTGGCGAGATTTTTGTTAATTTAGCAACAATTAAAAATGTCGTCAAGTTGGCGACATTCCGCCAAAACCTCGCCAAGCGGAACGGAGAAATGAGTTGAATGGAGAAATGAGTTATTCTTACAGCAGATAAATGAATATTGGCATTCAAATACAAAAGTATTACTCAAAGTATCTTTTTTCATGAATGGAACGAGCTAGATCCACAAGAATGATGTCACCCAATTTATCGCATGGTATTACATATGAAAAGTGAACATGCTTCTCAATAGGAAATATTTTTTTTTATTTTATATAATTTTTTGATATTTTCTTGAAAAATTTGCAATATTTCGAGAACTGTTCATGTTAGCGTTTTAAAATTTATGTCAAACGTTTTCTAATGAAAAATTACATAAAAAAAGTCTATTTGCGTAACTCTATTAGCGGTTTTGATGTTTTGACGATTTTTTCAAAATTTCACTCGAAAATTTAGGGGAGTTTGAACATTCGATTCCGTATGAAAACAATAGGCTCCCGGTGTTTACGGATTGTGACTTTTGTACCAAATTTCGCTCGAATCGGTCCATTCGTTCGTCAGTTATTGTCTCCACAGACTCACTCACACACACACACACACACACACACACACACACACACACACACACACACACACACACACATCACTTCAAAAGTGTTTGATTCGTGATCAGGGATGCTTGAAACGTGTTCTCCCGTCGAAAACTCGAATTCGAATTTTCGACCCCGTCACAATACTTTCCTTATACATTATGTATAAAAGGAAAGTAATGAATGCGGAATGTCATATTTCTACTTAGTTGGTTATACACAATGTTAATTAGTAATTGGACTTCCTAGGATAACTCCTTTATAAATGGTTAGATGCCTACGCGCATCGAAGCCTCCCGCATGGATGCAAAACAACAAAGCAGAATTTGATCTTTAATTGCTAATATAAATATAAAATATCTGATGTGAGCAACACATGACTTTCCTTATATAATGCAATGAATTTACTACTTTTACAATAAAAAAAAATCTGATGTGGGCAACACATGCCTTTCATTATATAATATAATGAATTTACTACTTTTGCAGAAAAAAAATGGGTTTCTCTTATAGTAGATGCTAATATTCCTTTCAAGATATTGAATTTTCGACAATTAGTCGTTATTTTAATTGATTTAGCTTCATTTTTATCCATTTGGTGAGATTTTCATTAATTTGGCAACATTTCAAAAAGTCGCCAAAGTGGCGACATTCCACCAAATTCGTCTCCAAAATCTCGCCAAGCGTTATGGATGAAGAAATAAGTTATTCTTACAGCAGACAAATGACTATTGGAGTTAAAAAAAAATGTATCACTCAAAGTATATTTTTCCATGAATGGAACGAGCTAGATCCACGAGAATGATGTCAACCAATTTATCGTATGGTATTACATATGAAAAGTGAACATGTTTCTCAATAGGAAATTTTTTTTTATTTTATACGACTTTTTGATAATTTGTTTGAAAAATGTGCAATATCTCGCGAACGGTTTGTGTTAGCGTTCTAAAATTTATGCCAATCGTTTTCTAATGGAAAATTACATAAGAAATGTCTATTTACGTAACTTTATTCGTGGTTTTGATTTTTTGACGATTTTTTCAAAATTTCATTCGAAAATTTAGGGGGGGGGGGTGCTGAACATTCGATTGCGTATAAAAACAATAGGCTTCCAGTGTTTACGGATTGTGATTTTTGTACCAAATTTGGTTCGAAGCGGTCCATTCGTTCGTCTGTTTTCGTGTACACACACACAAACACAAACAAACACGCACACAAACACCACTTCAAAAGTGTTTGATTCGTGATCAGGGATGCTTGAAACGTGCTCTCCCGTCGTAAATTCGAATTTTCGACCCCGTCACAATACTTTCCTTATATATTATGTATATAAGGAAAGTAATATAACATTCTACAGCTATCGCTGTCCTCGACGCGCGTTCACCGCCGGGGGCCCAAACTCCAGTAGTACAGTGGCTAGAATACTGTACCAGTAGTATCAACCGATTCATGTTTATTTAGCCGCAGGCCCATTCGGCCAACTCTTGAGCTCGGCATAATTAGTAAATACATTGAAATAAGCCAAGAACTTAAATAGTCGATATCTTTGCCAACTTTTCATCAAAAAGGTACGGGACAAATATCTTTAGATCTAATAAAGGACGGCACAAATTTTACCAATTAATTCTTTACTTTCCTTATATACATAATGTATAAGGAAAGTATTGTGACGGGGTCGAAAATTCGAATTTACGACGGTAGAGAACGTTTCAAGCATCCCTGATCACGAATCAAACATTTTTGAGGTGATGCATGTGCGCCAGTGAGTCTGTGGACACGATATCTCACGAACAAATAGAGCGATTTGATAAAATTTGGTAAAAAAATCCCAATTCTTGAATACTGGAAGCTTATTGTTTTCAAACGTAATCGAATGTTCAGAATCCCCCTAAATTTTCGAGTAAAATATTAAAAAATTCATCACAAAATCAAAACCCTTAATGAAGTTACGCAAATAGACATTTGTTATGTAATTTTTCCTTAGAAAACGATTGACATAAACTTTAGAACGCTAGCATGAACCGTTCTCGAGATATTGCAGATCCCAATACCCAAAATTCCAATAAATTAAAAGAAATATATTAACTGTTGAGAAACATGTTCACTTTTCATATGTAATATCATGCGATAAATTGGGTGACATTATTCTCGTGGATCTAGCTCGTTCCATTCACGAGAAACGATACTTTGAGTAATACTTTTGTATTTGCACGCGAATAATTTATGTGCTATAAGAATAACTTATTTCTCCATCTATAACGCTTGGCGAGACTTTGGCCCCGAAATTGGTGGAATGTCGCCAATTTGGCGAATTTTTAAATGTTGCCAAATTAACAAAAATCTCGCCAAATGGATAAAAATGACACTAAATCAATGAAAAGGGCGACTGATTGACGAAAATTCAATATCTTGGAAAGAATATAAGTATCTACTATATGAAAAACTTATTTTTAATACTTTACAACAAAGTTGAAAAGTGTTTATGACTTTGTTCATTCTGTCTGTCTGTCTGTCTGTCTGTCCGTTAGCACGATAACTGCCGTAAAAATGACTTAATCAAAATGAAATTTTAGTATGTTGTTCAGACGGTCTATAGGACCTATGGGAATATAAATGAATAATATCACCCAATTAGTTTTGGATTGAACCCGGGTTGAAAAAATGGAATACATTGAGCCCTATGGGACCTAATTTTTCAAGCATTTTTTAAGCGGATTTAAAATTCGCAAATTGCTTCGAAAATTTTAGGCAATATTCAAATTGTTCCATAAAATATATAAAAAAAAATTCAGCGAAATATATTCAGTAGTTTTTTAAATAAAAATTAAAATAATAATAACACCTCTTATATGAAGCGATCACGTGTCCATGATATGAAACGATCACATGACCCACTTCAAAATGATATATGGCATCCATCTTGTGTCAAAATCGTGATTTTTAAAGTTCTTTTTAATTCACATTGAGTGTTGTATCCGTCCTAAAACTACTTTATTTTTGCCTAAATTCTGTGCATCTACATACTAAAACAACGCAATGACAATATATTTCAGTTTAAATGCTCATCCAAATATGATTATTTCTACTATTAAGCCTATTTTTCACCTATGTAAAATGTAAACAGCAAAATATATAGAATGAGTTGTATTAGAATCGCTGTAATTCTTTACACAAAATAATTTAGTCCATGGAGTCTGCTTAGCTGATATGAATGAAATATTCATTGATTTTAGAAAGAGAAGGACGATATTTTTCGATGAAGTTTTACGCATAGAGATTACTTACTTGTAGCTCAATGGTCTTAATTTTTAAATAAATTATTATAGTATTGTGATGAATGACATGAATGGGGGAATTATTTATGAATGAAATGTTGCTTTTATAGAGAGAGCCAGGCGTGTTATTTTTTTATGACGTCATTTGAATGAATTTCAGTTGTTTTCGATGAAGTTTTCAAATATAATAAATTATCGTAGTATTATGATAATTCTAAAATTATTACCGAGGAATGTATCACATTTTAGAGATATTTGAACCAGGCAATTTATACTTTAATGCCGTCATTTGAATGAAGTTAATTTTTTTCGATGAAGGTTTATGGTTTCAAATATAATAAATTAATGTAGTATTGTGATAAGTTTTAAAATATTATCGAGGAATGTATTGCATTTTAGACATGTTTAAATAAAATTGCATTGAAGTTGGAAAGTGTTTCATAATCAATGCTTTAAGCATGATTGATCTTTCTTGTTTTTATTGTAAAAGTAGTAAATTCATTGCATTATATAAGGAAAGTCATGTGTTGCCCACATCAGATTTTTTTTATTGGGGGCCATATAAAAATTAAATTTTGTATGTTTATGAAATTATCAGCTCCGGGGATTACAGCTCTAATTTCTCCTCTATTCGCTGATTAATTTTCATATTTCATTTTGCTTCTAAAACCATCTGGTGATATTTTATTCGTTTCATACACACTTCGCAAAACACCAGATAAACACTCACTATCTTGACAGATATTCAGATATGCAATTTCTGCGTTACATATTTTTATGTAATGCCTCCTTGTATAATTGATAGCTCAGATTGCCCGTATAATTCAAAGTACACTGTAATTTGTTGAAGTTATAATTTTCTTGTAATAATTTTGTGATGACATAATATTAAAGTGATAAATTTAATATATATTTTTTATATTTTATTTCTAGGTAAGTGAATTTTTCTATTCCTCAAGTGCGATTTTCTGTACCTGACTCCACGTAAGTAGAAACATAACAATTATTTAACAAAATAATTGGTGCAATCAATTGTAGTTGCTTTTAATAAGTTTGATACGTTTGTTTAAATGAGTTGTTTTTAAATTTTGTGTACTTTGATGAACTTTGAAAAACTATAGTCAATGAGATGGTTGGTTACGTTAAACATAATGGTTTAAATGATGTAGAATGTTTTTTTATGTTAACTGGTACTGACCGAAATTTGTAATTTTGTAGTTTAAGCGTTTTGAATACACTCTTTCAAAAGAACTCCAGAAAAGTTAAATTATTTCGAACTATTTTTATGCATAGAAGAGCAATACTCTAGAAAGATGTTGAAAATGGCATTGTAAAAGATAATGCATGCGAGTTATTGTAATGGCGCAATTCAATTCTATGTGATATGAGTGACAAAATAGTTAGTTTAGCTTCTAACTAGCTAAAATACTCAGATTCGCTAGGGAAAATTGCACAAATAAATTTGATTTTAATTTAAATATAAAAGTGCGATGTAAACAAACATTTAAGTATAAAAGTAAAAACAGTTTGTGCAAATGATGAAACAAAATGTCAATATAATAAATCACGAATTAAAATTAAAAATTTTGCGATTGCGTTTCATTCTTTTTGCACAGATTCATAATTACATCTTTACAAACACAAATGTTAGGTATTCAGTAATATCAAATTTATGATCAAAATAATTAAACAATTATTTTCAAACTTAACAGTATTGTTGATTCTATGTGGCGAACTTCAAGTTATCTTTTGCAACTTGAATAATTCAGTAAGCAAACTCTAATTTTCCCCCACAAATCAAGTTTCCTTATGGCTTATTGCCTTATTTTGTTTGTACCAACAGACTTTCATTTTGTTTGAACTAACAAACTGTTTATACCAACAATATCCTTTAGTTTCCTCAAATACCATATGTGTTTTAATAGATTGTTTTTGTGTGAAGTTACGCCTAACATAGCCACTAAAATAATAAATAGGTTTAAGCATATAAAGACATAATCAATATACAATGGCTATATACTAGGACTGAATGTATCGTTTCCAATAGAAGATCGTAAAATTCTAGCAACAAGCAAGTTCAAGGCTGCCATTTCATAAATCTGCAGTGTGTTGACAAGGGCTTTAATTGAGAACGATGCAGATTGGCGAATCAAGGGGTGCCATATGAAATGGTGTATAAATACACTCATGTTTCTGCCATTTATTATCTCATAGATTATGAGATAAATACGGTTTTGAGTATATAAATTTCGAATGTGTGTAAAGTAATTCTATGACAATCCTACTTGAGCTGAATATAAATCATCGATACTAAAAATTATTGGAAAGTCTGTCTTACGGATTTTCTGAAATGTGGATTTTCGTGAGTTTATCTCTATTTGATCCATAACCTGGGGAATTAATGGATGATAACATTTCACTGATCTGCACATTTTGATGGTTTATGTGGCAAAAATATCAGACAATAAAATGATGAAAAATGAGATGACGGAAGATATAGACGTGAAATGAAGTCCGGTCTCATTGAATATAACATCATCAATGAAAAAGTTTCTCTGCCTGTATACACTTGTCCGGATTGAATATCAAATATATGCAAATGCAGGAAAAATATTTGGTATGCACCGCATTTTGCAAACCTCTATGAAAACCAACAAATTACAACTGTCATAAAATTTATTTAAGATCGAGCTTAGGTCATACGAACCGCAAAGACAAAGTTAATACTCATATAACCCATTGGGGACGTTTCGAACGTTGCAGATATCATCTATTTTTCTACTCTGATGAGCATATAAAATCGCAAAACTGGCACAACATGCATTGTCATCTGCTACGAGAGCTCAATTCTAACCTTAAACAAGTCTCCTGTAGGCAGTTTCTGTGAGTGAGTGAAAATACGCATAGTTATTTTAGCTCTTTTTCAGTTATTGTAGTGAATTAGGTTTGAAATACTATGCGAGACTAATTTAGAATTCCCATCATAGTATATTATAAATCGCTCGGCAAATACGTTACTTGTTCCAATTGCATGGAACTTGTTTATGTCACGAACGTCAGATATAGATATCAACAGAACCACATATGAATGGTTATTTTACAATACATAGTCACCATACAAAATCATTTAAGGCAGCGATCAATAAGTTTAAACAATTCTTCAAGTTAGCTTACCTGTCCAAGATCATTAAAATACTCCAGAACTGTGGTCTGCAATGTCGCTCCATCTTTGTATTGTTTACACGCTAGGTAGTTCTTAAACGGACCAGAAGGCACAACTTAATGAAGCTAAGTCGTAGCTACATGTCGGAAACTTTCCACTTTCGTCTAGTTTCATATGCGAGTTCTAGCGCCATCTTGTAAATCTTCCTCCAGCTCTTGTACGTCCTGGCGCTTAAACGTCATTTAATAGCTACCTGCAACTTTATTAGAGTGTTAAAGTACGTGCCACTGTATTCCACGTACATCTATCTTAGAATACGCCGAAATAACATCATCATTAGTTCGCCGCCAACCACAGGCAACTTATCAGACAACAACAACGAATGCGGGACAGCCGTTCCGTTCGACGTACTAACGAACGTGATATAGCACTTGCGCGCGCATGTCCTGCATAAACGACTAGCATACGTTTAGCATCAGCCAGCTTTCCAAAAAGGAGAATAGGACAACACATTTATTTATTTTCGGAAAAAATAAACTTTTCCAAATATTTTTTTTTAAATTAATCTAAATTATTGACATTGATATGCGTATTATTGAAGAAAGGAAACTGAATGAGCAGGTTTCTTCACACTATGGGTAAAAACACACAAAAAACTGGTTTTACTGCCACTCGAATGACACTTTTAAATAAGTAAATGTCCAGTTACACACTTGAAAAGGCAACTATATCTATATGAATGTGTTATTTTATTTATTTATATAAGAATTGTATGGAGTAATGGGTATTTAAGAGGTAACATGAAATGTTCATTTTACGCACTTATTTACCTGCTTAATTGGGTCCCTCTTAAAGGACCATTTTAAGTAGGTAAGCAAGTGGGTAGCAGTTAAACAGGTGTGTAAAATGACCTGTTCAAAACGGTCTTTTCAGAATAAAATAAAATATACCCGTTGTTCCGTGAAATTCTCATATATAAAGAGTAAAATAACACATCCGTATAAATGTACCTTTTACTTTCCCTGTAATACATGGTAATGTATAGGGAAAGTACTGCAATCATGTCGAAAGTCGCAACTCGAGTTTTCGACGGATCTACACGTTTTGAGACCTCTAGAATATGAAAATCCTACTTTTAGCGTGATGTCTGTGTGTCTGTCTGCCTGTGCAGATATTATATCCACTCTAACCAAAAAACGAATTGATCCAATTTCATAAAATTTGGTAGGTAAGTCATGGAGGGCGACTCTGCTGATTACTTCTGGGTACAATTCGGGATAAAAGAACCCACCTTTTTTTTGCGAAATGGCCCGCAAAATTTGCCTGTATTCACTTTAGCTGAAAAACTAATAGAACAAAATTTGGTAGATAAGTCATTTGCGTGAAGCTGATTAGACTTTGGTACGATTCGGAAAGAAAGACCTTGCCTCTTTTTGCGAAATGGCCGGCAAAAATCGTCAAACTCTAAAATAAAAAAACTGCGTATGCTCAAATATATCAATTAAATGTCTGTTTTATACGTCATTTTTAACGATCAAAAGAATAACACCAACCGCATTACACGCATTACACTAGGACTAGCCGTTCTCGAGCTATTTTAGTTTTATCGCATTTTCGCTACATCACTTTTGAAAATAAGCCCAGTTACAAAATATGAGAACGAAAATTGAATTAAAAGTGCAAACTCAGTGTAATTTTAAATTATATGGGTATTATTTTGTGCAGTTAAACTCAATAAAATCAATTATTGAAGAAATAAAAGAGAACGTGAATATGAGACTGCAGGGAAAGTCATGTGCTGCCCACATCGGACTTTCAAGTGTGTAGTTGGAAATTTACCAATTCAAAGGTGTCATTATTGTGCAGTAAAACCAGAATTTTGTGCGTTTTTATCCATATGTTTTTAGTGTGTTAATTTTGACTTGAAGCGAGGGAAGTAAGTGACAACTTTTACTTTTCACTACCAGACGCGATTTGTTGTTTTTTGTCTATTCGTCTGTCTGTCCGCATGCTTTTTCTCAAGATAACTGCCTAAAAATGGAACAGATAGTTTCTAAAATTCAGATATGTGGTACATATCCGAAAGTGATAGGTCAAGAAGTGCGCATGCTATGCCATTCCGACTAAAATATGACCTCCAACTATAACTTCTATTAAGCTTAACCGATTCCTTCATAATTACTTTCCTTATATACATAATGTATAAGGAAAGTATTGTGACGGGGTCGAAAATTAGAATTCGAGTTTTCGACGGGAGAGCACGTTTCAAGCATCCCTGATCACGAATCAAACATTTTGAAGTGATGTGTGTGTGTGTGTGTGTGTGTCAGTGAGTCTGTGGAGACGATAACTGACGAACGAATGGACCGATTCGAACCAAATTTGGTACAAAAATCACAATCCGTAAACGCTGGAAGCCTATTGTTTTTATACGCAATCGAATGTATAGAACTATAGAACCCCCTAAATTTTCGAATGAAATTTTAAAAAAATCGTCAAAAAATCAAAACCACTAATAAAGTTACGCAAATAGACATTTCTTATGTAATTTTTCATTATAAAACGATTGACATAAATTTTAGAACGCTAACATGAACCGTTCTTGAGATATTTCACATTTTTTAAAAATATTATCTAAAAGTCATATAAAATAAAAAAAAAATATTTCCTATTGAGATATATGTTCACTTTTCATATGTAATACCATGCGATAAATTGGGTGACATCATTCTCGTGGATCTAGCTCGTTCCATTCATGAAAAAAAGATACTTTTAGTAATACATTTTATTTGAACGCCAATAGTCATTTATCTGCTGTAAGAATAACTTATTTCTTCGTCGATAACGCTTGGTGAGATTTTGACGATGAATTTGGCGGAATGTCGCCAACTTGGCGACTATTTGAAATGTTGCCAAATCAAGGAAAATCTCGCCAAATGGCTAAAAATGACTCTAAATCAATGAAAATGACGACTCATTGAAGAAAATTCAATATCTTTGAAGAATATAAGTATCTAGTATAAGAATACCATTTTTTTAACTTTAAAAGTAGTAAATTCATTGTATTATATAAGGAAAGTCATGCGCTGCCCACATCAGATTTTTTGGATATGTGGTTCAGATAGATATCTTACAGCTTCGGGGCTGAGCGTGACGGACATGAAATACGTGTACTACAAGCCAATATCTTTACGGATATGCCTTATTCAATGATAACTCCTCTGAAACGTAGTCAATTTTTTTTAGCAATTTGTATATATGGTACATATTGATATTTTACTGCCAGATGTTTCGTTCATGAACGTGGTCGAATAATTATCGGATTTGAGCATTGTATGATCATAATTTCTTTAAAACGCAATCAATTTTTTTACAATTCGGATGTACAGTGTTAATATCTTACAGTCCGAGTTCGTTGCTGAAAGTGATCGGATAAATATTGCACATACTACGCCCCCTTTAATGTATGTTCAAAGATAAACCTTCTAAAACTTAATCGATTTTTTAACAATATGGGTATGTCGTACTTTTGAATGTATCATTAGATATGCGTTCAAAAAATCTTTGTTTCTGAAAATGGTCGGACTGAAATATGTTAACTTATTTTTTCATCCATAACGCTTGGCGAGATTTTGGCGACGAATTTGGCGGAAAGTCGCTACCTTGGAGACATTTTTAAATGTTGCCAAATTAACAAAAATCTCGCCAAATGGATTAAAAGGACGCTAAATCTATGAAAATGACGACTAATTGATGTTAATTCAATATTTTGGAAAGAATATAAGTATCTACTATAATAATAACATTTTTTTAACTGCAAAAGTAGTAAATACATTGCATTATATAAAAAAAATCATGTGCTGTCCACATCCGATTTTTTTTTTTTTTATAATCACGGTATTGACTTTTAACAGGGTTTTATGTATCCTTGAGTTCCCCTTCTCTTGGAAAAGTTCCACAGGAGGCTATGCCTAAATAGAATTTCTAAATCTAAACCACATTCACCCCAGCCTGTTCTCGAAATCGGCTAAGCCGATGTATATATTAAAACTAAATTGCAACTTATATGGGCGTTGGTTGTTTGTAATATTTCAAATTCACAATTGTATTGTTACGATCGTATTCTCTGGAACCGTGGATGTGTAACTAGGATACAAGAATGAGTCCAAATTTCTGGATACCTAAACACATTTATTCACAGGCACAAAGCAAACAGGAACAATCTACAATCAAACACCACTTGAATGCTCTACAAATTTTAACCACCAGCAGCTACTATTCTCAGAACGTTGACAAAAGTCACAGTTTACTATAGTTGGTATCTTGCCAATTCGTCCACTGAATTGCAACGGAGTGATGAGTCCTTTTATATTCTCTCTGTAGAAACTTCTAGAAATCACTCCATATATCCTAGACTAATTGTTATTTCGTGGAATTTCTTCGAAGATTCGGGAAATCGTCAAATGTCGCCAAATCTGGAAACCCTTCTTCGATTTGGAAATTATGGTAACCTTAGAATCACGTCATGTTCACGTGATGGAAAAGCCCGTTGCTTGCTTTTCTCCTCCTGGTCTGTCTTCCAGAGAGGAGGGGAAAAAGTCCCAGGAAGGAAGGGAATAGTACGCGTTTGCAACAGTATTATTCCGGTGTTTATTATTAAAGTTTAGTATGATATATGCATTATGTTTTGTACATCAGTGCATATAAGTAATCGTTATTGCTTTTTCGACAATGTTGCAATTACCCGATGTTTCTTTCTGAGTCTTAATATTCATTATACAGAAAAGTAACATATATATATAGAAATCAATTGCGATTACTTTAGGATAGCAGTCACATACGACACTCGTGACAAAATTTCTAAAATATTCCTCAATTTAAGCGATTTGTCAGACTTTTTCAAGCTTTTTTAGGAACTTTTCATAGAGAGTATGTGAGTATACTTATTGCACTGTAATGAGCCTTGCTCCCACAACCGGGAACTAACCCTCGATCTCCAAACTGGCCTGCTGAAGCTTTCCTGTTGAGCTACTGGGATGAAATTGCAAGCTTTTATCGTCGAAGTGAACTCTGCATTCACCGCCCTCTAATGTCAGATTAGCGGGCAACTGACAATCTGACTGACCACCTCCTGTTATTACTTTCCTTATATACATAATGTATAAGGAAAGTATTGTGACGGGGTCGAAAATTCGAATTCGAGTTTTCGACGGGAGAGCACGTTTCAAGCATCCCTGATCACGAATCAAACATTTTTGAAGTGATGTCTGTGTGTGTGTGCGCGCGCGCGCGCGTGTGTGTGTGTGTGTGTCAGTGGGTCTGTGGACACGATAACTGACGAACGAATGGACCGATTCGAACCAAATTTGGTACAAAAATCACAATCTGTAAACACTGGAAGCCTATTGTTTTTATACGCAATCGAATGTTCAGAACTCCCCCTAAATATACGAATGAAATTTTGAAAAAATCGTCAAAAAATCAAAACCAATAATAAAGTTACGCAAATAGACATTTCTTATGTAATTTTTCATTAGAAAACGATTGACATAAATTTTAGAACGCTAACATGAACCGTTCTCGAGATATTGCACATTTTTCAAAAAAATTATCAAAAAGTCATAAAATAGAAAAAATAATATATCCTATTGAGAAACATGTTCACTTTTCATATATAATACTATGCGATAAATTGGGTGGATTCTCGTAGATCTAGCTCGTTCCATTCATGAAAAAAGATACTTTGAGTAATACTTTTGCATTTAAACGCCAATTTATTTGCTGTAAGAATAACTTATTTCTTCTTCCATAACGCTTGGCGAGATTTTGGCGACGAAATTTGCGGAATGTCGCCAACTTGGCGACTTTTTAAATGTTGCCAAATTAACGAAAATCTCGCCAAATGGATAAAACTGATGATAAATCAATGAAAATGACGACTAATTGTCGAAAATTCAATATCTTGGAAGGGATATCAGTATCTACTAGAAGAAAAACCTATTTGTTTTACTGTAAAAGTAGTAAATTCATTTCATTATATAAGGAAAGTCATGTGTTGCCCACATCAGATTTTTTTCCCTCAGGTTGACCTCCTGCTACTACTATTTTTAACCAGGATAGTATTCTGTATGGTCGTTATTCTCTCAATTTGAAATCGACGTTCAATGTTCAAGAATCCACTGACTGCGCACTAGTCGTACCAAGGTCATTTTTAAACCTCCGATATCTTTACACCAACCTACTGGATTGATTTGTTTTGGCGCCAGTGTAAAAAGAGCCTTGCTGTCCTCACCTGGATCTTCGAACTGGTCAGTCTATTCTCTAGTTTTGAGTTACTGAGGCGGAATTGCAAGCTCTTATGATTAAATTGGACGCTGTTGTGTACAGGGAAATGCATCCAGATTCACCCGGAGTTAAAGCAGGCTATTTATATAAAATAACAAAATAAAGCGTGGTACAATTATACAACACCAGAACCTGCTACTTGCTGAGACTTTGCGTTCTACGTTAAAATCTACTGACGGGCATAATTTAAATTTTAATCTGAACAATCTCAGCACAATTAGACTAGTTTATATATTGCTCATATCTTCCGCAGCGTAGTTTTATATTTCTAATGCTCTATTTAACCTTCATTTTGAGCACTCATAAATGTACTCGTAAGAGGTACTCATCACCATTGAGCACTAAAAGTCGTTTAAATCTTTTGTACTACTCAAATCCAGGCGAACTGAACTAATAAAAAGTTTTCTTGATAGTCAGCATACCTTTTGTACGCTACTCGTTGCTGTACGTCACTATGTGTCATCAATGCTACCCGCCAAAGTTAGAGTAAGGTGCGTCTAATAATTCAGACACTCAGTGTATTATAATACTGGCCCAAATATTCTGCTTACAAAAAATAAGATTTTTTTTCTATGTAAGATCTATACAATCGTCGCTATTTCGTTAAAAATATCTCGAATTTTAGGGTGTGTTGAAAAATACACCGTCTGCCTGTCTGTACGCATGTAACACAGCAAAACTAACAGATTCATTTCTACGAAATTCAATATATAACGTCTAAAGACAACTTTGTCGAAAATTTTATTAAAATAAGTAAAACTTAGAAACTATTAAACGCAATTTTATAACTTTCAATTGTTACTTTCCCTGCAATACATGGTAATGTATAGGGAAATTATTGGAATCATGCCGAAAATCGCAACTCGAGTTTTCGACGGATCTACACGTTTTGAGACCTCTAGAATACGAAAAAACTATTTTTAGCGTGACGTATGTGTGTGTGTCTGTATGTATGTGTGTCTGTCTGTCTGTGCAGCTTTTGTATCCACTCTAACTAAAATACTAATTGACCGAATTTCAAACAATTCGGTAGGTAAGTCACTTGTTGGCGAATCTGGTGCTGATTAATTTTGGGTACGATTCGGGATAAAAGAACCCGCTTTTTTTTTTTGCGATATGGCCCGCAAAAGCCTGTATCCACTCTAACTAATGGACCGCATTCCACAAAATTCGGTAGATAAGTTGCTTATGGGTCACCCTGGTGCTGATTAAATTTTGTTATGATTCGAAAAACATAACCTACCTTTGTTTGAAAAATGGCTCGCAAAAATCGACAAAATCTGAAATAAAAATCTACGTATGTTCAAATATATCCATTAAATGCTTGTTTTATACGTAATATTTAACGAAGAAAAGAATAAGACCAAACCCATTACACTAGGACTAGCCGTTCTCGAGATATTTTAGTTTTATCGTATTTTCTTTACGCCACCTTTGAAAATAAGTCCAGTTACCAAATGAGAACAAAAATCGAATTAAAAGTGAATTAATTACATTTAATTAAAATAAAGAGAACGTGAATATAAGTCAGCAAGGAAAGTCATGTGCTTCCCACATCAGATTTTTTCTTATGGGAAGAATGACATCTTTAATTGAGTAAAAGACATTAAGTATTTTATGAAATCCGTCTTACCATTGAATGTTCTTATACTGTAGTTTGCAGTTAATTAAACTGATTTTTAAATGATGAAATAAAATATATACCGCATGATATATGTATAAAAACTTATGCATATTGCTTCGAGTTCCAAGAGCATAAATACTACCGCGAGCACCCACTTTGAGAAAATATTTTTGTGCACTTTTCAACTTATTATTACCCGTCTCGATTGCGTCTTTGTAAATACCGGAAGGTACAAACTTCTTGTCCCTTTGGGGAATAAAAATGCTTCCGTTTACATTATGAAAATATGTTGTTCGGGCATTTTGGTACAATCTCAGAAATATTTACGCCTGTGTAAGCAGAAATGATGAAGATGAATGAAACATATCCTTTAGAATATTTTCTTTCTTTATTTTTTTACTTTTGAAGTATGCAATTTCAAAGCCGAGGGTGTACAATAAAATATAGAAATTGAATATTGAAACGGTATTTTTTTAATATGGAGTAGCTAGATACGCATGCCCATTTGTCAACATGTTTTTATATTTTTTGCTGGGATGAAACATTTATTTATATGTCTTCTTTGAAAATGATATTTACTCAAATTTATTTCTGTTAGAAAACTCCAAACTGTTAGAGACAAGAAACATTCGAACACGATATTTTGTTCAGTCGCAGAAGCATATTTTAATTTGTAAGATATTTTATATTCCCTTGCTTATAATGAAAAGTCTGGAAAAATCAGTAGTTTTCTTTTATTAAACGGAATGATGGAGCAAAGAAAACTTTTAATAAAATATATGATAGTTGCAAACACATATATTCTATTTATTTTGGACTTCGAGCGAACTGCATTGCCATCCTGTGAAGAAACGGTTCACTTTACGGTAATTTTAGATCCATAGGAACAATTGCATTCCAGGTACAAGTACAGTATTGTGTGTAAGCATAAACCTTGCCATCGACGGGGATAGGTAAAAAGATGCATTGCATAGATGCCAGAGAGTTTTGTGGTCCGGTTCTCAAACAGTTATTGAAAAATGATCAATAACTATTAACATAAGGGGTAGTGAGGGAGGCGGCGATAATTATATCAGCAACACTAGACATACATGACAGAAATTGTCTAAAATGTACTCTAAGCTCTTATTCCAGGTCAAATTCTGAATTTATTCCTTTTACCGGACAACTGGATTTTTAACCCTTTCGTGACGGCGGAACTAGCCATTAGTACCTTACCAATGAATGGGTCGTCGTACACATAAACCGTACACGTTAATTACTTTACTTTTAACTATGATACTCCACAAAAAGGTAGAAAATAAATACTCTTTATTCGTGTCAAGGACTTTTTCTTGTGCGATAGTTAAATGTGTGGTGACTAATTCGCGTACAGTTACTGCAAATGCCACTAGTCAATGCGACGCATTTAGTGGATGCCGGATATAACCGGCGCTAGTCAGGGCGAAACATTTAGTGGATGCCAGATATAACCAGCGCTACTCATGAAAGGTTTAAATGCTAGATGTTTTCCTACTTCCTGCCGTATTTTTTTTTCTGTTACAGGACATTTGTGTGTATATTGTTTTCTGCGTAGCAATGTTAAACTTTCTGGAAGTAGCAAAGTCCGCCCGGGATAAATGTTTAATTGTTCACTTTCTTGCCTTTGAAACCATAGTAAATCATCGGACTTGAATTCAAGACTCATGTAGTTAGCCTTGTGTCTAAAAACATCATATCTATAATAATCTGACATGTAGCTTTGCGTCTGAATATACCATATCCATAGTAGCTAGAAATCAACTTCGAACTATAGCTTTTGATCGACTTTATTCTCTAGTTTGCATACATAACAATAGAGCGCCCAAATTGTTCTGTTCAGTCTAATCCGAGAGATTATTTTAATTACACAATTTTCAACAGAAGATTACTCAACAGTATACTTGTTAAAATGTACTTTCTCTAATCTGATGCTTATCGTAATAAAACAAGGCGCAAGAAAAGCACAAATGCAGTATGTGCAACGGATGCAGTATTCCGAATATTTTCCTGACTTTCTGCATTCCAGTAAGACTCTAAATTGTTAAAAAAATACCATCCATAACTTCTGTGAATAATTCTATTATGTGTCGAAAAATAAGAAAAAGCTGCTAACTTCAATGAGAGCTCGATTTTTAATAAAATGTATATATTAAAGTTCTGACAAAGCTTCTGTTCGCAATTTACTAGATCACTTCAATAACTTTGTTGGTGTATAAAGAACCTGCCTCAATGGGGAATCAAAACATCGTTCTCCCGATAACCAGAAGATGCGCTATCTAAGGTAAGTGACTCAAATATGGGCACCCCAAAGCATTTTAATTATTATACTGTTTATTTTAGCAGATAAAAATTTGAAAATTGGTGGATATATTCCCCTTGCAGGGGGTAACAGGTAAAAAATCATAATTGAGTTAAAAACCTCAGATAGGTGCTAATAATGGACAGTGCCCATGTTGGAAACCTATGCCCATATTTGGAACTTTTGCACCTAATATGGGCACCCTTAAAAATTATGCTAAAAAGACCTTAAGTCAACGTAAAACTTTAATCAGAGTCAGCACAAGATGGACTTACAAAAATATAAATGTTTTCCTTACTTGTAAGGTACCAGCATTCTTCATGTACCTAAACATGGCACGTATTACACTGCATCATGTCTAATTGTTTTTCTTGACGACACAGTACACAATAGCAGGACTCTTTTGAGCTGGATACACCACTGCAGGACGGCTGAGCTGCAACAGTTGATATTACATTTGTCTTGGGTTTAGGCTTGGGTGCTGGTTTCGGCTTAGCTGCTCGTTTGGACTTGCCAGCTGCTTTATGCCTGGGTACCTTTTTTTCTGGAAAAGCGATTTCACCAGTCTTACAGCTCGATAATTTGAAGCATTTTTTCTGTTGGTCTTTTTAAAATATCGGAGATAGATAATTGATGAATATCTGTGTCTTTTTTACGGAAGTGCCCATATTATGTGTAGTGCCCATATTTGGGTTACTTACCTTATTATGTTAATTAGATTATTATCTTCCAATTTTTAGTTAAAATGTGTCATATACTCTCTTTTTTCATATTAAACATTGAAGAATAACTTATGTCTTCTCAACGATTTCCCTACTTTCCTCAAGGTAATATTACGATGTTCGCAATAATTCGCCGTTGATTGAAATCGCTGCTATAAATCATAGAATGATGGGAAATTTCAATTTAAGTATCCAGGCCTCAGTGATCGAGTACATCTATCCTTAAGGGTAAAAATAAATTGGGACCCATTATGATAAATCTTATGTGGTCAGCATATGACTGTCACTGCATAATATATTGACTTTAACTTCTTTCAAAATGAAATAAGGGTATACAAGTTCCACAGAAAAATGCTTTTGACATTGGTATTAACACCTTAAATTGAATTTTGATGATTTTGATAAATCCTCAGTCCAAACAGGATGAGTTTTTCATACTCCGGTGAAAATCTTTCATCAAAGTGCAATTGGCATTTAAGGGATATCCTGTGAAAAAATCATGACTATTGGCGAATTCTTGGGTATCAAAATACAAAACTATTGCAAAAAGTATTTTTTTTCGTAAATAAAACAAACTATATCCATAAGAATGATATTAAGAGATTCGTTACATAACACTGCATAGAAAGAGAACATATTTAAGGCTACTTACATGGTCCTTTAATATCAGGGTGAGCACTCAGTTCTGCAACCAATGAAAACTTGTCAGTTTGACGTCATGAGAATTAAGATTTGTCATTCGTGACGTCAGAGTTCAAAATAAATTTTGAGAGAAGTTGCCAAAACACAAGCAATATTACAGTTAAAAATAGTTTGTTAATTTTGAAGTGGCAATATCCAGGCGTAAACTTGCGCAAAGATTTTAAATTGTGTTGTGCACACAGAATCCAGTGAAGTCAAGGAAATTTAATGACGTCGTTGGAGGAAGATGACAATTGAAGTTAACAAATTCGGTTCCTGTTGAGAGCCAGAAAATAAAATGCGCGAATTCTTAATTCCCATGTCGTCATATTGTCAAAGCCAGGTAAATATAATTAGGCCAGTCATGCCCCGGGACAAGCACCTCCTGCGTACTTAATACTTTTTAAATTTTATGTAAAGTTTTGATAAATTTGTTTCTTAAAAAGTGCAATATTTCTAGAATAGTTCAAGCTAGTATTGTGAAGTCTATTTCATTCGTTTCTGAATGAAAAATAAAGTATAAAATGCTTATTTATTTAAAATTATTGACGTCAACAGTAAAAACTTGAATTCGAAATTTTTCGACGAAGTCTCAGTATTTTCTCTAGACATTATGAAATGTATATAGGGAAAGTAAAAACATCGTGTCTCAGCGAAAAATTGAACCTAGCTATATGACACATCAAATCATCCAGCCATACGACACTATATCCATTAAGTTAAAGAGAAGATTATCTCACCTATATCTGAACTGAAATCCACAAATAGAATAAGTGGTATTGCTGCGGAATTTTAAAATGATAGTACAATACTTGATATATTCATTTCAATGATACTTTATAAAAGGTTTCAACTTTTCCAACAAATATTTAGACTTTCTACACTCAATGGGAGCATTATATAAACGTGATTCTATCATAATAAAGTTCGACATATCCCTAAAAGCAATTTTATTGTGTATATCAAAATACAGTAAGTCGGTTTGGTGACCTTCTTCACAACACAAAAACATAGATTTACGTCATAGAAAGAGGTTGAGGATGCTGTTACAACTTTCCGAAATATTTAAGCTCGCACAAGCAGAAAGGAAGAAGATAAATGGAATATATTATCATAAGAATCATTTTCATTTTTTTGTGTGTGTTTGAAATACCAAAGCTGAAAGCCGGGAAAGTGTAAGAAACTTTAAAAACGGAATATTGAAACATTATTTGAATTTGGATTGGCTAGATACATGTGTGCATTTGTTACTACGTTTTAGAACATTCTATTACGCAGTAAAAAGCTTCTTCTGTTTTTTTTATTACTTTCCTTATATACATAATGCATAAGGAAAGTATTGTGACGGGGTCGAAAATTCGAATTCGAGTTTTTCGGCAGGAGAGCACGTTTCAAGAATCCCTGATCACGAATCAAACATTTTTGAAGTGATGGCTGTGTGTGTGTTTATGTGTATGTGTGTGTCAGTGAGTCTGTGGAGACGATAACTGACGAACGAATGGACCGATTCGAATGAAATTTGATACAAAAATCACAATCCGTAAACACTGGAAGCTTATAGTTTTTATACGCAATAGAATGTTCAGAATCCTCCTAAATTTTCGTGTGAAATTTTGAAAAAAATCGTCAAAAGGTCAAAACCACTAATAAAGTTACGAAAATAGACATTTCCTATGGAATTTTTCATTAGAAAACGATTGACATAAATTTTAAAACGCTATCATGAACCGTTCTCGAGATACTGCACATTTTTAAAAAAAATTATCAAACATTTATATAAAATAAAAAATATATATATTTCCTATTGAGAAACATGTTCACTTTTCATATGTAATACCATGCGATATATTGGGTGACATCATTCTCGTGGAACTAGCTCGTTCCATTCATGAAAGAAGATACTTTTAGTAATAGTTTTGTATTTGAACGCCAATAGTCATTTATCAGCTATAAGAATATCTTATTTCTCCGTCCATAACGCTTGGCGATATTTGGTCGACGAATTTGGTGGAATGTCGCCAACTTGGCGACATTTTTATATGTTGCCAAATTAACAAAAATATCGCCAAATGGATAAAAATGACGCTAAATAAATGAAAATTACGACTAATCGTCGAAAATTCAATATCTTGGAAAGAATATAAGTATCTACTATAAGAAAAACCTATTTTTTAACTGTAAAAGTAGTAAATTCATTGCATTATATAAGGAAAGTCATGTGTTGCCCACATCAGATTGTTTAATAGGAAGGAAGTTATACAGGAAGTCAGTTGTTTACTTCTAGAAAACTAAATTCTTCTACGCCATGAAATATCTGAACGATAGATTTTGTACAGCCCAGCGAAAGGTTGTCCTTTCTTATTAAAATTCTTATTCAAAATAATCTCAAACTGCTGCTGCAAGATAAAATTGTGAGAACATTTCAAATAAAATAGCATGAGGTAAGCGTGCTCAATTTCGCCAGTATAAAATTTGCATATTTTTTTATTTTTCCTATATATCCATTTATTGACTTTCCAAATTTATCATATAATTTATATCAATACATGCCCGCCTGAAGAAAATTGTTTCTTTAAAAGATTTTTGACTAATCTGAGACAAAAAATAATAAATGCTCTAACTGGCGTAATTGTCATACAAGATCTACACAACTTCTTCATTATGTGGTAAAATTGCATGCAAGGTTCACTGCAGACATGCAATTCAAGTTATGCTCTACATAAAATATAACAAGAAAGATAAATCATGCTTAAAGCATTGATTTTGAAACACTTTCCAACTTCAATGCAATTTTATTTAAACAAGTCTAAAATGCAATACATTCCTCGGTAATATTCTGAAACTTATCACAATACTGCATTAATTTATTATATTTGAAAACTTAAACCTTCATCGAAAAAAATGAACTTCATTCAAATGACGGCATTGAAATATAAATTGCCTGGTTTAAACATCTCTAAAATGTTATACATTCCTCGGTAATAGTTTTAGAATTATCATAATAATACGATAATTTATTATATTTGAAAACTTCATCGAAAACAACTGAAATTAATTCAAATGACGTCATAGAAAATATAACACGCCTGGATCTCTCTATATAAACAGGATTTTATTCATAACTTTCTCCCATTCATTTCATTCATCACAATACTATAATAATTTATTTAAACATTTTGTTTGAGACCATGGAGCTACAGAAAATTAAACTCTATGCTTGAAACTACATCGAAAAAAATCGTCCTTCTCTTTATGAAATCAATTTTTCATTCATATCAGCCATGCAGACTCCATGGACTAAATTATTTTGTGTTAAAAAAATACAGGAATTCTAATACAACTCATTCTATATATTTTACTGTTTACATTTTACATAGATGAAATAGGCTTAGTTGTAGAAATAATCAAATTTAGATGAGCATTTAAACTCAAATATATTGTCATTGCGTTGTTTCAGTATGTAGATGCACAGAATTTAAGCAAAAATAAAGTAGTTTTAGGACAGATACAACACTCAATATGAATTAAAAAGAACTTAAAAAAATCACGATTTTGAAACATGATGGATGCCATATATCATTTTGAAGTGGGTCATGTGATCGTTTTATACCATGGTCACGTGATCGTTTCATATAAGAGGTGTAATTATTATTTTAATTATTTAAAAAACTACTGAATATATTTCGCTGAATTTTTTTTTATATATTTTATGGAACAATTTGAACATTACCTAAGATTTTCGAAGCAATTTGTGAATTTTAAATCCGCTTAAAAAATGTTTGAAAAATTAGGTCCCATAGGGCTCAATGTATTTCATTTTTTCGACCCGGGTTCAATCCAAAACTAATTGGGTGATATTATTCATTTATATTCCCATAGGTTCTACCGACCGTCTGAACAACATACTAAAATTTCATTTTGTTTAAGTCATTTTTACGGCAGTTATCGTGCTAACGGACAGACAGACAGACAGAATGAACAAAGTCATAAACACTTTTCAACTTTGTTGTAAAGTGTTAAAAAGTAGTAAGTTCCGTCAAATATGTTCGTTTTTCATATGCAATATCATGCAACAAGTTTATTAACACCATTCTCGTAGATCTACATCATTCTATTCAAGAGCGAAGATGGATCTTATGCTCCTTTGTTTTGTTGTGAAATAATTAAAGTTATTGCATTATGTAGGAAACGTTATATGTCGCCTACATCAGCCTTTTCTTTAATTGTCAATCAGAACATAAAAATTAAGACCCTGCAATTTTATTCTAAAAGTATTATTTTTAACGTTTTCAATATGCGAATGTTTTTAAGACAAAAATAACTACATTTTTATAGCGGATGACTATACTGTCCATAGCGTATTCCTTGCTTAAACGTTCGGTTTAAACAGAGCATGACAACTGTTTATTATTTATTGAATTTATTAAGTCCTTAAAACAAACATATGTTAAAGAAAAATATATGGTCAGTACGTGACAATCCTTGCATAATGCAATAACATTACTTTTTTTCACAGCGAAACAATGATGTACAAGATATTTGGACAATGTTTATAATGTATTATTGAATATGCAGTATAGAGAAAATATTGTTTTGACGAAAATGTACTATTTAGAGATTTTTAAGCCAATATACACTGGTTAAAAGTGAAATTGCAACACCATAAAGGAATGAATGTAGTGATATGCAAATCATAGTACCGGTAGAAGAGAGAGTCATATGCAAATGATTAAGTTTTCGTACGTATCGGGTCACGTGACACCCAGTTCCGGGTGAAAAAGAATAGCAGATGGCTCGTCCCGTAAATGCTATCAGCGACGATTTGCAGCAGTCGAATTTTACAAAAAGTGAAGAAGCGATGCCTGGAAGACGTCAGCGAGTTATATGCCAGCAGTTAATGGCTGGGGAACGAGACCGTATCCTGGATCTACGCAACGTGAGTGCCATCCTGCGATGTGTGGGGCGCAGTAGCCCATTAGTTAGCGCGCTGGAGTTGCACTTGGTAGCCCCGGGTTCGAATCCAGCCTTTGCCGAAACTGCCACCGTGTTCATGCGGAGTACGATCACGTTAAACTTGTGGGTCCGAAAGTCCTTCCGAGAGGTTGGTGGTAGGGGAAGGAGGGTATGGTCCCTGTGGATGCCTCCCCCACTGGGTTTCGGTCTAAATTGGGTGGCACTTCCCTACCGTCCAAACAGTTACCTTACACCTTTTTGGTAGGTCGGACGGTCTGGGTTTCAACAACAACGATGGATGCAGGGACATCAGAGAACACGCCGAAAAAGCAGTGGATCGAACAGGCGCACAGACCGACAGATTCGCCGAACAGCTTGTCAAGACCCTTTCGCAACGACAAGTGACATCCGAAACAACCTGCCACCATCAACGATTGTATCTACATGCACCCAAACCAATCGCAATATGTCGCATGAAGCCGCACTGGGGTGCCATTAAGCGCTCAACACAGGGGTGCAAGTCTGGTCTGGTGTCGTCGACATCGTAAATGTACCAATGAATGGCATCGGGTATTATTCATGAATAAGTCTCGCTTTTGTTTGTGGAGGAATGGTAGCCGTGGCGGCTTCCCCGGGAACTCCACTTATCAGCCCATATCACCGTGCGTCACACAGGGCATCATGGTTTGGGGCGGTATCATGTTCGATCAGCGGACAGCTCTGGTGCACATTACAAGTAATCTGACAGCGGATCTTTAAATCACACCAGTTGCCTGTGGTTCGGCCACTGGTGCAGAGCGAACTCGGCACGGTGTTAACAATGCCACACCGCACTGCGAACTCTCAACATCCTGAACGGAATTCACATCCTTTCCTCGCCGGCAGCCTAACCTCTTCCGATCTCTCTTACATTGAACACGTGAGGGAGGTGTTGCGATACACTCATCGGACTGACACCTTATCGGACGTCAGGTACTCAGGGGCCCACCGGTACATATCGTAGACGAACTGCGTGCCGCAGTCGACGCTACTTGACAAGGATTACCTCAGTGAACCATTAATAACCTCATCATTAGTATGCCTCACCGTTTAGCAGCTTGTATAGCTAGCTACCCGTGGGGTCACATTTTTCATTGAATGAATATGTTTCTTTTCTCACATCTTTTTTTGTTTTTTTAATCATTTGCATATGACTGTCTCTTCTACCGGTGCTGTGATTTTCATATGGCTATGTGCATTCCTTCATGGTGTGGTAATATCACTTTCGACGAGTGTAGAGTTTAGGATCACCTGAACGTGTTTTATCCATATGTAGAGTTATGCCCGACTGTCTGTCAGTCTATGGTCCATTTGTCGTGTACACGATAGAATTCAAAAATATTAATGGATTTTTACGAAATTTCAAATCCAGCGTTTTTATTTTAAAATCTAGAACTATATTGTATTTATTGAAATTCGATTAAAATCTTCAGAATGCTTTCAAACTTTTATATTTTCTTAACATGGCAGCATAGGACGAAATTTAGCTATAATTATGGATAAAATAGGTTATATACGGTTTAATATTCACGGCACTTAGCAGTTTTAATCATTGTAGTGAAAAATAGATGGAATACAAATATTGTGTTCATGACGTTATTAGTCCCCTCTGAGGTACATTCTCAAACTTGGTATCAAGCGGAACACTTTTTCCAAGCCTTTTAAAATGATGGGTGACATGATATAATTGAGGTCATTTGGATCGGCAGAACGGATTTTTCAAAAAAATTCTAGTAAAATGTAAAAAAATAAATAAAAAATAAATACAGAAATAAATGCTAAATAAATAAATACAGAAATAAATAATAACTAAATACAGAAATAAATAACAACTAAATACAGAAATAAATAATAAATAAATAAAAATGAAATTCACAAATTACTTAAAAATGAATTCTAGTATGAGAAAGTCGAGTTGAGCCACGTGGTAGTTAATTTTGGAATTGCATTAACATCACACGTCCATTGAAATTTAAAGCTTTTACTAGCACAGTATCTTATTTACTCGGTATTTATATCAGTACTCGCATGCACAATTCTCATTATAATGCATATAAATGTCTGTTATTGAACATTTCGTGACAGAAATGAGTATAGATGAATTCCTTGCGCTAAAAACACAAAACTACTGTTTAAATTATATTCTCTTGTGAATCAAACGAACTAGATCTACGAAAGTGATGATAACAGATTTTTTACCTAATATTATATACGGAAAATGAAAAATTTTTAGGATATTTAATACTTTTGTAATTTTATGCAATATTTTTGAGAGATTTATTTGAAAACATTGCAAGGTCTCTAGAACAGTAAGGGTTTTAAAGTTTAGAACGTTTATTTTATAATAATCATTATAATAAATATATTATAATAAACATATATAATACACGTTTATAATAAACATATATAAATCATTATTGAAAATCCCAATTTTTTAATGATTCTTCCGAAAATCCATTCCAAAAATGTGGAAAGGGTGGGCTTGAACATTCGGTTGTATTTGAAAGCAATGATGATACAGTATTCACCCATTTTAATAATCGTACCAAATTATTTTCGGAATGACTCATTCGTTCGCGAGATATCGTGTTTGCACATTCTCTCTCTCTCTCTCTCTCACACATACACACACACACATGCCATAAAATGTTCAAATGTTCACCTCAAAATTGTTTGATTAACGTACTCGAAACGTGTTCGAAGTGCTTGAAACGTGCTCTACCGTCTTAAACTTGAATTTTGAACGCCGTCATAAAAGTTTTGATATGCAATTTACTATGTATATAGGGAAAGTAATATATTCAAATACTTTTCTTTTGTATAAAATGAGATTTTACAAAGAATTCCAGAGCTCTATACCATCTAAAACATCTCGAAACTAAATTTTATTGTCCATATCGATTGCTTCTTTGAAATTGCCCGAAGGAACACAATTTCTTACCCTTTGGGGAATAAACATGTTCCCGTTTACATCACGATATGAGGTTGTTCGGGCATTTTGGTACAATCTCAGAAATATTTACGCCTACGCGAGCAGAAATGAGGATGATGGATGAAAGTTATTTTGTATCATTTTATTTGTCTCGTAATGTATGGGATTTCAAAACTCGAGGTGAACTTACTACAAAGAATCTGGCTTTGCAGTAGGTTCTGTTATGTTAGTGACTGAGGAAAATAAAGAAATTCAAGGTGTATTAAAAGAGAAGCATGGTTTTTGAATGAGTTTATGATTCATAGAGATGTAAACTTGTCACGCGTCTTTGTTTAGTGCAAATTTTATTTTTGCTCAAACTTGGTAACCTTATCCGGACTTTTGCACAGACTCATAATTTCGTCCGGACATTAAAAGTAACTAAGAAATTTTATTTAAAAAAAATGCTGAGCAATTGCCAGCAATATGATAAATACTAAGCCTGGTAACATGTCATAACTATGAAACGATTAAGTAATAAATTAAAGACAAATCACTAGATTTTAAAAAGTCATTTAATAAACCTCCTATTGACGTATATATAAAATAAAAGTCAGAGCGCTTTCGGGTACTTTTATACCCATCCTTAGTGGCATTAATAAAAGACAAATCACTAGATTTTAAAAAAGTCATTTAATAAGCCTCTTACAGACGTATATATATATATACGAGGCATGTTTTTTATGTAAGTACCGTTTTGCGATTCCGCCGCCGCAGCGCTACGGTCGGCGTTCCGCGCATGCGCGCTGGTTACCTACATCTCTTGGCTACGCACTGACGCCATTACAGTCTGATTCTTCATTGTATACGTTGTTTACTGAGTGTTTAAGATGCCTCCGACAATCGTGAGTCCCGCCGATTGTGAAGTACGGGCTGTTACACGATTTCTTAGTGCTAAAGGCGTAAAACCGATCGATATTCATCGTGAGATCTGTGAAGTTTACGGACAAAACATTATGAGTGATGGAATGGTAAGGAAATGGGTGAGAGCATTTAAAGATGGCCGCACAAATGTGCATGATGAAGAACGGAGTGGGCGTCCTTCGGTCTTTAATGAAGATTTGGTGCAGAAAGTGGAAGAAAAGGTGAGAGAAAACAGACGCTTTACAATTTCATCAATGTGCGACTGGTTTCCTCAATATTCTCGTAGTGTTTTGTATCGCATTGTGACCGAGAACTTGAATTACCGGAAATTGTGTTCACGTTGGGTTCCAAAAATGTTGACGGATTTGCACAAAACCCAACGTTTAGGCAGTGCATTGACTTTCCTTGAGCGGTACCACAATGAAGGGGAAGATTTTTTAGACCAAATTGTTACTGGTGACGAAACATGGGTGGCCTACGTCACACCAGAATCAAAACAACAATCCATGGAATGGCGACATTCATCATCACCCAAAAGAGTGAAGTTTAAGCAAACAATTTCTGCCCGAAAAATCATGTGCACAGTTTTTTGGGACAAAAAAGGAGTATTGCTAGTGGAGTTTCTGCCTCGTAATGAGACAATCAATGCAGCGTCTTATTGTGAGACATTGAACAATCTGCGTCGTGCAATCCAGAACAAAAGACGTGGCAAGTTGAGTAAGGGTATCGTTTTGCTGCATGACAATGCCCGTCCACATGTGGCTAATCAGACCAAAGATCTCATCAAATCTTTTAAATGGGAAACTCTAGATCATCCTCCATACAGCCCTGATCTGGCGCCCAGCGACTACCATTTGTTCCTGCACTTGAAGAAACACCTGGGTGGTCAGCGTCTTCAAGACGATAACGAAGTCAAAACAGTTGTGATACAGTGGTTAACAAGTCAGGCGGCAGAATTTTATGAGGAGGGTATTCAAAAACTGGTGCCACGTTATGACAAGTGCCTCAATATTCACGGAAATTATGTAGAAAAGTAGATTAAGGTACAGGCTTTCATGTAGAAATAAAATTATTGCGATATCTTTGCACGTCTTTTTTTAATTCCAAAACGGTACTTACTTAAAAAACATGCCTCGTATAATAAAAGCCAGAACGCTTTCGATTTTCTTTATACTCTTCCTCAGTGACATGAGGAATTGTGGAAGGGTATAAAAATACCCGATATGCCACTAAGGAAGGGTAGAAAGATACCCGATATGCCACTGAGGAAGGGTATAAAGATACCCGATATGCCACTGAGGAAGTGTATAAAGATACCTTATATGCCACTGAGGAAGGATATAAAGATATCCGATATGCCACTAAGGAAGGGTATAAAGATACCCGATATGCCACTGAGGAAGGGTATAAAAATACCCGATATGCCACTGAGGAAGTGTATAAAGATAACCGATATGTCACTGAGAAAGGGTATAAATATACCCGATATGCCACTGAGGAAGGATATAAAGGTAACTGATATGCCACTGCGGAAGGGTATAAAGATACCCGAAAGCGCTCTAATTTTTATTTTATATATACATCTATAGGAGGATTATTAAATGACTTTTTTAATCATCCTGACCGATATGCCACTGCGGAAGGGTATAAAGATACCCGAAAGCGCTCTGACTTTTATTTTATATATACATCTATAGGAGGATTATTAAATGACTTTTTTAATAATCCTGACCGATATGCCACTGAGGAAGGGTATAAAGATAACTGATATGCCACTGCGGAAAGGTATAAAGATACCCGAAAGCGCTCTAATTTTTATTTTATATATACATCTATAGGAGGATTATTAAATGACTTTTTGAATAATCCTGACCGATATGCCACTGAGGAAGGGTATAAAGATAACTGATATGCCACTGCGGAAGGGTATAAAGATACCCGAAAGCGCTCTGACTTTTATTTTATATATACATCTATAGGAGGATTATTAAATGACTTTTTGAATAATCCTGACCGATATGCCACTGAGGAAGGGTATAAAGATAACTGATAAGCCACTGCGGAAGGGTATAAAGATACCCGAAAGCGCTCTGTCTTTTATTTTATATATACATCTATAGGAGGGTTATTAAATGACTTTTTGAATAATCCTGACCGATATGCCACTGAGGAAGGGTATAAAGATAACTGATATGCCACTGCGGAAGAGTATAAAGATACCCGAAAGCGCTCTGACTTTTATTTTATATATACATCTATAGGAGGATTATTAAATGCCTTTTTGAATAATCCTGACCGATATGCCACTGAGGAAGGGTATAAAGATAACTGATATGCCACTGCGGAAGGGTATAAGGATACCCGAAAGCGCTCTGACTTTTATTTTATATATACATCTATAGGAGGGTTATTAAATGACTTTTTGAATAATCCTGACCGATATGCCACTGAGGAAGGGTATAAAGATAACTGATATGCCACTGCGGAAGGGTATAAGGATACCCGAAAATGCTCTGACTTTTATTTTATATATACATCTATAGGAGGATTATTAAATGACTTTTTGAATAATCCTGACCGATATGCCACTGAGGAAGGGTATAAAGATAACTGATATGCCACTGCGGAAGGGTATAAAGATACCCGAAAGCGCTCTAATTTTTATTTTATATATACATCTATAGGAGGATTATTAAATGACTTTTTTAATAATCCTGACCGATATGCCACTGAGGAAGGGTATAAAGATAACTGATATGCCACTGCGGAAGGGTATAAAGATACCCGAAAGCGCTCTAATTTTTATTTTATATATACATCTATAGGAGGATTATTAAATGACTTTTTTAATAATCCTGACCGATATGCCACTGAGGAAGGGTATAAAGATAACTGATATGCCACTGCGGAAGGGTATAAAGATAACCGAAAGCGCTCTAACTTTTATTTTATATATACATCTATAGGAGGATTATTAAATTACTTTTTTAATAATCCTGACCGATATGCTACTGAGGAAGGGTATAAAGATAACTGATATGCCACTGCGGAAGAGTATAAAGATACCCGAAAGCGCTCTGACTTTTATTTTATATATACATATATAGGAGGATTATTAAATGACTTTTTGAATAATCCTGACCGATATGCCACTGAGGAAGGGTATAAAGATAACTGATATGCCACTGCGGAAGGGTATAAAGATACCCGAAAGCGCTCTGACTTTTATTTTATATATACATCTATAGGAGGATTATTAAATGGCTTTTTGAATAATCCTGACCGATATGCCACTGAGGAAGGGTATAAAGATAACTGATATGCCACTGCGGAAGGGTATAAAGATACCCGAAAGCGCTCTGACTTTTATTTTATATATACATCTATAGGAGGATTATTAAATGACTTTTTGAATAATCCTGACCGATATGCTACTGAGGAAGGGTATAAAGATAACTGATATGCCACTGCGGAAGGGTATAAAGATACCCGAAAGCGCTCTGACTTTTATTTTATATATACATCTATAGGAGGATTATTAAATGACTTTTTGAATAATCCTGACCGATATGCCACTGAGGAAGGGTATAAAGATAACTGCTATGCCACTGCGGAAGGGTATAAAGATACCCGAAAGCGCTCTGACTTTTATTTTATATATACATCTATAGGAGGATTATTAAATGACTTTTTGAATAATCCTGACCGATATGCCACTGAGGAAGGGTATAAAGATAACTGATATGCCACTGCGGAAGGGTATAAAGATACTCGAAAGCGCTCTGACTTTTATTTTATATATACATCTATAGGAGGATTTTTAAATGACTTTTTAATAATCCTGACCGATATGCCACTGAGGAAGGGTATAAAGATAACTGATATGCCACTGCGGAAGCGTATAAAGATACCCAAAAGCGCTCTGACTTTTATTTTATATATACATGTATAGGAGGATTATTAAATGACTTTTTGAATAATCCTGACCGATATGCCACTGAGGAAGGGTATAAAGATAACTGATATGCCACTGCGGAAGGGTATTAAGATACCCGAAAGCGCTCTGACTTTTATTTTATATATACATCTATAGGAGGATTATTAAATGACTTTTTGAATAATCCTGACCGATATGCCACTGAGGAAGGGTATAAAGATAACTGATATGCCACTGCGGAAGGGTATAAAGATACCCGAAAGAGCTCTGACTTGTATTTTATATATACATCTATAGGAGGATTATTAAATGACTTTTTGAATAATCCTGACCGATATGCCACTGAGGAAGGGTATAAAGATAACTGATATGCCACTGCGGAAGGGTATAAAGATACCCGAAAGCGCTCTGTCTTTTATTTTATATATACATCTATAGGAGGATTATTAAATGACTTTTTGAATAATCCTGACCGATATGCCACTGAGGAAGGGTATAAAGATAACTGATATGCCACTGCGGAAGAGTATAAAGATACCCGAAAGCGCTCTGACTTTTATTTTATATGTACATCTATAGGAGGATTATTAAATGACTTTTTGAATAATCCTGACCGATATGCCACTGAGGAAGGGTATAAAGATAACTGATATGCCACTGCGGAAGGGTATAAAGATACCCGAAAGCGCTCTGACTTTTATTTTATATATACATCTATAGGAGGATTATTAAATGACTTTTTGAATAATCCTGACCGATATGCCACTGAGGAAGGGTATAAAGATAACTGATATGCCACTGCGGAAGGGTATAAAGATACCCGAAAGCGCTCTGACTTTTATTTTATATGTACATCTATAGGAGGATTATTAAATGACTTTTTTAATAATCCTGACCGATATGCCACTGAGGAAGGGTATAAAGATAACTGATATGCCACTGCGGAAGAGTATAAAGATACCCGAAAGCGCTCTGACTTTTATTTTATATATACATCTATAGGAGGATTATTAAATGACTTTTTGAATAATCCTGACCGATATGCCACTGAGGAAGGGTATAAAGATAACTGATATGCCACTGCGGAAGGGTATAAAGATACCCGAAAGCGCTCTGTCTTTTATTTTATATATACATCTATAGGAGGGTTATTAAATGACTTTTTGAATAATCCTGACCGATATGCCACTGAGGAAGGGTATAAAGATAACTGATATGCCACTGCGGTAGGGTATAAAGATACCCGAAAGCGCTCTGACTTTTATTTTATATATACATCTATAGGAGGATTATTAAATGACTTTTTTAAAATCTAACGATTTGTCTTTAATTTATTGCTTAATATGATAAATATTGAAAAATCCACCGAGAATTGGTAGGAGTTATCAGGCGCAGATATGTGACCGAGAGTCGCTGAACTAGCAAGAGGAAGCAATGTCAATTTGATAGATTTGATAAAAAATTTTGAGTTCGCTTTATGCATCCCGGGAACTTTAGTTGCATGAAATAACTCTTTTGTCTAATGAAACATTTATGAAGACAGGAATGCGACTGAAAGTGGGATTCGGTAGTGGCAGAACTTTTAAACATACCATTAGCAGCGATGAGAACTGCTATATTTTCTATGACACAATAAAGATGAACGTGCAATTGTTAAATAAAGCTTTTTTACCTGAAAAGTACAAGTGGTATTCAGCAGATGGAATAAAGAATAGGCGTGAACATGATAGTTGGACAAGTAGCCAAGAATGATGTTACCTTTAATTACGATATTTTTTGAAGAATAGGAGCAGTATGTTTTATTTAAATTAAATATGTTGATTAGCATACTTGTCTGCTGGATTTGGAAATAGAAAACCTCACATCTTTCAAGCCTACCGTCTGTTCTAACTTAACTCTGAAAAATTTTGGAAAACCTAGAGATATGTATCTTTGTATTATCAGCAAGCTTTTAAAATATTCTACTATAGGATTTACATACTTTAAAAAATCTAAACTATCCTTAAAATTAAAGGAATTTCTTTATTCAGGTATAACAACAAAACTTAGCTTTCTAATGACCCTAACTCACTTGAAATAAATAAATTTATCATCAATTAAATTAAGCATACTAAACTTCACGGAAATCACTTGATTTTTTTTAGAGACATGCTCGCTGTGGAAAATTATAATTTCTAATACCTGGAGAACGGCTCATAATAACACATAAAACTGTTTTAATTCATTTTTTGTTAAAATTATAACAATACATCTTTTGTAATTCTCTAAACTGATTTTCAAAACATCTTTTGTAAGTCTCTAAAATTATTTAAAAAACACATTTTGCAATTAATTACTTGGTGATTAATTAATTATGTTATTAAATTATAATAATTATCTCTCTTAACACAAAACAAATTTCTTTATTAGCTTGTATACATGTTATAAAAATAAAAGCCCTGCCTGTTTTGAACAATAAAGCTTTTGAACATAGGCATCATAAAATCTTTTTGAACATAGGCGTCATATTAAAATTGTTATCACATCATGAATCAATATTAACAAATAGACATTTCAGTCACGGTTGAGAAAAAATTAATAAAACATCCAAACAAACAAATATTAAGCAATAACAAAGACGGAAATTACAATAAAGAAAAAAATATTTTACCCGTTTTCTTAATGTAAAACTTAAAAGGAATTATAGAAAGTGAAGTTGAAATACAAAATAGGACGACAAATGATAAACTATATTGATTCACATTCAGAAACTAAACACTTGTGAAGAATTATGCACCATTATACTGAGCGATCAAAATTTCGGGGATATCTGATTCTTATAATGTTCTCAGAAATTCAGATAGTTCGATATTTTTTAATTAGAAAGCCCTACTATATCCTCCAAAAATATAATAAATATATCGTCTGATATTTTAAATACTCCAGACAAAAATTATAGATCTATTTTTTATTAATCAATGAACATGGCGTTATCCTAGCGTATTTTTTTTTATTTTAGAGTATATTATTCTAAACATTATTAGCTTAAACTAAAAATTATTATCCTAACAATTCTAAACAACAATTCGAAACATTTTAGCCTAACAATTCTAAACAATTATTAGCTTAGTAAAATGTTTTCAAGAAACTAGATATGTTGCAAACAAAGCGAGAATAAAAAGCCTATAATTTTCATCCAGAATAAATTATCTGAAATAGTGACAGCGTTGATTAAACTCTTTTAAAAACTCTTTATTGAACACTCGTGTATCTATATTTGCAATGCTATTCTGGTGCTCAAAATTACAAATGATAATCACAAGTGTTATTTTCGATATTTAAAAATTGAAGTTAACGGATGGAGTTTGTGCATGTGAAGATAATGTTTTTATCCCGTCCTGGTTACAACATTATGGGTAGTTTCAGGCCTAGTTACAACATTATACGTAGTTCCCGTCCGAGTTATAACATTATGGGCAGTTTCCGTCCTGGTTCGAACATTATGGGTATTTCCCGCCTTGGTTACAACATAATGGGTTGTTCCAGTTCTGGTTACAATGTTATGGATAGTTCCTGTCCTGGTTACAACGTACCTATTTTCCCGTCCTGGTTACAACATACCTTGTGCAAATTAAGCGATTATCCTTAAACACGAACTTTTAAAACCATGGTTGGCATTACAGACATGCAGATAAAACTGGATATTAGACCTTAGTCATAGGAACAAAATAGTGTCCAAAATAGCAATCTCTTTACAATGTAATTCGATTATGATTTCAAAATAATACATTTATAATAACTTGACTACATCTATAATTTCAGCAAAAAATACTGAATTTCTTTCGCAATCTGGAAGAAAGCCATTTCATGTAAGAAAATTGGAAAATTATGTAAAAATCGGAATACTTTCGAGAAATCCGGATAAAAGTTAATAACTATAGTTTAGACTTTGGCTCTAAACTAATTTGTTTTTAATCAACGTATATTTTGCAGTATAGTGAAACCAATTTTTCGCTAATATTTTGTTCAGAAACATGTAATGCACATAAACGAATTGCTAAATAAATAAACATGCGATGTGTGTATATAATAATCTCAAAGTATGCCCATCAAATAAAGACGTTAAAAATAAAAATATTTTTACATTGATAAATATTTCAAGTTTAAGTTAAACTATATATATCAAAATAATACCATATACATAATTATCGTTGCATATATTGTATATCTGTGAAAATATAACATAATTAATTATATTTGAGATTTTTTCCCCCAATCCTCAAAAGTAAAATTTGCAAGCTTTGGTTATAGGGCTCCCGAAAAGAGCTAGCTTAGCGTAGAGCAGCGAAACTATAAATCCCCCTTTGATGCAAATGCACAGCTATGCAAATACGCCAAGTTGGCGATACAAGCGTGCCGTCGTAAGTTTTCTTGAGATAAGGTTACCATAGATCCCAAACCACACACTGTTTCGGGCGATCTTACTTTTCGCTTTTCCTAATCATCACGGGAGCAGTGGAGGCTTGAGACAGAAAGAGCGGCTGTAGTTCCCATGGTAACACAAATATACGTCATTAGCCGTACCTTTCAAATGTTAAAGTAAACTATTTGCATGAAATCTCTGGATTTGTTATATCGCGTCGAAGAAAAAATGGCTATCTATGTGCTTTCGTTTTATTATTTTTATATTTTCACACTAATCTATAGAAAAAAATATAGCCGACAAATTATGATAAATTAGTTTAACACCTATTAAAACCTTCTAAACTAATTTCGAACGCTTTTGTGTGTTCTTGAGATTTGGACACGGTAACTCCAGAATAAATCCTCTTACCTTTATAAAATTTTGTATGCAGATATATTATGCGGAAAACTGGAACTAAGTAGAACTTTTACTTACTCTATGGGTTAAAACAAGGTTCTTTAATATAAGGTGTGGTCATCAGCCCGGTAACCAATCAAAAAGTTGCCAGTCTGACGTAGATGACTTAGCATTTCGTCAGTCTTGCTGCCACGCACCAGGAGAGTTGTTGTCAAAACACAGCAAGTTTTCCCATTATTACAATTAAAAATCGTTCGTTAATTTTGAAGTGACAATATCCAGACGTAAACAACATGCGTAGAGAGTTTTAATTGTGCTATGCACACCTTCTTCAGTGACGTCCAAAAATATTCTCGGTCTCTTCAGAAAGTCCGAGAAAAAAATGCGCGCGTTTGCTATTCCCGTGACATCATATACGCAGAGCCAGAATAAAAAAAAATGAAGTCAGTCATGCCCGGAGTGCCCTAGATTAGAACACGAATTAAAAATTCCATAACATTATTTCCTATGGAAAACAAGCATAGCTCCAGGAACAATAATGATTTGTTATATATAGAAATGCAAGCTTGTTTGTCTATTTCATATTCAAATCCCCAATTTTGATGAATTTGTTTCAAACTTGACATAATTATCCTCTACTTTACTTCTGGTAACCGGTCCGTGTGTTGGAATTTCTTGGACCAGGGATTGTCCAGATATTACTAAAAACTCAATGCTGTAGAAAAGCATTGTGCAGACGGTTTTTGTTAAAACTTATTTGAAGAAATCTCCATCATCCTTCTTAGAACGGAATTAAATTAAAATAAAATTGCCGAATACCCGTTGAAAATCAGTGTTGTCACAATGAACAAACCCCGATAAATAATATACACAGTTATATAATTGTGAGTATTTAAAGTTTGGGGGGATATTTAAAAGTTACTTTGTTGTTAAATCGTTAGAATTTATGAATGTCTGGTAAATTTTGTCAAACTATCTAACCTGCACTAAATTTAAAGTTGGTATCATAATTGTAGTCTTAATGATTGCTCTGTGCACCTTACGAAGACCCTCCTGTTGCCTGCACTTTGCATATTTATTTCGCTTAAAGGGAGTTTTATTTATCTATTCAGTAAATCGGACATTTTTGTGTGCGATAAAATATCACATACTTTAAAACTCGTATTTTCACTCGTTTCTACTGTCTACAGTGGTACCAAGTCTCAATATGTTTCCCAAAGAATGCAATTCGTTTTCCAAAGAATGCACATTTCCACCCTCTTGGTTTGGTTCTCTTCAAACACAAAATTAATACTTATGATATTCACCGTGGTCGTTCTCTAAATATTGATACGTAAAATAACAAAAACAAATATATGTGTCTATCTTAATTGAAAGGGCGTTTCTCAAACATTTAATTTTATATTTCGAATGTTTTGACTTGGAGCAGCTCCTCTTAGATCACTTTTGGAATTATTTTAATGGTGTTATCGTTAATGGTCTTATATTTTTAGTGATTTTATCTTTATTGGGATGTGTGGGTATATTTTAATTGATGAAAAACATACCGACGAAAATTACACGTTAACTAAAATTACACTAATTTAAAGAATATGACGCCAAATTGATGATTACATATTTTAATATATGGAATCTGCTGTTTATTGAGGATGCTATCAATATTAAAAATCTGATGTGGGCAGCACATGACTTTCCCTGCAGACTTGTATCTAAATTCTCTTTATTTTAATTTAATTCAATTCACTTTTAATTCAATTTTCGTTCTCATTTGGTAACTGGACTTATTTTTAAAGGTGGCGTAGAGAAAATAAGAAAAAACTAAAATATCTCGAGAACGGCTAGTCCTAGTGTAATGGGGTTGGTCTTATTCTTTTCTTCGTTAAAAATTACGTATAAAACAAGCATGTAATGGATATATTTGAACAGACGTAGTTTTTCATTTTAGATTTTGAGGATTTTTGTGGGCCATTTTGAAAAAGCAGGCAAGTTATTTTTTTCCGAATCGTACCAAAATCTAATCAGCACCAGGGTGACCCACAAGTGACTTATTTACCGAATTTTGTGAAATTTGGTCCATTACTTTTTCAACTAGAGTGGATAAAGTCAATTTTTGCCGGCCATTTCGCAAAAAAAGGCGGATTCCTTTATCTCGAATCGTACTAAACACTAATCAACACCAGGGGCACACCCAAGTGACTTATCTATCAAATTTTATGAAATTCGGTTTATTAGTTTTTGAGTTAGAGTGGATACATACATTGCACAGACACACTGACAGACACACAGACAGACAAGCAAACAGACACACAGACAGACACACAGACAGACAAGCAAACAGACACACAGACAGACACACACATAGACGTTACGCTAGAAATGTTTTTTTATATTCTGAAGGTCTCGAAACCTGTAAATCCGTCGAAAACTCGAGTTGCGATTTTCGGCATGATTCAAATACTTTCGCTATACATTACCATGTATTGCAGGGAAAGTAGAAATTGTTAATTTAGAGCTGTGTATAAGTTTGCTGAGTTCTTTGAAATAGTTTTACATGCTGTCATCCGGAAAGGCTTCAAATGTACAATTTAATGATAAAAACACTGTGCCGTGGAACTTATACGTCATTGTTTCATTGTGAAAGCTATAAATTCATTGAAATATATAAGAAAAGACATCTGCTGCCCACATTAGATGCTTTTATATTTTGTCGCGACGTATATTTCTCTACCATGTCCTATTTCGAAAGTTTCGATGTGGAAACCCAAATGAACATTTGAACACGCCAAATGAACATTTAGGGATCAAAATATATTTTTATTGAAGTCAACCTCAAATGAACATTTTTGTATACGTTGATTTTTCCTGGCGATGGATATCATACGATTGATCCATATACCAAATTTCATGTTACTTAAAAGAAGGCGTTTCTCTATTTACTTGACAAATCAAGCATTTTAATGCATGGAACGTTTTAATTAAATATCCTAAAGAATATCTTAGGTACGAAATTTTAAAGAAAATATATCCTTATAATTAATGATTGTGATATAAGGGGATTACTAATATATTAGAAAAATGGATGGAAACTCACACTCAAACTATTTTATTTTATTATAAACTTGATTTAATATGCTAAAAATCACTTTTACATTAGATAAAACTTTAGGTGTCATCGACACCAATCTTTTATGAGAATGTCATCGCTTTCGATAAAATATTTTTCTCTTGCTTTATATTTAAGTCTATAGATATATGAACAAAACTAGTTGCCATGGTAACCACAGTATACGTCAGTGAAGGAATCTTCTCAAAATCTGCTTCAGACTACATTGAGAGAAACGGTTTATTAAGTCGGAAAATAAATATTTGAAATTTTTCGTTTTATATTTCCTTTCAATATAGAACACCAACAATTCTTTTGATTGGATAATTAAGATATTTACTTTAAGTTGTTCTTTTGCAGTTGTGATTATATTTAAAGATATGTATGCACCGAGAAGATATGAACAAACAGTTGTTTCTTAAAGTCAATAAATTCTGAAAACTCTTTTCTGAAGAATTCCATAGCAGCTCGAAAGATTAATAGAAATACGTTTAAAATAAAAAAGCAGATAAATTAGGGTTGTTCTAATTGTTTGCTCTAAATAATTTACTGGTAAGAAAGTGTTATGGTATTAAGAAATGATAACACATGTCAACAGTTAAAATATTTATTTCATCTAAATAGTCAATTCTGTTTTATATTGTGGTTTTAAATATAAAAATCTGATGTGGGTAGCACACGACTTTCCCTGCAGAATTAAACCCACGTTATCTTTACTTTAATTAAATTAAATTCACTTTTAATTAAATTTTTGTTCTCATTTGGTAACTGGACTTATTTTCAAAGGTGGCGTGGAGAAAATACGAAAGAAACTAAAATATCTCGAGAACGGATAGTCCTAGTGCAATGGGGTTGGTCTTATTCCTTTAATCGTTAAAAATTGCATATAAAACAAGCATTTAATGGATATATTTCAGCATACGTAGTTTTTTTATTTTAGATTTTGACAACTTTAGCTGGCCATTTTGCAAAAAAGGCAGATTATTTTTTTCCGTATCGTTCCAAAATCTGATCAGCACCAGGATAACCCACAAAAGACTTATCTACCAAATTTTGCGAATTTCGGTCCATTAGTTTTTCAGCTAGAGTGGATACAGTCTTTTGCGGGCCATTTCGCAAAAAAAGGCGGGTTCTTTTATCCCGAATCGTACCCGAAATTAATCAGCACCAGATTCGCCCACAAGTGATCTATCTACCTACCAAATTTTATGAAATTCAGTCAATTAGTTTTTTAGTTAGAATGACTACAAAATCTGCACATACAGACAGACACACAGACAGACATACAGACAAACACACAGACACACATACAGACGCCACGCTAAAAATAGTTTTTTCGCATTCTAGAGGTCTCGAAACGCGTAGATCCGTCGAAAATTCGAGTTGCGATTTTCGGCATGATTCCAATACTTTCCTTATACATTACCATGTATTGCAGGGAAAGTAAAAGTCACAGTTAAATCACAATATTAACTATTAAATATAGTTTTTCTGATACAGGCAAAACAATAAAACTGGAATTTTGTAAAGGGAGGAGGTTAAAAGGGGTTACCAAGGAAAGTAAGAGCGTCACAAAGTTATTAACAATGTTAAGAAAGCATTTTGGTCAGGGGAGGGGACTGAAACATTAAAACCTTATACCTGAAAGAAACACTAGTTTGCAGACTAGGGTTGGACTGCTCCAAGGAAAGGGATATCTCAGAAATACACTATATACGCCTAAACGACAAAGACCTACGTAAATATAGCAGATTTATGATTATATAACTGCCGAAGACTAAGAGTAAATTAATTTTAAAATGTTACATGATTTAGTGTTTTGAAAATAGTAAATATTTATTTTTATTTAATTTGTTTTATTTTAACATGTTAGTACTTTGTTATTTAACTACATAAGTTAGTACTAAGTTAGTACCTAAGTTATTTAACGAACATTAAGTGATTGCTATGCATCTTGGTCAAGAGCAAAATATATTTCCTTGACGCTTATTGCCTCCATATATAAAAATACAGAGGAATTTAAAAATCATATAAAATACCAATATGTGTGAAATTCATTAATCACACGTAAAAAAAATCTGATGTGGGCAACACATGACTTTCCTTATATAACGTAATGAATTTACCACTTTTACAGTAAAATAAATAGGTTTTTCTTATAGTAGATACTAATATTCTTTCCAAGATATTGAATTTTCGACAATTAGTCGTCATTTCATTGATTTAGCGTCATTTTTATCCATTTGGCGAGATTTTCGTTAATTTGTCAACATTTCAAAAAGTCGCCAAGTTGGCGACATTCCGCCAAAATTCGTCACCAAAATCTCGCCAAGCATAATGAACAAAGAAATAAGTTATTCTTACAGCAGATAAATGAATATTGGCGTTCAAATACAAAAGTATTAATCAAAGTAACTTTTTTCATGAATGGAACGACCTAGATCCACGAGAATGATGTCATCCAATATATCGCATGGTATTACTGAAAAGTGAACATGTCTCTCAAGAGGAAATATTTTTTTTTATTTTATATGACTTTCTGATAATTTTTTTGGAAAATGTGCAATATCTCGAGAACGGTTCATGTTAGCGTTCTAAAATTTATGTCAATCGTTTTCTAATTAAAAGTTACATAAGAAATGTTTATATGCGTAACTTTATTAGTGGTTTTGATTTTTTGACTATTTTTTCCAAATTTCATTTGAAAATTTAGGGGTGTTCTTAACATTCGATTGTGTATAAAAACAATAGGCTTCCAGTGTTTATGGGTTGTGATTTTTGTACCAAATTTGGATCGAATCGGTCCATTCGGTTGTCAGTTATCGTCTTCATAGACTCTCTCACACACACACACACACACAGACATCACTTCAAAAATGTTTGATTCGTGATCAGGGATGCTTGAAACGTGCTCTCCCGTCGTAAACTTGATTTCGAATTTTCGACCCCGTCACAATACTTTCCCTTTACATTATGTATATAAGGAAAGTAATAGGATTTTCTTATAGTAGATACTAATATTCTTTCCAAGATATTGAATTTTCGACAATTAGTCGTCATTTTCATTAATTTAGCATCATTTTTATCCATTTGGCGGGATTTTCATTAATTTGGCAACATTTCAAAAAAGTCGCCAAGTTGGCGACATTCCGCCAAATTCGTCGCCAAAATCACGCCAAGAGTTATGCACTAAGAGAAAAGTTATTCTTACAGCAGATAAATAACTAAGCGTTCTAATACAAAAGTATTATTCAAAGTATATTTTTTCATGAATGGAACGAGCTAGATTCACGAGAATGATGTCACTCAATTTATCGCATGGTATTACATATGAAAAGTGAACATGTTTCTCAATAGGAATTTTTTTTTTTTTATGTGCCTTTTTCATAATTTATTTGAAAAATGTACAATATCTCGAGAACGGTTCATGTTAGCGTTCTAAAATTTATGCCAATCGTTTTCTAATGAAAAATCACATAAGAAATGCCTATTTGCGTAACTTTATTAGCGGTTTTGATTTTTTAGCGATTTTTTCAAAATTTCATTCGAAAATTTAGGGGGGTTCTGAACATTCGATCACGTATAAAGACAATAGGCTTCCAGTGTTTACAGATTGTGATTTTTGTACCAAATTTGGTTCGAATCGGTCCATTCGTTCGTCAGTTATCGTCTCCACAGGCTCACTGACACACACACACACACACACACACACACACACACACACACACTTTCACACACACACACACACACACATACACACACACAGACATCACTTCAAAAATGTTTGATTCGTGATCAGGGATGCTTGAAACGTGCTCTCCCGTCGAAAACTCGAATTCGAATTTTCGACCCCGTCACAATACTTTCCTTATACATTATGTATATTAGGAAAGTAATAAATTTAAAAAGATGCTAATATCATAATACAAATCATTGTACAAAATTTTTTGCCCAGTGGACTCGATAAAAAATTAGCATAGGAAAAAACGAGTACTACCAATTATAATAATCAGTGCTAGATAAAAAAGCACGCTACTTTAAAGGAGATAAATTGGTATTAGCTGTAGCATTAGTGCACACTGTTTCGCAAAAAATTGTAAATTACATTTTTCGACCAACTATCACGACAAAACAATATGGGTATAATGAGAAAATTGCAGCTCAAATATGAAATTATACATTTATGTCTTATAAAACAAAATCAAACGCTAGACAGGAGAAGGCAAATTTTAACAACAAGAAAGATCAATCATGCATAAGCATTGATTATGAAACACTTTCCAACTGAAATGCAATTTCATTTAAAAATTTCTAAAATGTGATACATTCTGTGGTGATATCTTTTACATTATCGCAGTATTACAGTAATTTATTATGCTTAAATTTTTAAAACTGTATCGAAATACAAATCATCTGATTCTCTATGCAAAATCAATGAATATTTCATTCATATAACTTGTATTCCAGACTCCAGAGCTAAATAATTTTGTGTAAAAAAAATTCAGCAATTCTTATGTAACTCACCTTACAATCGCTTGAGATATTTGCATTCTGCATAAGTTAAAATTACGCTTCGCTGAAGAAATAATATAAGTTTAGGGATCATTTAAAATCACAACTACTGTAATTGCGTAAGCACAGAATTTAGATACACAGATGATACACAGATAATATATGTGTGTGCGTATGTATGTATTCAAAATATTGGAATCGTGACGAAGATCGGAACTCGAATTTTCGAAGGTTCTGCACGTTTTGGGACTTCCAGAACACGAAAAAACTATTTTTAGGAAGACGTATGTGTGTGTAAGGGTGTATCTGTGTGTGTTTCTGTGTGTCTGTGAGGATATTGCATCCACTCTAACTGAAAACCTGATGGACCTGATGTATGTTTTTTGTGGGAAACCCTGATGTTCATTAGATTATAGTACGATTCGTAATAAAAGAATCTGCCTTCTTTGCGAAATGGCCGGCAGAAATTGCCTTTATCCACTCTAGCAAAAAACTAATGGAACAAATTTAACAAAATTTGGTGTATAATATTTCAATAACCTACAAGTGATTTATATACCAAATTTAACAAAATTTGGTATATAAATCAGTTGTAGGTTATTCTAGTAGGATTCGGGAAAAAGGAACGGGCTATTTTTGCGAAATGGCCCGCAAAAATCGTTAAATATAAAAATGAAAATCTACGTGTGCTTAATTAAATCAATTAAATTCCTATTTTATACGTGATTTTGGACAAAAAAATAGGATGAGACTAACCTCATTACTCTAGGACTAGCCGTTCTTGAGATATTCTAGTTTTTTCGCGTTTTCGCTACGTCACCTTTGACAGTAAGTCCAGCTATCAAATGAGAACCAAATTCAAGTTTAACTTCAAATTCAAGTTTAACGTGCAAATTCAGTGTCATTTAAAATACTTATGGCTGTTATTTTGTGCAGATAAACTCAAATTATTATTGAAGAAATAAGGCGAACGTGAATATGAGTCTGCAGGGAAAGTCATGTGCTGCTCACATCAGAATTTTTAACAATATTACAATGATTTATAGAAGTGAACGGGGATTATTTGCAGGCCATTTCGAAAAAAAATGTAGGATCTATATTTAAAGATCCACCAAATACTTTGTAGAATAAAATGTTCCAACAAATTTAAGCCGTGTACCAAATTTTAACTCTCTAGGACGTAGGAAAGTGCATTAAAAATGACATCAAATAAGTATATCATGAAGAGTTATATAATATTAAAAAAAATCTGATGAGGGCAGCACATGATTTTCCCCGCAGACTTATATGCACGTTATCTTTATTTTAATTAAATTTAATTTAATTTTAATTCAATTTTCGGGTGATATTATTTATTTATATTCCCATAGGTCCCACAGACCATCTGAAAAACATACTAAAATTTCATTTTGATAAAGTCATTTTTACGGCAGTTATAGTGCTAATGGACGGACAGACAGACAGACAGACAGAATGAACAAGGTCATAAACACTTTTCAATATATTAATTACAATATATTTGAGTTTAAATGATCATAAAAATTTGATTATTTCTACAACGACGCCTATTTTTCACTTATGTAAAATGTAAACAGCAAAATATGTAGGATGCGTTGTATAAAAATTGCTGTTTTTTTTTTTACGCAAAAGTATTTAGGTCATGGAGTCTGCATAGCTGATATGAATGAAATATTCATGGCTTACACAGAGAAGGACGATTTTCTTCGATGAAGTTTTAAGCATAGAGTTTAATTACTTGTAGCTCCACGGTCTGAAGTTTTTAATAAAAAAATTATTTTAGAGTACTGTGATGAATGAAATGATTGGGAAAATGTTATGAATGAAATGCTGCTTTTGTAGAGAGAGCCAGGCGTGTTATTTTTTCATTGACGTCATTTGATTGAATGTCAGTTGTTTCGATGAAGTTTTCAAATATAATAAATATTTGTAGTATTATGATGAGTTTAAAAATACTACCGAGGAATGTATCGCATTTTAGAGATGTTTAAACCAGGCAATTTATAATTCAATGCCGTCATTTGAATGAAGTTCATTTTTTTCGATGAGGGTTTAAGTTTTCAAATATGATATATTAATGTAGTATTGTGATAAGTTTTAAAATATTACCGTGGAATGTATCGCATTTTAGAGAATTTAAATAAAATTGCATTGAAGTTGGAAAGTGTTTCATAATAAATGCTTTTTGCGTGATTGATCTTTCTTGTTATACTTTATTTAAGTTGAATTTTTATACCTGGAATTATGGTATGTTTGCAAAGATATATTTTTACTTTCCCTGCAATACATGGTAATGTATAGGGAAAGTATTGGAATCATACCGAAAATCACAACTCGAGTTTTCGACGGATCTACACGTTTCGAGACCTCTAGAATACGAAAAAACCATTTTTAGCGTGACGTCTGTGCGTGTGTCTGTCTGTCTGTCTGTCTGTGTGTCTGTCTGTCTGTCTGTGTGTCTGTCTGTGTGTCTGTCTGTCTGTGCAGATTTTGTATCCACTGTAACTAAAAAACTAATGGACCGAATTTCACAAAATTTGGTAGGTAAGTCACTTGTGGGCGGGGCTAGTGCTGATTAGTTTTGGATACGATTCGGAATAAAAGAACCCGCCTTTTTTTGCGAAATGGCCCGCAAAAGCTTGTATCCACTCTAGCTGAAAAACTAATGGACCGAATTTCACAAAATTCGGTAGATGAGTCACGTATAGGTCACTCTGGTGCTGATTACATTTTGGTACGATTCGGAAAAAAATAACCTGCCTTTTTTTGCAAAACGGCCCGCAAAAATCTTCAAAATCTAAACTAAAGAACTAGGTATACTAAGATATATCCATTAAATGCCCGTTTAATACGTAATGTTTAACGACGAAAAGAATAAGACCAACCCCATTACACTAGGACTAGCCGTTCTCGAGATATTTTAGTTTTTCGTACTTTCCCTACGCCACCTTTCAAAATAAGCCCGGTTACCGAATGAGAACGAAAATTGAATAAAAGTGAAATAAATTTAATTAAAATAAAGAGAACGTGGATATAAGTCTGCAGGGAAAGTCATGTGCTGTCCACATCAGATTTTTACTTTCCCTGCAATACATGGTAATGTATAGGGAAAGTATTGGAATCATACCGAAAATCACAACTCGAGTTTTCGACGGATCTACACGTTTCGAGACCTCTAGAATACGAAAAAACCATTTTTAGCGTGACGTCTGTGCGTGTGTCTGTCTGTCTGTCTGTCTGTCTGTGTGTCTGTCTGTCTGTCTGTGTGTCTGTCTGTCTGTGCAGATTTTGTATCCACTGTAACTAAAAAACTAATGGACCGAATTTCACAAAATTTGGTAGGTAAGTCACTTGTGGGCGGGGCTAGTGCTGATTAGTTTTGGATACGATTCGGAATAAAAGAACCCGCCTTTTTTTGCGAAATGGCCCGCAAAAGCTTGTATCCACTGTAGCTGAAAAACTAATGGACCGAATTTCACAAAATTCCGTAGATGAGTCACGTATAGATCACCCTGGTGCTCATTGTATTTTGGTTCGATTCAGAAAAAAATAACCTGCCTTTTTTTGCAAAATAGCCCGCAAAAATTGCGAAAATCTAAAATAAAAAACTGGGTATACTCAAATATATCCAATTAATGTTGATTTAATACGTAATTTTTAACGACGAAAAGAATAAGACCAACCCCATTACACTAGGACTAGCCGTTCTCGAGATATTTTAGTTTTTTGTACTTTCCCTACGCCACCTTTGAAAATAAGCCCGGTTACCGAATGAGAACGAAAATTGAATTAAAAGTGAAATAAATTTAATTAAAATATAGAGAATATTAATATAAGTCTGCAGGGAAAGTCATGTGCTGCCCACATCAGATTTTTATCCTTGTAATCACGAGACATTCACAAGTATGTACTCTACCTTTGAGGGCATGTCCTTGTGATGAAAAGTGTATCGCGTCCATTTAGCTTCAAGAGATCTTCAAGAAAACACTCTCTCTATAATGTCTCAATGACACTTCAAATATCGGATAGAGATTGTTATGTAGAAGAAATATGTATGTATATATAGTGTATGTCTGGAAGTTGTAGGAAGGAATAAATGCAAAAGGTTACTTGAAAAATAATGTAGTTTGTTCAAGGATATTACTTTCCCTGCAATACATGATAATGTATAGGGAAAGTATTGGAATCATGCCGAAAATCGCAACACGAGTTTTCGACGGATCTACACATTTCGAGACCTCTAGAATACGAAAAAACTATTTTTAGCGGGACGTCTGTGTGTGTGTGTCTGTGTGTCTGTCTGTCTGTGTGCCTGTCTGTCTGCCTGTCAGTGCAGATTTTGTATCCACTCTAACTAATAAACTAATGGACCGAATTTCATAAAATTTGGTACTTGTGGGAGAATCTGGTCCTGATTAGTTTTGGGTACGAATCGGGATAAAAGAACCCGCCTTTTTTTGCAAAATGGTCCGCAAAAGTTTTATCCACTCTAGTTGAAAAACTAATGAACCGAATGTCACAAAATTCGGTTGATGAGTCACTTTTGGGTCACTTTGGTGCTGATTAGATTTTGGTATGATTCGAAAAACAATAACCTTCCTTTTTTTACAAAATGGCCCGCAAAAATCGCCAAAATCTAAAATGAAAAACTACGTATGCTCAAATATATCCATTAAATGCTTGTTTCATACGTAATTTTTAACGAAAAAAATTATAAGACCAATCCCATTACACTAAGCTTAGCCGTTCTCGAGATATTTTAGTTTTTTGTATTTTCTCTACGCCACCTTTGAAAAAAAGTCTAGTTATCAAATGAGAACGAAAATTGAATTAAAAGTGAATTAAATTTAATTAAAATAATGAGAACGTGGATATAAGTCTGCAGGGAAAGTCATGTGCTGCCCACATCAGATTTTTTTGTTTATGTTGCCATTTCTTAATCTCCTTGAGACTAATGGCGAAGCATTATGAAATAATTTGGTAAGACGTAAAAGCAGGGACAAAAATTAGCAAATAATATGTTCCATGCTATATACTTTATCCAGGTTAGAAATAAAATAAAATATTGTAACTGAATTATAATGAGAATGAATTAATGGCATTTTATAATTTTGCTATCACAGTGGAAATTCGGTTTTTCGTCTCTTTGCAGAAATCGATTCAAAACTGTTATATGCGGTAAAACACAATACGCGAAAAACTTTGACTAGCATATAAAAATCAAATAAAACAAGTAAGAAAATAGATATTCCGCACACTCAGCTTTACTTTTTCACTTGTAAAAAATTTAAATTATGGTTCACATATCAATTACGTGATGTATAAATGGATACTTTTTAAACTTCCCAACATAACTTCACAAAGTATAACACATTATATTCGCACTTTCTGGTAGGTCGGACGGTCTGGGTCTCAACAACAACAACATTATAATATAACATGAACAACATATTATTCGCAAGACACTACTGTATTCACAATTTACTTTTACCTGTATCACGGCAACTCCTTCCAGCTGAACAATGTCCAGGCTATATACCCTCTGTGGAAAGTTCTGGTAAAAATCAAGTGACTCGATAAAATCTTTACCAAGCTATAGAGTTCAGGAAGTTTCCAAAATACATCAAAAATTACCAAGTAGGCCATATTTTGTCACATTTTTCGACAAAAGATATTTAAATAGTGACAATGTGTTGCCAGTTAACTTTGTTTTTCCTTCTGGATAGGCAATATGCCATGAAAATATTTTATATATTTGATATATATTTGATGTATTTGATACATTTGAAAATATTTGATTGCCATGAAAGTATTCTTATAATATATGTATATACACAGATGATACATCTAACGACGATATATATAACGACGATAATCTTTGAAGACGATAAATCTAAACGTAAATTCACTAGTATAACTTTCATTTTAAAATATTCATTACAAAAGTATCTACTTTTCTCATACCTTCTCCTGTTCCTAATTAAGATATATTTAAAAGAATTTTCTCAATATCTGAAAACATTCCCAGTCAGCTAAACGAAAACCACTTTATTCAGCCAAAACTATCCTAAGAGTGCTTCAAGTAAAAGCTCTGATTCTACACCTGAGTGACACTTCTTCCATCGAAAAGCAATTTCCATTTCAATAAGGTTGTTTAACAAAGCGAAAGTCATAGAGTCGGTGAATCGAAGTTAAGGCAATTTGTAAAAAATATATATTCTGCAAAAAGAATATTCTGTAAAAATAATGTTCTGTTTACATATGCGGAATATAAAACTTTATGTGTAGGTTCATAAGATTGCATTTTAATGGAATAGGTAAGTGTACAAACGGATTATAACAGAACGGCCTAATAGTCATTGCAAAGAAATAATTTTATAAACATTTACTGCAGAAGCAGCTATATAAATTATGCTATTTGTGCTTCTGTTTCCCTGGAAGTAATTTTTAAAATTATTGTTTTTCAAGATGTTTTATAAAGACTATTTGTCGATTTCACAATCTTCGTGAGTGTTAGGGAAGTAGCACTTAGGGAAGTGGCACAATCCTGTCATATTAAAAAAATATATAATTTCGAGTAAATTTCAAACATTTCGCTCGAATATTCTATCTAGTTTTATATTTTTTGATAACAAAACTGGTTATAAAGTTTCGTAAAAATCCATGTTTATTTGTGGCTACTATGGTGTACACAAGGAAATGACCACGGATATCGGCCAGAATCAGACATTCCAAAAATCGTCAAAACGTGTTCAGGAGGTCTTAAGACATATATTGGCATCAAAATCTCGAAATCTGAAATTTTCGTGGAAACAATACTTTCTCAGTACAACATAGGAAAAAGTAAAAATCGGTTGAAATTCTTATTAAATTTCCGATTCGAAGTTTGATGGACTTAAGTAAATGACGTCACAGTGGCATATATTGATTTCCACGAAAACACTCCAAAATAATCTATTTTCAACATGATACAGTTTCCATCTCTATATGACAGTCATAAGTATTTGCAGAACAGTTGAAAACATCTCTTGTTAGCAAAAATTGTGCCACTCTTCAATCCCCCCCCCCTCCACAAAGCTCTTCAACAGAGAAGAGCAACTCTTTCAACATCTCAATGGTCCTTCAGCAATCGAGAAATAATTCCCATTGTTAAATAGGTTGTATAGACGCAATGTAAGTTATAGAAAATTGTAGATCAGCATAAAAATGAATATAATTTATATACCTAAAGCTAAGTCAGACTGACTGTATGTGACAAACATTTCCACAACCCATACTACTATGAAGGAAGGAATTTGAAATGTTGTGCTTACAAGTAGGACTTGAACTATAAATAAAGGAAAACATCTAAATTCTTATAATTTTGTTTGAAAATGGATTAATTTTTCTATTTGAAACAGCTGAGTGACGATTTACAAATGGGATAAGGGACACTTCTACCCCCAAAATTATTAAAGGTAAAAATTTGAAACATTGCATATACATAGGACTTGACCTCTAAAAAATGGGAAAAAATCCAACATTTTTAAATTTTGTAATTTATAAATCGCGGATTTTTTTTATCTAACATTTTTTCAGCTGTAACTCGCGAATGATTAGACACATAAAATCCATTTTTACTTTCCCTGCAATACATGGTAATGCATAGGGAAAGTATTGGAATCATGCCTAAAATCGCAAATCGAGTTTTCGACGGATCTACACGTTTCGAGACCTCTAGAATAAGAAAAAGCTATTTTTAGCGTGACGTCTGTGTGTGTCTGTGTCTGTCTCTCTGTCTGTCTGTGCAATGTATGTATCCTCTCTAACTCAAAAACTAATGGACCGAATTTCATAAAATTTGGTTGGTAAGTCACTTGTGGGCGAATCTGGTGCTGATTAGTTTTGGGTACGATTCGGGATAGAATAACCCGCCTTTTTTTTTGCGAAATGGTCCGCAAAAGCTTGTACCCACTCTATCTGAAAAACTAATGGACCGAATATCATAAAATTCGGTAGATAAGTCACTTGTGGGTTACCCTGGTACGGATTAGATTTTGGTACGATTCCGAAAAAAATAATCTGCCTTTTCTTGGAAAATGGCCCTCTAAAATCGCCAAAATCTAAAGTAAAAACTACGTATGCTCAAATATATCCATTAAATGTTTGTTTAATACGTAATTTTTAATGAGGAAAAGAATAAGACCAACTCCATTACACTAGGACTTGCCGTTCTCGAGATATTTTAATGTTTTTAGTATTTTCTCTACGCCACCTTTGAAAATAATTCCAGTTATCAAATGAGAACGAAAATTGAATTAAAAGTGAATTAAATTTAATTAAAATATAGAGAACGTGAATATAAATCTGCAGAGAAAGTCATGTGCTGCCCACATCAGATTTTTATACTATCGTACGCAGAAAAAATATCCCAAATTTTCTTAATTAACTGTATGGAACACATTCCTCTCGATTAAAAAAGCGCTGCAAAAGCGTTAATTTTCAAGGACTGACGTCATCTAATATTAAGCATGTGCAAGAATGTGTAACGGCCGAAACAATCGGTTTGCCATTAATCGTTAAATAAAGTCAAAGCGTTTATTACTTTTTCTGCAATACTAATGCATAGGGAAACCATTGGAATCACCGAAAATCACAACTCGAGTTTTAAATGGATCTACACGTTCTGAGACCTCTAGAACACGAAAAAACCATTTTTAGCGTGACGTCTCTGTGTGTATATGTATGTCTCTCTGTTCAATGTCGTATCCACTCTAATTAAAATACTAATCGACCAAATGTCAAAAAATTTGGTAAGTTACTTGTGGGTGACCCTGGTGCTGAATAGATTTCCATATGATTCGAAATAAAAGAACCCGCCTTTTTATGCGAACTGATCTGCAAAAATCGTATGTATTCGCTCTAGCTACAAAACTAATTGGCCAAAATTCGTAAAATTTAGTAGGTAAGTCACTTGCAGGTTACCCTAGTGCCGATTAGATGTTAGTACTATTCGGGAAAACACAACCTGGTTTTTTCTTTATTTTGTTTTGCAAAATGGCCCTCAAAAATCATTGAAATCTAAATTAAAAGACTTCGTATGCTCAAATGTATCAATTAAATGCTTGTTTTGTAAGTAATTTTTGACGATAAAAAGACTAAAATGAACCCCCTTAGCATTAACCGTTCTTAAGATATAATAGTTTATACGCCTCTGAATATACATGCAGTTACCAAATAAAAACGAAAATTGAATCAAAAGTGCAATTTCAGTGTAATTTAAAATAAGTATGCGTGTACTTTGTGCAATAAAACTTTTTGTCATGAATTATTAATGGCATAAAGAAAAAATGAATTTAAGTCTGTAGGGAAAGTCATGTGCAGGCCATATTAATTTTTTTTTTCTATAAAAGCGAGTGAAATTGTTCACTTCGATCCTAGTAAAATTTGATGAGCGGACTATGAGTAATTTCGTCGTTGTCGAAATTTCAAAATCTATTACTTCTTCAAACTCGAAAACATGCAATTTTCCCCTAAAATATGAGCCTGAAAAATATTCATCAAAAACCCAGAAATGGTATTACGAATATACGGGCTTAAAGATCGCTCTTCGTGCTGTACAATGGTGTTAACGTTAAAATTCTGCGATAATTTTTACGATAGCTACGAATGGAATAGTGTGGAAATCTTAAAAATAGCTGAAAATTCTGTTTCTTTAAATTATTTATAAACTACAAGAAATTAAAAAAATCGCTCCAAGGTATATCTGGATTTATCTGGAAGTATCTTTGTACCAATTTTTGCAGCTGCACATTGATTGAAGTGTCCCTTATCACGCTCCTTGGCATACAAGAGAACAAACCATGTTATTCATAAGCTGAGATTTAAAAGCTCCGCATCTGTTTGAGTATGAAAGTAAGCATTTTTATTGAAATTTTTCTTACAAGCAATACCGCTGAATAAATAGTTATATTAAATGTTTTAAAAATATAAACAAATATGTTCTGAATCTAGGAAAATATAGAGAAAGATTTAATTATATTTTAAAATTTCTGCAACAAGGAAACTACTCACAGTCCGCTTGTCAAATTTTATTACAATCAAAATGAACGATTTTACTCCTTTTTATAAAAATAAATATTTATATGCCTCCTTTTTTTGACGATAAATGGCAAACTGGTTTTATTGGCCGTTACATATTCTAGCGCATGCTTAATATTAGATGACATCAGTAGCTTTGAAAAAAATCTGTAGACAAAAAAAATGGTATCATAAAATCTAAATTAGAAAGAAGGTAGATTTTGTTACAACCATGATTTAAATTCTGTAATTGCAGAAATTTGCCAGCGAAAAAATATCAATTTTATTGCATACTATCATTTGCAACACAAAAAATACCTATAATATTGTTTACATAATTTCATATGTTTCGTAGTTAAGTCTTTTATGTGATTTGACAAATTTTTATTTGACCATTCGTGAGAAACAATCACATTCCAGAAATGCATATTTCAACAGACTATACTGCCAAGTATGCAGACTTCTTATATTTCCTCGTTATTTAAAAGTATTCTTCTTTTTCTTAGCAATAATTTTAAGCAGAGTCTGAATTCGAAGTTAAAATGCATCTACCACAAAAATTCCAAAACTTTTTCTTTAAGAAGTTTTATCGTAATCTATTCCGTTTAGACTAATGATGTTGACTGCAAAATTATGGTAGACGTCATTAGTGGTCAGAAGCAGAAGATATCACTTTTTGCAGTAGATTTTAGAAGGATCAGTAGAACATTTAGTTGATTGCATATTTTAGTAGATTTTCGGTAGAAATAATGTCAGTAGAATTTTTAAGTAGATTTTTCGAGGAACATGACTTCGAAGATAATTTGATTGCAGGGTTCTCTAATGACGTTGAAGAACTTCGGAGGTTTGAAGCTGTGTTACCAAATTATCCTCAAAATCGCTAAACTTTCTAGATTTCAGCTTACTTTCCGAATTCTTCCCTTTTTTCCCCTTGTGAGGAATTTCGTCGGTCCCTTTCTTGAATCTGGTAACACTGGATTTTTCATATTTTTACATCTGCAAAATATATATATTGGGGATCCGGGCACCCTCTAGAGGCCGCCCCCACTTGGATATGTCCCCCACTGCTTATGGACATCCCTGGGAGCAAGGATGAATATAGTGTTTTAAATAAATACCATCTAATAAACTAAATAAACATAATAAACTAAAACGCCCGACAGTGTTGTGGTCTTAAATAAGCGCCTACTACTTAGATTTGACAAAGCAAAATAAATAAATAAATAAATAAAACAATATTTTCTGCAGAACTGGGTTGAACACACTGAGATGACCGAGGAGAAAAATGAAAATGAATCCCTTCTGTAAGTGGGATCTGTAATCTTCAGTTTTATACGTTTTCCTTAAAAATCAAAGAAAATAAAATAATGTATTAATGCAACACAAATTTTTTTTTCGATAGAATGCAAAGATGTAACCTTTTGGCAAACAAGGATATAAAAAAAGAAGCAAAAATTGATGTATTTAAAAAAAATGAAGAAATTATCTTACATATTCGATTCACACATCATTGGACATAACAATCTTCGGTCTTTCCAATGGTGTCACAGTATGGAAACTCTGTGATAATATTTTCAGTCACTAAGATACCGATTTGTGTGAATACCGCTCAAAATCGTGTTCAAACATAAAATAACCAAAAGACTGATTCGAATTAAAAAAAACTCTCGCCGAGGCGCATCATCACGGATCCCGAAGTATCTGTGTACCAAATTTCATGGTAGTATGACGTTTACATTTCCCTCTACAGACAACACACTTAAACAAACATATTTTATTATAATGCAGAAGATGCGTGTCTGAGCGTGTGTGTTTGTCTAAGACTCGTCTGTAGCGGGAAATCTAACCATTGGACAGCGACGGCATTTGGTACAGAGGTAGTTTAGGACCCGAGAAATACAAATTGGCAGATTTTTTCGAAAATCGAATTAGTTTATTAATTATTTTATGTTTTAGCTCGATTTTCATACAAATTGGTTCCTTCCGAAAATATTATCATAGTGTTTCCATATTGAAAGATCGAAGAACTTTCTCTGCAGTAATGTTCGACCCGAATCCATAACACAATTACTTCATATTTATTTATTTTTTAAATGTACCGAAATTGGCTCTTTTTAGGCTATCTAAAATTTATTTCAGCGCATCTAGAAAAAGAAGATTAGCACCATTCTGTTGTTTGGCATAAAATTGTGTATATCTTCGCATTTAAACAATTTTTTTGAAGTACTACTTTTTAGTGATATTTTAAGCAAACGCAAAAAACAAAAAAAAAATATGGCGGAGGACTGTGATTTCTCCCCGGTAGACTGCTCATGTCCAAACTCGCCTAGAGAAAGATATGTTTCATTTATTTTTTATTTTTGCTTTTCACGTGTGCGATGCGCATGCGTGGAGATTTTGTTTGAAACTAGCATTCAGCTGTAATATGCAACTGAAGTGAGTGCTTATCACACATTAACATTGTTTGTTCCGCGGTTTTTTTTAGAGTTGTAGAAACTCGCCTTTACTTGACGAGGCGATTCTTCAAATGCAGTATTTAGGACCCGGGCAGCACCCGGTAATTTGTAGTTTATTAATCTTTCCATGAAAAATTATTTTATCATTCTGACGCCGTCTATTTTTATATCAACCATATAACAAAAAGAAAAGTGGTAGTTGCCAGATTTTATATTAAAAATTAGAAATACGTAAGGAAACTTTTGATTAAATGTGATAATGATTCATTTATTTTATTTTCTTAACGTTGAAAAAATGAAAATTGGAAGCTGAACATCAGAAACGTAAACAAGAGGAAAGATCAACCTGGCACGTTTTAATCCAATAGGGGTTCTAATCCAATCAGGCGGCTTTTTTCCCAGCTAGAAAAAAGTTGCATTAGGAAATAAAATCACGTGTATTGAAAACCCCTTTCCTTTTTTAGGGGCAGAAAATTACTTGCATTGTTACTAGCTCCCTACAAATGAAAAAAAATAATTAAATTGAAACCTTAATAGAGTATTTTAATGGAAACTTGCTGCATTTTTGTAAGTAGATTTTTGGTAGATTTGAATTCTGAATTCAGTTGATCTTAATAGATTTCTCCCTTGTTGTCAGGATATAAACGTTTAAAAAATCTGGTCAATCTGGTTGGCTTGTGATTTCAGATGATCGTTTAATTACTTCTCACTTTTATGGAACGCCCTATTTTGGGATAGATGTCGATTCACTGTATTCCTCTGACACTCACCAGATGTCAATACAAATATTTATTTATTTATTTTAAAGAATACAAGCTACAGGACAAGTCTCAGTAACAGCGTGCACGATAAAATACAATACAAAATATACAGATTAAAACGTAATAAAGTAAATTAAAATACAAACCATTAACAACATATGATTTCCAAAAGCACTTGTAAATGAATAAATAAATTTAAATATAAAATATTTACAACAAATAATTTTTTAAAACCATTTCCGATGATTAAAAAACATCAAGATTATCGGGGAAGCTATTGTATAGCTTGTAAAAATTATTATCGCACATTAATAACCACTATTCGTACTAAAATTCCTTTCAACAAATAAACGTATGCTGCTGGCAGAATACTGGAGAACATGAAACCCGATCCCACTCAAGACAGGGGAACAATCAATTCTGTCGTTGAACAAATTCCTGAAGAATGAAAATGAAATGAAATCTCTTTCGTTCTGTACGCTTTTAGTATTAAACATATCACGAAGAAAAGTAGCAGACAATGCATAACAAACAATACCAGTTTCCTTATAATATAGATATCTCAATTTATTTTGAATAATTTCGATCTTATTTGCATGAACATTAAAGAAAAGGCCTCCACACCACAAATGCATACTCAAGCCCATACCTGACGAAGGCATTAAAGAAAACAATGATGGTATCCTCATTAGTAAAATCCTGAGTAATTATCTTAATGTAACCGAGTTTCCTATAGGAATTAGCACAAATATCAGAAATATGAGGAGAAACGGAAAAATCAGACAATGATGCAGTATCTGATTAAACGTTCCTCTGCTTGATCCACAAATTGTTGAGAACTGTCGACTTTATGAATGACCCAAACCAGCGCTTCACTGAAAATGGAATTATTGTAGCAAACGCTCCAAAGTTTGTAACTCCTTAAACTGGATTTATCTTTACAGTCGTGTTCAAATTCGGCAGATCTTAGTTTGTCTATCGTGTTTTTACTAAAAGTGTACTTTTGACTTAAGAGCTTAAAGTCAAAACCTTGGGTCTTTATAAATTCTGCTGTATAACTAAAAATTTGATTTATCGTAAGTCGACATATCGAATGCTTATTGATTTAAAATGACTTGATATACATGAAATATTGGAGTTTTTCAACGTACTGGGGCAGAGTCCTCTAGTAATTCAAATAAAAATTACCCTCAAAAGACCACAAAATGTGCTTTTCGCATCCCAAAACTCAAACGATTACATAATGTGTTGTTCGCAACCCAAATCTCAAACGACTACATAATGTCGTTTGAGTTTTGGGCAACCCAAAACTCAAAAGTCCACATAATGTACTTGTTGTTCGCAACCCAAAATTAAATGTGTACTTCGACATTGCATATAAAATATAAATTTATATCGATTTGTAACCAAAATGCGAGCAAACACATGGCACAAAATTATAAATCATCATGTAAAACTTTGAATCGTTTGATACCATAGATCCGGCTAGTACAGAAACATTTTACAGGCTTTTCATACCATTATTCCACATGGTGATGATATTGCCGATTATCATGTTATAAATTAATGTAAAATTTGTATTTTTAAATATTCGATTTGTATATCCTCCAATTTTTATTTAAAATTTTATATATATAATTTTTTAAAGGTTTCTTGTTTAGTATTACGTATTTATATACTGTATTCTAGATACTATCTTTCAACAAAGTGTTAGTTGAGATTCCTCAGGAAAGAATATAGATGCAATAAATTAAAACAGGACAAATGCGAAAAAGTTGGGGAATGGTGGTATGACAGGCATAAGCCATGATGTATGGTAACATTACATATACCTTCAATATAAAAGTTAATAAATAGAATTATTTGGAATTGTGAATCTAAATATTTAAACTCTAATGCCACATTATTTAAAATTTTATTAAAAGGAATGAAATATTTGTTTAACCAATGACAAGCAGAATACCACAGACGTAATGTAAATGCATTATTTTTACCGATAAATCATGTTATTTATTTTCAGAAAACCACGTTTCACATATCGGCATTTATCACTGCTTGGCACTCATACTTTGTTGCCAAAGGAAATATTTTTGATCGAATTTCCTTCAATCTCCGACTTTAGAATCGATTTTTTTTTTATTTTAGTGCGGTTTGGATTTCAAATGTCTTTCCTGTCAAAACATATAATTCTTTCTTTTAAAACATATAAATGTTTTTGTTCCGTAATATGTCAATAGCGCGAGACAGTTATTGCAGAAAATTTTGACAAAATGCACTTTGAGTACTTTTCTCCGCTGTGAAATCAAGTGTTCAAAAGAAAAGAGAAAAATGTAATGTTGACAGCGCATGACTTTCCTTAGAGACTCAATGTTCTTTCTCTGTATGCATCTACAGTCATGGAAAGGTAGTAAATTTAAAAAAATAGAATGTAACTTTGCGGATAAATGGATTCAGACATACCTTTGCGGGAACCTGGAGGTTTATGCCGGCTAGGGGATGGAGGAGGACCAAAGGGGATTATACCCGCCACCAAGAGAGACCACGACCTGGGGAGCAAAATCAGCGGAACCATTTATAGTTCGGGTGCCAGATGATTATCCTGTAAAGTCTTGACTTAGTCGCTTACAGATCTGAGGACATGGCCATAGGCCAGTCCCTCCCTGGAAGAGCCTGCTAAGGAAGCACGAGTGTGAGCTATCAGGAGCAGTCCATATATTTGTACATCCCCTGAGAGGAAGCGGGCCAGAGACTACAGAGGCAACGTCCATATGCCGAGGCGCCCTCCCCCACAGGGAAAATTTTGCAGATAAACATATTAAATGAGCACTCCCAAGTACCTACGGGGTTTACACTCATGTGATGGGAGCCGAGGGTATTCTAGTCTCTCATCCAGCGAGGGCACAACCAGGAGAGCGAGGTCAGCAGAATCATTCACCGGACGAGGTCCGAAGATAGCCTCGACCCCATTCTCCGACGTGTTTAGGCTCAGGGCATGAATAGACACAGTCCACCCCCACGTCACCTCAAGGACGGGATATACGGAGTGCCCAGGGGGGGGAAAGAATTCCCCCCTTTAAACTCCGAGCGAAAATAGGAAAAAGAAATACGAAGAGAGAGAAACATACTTTAAAGAAAAGTATCTAAGGTTCCTCCACGTCACCTGTAAGAGTCCAAGTCCCGAACTGCCGTACGGAATGCTCAATAGCCGTTTTCCTCAGATGAATACCCCCCCCCCCCCCCGAAACGATCAGAGCTACAGAGCTAAAGAACGATCAGAGCTACAGAGCTAAAATATGTACACCGTCCTCAAGGAGTGGATACTCGGAGGAGGAGGAGACTTTGCGGATAAACAACAAATAAATTGATTGTAGTATAAAAGCTGCGCAAATTAAGTGTAGTAAGTAACATGTTCTGTGTTTTATTCATTTTTCCATTGCGCGGTATGGTCACATTTTTATTTGTCGTTCATCTTCGGGCTTTTGACTCGATGGAGGGAATCCAAGAATCGTACGCCTACTACAGTTTATTTCATTTAATCAATTACTTTATTACATTAGGCGCATACCCTTTTAGCAATGATGGCAAAATACATATAAACAAGACAAAAAAAAATCTGATGTGGGCAACACATGACTTTCCTTATATAATGCAATGAATTTACGACTTTTACAGTAAAAAAATAGGTTTTTCTGATAGTAGATACTAATATTCTTTCCAAGATACTGAATTTTCGAAAATTAGTCGTCATTTTCATTGATTTAAAGTCATTTTTATCCATTTGGCGAGATTTTCGTTAATTTGGCAACATTTCAAAAAGTCGCCAGGTTGGCGACATTCCGCCATATTTGTCGCCAAAATCTCGCCAAGCGCTATGCGCTAAGAAATAAGTTATTCTTACAGCATATAAATGACTATTGGCTTTCAAATACAAAAGCATTACTCAAAGTATCTTTTTTCATGAATGGAACGAGCTAGATCCACGAGAATTATGTCACCCAATTTATCGCATGGTATTACATATGAAAAGTGAATATGTTTCTCAATAGGAAATATTTTTTTTTTATTTGACTTTTTGATATTTTTTTTTAAAAATGTACAGTATCTCGTGAACGGTTCATGTTAGCGTTCTAAAATATATGCCAATCGTTTTCTAATGAAAAATTACATAAGAAATGTCTATGTGCGTAACTTTATTAGTGCTTTTGATTTTTTGACGATTTTTTCAAAATTTCATTCGAAAATTTAGGGGAGTTCTAAACATTCGATTGCGTATAAAAACAATAGGCTTGCAGTGTTTACTGATTGTGATTTTTGTACCAAATTTGGTTCGAATCGGTCCATTCGTTCGTCAGTTATCGTTTCCACAGTCTCACTGGCACACACACACACACACACACATACTTTCACACACACACACACACAGACATCACTTCAAAAATGTTTGATTCGTGATCAGGGATGCTTGAAACGTGCTCTCCCGTCGAAAACTCGAATTCGAATTTTCGACCCCGTCACAATACTTTCCTTATACATTATGTATATAAGGAAAGTAATAGATATGTAATTGGGATCACAACTCAAAACATAAAACAGTGAACATTAAAAGTTACACTTAGGTATTTAAACACAAATTACACTTGGGGATCTAAAAACACACCAGAATTGTTTTAGTGAGTTTGACAAAGATTATTTTTAGAGATAACAATCTAAATTAAATCCATCAAAATACTAACTAAAATTCGGAACATTTGGGTTATAACATAGGCTTCGAACTGAGTAAGAAACAAGATTTGACAAAAAATAAAATGTGGCTGCCATTTGAACATGATATAATAAAATATTAATAAAATCGTCAACACTGCAGAAATCCCGTAGATATTTTTGACGGAAATTCAGTATGGTATCAAGCCATTTCAGATGTCATTCAATATTTCATTCAAGATTTCAGTATGGTATCAAGACATAAACATCAAGTCGAGGCCTGAGCCATTGAATGTATTATGCTATTTTACAAGGTTGCAAACAAGTATTTTCTAATATATTAATTGTGAGCTTGTAGGCAGTTTTTACACCGAGATGAAAATTTGATTAAAATATAGTCACATTTTACTTACTCCCATGATTGAAACTTTGTGGTACTAAATTAGATATGAAAAGTCAGATTTTTAAGGGAAAATATTGCTATCCCAGTCAAGACAAGATATTTTCTTGTTTAACAAACCCAGACAGTCCAAACTATCCGAAAATGTAATATACAGGGTGTCCCAAAAACTTTGACCTCAGCTTTTATTCCTTAAATATAGATCTTAGACATATATAATAAATTACAAAGTTGCGTAAAAATAGGTACAGAATTTTATGAAATCGATTAAAATTTTCAAGGGAATTAAATTTTAAGAAATACAAAATTTAAATTTTTATAGGGCCCTCGTACAAAAACATTTCTAATGAGTAAAATGTGCCCTATACACTAATAAGGTGATGTACAATATTTCACCATTTTATCATAAAAAGTCCCAGAGATATGAAAAGACAAAAATGCTGACTTAAACCACTTTTCGATGAATCGACATGGGTTCTAAGAGGGGAAAAATCATGTCGGCAGATCGCGTTTCAGGGGTCATACACAAATTACGGAAGAAAACAATGATTACATAAATAAATAATAATTTTGCTATTTATTTCTACAAAAGCATCTACACTGTGTAGAAATAATAACTTTACACAAAGACTACAAAACTTGTTAAAAATGATTTCCATCCATGCGAAAGATCCATTAAAGATAAGAGGCAGATATTATTTGCCTATGATGCATTTCTGCGTTGTGTCATTTACACTCTTGCTGTAAACATTTACATTTTAAATTGTGATCAATCCCTCACCAACTTTGTTTAAACATATCTTCGGAACTTTTTATGATATAATACTGAAATTTTGTACATCACCTTATTAGTGTATGGGGCACATTTTACTCATTAGAAATTCTTTTGTACGGGGTCCGTATAAAAATTTTGATTTTGTATTTCTTCAAATTTAATCCCCTGAAAATTTTGATCGTTTCATAAAATTCTGTTCCTTTTTTTACGCAACTTTGTAATTTATTATATATGTCTAAGATCAATATTGAAGAAATAAAAGCAGAGATCAATGTTTTGGGGACACCCTGTATCTGTAAAGGCCTGAAAGTGCCACTTAATTTAGACCGGAACCCAGTGGGGCGACATGACATGCACAGGGACCGTAACCTCCTTCCCCTACCACCAATCTCTCGGAATCCTGATCCGCGTGAACACAGGGGCAGTTGTAGGCAGAGCAAGGAATCGAACTAGGGTCATCCGAATTCAATCCACGCGCGCTAACCACTGGATCATCCCACCCAAAACGACGACTTTCAGTGTATTCAGCAAAACTCAATTTTTGCTGACCGTGTCACTCTCTTTAGGGCCATAGGAGCTGTTACGTGTATAAATAGTAAAGAGCCAAATCCAATGCAGTTCAATCCAAGAACTGAAAGTGCGGACCGAAAAGTATTTTATTTTAAACTATTCAACAAGTAGAAGTTCTGCTTCCTGTGGAACAGTTTTATTTATTCAACTTTTTGGACAACTGGGAAGCAAGTATGTAGATGTTCTGTGATTTATGCCATATGAGCTTTAACATAAATAATTATATATGAAGTGATTTTTTTTAAATTTTATATTCGCATATTTAACATAATGGATTCTTTTTTAATTTAAATAAATAAATAAAAATTTGAGAGCATTTTTTTGTTTTAATTTTTTAAATATATCATGAAATTATATTTTTAACACTATATTTTTTTGTTGTTTACAGAAGAGCAGTCAATGTACAAAGCAGCTGGGTTCATATTTTTCAGTGTGCAATGTTTATTATACATCCAGCTTTTTTTTTAAATATATCATGTATCATTAATTTCTTATAATAAAAACATATCATTAATTTCTTATAATAAAAATACATCATTAATTTCTTAGATTTAAAAGAAAAAATCTGATGTGGGCACCACATGACTTTCCTTATATAATGTAATGAATTTACTACTTTTACAGTAAAAAATATATGTTTTTCTTATAGATACTAATATTCTTTCCAAGATATTGAATTTTCGACAATTAGTTGTCATTTTCGTTGATTTAGCGTCATTTTTATCAATTTGACGAGATTTTCATTAATTTGGCAACATTTCAAAAAGTCGCCAAGTTGGAGACATTCCGCCAAATTCGTCGCCAACATCTCGCCAAGCGTTATGGAAGAATAAATAAGTTATTCTTACAGCAGATAAATGACTATTGGCGTTCAAATACAAAAGTATTACTTAAAGTATATTTTCTCATGAATGGAACGATCTAGATCCACGAGAATGATGTCACTCAATTTATCGCATGGAATTACATATGAAAAGTGAACATGTTTCTCAACAGGAAATATTTTTATTTTTATTTTATATGACTTTTGATAATGTTTTTGAAAAATGTGCAATATCTCGAGAACGGTTCATGTTAGCGTTCTAAAATTTATGTCAATTGTTTTCTAATGAAAAATTACATAAGAAATGTTTATTTGCGTAACTTTATTAGCGGTTTTGATTTTTTGACGATTTTTTCAAAATGTCATTCGAAAATTTAAGGGGGTTCTGGACATTCGATTGCGTATAAAAACAATAGGCTTCCAGTGTTTAAGGTATGTGATTTTTGTACTAAATTTTGTTCGAATCGGTCCATTCGTTCGTTAGTTATCGTCTCCACAGATTCACTGACACACACACACACACAGACATCACTCCAAAAATGTTTGATTCGTGATCAGGGATGCTTGAAACGTGTTCTCCCGTCGAAAACTCGAATTCGAATTTTCGACCCCGTCACAATACTTTCCTTATACATTATGTATATAAGGAAAGTCATAAATACATAAAAGTTGAGAGCTTTTTCTTGCTTTGATTTTTTAAGTGTTTCGAGAAATTCCACTTTTAACAATGGATTTTTTCTTTTGTTGCCTACAGAGCAGCTGGGATTTCGCCAATGCACAAAGCAGCTGGGTGCATATTTTTAGCGTGCAATGTTTATTATACAACCAGCTTTTTCCAAAATATACCATTACAATCATGAAATCCCAATACATTACTGTGTTGTGTTTCAAATATATAAGATAGTGACAATTATGACAAATGCACTATTACATAAGTTTAGACGCTTATTCTATTATCTCATTACCTTTGCCCAGCCACTCACTCGCATTTCCCGAGGTTTAAAAGGAAATAAGCCTAATACAATTATGCAGATGTAGGAAGCATGGCAAACGAAAATGGATTTCAAGGGATTACCAAAGCAGCTGTTCGAAAAAGGTTTGGTGAATAGGATTTCCGCTCGAAATAGCATAAAAAGATCTTTACCGCTAAATGTATCTATTTGGCAAAATAAGTCACAGATATTGGATAAGGTAGTGTTATTTAATATAATAAAATAAGATGTATGTATGTTTGTTGGCCGCGTATCTGGAAATATAAGCATCCCACAGTCATGAAATTTAGTACAGAGATACTTGAGACAGAACACATCTTCGATATTTTTACTTTCTCTGCAATAGATAATAATGTATAGGGAAAGTACTGGAATCGTTCTGAAAATCGCAAATCAAATTTTCAATGTTTCTACACGTTTTAGGACCTCCAGAACAGAAAAAACTATGTTTAGTGTGACGTATGTGTGTATGTGTGCCTGTATGTGTATCTGTGTGCCTGTATGTGTATCTGTGTGCCTGTGCAATGTATGTATCCACTCTAACTCATATACTAAATGATAAAAGTTTATAAAAAATTTTCGGTAAGTTGCTTGTGGGTTATTCTGGTGGTGCTTACATTTTGATACAAATCGATATATAGAAAAAAAACCCTGTTTTTTTTTTGTTTGCAATATCGCATGCATAAATCGTAAAAATATGAAATAAATGATTATGTATACTCAAATGTATTCATTAAATACATGTTTTATATGTAATTTTTTATGATGAAAAGAATAAGCTCAACTCCATTACTCTAGTGCTAGCCGTTCTCGCGATATTTTAGTTTTTTCGAATTTCTGCTACTCCGGTTTTGAGAATAAGCCCAGTTACCAAATGAAAACGAAGCTGAATTAAAAGTGTAAATTCAATGTTATTTCAATTATGTTATTTCATGCATGCTATTTAGTGCAATTACACTCAATTTAATGAATTATTAATGAAATAAAGATAAGATGAACTTGAGACTGCAGAGAAAGTCATGTGCTGCTCACATCAGATTTTTTTTTTAAATTCAAATTGGTGATTCAGTTATTTAATGATGAAGCGCTATTTTGAGTAATTTTTGACATATCGGCTTCTTACATATTGAAAATATTATCGAAGAGTCCCCATCTTAACACCAGCAGAAAGATCGAAAATTTTCTTTAAAACAGCTTCAAATGGAATGCGTACAGACGAGTTTTCGTGAATTTTTAAAAATATGTACTTTTCGTGTTTTGAACACGCAATCAATTTTAAAATACTGATATAGAAAAATGGACGGACAGTCCGATCTTTATAAATTAACAGGAGCCAAATTGAATGGTACAAACAAAACAAACGTCAAGAAATTATGTTTCTGGGACGATCTGTTTATTAATTATGATAATTAAAAAATCAATATATCATAAAAATGTTCACTAAATTGTTCATTCTAATCGCTGTTTCGTGGTCGTATTAGTAAGTAAATGGGTGTTTAAGCGCTGATTTAGGGTGTATTTTACCTGGAAGTAAATTGTAAGGAGCAGCAGCATGTGCGTCCACGCAGCGGGCGACTATACAATTTGAAAAACTGAATTAGTGAATGCTATTCCCTGCTTTGAATGGCAGGCAACGGCAGGAACATTTTTAGTATGGTGTAATATTCTCGCATGGTATAAATGCTATATGGTGTATAACATTTTTAGTGTAGTATACTATTTTTAGTATGATATAAATGTTATATGTGGTATACAGGGTATCCGAAAAACATTGACTTCGAATTTTATCCCTTAAATATTGATCTTAGACGCATATAATAAATTAAAAAGTTGCGTAAAACAAGGTACAGAATTTTATGAAATCGATTCAAATTTTCAAGAGAATTAAATTTTAAGAAATACAAAATTTAAGTTTTTATACGCCTCTCGTACAATAACATTTCCAATGAGTAAATTGTGCCCCATACATTAATAAGGTGATGCACAAAATTTCAGCATTTTATCATAAGAAGTCCCAGAGATATGATAAGACAAAAATGCTGACTTAATCCACTTTTCGATGTATCGATATGGGTTCTCAGAGGGGAAAAGTCATGTCGGCAGATCGCGTTTCAATGGTCATACACAAATTGCGAAAGAAAACAATGATTACATAAATAAATAATAATTTTGCTATTTATTGGTGCAAAAGTATCTACACTGTGTAGAAATAATAACTTTACACAAATATTACAAAGCTTGTTCAAAATACTTTCCATCCATGCCAAAGATCCATTAAAGATAAGAGGTAGATACTATGTAGTTGCCTATGATGCATTTCCACGTTGCGTCATTTACACTTTTGCTGTAAACATTTACATTTCAGCTGTGATTAATCTCTCACCATCTTTGTTTAAACATATCTCTGGGACTTTTTATGATAACATACTGAAATTTTGCACATTACCTTATTAGTGTATGGGGCACATTTTACTCATTAGAAATGTGTTTGTACGGGGACCGTATAAAAATTTAAATTTTGTATTTCTTCAAATTTAATCCCCTGAAAATTTTAATCGATTTCATAAAATTCTGTACCTTTTTTACGCAACTTTGTAATTATAATATATATGTCTAAGATAAATATTTAAGGAATAAAAGCCGAGGTCAATGTTTTTGGAACATCCTGTATACCATTTTTAGTATGGTGTAATATTTTTAGTATTGTATGATATTTTAAGTGTGGATATAAATGTTATATCATATATAACATACTTTAGGAGTTAGAGAAAGCCTTGTGGCTTTCTAACTACTAAATTATACATTAGTTATCTAGAAATTGTACATATTTCAAAGAAATAGTGTCATTCTTGTGTGTGTTGAAATAAAAAAAAATCTGATGTGGGTAATACATGACTTTCCTTATATAATGCAATGAATTTACTACTTTTACAATAAAAAAATAGATTTTTCTGATAGTAGATATTTATATTCTTTCCAAGATATTTGAATTTTCGTCAATTAGTCGTCATTTTCATTGATTTAGTGTCATTTTTATCCATTTGGCGAGATTTATTTGACAACATTTAAAAAAGTCCCCAAGTTGGCGACATTCCGCCAAATTCGACGCCAAAATCTCGCTAAGCGTTATGGACGGAGAAATACGTTATTTTTATAGCAGAAAAATAACTATTGGCGTTCAAATACAAAAGTATTACTAAAAGTATCTTGTTTCAAGAATGGAACGAGCGAGAATGATGTCATCAAATTTATCGCATGATATTAGATATGAAAAGTGAACATGTTCCTCAACAGTTAATATACATATTTTTTAATTTATTGGATTTCTTGATAAATGTATCTAAAAAATGTGCAATATCTCGAGAATGGTTCATGCTATCGTTCTAAAGTTTATGTCAATCGTTTTGTAAGGAAAAATTACATACGAAATGTCTATTTACATAACTTTATTAAAGGTTTTGATTTTTTGATGATTTTTTCAAAATTTCACTCGAAAATTTAGGTGGGTTCTGAACATTTGATTACGTTTAAAAACAATAGGCTTCCAGTAATCACGGATTTTGATTATTGCATTCGAATTGCTCTATTTGTTCGTGAGATATCGTCTCCACAGACTCACTGACACACACACACACACACACACACACACACACACACACACACATATATACACACATCACCTCAAAAATGTTTGATTCGTGATCAGGGATGCTTGAAACGTGCTTTCCCGTCGAAAACTCGAATTCGAATTTTCGACCCAGTCAGAATACTTTCCTTATACATTATATATATAAGGAAAGTAATCATTAATCAATGCAAAATAGCAAGATAGTGCAAAACTACCTAAATTTTAGTTTTTTGTCAAACCTTCGCTAATCCTGCAAAATAAAAACAGGCAGTTGTGCTCTGTGTAAAGAAACTTGTAATTGGCACATACTTATCTGAGAAGAAGCCTTTGGTGTTCGTCCAGATGAAGATTTCAGAAGCCATCGTTCGTTCCTCTCGTGGGATTTGTAAGGTTTCGCACAAGCGACAAACAGTGGAAATGTTTATAACAAATGGCTGTTTTTAAAATATTTTTGGACAGGTAGGAATTGTGAAAGCTTTGTGAAATCGTTAGGAAATGTATTGCAAAATGTTCTTGCGAAGTATTTTCATTATAAATAATTTTTCCGTTTACGAGTTTTCAATATACATGCACAATTAACACGATGGGACATAAAACAATCTGATGTGGGCAGTACATGACTTTCCCTAAATAATTTCATAAATTTACTTCTTTCACGACGCAATAATGATGTACAAGATTCACAAAACAATGTTTTTGGCATTGAATTAACACCACGTATATTGAAATTGGTCATTTTTGGAGACTTGATAGTCCAAACAGAATGACTTATTTAAACTCACAAGCAAAATTCTCACCAAAATGCAATTTCCAATTAATAATTATCCCGTGAAATAAATATTGAAGATTTTTTTTAGGCTCGAAATGTAAAACTATTACAAAAATGATTTTCTCTAGCGAATGGAATGAACCAGGTATGCGAAAATGAAGCTAACAGATTTACTGCACAGTATTGTGTATGGAAAATGAACCAATTTGACGATAATTACTCCAGTTTTAATTTTACAAATAATATTGATAAATGTATTTGAAAAACGTGCAATATCTCAAGAACGGTCTACGCTAGCCTTCCCAAGTTTATGTCATTTGTTTTCTAGTGAAACATTAAGTATGAATGAATTATTTTATTGATAGTAATGAAAGTTTTAGAATTAAATTTTAATATAATGGTCTTTCAAATAGGTTTTCGAAAATCGTCTGATATAAGGCTCCTGCTGATATAAGGTTCGTCTGATATAAGGTTAGATAAGGTTCGTGCTAGCGTTCTAATTTTCTTAACATTAGTTTTCTAATCATAATTCTAGTCTGAAATGAAGTTTTATTTATCGTTACTAAAAGTCCTGTTTACTTAATAATTTTCTAAAAATTCATTCAAAAATGGGGGAGGGGCTGTTGTCCGAATATACAATTGCGTGTAAAATCAATACGGTTCCAGAATACACTGGTTGCGATAATAGTACAAAATTATTTTCGAAACGCTCCATTCGTTCATGAGCGAAAACGTCTACGGACTCACATACACGAACACAAACATACATACATACTTGTGTACATAGATATACACACGCACTAACCAAAGGCGTAGCAAGCGGGGGTTCAGATGGAGTAGCTAGCTACCCCTAGCCGCTAGGAGCGCCGGAATCGTGAGGACTATTGAAGTAAACCATTTTCTAAAATAAAGGTAGGTACGCAAAGTTTTATAAGTATTATTTTTTATGTATTAAGTTTCAAAAGGTTATATTTTTATAAAAAGAGTTAAAAAGTAAAATCTTAAAATCAGTCCAAATCACAGAATAAAAATCTGATGTGGGCAGTACATAACTTTCCTTATATAATGCAATGAATTTACTAATTTTACAGTAAAAAAAATCTGATGTGGGCAACACATGAATTTCCTTATATAATGCAATGAATTTACTACTTTTACAGTTAAAAAAAGGTTATTCTTATAGTAGATAATTATATTCTTTTAAAGATATTGAATTTTCTTCAATCAGTCGTGATTTTTATTGATTTAGCGTCGTTTTTATCCATTTGGCGAGTTTTTCGTTAATTTGGCAACATTTGAAAAACACGCCAAGTTGGCGACATTCCGCCAAATTCGACGCCAAAATCTCGCTAAGCGTTATGGACGGAGAAATACGTTATTTTTATAGCAGAAAAATAACTATTGGCGTTCAAATACAAAAGTATTACTAAAAGTATCTTGTTTCAAGAATGGAACGAGCGAGAATGATGTCATCAAATTTATCGCATGATATTAGATATGAAAAGTGAACATGTTCCTCAACAGTTAATATACATATTTTTTAATTTATTGGATTTCTTGATAAATGTATCTAAAAAATGTGCAATATCTCGAGAATGGTTCATGCTATCGTTCTAAAGTTTATGTCAATCGTTTTGTAAGGAAAAATTACATAAGAAATGTCTATTTACATAACTTTATTAAAGGTTTTGATTTTTTGATGATTTTTTCAAAATTTCACTCGAAAATTTAGGTGGGTTCTGAACATTTGATTACGTTTAAAAACAATAGGCTTCCAGTATTCACGGATTTTGATTATTGCATTCGAATTGCTCTATTTGTTCGTGAGATATCGTCTCCACAGACTCACTGACACACACCACACACACACACACACACACACACACACACACACACACATATACACACATCACCTCAAAAATGTTTGATTCGTGATCAGGGATGCTTGAAACGTGCTTTCCCGTCGAAAACTCGAATTCGAATTTTCGACCCAGTCACAATACTTTCCTTATACATTATATATATAAGGAAAGTAATCATTAATCAATGCAAAATAGCAAGATAGTGCAAAACTACCTAAATTTTAGTTTTTTGTCAAACCTTCGCTAATCCTGCAAAATAAAAACAGGCAGTTGTGCTCTGTGTAAAGAAACTTGTAATTGGCACATACTTATCTGAGAAGAAGCCTTTGGTGTTCGTCCAGACGAAGATTTCAGAAGCCATCGTTCGTTCCTCTCGTGGGATTTGTAAGGTTTCGCACAAGCGACAAACAGTGGAAATGTTTATAACAAATGGCTGTTTTTAAAATATTTTTGGACAGGTAGGAATTGTGAAAGCTTTGTGAAATCGTTAGGAAATGTATTGCAAAATGTTCTTGCGAAGTATTTTCATTATAAATAATTTTTCCGTTTACGAGTTTTCAATATACATGCACAATTAACACGATGGGACATAAAACAATCTGATGTGGGCAGTACATGACTTTCCCTAAATAATTTCATAAATTTACTTCTTTCACGACGCAATAATGATGTACAAGATTCACAAAACAATGTTTTTGGCATTGAATTAACACCACGTATATTGAAATTGGTCATTTTTGGAGACTTGATAGTCCAAACAGAATGACTTATTTAAACTCACAAGCAAAATTCTCACCAAAATGCAATTTCCAATTAATAATTATCCCGTGAAATAAATATTGAAGATTTTTTTTAGGCTCGAAATGTAAAACTATTACAAAAATGATTTTCTCTAGCGAATGGAATGAACCAGGTATGCGAAAATGAAGCTAACAGATTTACTGCACAGTATTGTGTATGGAAAATGAACCAATTTGACGATAATTACTCCAGTTTTAATTTTACAAATAATATTGATAAATGTATTTGAAAAACGTGCAATATCTCAAGAACGGTCTACGCTAGCCTTCCCAAGTTTATGTCATTTGTTTTCTAGTGAAACATTAAGTATGAATGAATTATTTTATTGATAGTAATGAAAGTTTTAGAATTAAATTTTAATATAATGGTCTTTCAAATAGGTTTTCGAAAATCGTCTGATATAAGGCTCCTGCTGATATAAGGTTCGTCTGATATAAGGTTAGATAAGGTTCGTGCTAGCGTTCTAATTTTCTTAACATTAGTTTTCTAATCATAATTCTAGTCTGAAATGAAGTTTTATTTATCGTTACTAAAAGTCCTGTTTACTTAATAATTTTCTAAAAATTCATTCAAAAATGGGGGAGGGGCTGTTGTCCGAATATACAATTGCGTGTAAAATCAATACGGTTCCAGAATACACTGGTTGCGATAATAGTACAAAATTATTTTCGAAACGCTCCATTCGTTCATGAGCGAAAACGTCTACGGACTCACATACACGAACACAAACATACATACATACTTGTGTACATAGATATACACACGCACTAACCAAAGGCGTAGCAAGCGGGGGTTCAGATGGAGTAGCTAGCTACCCCTAGCCGCTAGGAGCGCCGGAATCGTGAGGACTATTGAAGTAAACCATTTTCTAAAATAAAGGTAGGTACGCAAAGTTTTATAAGTATTATTTTTTATGTATTAAGTTTCAAAAGGTTATATTTTTATAAAAAGAGTTAAAAAGTAAAATCTTAAAATCAGTCCAAATCACAGAATAAAAATCTGATGTGGGCAGTACATAACTTTCCTTATATAATGCAATGAATTTACTAATTTTACAGTAAAAAAAATCTGATGTGGGCAACACATGAATTTCCTTATATAATGCAATGAATTTACTACTTTTACAGTTAAAAAAAGGTTATTCTTATAGTAGATAATTATATTCTTTTAAAGATATTGAATTTTCTTCAATCAGTCGTGATTTTTATTGATTTAGCGTCGTTTTTATCCATTTGGCGAGTTTTTCGTTAATTTGGCAACATTTGAAAAACACGCCAAGTTGGCGACATTCCGCCAAATTCGACGCCAAAATCTCGCTAAGCGTTATGGACGGAGAAATACGTTATTTTTATAGCAGAAAAATAACTATTGGCGTTCAAATACAAAAGTATTACTAAAAGTATCTTGTTTCAAGAATGGAACGAGCGAGAATGATGTCATCAAATTTATCGCATGATATTAGATATGAAAAGTGAACATGTTCCTCAACAGTTAATATACATATTTTTTAATTTATTGGATTTCTTGATAAATGTATCTAAAAAATGTGCAATATCTCGAGAATGGTTCATGCTATCGTTCTAAAGTTTATGTCAATCGTTTTGTAAGGAAAAATTACATAAGAAATGTCTATTTACATAACTTTATTAAAGGTTTTGATTTTTTGATGATTTTTTCAAAATTTCACTCGAAAATTTAGGTGGGTTCTGAACATTTGATTACGTTTAAAAACAATAGGCTTCCAGTATTCACGGATTTTGATTATTGCATTCGAATTGCTCTATTTGTTCGTGAGATATCGTCTCCACAGACTCACTGACACACACCACACACACACACACACACACACACACACACACACACACATATACACACATCACCTCAAAAATGTTTGATTCGTGATCAGGGATGCTTGAAACGTGCTTTCCCGTCGAAAACTCGAATTCGAATTTTCGACCCAGTCACAATACTTTCCTTATACATTATATATATAAGGAAAGTAATCATTAATCAATGCAAAATAGCAAGATAGTGCAAAACTACCTAAATTTTAGTTTTTTGTCAAACCTTCGCTAATCCTGCAAAATAAAAACAGGCAGTTGTGCTCTGTGTAAAGAAACTTGTAATTGGCACATACTTATCTGAGAAGAAGCCTTTGGTGTTCGTCCAGACGAAGATTTCAGAAGCCATCGTTCGTTCCTCTCGTGGGATTTGTAAGGTTTCGCACAAGCGACAAACAGTGGAAATGTTTATAACAAATGGCTGTTTTTAAAATATTTTTGGACAGGTAGGAATTGTGAAAGCTTTGTGAAATCGTTAGGAAATGTATTGCAAAATGTTCTTGCGAAGTATTTTCATTATAAATAATTTTTCCGTTTACGAGTTTTCAATATACATGCACAATTAACACGATGGGACATAAAACAATCTGATGTGGGCAGTACATGACTTTCCCTAAATAATTTCATAAATTTACTTCTTTCACGACGCAATAATGATGTACAAGATTCACAAAACAATGTTTTTGGCATTGAATTAACACCACGTATATTGAAATTTGTCATTTTTGGGGACTTGGTAGTCCAAACAGAATGACTTATTTAAACTCACAAGCAAAATTCTCACCAAAATGCAATTTCCAATTAATAATTATCCCGTGAAATAAATATTGAAGATTTTTTTTAGGCTCGAAATGTAAAACTATTACAAAAATGATTTTCTCTAGCGAATGGAATGAACCAGGTATGCGAAAATGAAGCTAACAGATTTACTGCACAGTATTGTGTATGGAAAATGAACCTATTTGACGATAATTACTCCAGTTTTAATTTTACAAATAATGTTGATAAATGTATTTGAAAAACGTGCAATATCTCAAGAACGATCTACGCTAGCCTTGCCAAATTTATGTCATTTGTTTTCTAGTGAAACATTAAGTATGAATGAATTATTTTATTGATAGAAATGAAAGTTTTAGAATTAAATTTTAATATAATGGTCTTTCAAATAGGCTTTCGAAAGTCGTCTGATATAAGGCTCCTGCTGATATAAGGTTCGTCTGATATAAGGTTAGATAAGGTTCGTGCTAGCGTTCTAATTTTCTTAACATTAGTTTTCTAATCATAATTCTAGTCTGAAATGAAGTTTTATTTATCGTTACTAAAAGTCCTGTTTACTTAATAATTTTCTAAAAATTCATTCAAAAATGGGGGAGGGGCTGTTGTCCGAATATACAATTGCGTGTAAAATCAATACGGTTCCAGAATACACTGGTTGCGATAATAGTACGAAATTATTCTTGAAACGCTCCATTCGTTCATGAGCTAAAACGTCTACGGACTCACATACACGAACACAAACATACATACATACATGTGTACATAGATATACACACGCACTAACCAAAGGCGTAGCAAGCGGGGGTTCAGATGGAGTAGCTAGCTACCCCTAGCCGCTAGGAGCGCCGGAATCGTGTGGACTATTGAAGTAAACCATTTTCTAAAATAAAGGTAGGTACGCAAAGTTTTATAAGTATTATTTTTTATGTATTAAGTTTCAAAAGGTTATATTTTTATAAAAAGAGTTAAAAAGTAAAATCTTAAAATCAGTCCAAATCACAGAATAAAAATCTGATGTGGGCAGTACATAACTTTCCTTATATAATGCAATGAATTTACTAATTTTACAGTAAAAAAAATCTGATGTGGGCAACACATGAATTTCCTTATATAATGCAATGAATTTACTACTTTTACAGTTAAAAAAAGGTTATTCATATAGTAGATAATTATATTCTTTTAAAGATATTGAATTTTCTTCAATCAGTCGTGATTTTATTGATTTTTTATCCATTTGGCGAGTTTTTCGTTAATTTGGCAACATTTGAAAAACACGCCAAGTTGGCGACATTCCGTTAAATTCGTCGCCAAAATCTTGCCAAGCGTTATGGACGAAGACATAAGTTATTCTTACAGCAGATAAATGACTATAGGCGTTCAAATACAAAAGTATTACTCAAACTATCTTTCTTCATGAATGGAACGAGCTAGATCCTCAAGAATGATGTCGCCAAATTTATCACAGCCTATTACATATGAAAAGTGAACATGTTTCTCAATAGGAAATATTTTCTTTTTATTTTATGTGACTTTTTGATAATTTTTTTGAAAAATGTGCAATATCTCGAGAACGGTTTATGTTAGCGTTCTAAAATTTATGCCAATCGTTTTCTAATGAAAAATAACATAAGAAATGTCTATTTGCGTAACTTTATTAGCTCTTTTGATTTTTTGACGATTTTTTCAAAATTTCACTCGAGAATTTAGTGGGTGCTGAACATTCGATTGCATATAAAAACAATAGTTTTCCAGTGTTTACGGATTGTGATTTTTGTACCAAATTTCGTTCAAATCGGTCCATTCGTTCGTCAGTTAACGTCTCCACAGATTCACTGACACACACCCATACACACACACACACACACACACACACACACACAGACATCACTTCAAAAATGTTTGATTCGTCATCAGAGATGCTTGAAACGTGCTCTCCCGTCGAAAACTCGAATTCGAATTTTCGACCCCGTCACAATACTTTCCTTATACATTATGTATATAAGGAAAGTAAAAATTAGGGTATTCTTATAGTTGATACTTATATTCTTTCCAAAATATTGAATTTTCGTCAGTAAGTTGTCATTTTCATTGATTTAGCGTCATTTTTATCCATTTGACGAGATTTTCGTTAATTTAGCAACATTTAAAAAAGTAGCGAAGTTAGCAATATTCCGCTAAATTCGTCGCGAAAATCTCGCCAAGCGTTATGGACTGCGAAAAAAGTTATTCTTATAGCGGATAAATGACTATTGGCGTTAAAATACGAACGTATTACTCAAAGTATCTGTTCTCATGAATGGAACGAGCAAGTTCCACGAGAATGATGTCACCAAATTTATCGCATGATATTACATATGAAAAGTGAACATGCTTCTTAACAGTTGCTATTTTTTTTAAGTTATATGATTTTTCGATAAATTTATTTGTAAAATGTGCAATATCTTGAGAACGGTTCATGCTATTGTTATAAAGTTTATGTCAGTCGTTTTCTAAGGGAAAATTACATAAGAAATGTCTATTTGCGTAACTTTAATAAAGGATTCAAGTTTTTGATGATTTTTTCAAAATTTTACGCGAAAATTTAGTGGGGTTCTGAACATTCAATAGTGTTTAAAACAATAGACTTCCAGTATTCACGAATTGTAATTTTTATATCAAATTTCATTTGAATCGCCCCATTCGTTCTTGAGATATCGTCTCCACACATACACACACAGAGACATCACCTCAAAAATGTTAGTTTCGTGTTCAGGGATGCTTGAAATTCTCCCGTCGAGAAGACAAATTCGAATTTTCGACTCCGCCACCATACTTTCCTTGTACATTATAATATGCATATAAGGAAGTAAGAAAAATAAATGATGCGTTAATCATTTGTTTTAAAGCAACTATAAAACTAAGATGTAACTTATTAATTTTTTTGGCCTTTTTACTTTCCTTATATACATAATGTATAAGGAAAGTATTGTGACGGGGTCGAAAATTTGAATTCGAGTTTTCGACGGGAGAGCACGTTTTAAGCATCCCTGATCACGAATCAAACATTTTTGACGTGATATCTGTGTGTGTGAAAGTATGTGTGTGTGTGTGTGTGTGTGTGTCAGTGAGTATGTGGAGACGATAACTGACGAACGAATGGACCAATTCGAACAAAATTTGGTACAAAAATCACAATCCATAAACACTGGAAGCCTATTGTTTTTATACGCAATCGAATGTTCAGAATCCCCCTAAATTTTCGAATGAAATATTAAAAAAATCGTCAAAAATTAAAAAACGGCTAATGAAGTTACGCAAATAGACATTTCTTATGTAATTTTTCATTAGGAAACATTGGGCATAAATTTTAGAACGCTAACTTAAACCGTTCTTGAGATATTGAACATTTTTTAAAAAAATTATCAAAAAGTTATATAAAATAAAAAATAAAAATATTTCCTATTGAGAAACATATTCACTTTTCATATCTAATACCATGCGATAAATTGGGTGACATCATTCTCGTGGATCTAGCTCGTTCTATTTATGAAAAAAGATACTTTGAGAAATACTTTTGTATTTGAATGTAAATAGTCATTTATCTGCTGTAAGAATAACTTATTTCTCCGTTCATAACGCTTGGCGAGATTTTAGCGACGAATTTGGCGGAATGTCGCCAACTTGACGACATTTTTAATTGTTGCCAAATTAACAAAAATCTCGCCAAATGGATAAAAATGACGCTAAGTCAATGAAAATGAGGACTAATTGACGAAAATTCAACATCTTGGAAAGAATATAAATATATATTATAAAAATAACCTATTTTTTACTGTAAAAGTAGTAAATTCATTACATTATATAAGGAAAGTCATGTGCTGCCCACATCAGATTTTTTGTTATCAAACTGCATCGGTGTGCCAAATTTGACTATTATAGGATTGCCGGCTTAGATTTATATATGGATTTGTGTGTGTGTGGGGGGGGGGCGGTTCAGTGCCTCCAACAGCATTTTACTAAGCTTATTTACTACCCTCTATTTCACAACATATTGAACATTTTTCATAAACTATTTATGTGGTCCCTGCTCTTAAGTAATCCATATTTTTACAACCCCCTCCACGGCAGTGACTCTGAGGTTTACAGATGGACAAAAGCAGTCTACACACGGCCAGATAGACATCATCTGAGAAACGTTCATTTCGATTTCACCGATGCTTAAAACGTGTTCTTCTGTAGCAAACTTGAACTCGAATTTTTGATTCCGTCACAATACTTTTCCTATACATTATATTATGTATATAAGGAAAGTAATTAGTCACTGATATATTCAAAGCTATCACCAATTTCTGTGGTAAAATAGAGTATATTTCGTCAGGAGAAATGTTACAGAAATTACTCCCACACAGTCAGAAAAATGCCTGACACAACAAACAACATCTACCACAAATATAGTTTCGATGCATACATATATAATATTTATCGGAAAATACATTATTCTGCTCAAATGAATGCCATGGGTTCAAATATTGGTACATATCGAAGGGTAAAGTCATTCTCACTAGGAACACTTCATCAGGAACGCATTACGACTGGATCAACATAAATACATATAACAGTTATTGATTTGTTAATATGTACTAACACTGGAAGCAATATGCATTTACATATCCCAATATATAGTGCAACCACTTTAAGAAAAAATAGAAGGGAATTCGGAAAAAATTGCAACACAAACGGTTTTGATGCTAAAATGTAAATAAAAATGAGCTGTACAATATATTCAAAATCCACTAAAATCGTCTCATGGAAAATCATATTTTAGGGGTCGGTACCCTCATAGTAAAGATCGTCACATGTGTGACAGTGACGTTGTAGTCACGTGGCACCTGGTTCACAATGTTACATCATATTTGTTACATCCTATTTATGACATCTATGCGACGTTAAGTATTAGTAACTTTGCAACTTTATTGTGACTATATTCTGAGACGTTTCCACAATTTAATTAACACGTAACAATGTGACGACATTACAATGGCAATTACAATGTGACGTCACAAACAAGTTAATATGCGACGTCACAAACGACCACGAAAATGACCAAAATGACTTCGCCGTGACCTCAATATGACATTGCTGAGACGTACTGCGACGTCCCAAAGTCACAGTGTGACGTAAATGTTACGTCACTCTGAAAAAAAAATGCTGTTAGGGTAGTTGGCTGTTTATGGTTACGGTATACAGTGTGTTTCACCGGTTGTATCCGAAGGGTTTATATATATATATATATATATATATATATATATATATATATATATATATATATATATATATATATATATATATATATATATTATATATAGGATGAATTGTATACGAAAAGAAGATATCTATGATTATGGAAATTGGGTATAGTAAAATGAATATGCTCCAGATGCGATTGATTACAGAGCCCCTAGTGGCGAAATTCGGAACTTATAAAAATTATCTTTTTAAATCATCCATTGACGCCTATTTCTGCCAATTACAAAGTTATTCCTCTGCAAAAATCACGCATAAAGACATCAACTGTGTTACTGTAACTTTAAAATTGATTGCTATATGTTATCTTCGTTCCGGGGCACAATCACTGAAACACTCTATAGTATAGACTTGCCTAATTCTGTGTTAGTGTGTTTTATGCACTTCTTCACAATAATAATCATAATTAGCAAAGTTAACTGACGATGTCAAATAAATGTTTTGAATTACTAATTTTAATATTAATAATTTCTTATTTTCTCCGAAATTGTGATTTACCATAGTGTGTTGAGTTTTCTTGATAAACTACCACGCATGCATTCCTAATTTTTTTAATATAACTTCATAAGAGGTTGCCACTCGAAAATTATATTAAAGTTCACAAACAAAAACAGTAATAAATTTTAAGACACTTTTGTGAGCAATTGCTAAAGATATAAACATGTTTGGAGGATTTTATATATAAAATTTATTGAAGGATAGTAATTGAAGTTTAAATAGAGTATGTATGCATGCACATGGTACAATAACATGCAAATTTTGAAGTTCTGGCGTTAATAATTTTTGACGCTAAAATGCTCGGAAGGTTTAAAATTAAAAGGATCTCAAAGTCTGGGAGATTTTCTTAATTTAAGCATATATTGCTTCATCAATCTTATTATAAAACGCGCTCCAATTAGAATATTTTATTATAATGATTTTTTTCGATGAAATTTTAAGCATAGAGTTTAATTATACTTGCAGCTCCATGGTCTTAAGTTTTTAAATAAAATAAATTATTTTAGTACTGTGATGAATAAAATGAATGAGAAAATGTTATGAATGAAATGCTGCTTTTATAGAGAGAGCCAGGCGTGATATTTTTCTATGACGTCATTTGAATGAATGTCAGTTGTTTTCGAGGAATTTTTAAATATAATAAATTATTGTAGTATTATGATAATTTTAAAACTATTACCGAGGAATGTATCGCATTTTAGAGATGTTTAAACCAGGCAATTTATATTTAATGCCGTCATTTGAATGAAATTCATTTTTTTCGATGAGGGTTTAAGTTTTCAAATATAATAAATTAATGCATTATTGTGATAAGTTTTAAAAGATTACCGAGGAATGTATTGCATTTTAGACATGTTTAAATAAAATTGCATTGAAGTTGGAAAGTGTTTCATAATCAATGCTTTAAGCATCATTGATCTTTCTTGTTTTAATATAATTTCATAAGATATTATACTTTAACTGCCACTGAAAATTATATTAAAGTTCACAAACAAAAACAATAATAAATTTTAAGACACTTTTGTGAGCAATTCCTAAAGATATAAACATTTTCGCAGGTTTTTATATATAAAATTTATTGAAGGATAGTAATTGAAGTTTAAGTAGAGTATGTATGCATGCACATGGTACAATAATATGCAAATTTTGTACCAAGTTCTGGAGTTAATTATTTTTGACGCTAAAATGCTCGGAAGGTTGAAAATTAAAAGGATCTCAAAGTCTGGGAGATTTTCTTAATTTAAGCATATACTGCTTCACCAATTTTATTATAAAATGCGTTCTAATTAGAATATTTTATTATAAAACAAAATAATATATATCATAAGATATTTTTATTTTGAAAAAAAATGTCAATTTTTATTTAGAATATTACAGAATACTTTTCGACACAAGTTTTTAATACTTTACAACAAAGTTGAAAAGTGTTTATGACTTTGTTCAATCTGCCTGTCTGTCTGTCTGTCCGTTAGTACGATAACTGCCTCAAAAGGACTTTATTAAAATGAAATTTTAGTATGTTTTTCAGACGGTCTGTGGGACCTAAGGGAATATAAATAAATAATATGACCCAATTAGTTTTTATTGAACCCATGTTGAAAAAATGAAATACATTGAACCCTATGTGTTACCCCCCCCCCCACCCTAATTTTTCAAACGTTTTTTAAGCAAATTTAAAATTCACAAATTTCTTCGAAATTTTTAGGAAATATTCACATTATCCCATAAAATATATAAAAAAATGTCAGTAAAATATGTTATGTAGTTTTTTAATTAAAATTATTTAATATAGGGAGAAAAACAAATTCAATTAAATTCTGACTTTTGGGATATCCACCAGAAAGAAAAGAGAAATATATATTATATAATAAATATCTTTCCAAGCTTTTAACTATTTCGTATATGAGGGCTGCTTCACATTTTAAAATAAATTTGGTAAATAACAATATTTCAATTTTTTTTTAATTTTATATAACTCTTCATGATATACTTATTTGATAGCACTTTTAATGCACTTTCCTACGTCTTAGACCTAGATAGTTAAAATTTGGTACACAGCTTAAATTTGTTGATCATTTTATTTTACAAAAATTTGATGGATCTTTAAATATAAATCCTACATTTTTTTCGAAATGGCCTGCAAATAATCCCCGTTCACTTCTATAAATCATTGTTGTTATATTGTTAAAAATTCTGATGTGGAGAGCACATGTCTTTCCTTGCAGACTCATATTCACGTTCTCTTTATTTCTTCAATAATAATTTGAGTTTATCTGCACAAAATAACAGCCATAATATTTTAAATGACATTGAATTTGCACGTTAAACTTGAATTTGGCTCTCATTTGATAGATGGACTTATTGTTAAAGGTGACGTAACGAAAACGCGAAAAAACTAGAATATCTCAAGAACGGCTAGTCCTAGAGTAAAGGGGTTAGTCTCATTCTTTTTGTTGTCAAAAATCACATATAAAATAGGAATTTAATTGATATAATTGAGCACACGTAGTCTTTTATTTTTATATTTAACTACTTTTGCGGGCCATTTCGCAAAAATAGCCCGTTCCTTTTTCCCGAATTCTACTAGAATAACCTGCAAATGATTTATATACCAAATTTTGTCAAATTTGTTATATAAATCACTTGTAGGTTATTGAAATATTATACACCAAATTTTGTTAAATTTGTTCCATTAGTTTTTAGCTAGAGTGGATAAAGGCAATTTCTGCCAGCCATTTCGCAAAGAAGGCAGATTCTTTTATTACGAATCGTACTATAATCTAATGAACATCAGGGTTTCCCATAAAAAAACATACGTACCTACCAAATTTTATGAAATTCGGTATATCAGTTTTTCAGTTAGAGTGCATGCAATATCCTCACAGACACACAGAAATACACACAGATACACCCTTACACACACAGACGTCTTCCTAAAAATAGTTTTTTCGTGTTCTAGAGGTCCCAAAACGTGTAGATCCTTCGAAAATTCGAGTTCCGATCTTCGGCCCGATTCCAATACTTTGAATACATAGACACACACACATATATATTATCTGTGTATTATCTGTGTATCTAAATTCCGTGTTTACACAATTACAATAGTTGTGATTTTAAATGATCCCTCAACTTTTATTATTTCTTCAACGAAACCTAATTTTAACTTATGCAGAATGCAAATATCTCAAATGATTGTAAGGTGAGTTACATAAGAATTGCTGAATTTTTTCACATAAAATTATTTAGCTCTGGAGTCTGGAATACAAGTTATATGAATGAAATATTCATTGATTTTTACATAGAGAATGAGATGATTTGTATTTCGATACAGTTTTAAATATTTAACTATAATAAATTACTGTAGTAGTGATAATGTAAAATATATCACCACTGAATGTATCACATTTTAGAAAGTTTTAAATGAAATTGCTTTTTAGTTGGAAAGTGTTTCATGATTAATGCTTATGCATGATTGATCTTTCTTGTTTATACGTAAGTTCGGTTATAAAAAATATAGTAAATTAAAAATCGTTATATTGTTGAAACTACTATACTAACTGTGGTGCGCTAAAAGAAACAAAACTTAAAGACTACTTATTTTTATTTAATACTTTTGTTAAGTTCAATTGAACTTAATATACATGCTCCTAAATTCGTACATAGTGGACTTATTTTTATTGTACATTGCTTTGTTGTGCCGCTATATAAAACCCTCCAATTATTTAACTTTCAAGCGAGTTCTGTAAAAGAATAATTTATTATTATAATACTAAATTGATTGCACCATTTTAACTTTAACAATAAAACATTTATTAAAGCATAACACACTTAAACACTCAATTACAATAATTACTCTGCTTATTAATTAATTAGGAAGATAGCATGCGAGACCAGTATTAAAATGCCTAAAGTATCTTGATAACCTGTCAATATTTGAGGAACACATACCTTCAAATATGTCTTGTACTTCGTCACCACCAAGTACTTCGCCGATCATATTACACTCAAATCTATTTTTGTGCGGTGGATAGGGCCCGCATAAAAGAAAACGCATAAAAAAAAATCGCACAAAACTTCACGAGTAGCTATAAAAAATAGTTTTCGCAACACAATTAAAAAGTATTTTTTTTATGCGATGAATAGGGACCGCATAAAAAAAGTCTCACGTAGAAAATAACTCAAAACCTTACCAAATAACTAGGAATTGCTTTTTTAAACGAAATCAAGACACGAGGCTTGGCAGCTACTTGGAATCTCGCCAAACCTTTTGGAATCTGATTTAGGAAATACATATGCGAACATTTTTAAATATTTTATTTACATATGTATTTGTTTCGCACATACAAAACTTTTCAAAACGTATAACCATTACCCTTCGTAGTCTGACAATACGCGAACTTTCTTGTGGTAATCTGGTTCAAAATCGCTTTCGTCACTTGAAGATACTACCTCGCACTCGTTTAGAGTTGACCTTTTTTTCAGTTACCATGTAGTCGGTGATCAGTTTTTGCGACGACTGTCGTTTCACTAGACGCTTGTATATGTCTCAGTAGCCAGATATACAAGATTGAAGCTCCTTTTGGAATTTTGAAGTTCTTTCAGAATTGGCATCGATCACAAGAAAATTACATTCTAATTTATGGCAAAGTTGGAGTCCTGCATAGATTTTATCTGCTGTCATGTTCCAATTTGATTGAAATTTTCATATACCGCACAAAAGAAATCGCACAAAAAAATCGCACAAATAAAAAATCGCACAAAAAGAGACCACAGAAAAGCAGGTTTGAGTGTACTGGAATAGACTCGAAGTACTTATTCAGCACACGTAATTTAACGATAGTGCTGGCTCGACACTCATACTTGTGTCATTCTTGTAGTCGGCATATTTTTCTAAGTTTCGTGCTCCTTGGTTTCGAGCTGTTAATCTCTTACATTTTTTTCCAAGTCTGTCGTTCTTGTTTTTATGTCACAGGTTGTGGTTCTCTTCGCCTCCAGACTGTCACTCCCACTTTTCTATCATTTGCGGTCTTGAGGGTAACCGCTACAAGCTTCATCTGAATTGGCTAGTCTTTTATCCAATGTCGTTCTTTACATTATTTTAAGAGTTCGTTCGACCCCTCTGTCTCGAGGACCCTAAATTTATGAGTTTCTCTGACCTTTGAGTTCACGTGTCGTAAACGCAGGCGTCATCGTGACTGGGGTATTGTTTGACGTTTCAGATACAATGAATTTACCGGCATAAAGCTGTCTCACTAATAACACAGCACTTAGTGTGAGATCTATTCTGGTCTCACACTAACCTGGGGGGCGACGTCATTCCGGGCATGACTGACTGCATTTTTTACTTTCCCTGCAATACATGGTAATGTATAGGGAAAGTATTGGAATCATGCCGAAAATCACAACTCGAGTTTTCGACGGATCTACACGTTTCGAGACCTCTAGAATACGAAAAAACCATTTTTAGCGTGACGTCTGTGCGTGTGTCTGTCTGTCTGTCTGTGTGTCTGTCTGTCTGTCTGTCTGTCTGTGTGTCTGTCTGTCTGTCTGTCTGTGTGTCTGTCTGTCTGTGCAGATTTTGTATCCACTGTAACTAAAAAACTAATGGACCGAATTTCACAAAATTTGGTAGGTAAGTCACTTGTGGGCGGGGCTGGTGCTGATTAGTTTTGGGTACGATTCGGAATAAAAGAACCTGCCTTTTTTTGCGAAATGGCCCGCAAAAGTTTGTATCCACTCTAGCTGAAAAACTAATGGACCGAATTTCACAAAACTCGGTAGATGACGACTCACGTATAGGTCACTCTGGTGCTGATTAGATTTTGGTACGATTCGGAAAAAAATAACCTGCCTTTTTTTGCAAAACGGCCCGCAAAAATCTTCAAAATCTAAACTAAAGAACTACGTATACTCAGACATATCCATTAAATGCCCGTTTAATACGTAATGTTTAACGACGAAAAGAATAAGACCAACCCCATTACACTAGGAATAGCCGTTCTCGAGATATTTTAGTTTTTCGTACTTTCCCTACGCCACTTTTCAACCGCAAAAGCTTGTATCCACTCTAGCTGAAAAACTAATGGACCGAATTTCACAAAATTCGGTAGATGAGTCACGTATAGGTCACTCTGGTGCTGATTACATTTTGGTACGATTCGGAAAAAAATAACCTGCCTTTTTTTGCAAAACGGCCCGCAAAAATCTTCAAAATCTAAACTAAAGAACTTGGTATACTTAGATATATCCATTAAATGCCCGTTTAATACGTAATGTTTAACGACGAAAAGAATAAGACCAACCCCATTACACTAGGACTAGCCGTTCTCGAGATATTTTAGTTTTTCGTACTTTCCCTACGCCACCTTTGAAAATAAACCCGGTTACCGAATGAGAACGAAATTTGAATTAAAAGTGAATTACATTTAATTGAAATAAATAGAACGTGGATATAAGTTTGCAGGGAAAGTCATGTGCTGCCCACATCAGATTTTTTACTTTCCCTGCAATACATGGTAATGTATAGGGAAAGTATTGGAATCATGCCGAAAATCACAACTCGAGTTTTCGACGGATCTACACGTTTCAAGACCTCTAGAATACGAAAAAACCATTTTTAGCGTGACGTCTGTGTGTGTGTCTGTGTGTCTGTCTGTCTGTGTGTGTGTCTGTGTGTCTGTCTGTCTGTGTGTCTGTCTGTGTGTCTGTCTGTGTGTCTGTGTGTCTGTCTGTCTGTGCAGATATTGTATCCACTCTAACTAAAAAACTAATGGACCGAATTTCACAAAATTTGGTAGGTAAGTTACTTGTGGGCGGGGCTGGTGCTGATTAGTTTTGGGTACGATTCAGAATAAAAGAACCCGCCTTTTTTGTGAAATGGCCCGCAAAAGCTTGTATCCACTGTAGCTGAAAAACTAATGGACCGAATTTCACAAAATTTGGTAGATGAGTCACGTATAGGTCACCCTGGTGCTGATTAGATTTTGGTACGATTCAGAAAAAAATAACCTGCCTTTTTTTGCAAAATGGCCCGCAAAAATTGCCAAAATCTAAAATAAAAAACTGGGTATACTCAAATATATCCATTAAATGCTGATTTAATACGTAATTTTTAACGATGAAAAGAATAAGATCAACCCCATTACACTAGGACTAGCCGTTCTCGAGATATTTTAGTTTTTCGTACTTTCCCTACGCCACCTTTGAAAATAAGTCCCTTTATCGAATGAGAACGAAAATTGAATTAAAAGTGAAATAAATTTAATTAAAATAAAGAGAACGTTAATATAAGCCTGCAGGGAAAGTCATGTGCTGCTCACATCAGATTTTTTTATTCTGGGTCTGCGCATACGAGGTCATGGGAATAGCAAATGCCAGCATTATGTTCTCACTTTCTTTGAAGAGACCGCGAATCTCTTTAAAAATCACAGAGAAAGTTATGCACAGCACAATAAAAACTTCCTACGCAGGCTGATTGCATCTGAATATTGCCACTTCAAATTAACAAAAAAATGTTAATTGTAATAATGGGAAAACTTGATGTGCTCTCCTGGTTCGCGTCGTTACGAATAACAAAAGGTAAGTTCACCGACGCCAGGTTTTGATTGGTTACCGCGTTGATAACCCAACCTTATATTAAGGAACCCTGATATACTCTTGAGAGTCCTTGCAATATTTTTAGATTTTCTAACCTTAGTGCTACGAGAAAGATTGTTACCTTGAAGAGTAGCATGCAATTACTGGCCTTTAATATAATATAAAGATCCCACAGCAATACGGATATTTTTTAACACTTTCCAACGAAGTTGAAAAGTGTTTATGACTTTGTTCATTCTGTCTGTCTGGCTGTCCGTTTGCACGATAGCTGCTCGATAGTAAAAATGACTTCATCAAAATTAAATTTTAGTATGTTGTTGCGGCGGTTTATAGGACATATGGGAATGTAAATTAATAATATCACCCAATTAGTTTCGGATTGAACCCGGGTCGAAAAGATGAAATAAATTGAACTCTATGGGACCTAATTTTTCACACATTTTTAAGCGAAGTTAAAATTCTTAAATTGCTTTGTAAAGTTAAGGAAATATTCAAAGTCTCTCATAAAAAATATGAAAAAATTTCAGCAAAATATATAGTTGTTAGTTTATTGAAGTCGATAGTCGATAGTTTATTAAATAAAAATTAAAATAATTAAACCCATATTATATGAAGAGATCACACGACCCACTTAAAAATAAAATGTGGCATCCATCTGTTTTTCCCAATGTAAAAGTTGTGATTTTTAGAGTTCTTTTAAATTTATATTTAGTGTTGCATTCGTCCTAAAACCGCTTTAGTTTTGGGTATTTTCCGTGCATCTATATTCTGTGCCCGCACTCAATTACGATATTTTCTAGTTTAAATGATCATCAAACTTTGATTATTTTTACAAAGAAGTATAAATTTAATGGGTGCAGAATGTAAACAAGTGATTGTAAAATGAGTTGCATAAGAATTACTGAATTTTATTCGCGCAAAATTATTTAGCTCTGGAGTCGGCAATAAAAGTGATATCGATGAAATATTCATTGCTTTTACATAGACTGCTAGACGATTTTTTTTCGATGATGTCATTTGAATAAAGCTTTTCTTTTTGATGAAATTTTAAGTTTTTAACTATAATAATTTATTGTAGTACTGTGATAATTTAAAATATATCAGCTCTAAATATATCGCATTTTAAAGATGTTTAAATGCAATTTTATTTCAGTTGCAAAGTGTTTCATAATCAAGACTTTGTGCGTGATTAATCTTTCCTGTTAAATCAAAAGCTACACCTAAAATGTGCAAAGTTTATAGCACCATATCTCAATAAACTAGGAACTATGTTCTGGAAAAGAAATCGTGAACATAGCCATGCTACTAAACTTTTTGCTATTTGTTCATGAAAATTTTAGATGAAAGATTTTGTTTCGACCATGAGCAAACGATGTAAGAATAATCTTCTCAGAGCTTTATTATAACAGCATATTCAAATTGAGTTCTTTATTTGCATGTTTATCTTTCGTTTTTAAACTACGGATAAAGGAGAAACGAAAGTGGTATCAGAGGCACTCTAATTAACAAGATACGAATCTCAAAACAAATTCAAAATAATTATTCGGAAATTTTCAAATCCGAGATTTTGACGGACATACAGGTAATTACTAAACATATTTCGAACACATTTGAAGATATGTTCGCCTTTGTATGTTTGCGGGTGTGTATGTGTATCTTTGTATGTGCATCTGTGTACATACATGTGTGTGTGTGTGTGTGTATGTTTGTGAAGTGTGGATAAAATAAGTCTTGAATAAATATATGTGCCGTTATAAAGTTTTATGTGTATATATTATATAAAATAATAGAACAAAATCGAAAAGTTTTAACTCACATGATCACAACACACAAATGAATTAACTTACATGATCCCATCACAATTTTGAAAATATGTTCGCCTTTGTATGTTTGTGGGTGTGTATGTGTATCTTTGTAGGTTCATCTGTGTACGTACATGTGTGTATGTGTATATGTGTGTACATGTGTGTATGTTTATGAAGTGTCGATATGATAAGTCTTGAATAAATATATGTGACGTTATAAAGTTTTATGTGTATATAATATATAAAATAATGGAACAAAACCGAAAAGTTTCAACTCACATGATCACAACACACACATGATTCAACTTATCCCAATTTTGAAAAATTGTTCGGCTTTGTATGCTTGCTGATGTGTATGTGATACTGTAATCACATATCTTGATACGTAACCCTGGAAAAAGGGAATGGTGTAAAGATATTGAAATGTATACTATGTTTTTTTATTTATGTTTATAGCTAGGCCTTTGCACAGACGGAATTGGGATTTTTTGGCGCCGTTGGGTTGTGTGCGCACTGACATGGATTGTAAATATTCAGAGATTTAATTGCAGCAAAATGTCAAAGTTGAGCTACAAATCTTTGAAAATTTATAGCCCTGTCAGGTGTGGCTCGCGTCGGGGTACCTCCTTGGGACCACCCGGTTGTCGAGAATGCCCTCCGGTTCTTGTATTTTAGTGGAACGCATAAAAAATGAGAGTCGCTTCAAAGACCAATGGTGATGCATTTTTGGACCTCCTCCTTTTTTATAGCGTTTGGGAACAGCGAATGAGAGTTGGGGGGATTTCCTCCCTGTTTTGTGTCGTTCCCCTTGTTTGTAAAGTTTGGATTTTTTTTAGAAATGTAAAAAAAGTTCAGACGCAATCCGATGTTTGATGAAGAAAGTTCTCCTGGGTTCCTTTGAGCACCTGTGCGAGGAACGCGTCCGTGCAACGAAGTAGGCGGCACTTGACGGCACTTGTCGCGCGGCAGTTTCTACAAGTTCACTGAACCGGCGCATGTTGCCTAACCAGGGGTAATATACTTTAGAGTAGTATATATATTTTCCAGCAACGGCTTTCTATTTATATTGCAGCTGTGACAGGGCGTAGTCACAGCTATTTTTAGAACGGTTTCGACTATTTTCAGCCAAATCTTCACTACGAAAGTACGTGGGCTGAGTCTTGTAGGGGTACCTATCACGGGCTCCTAAGCAGCAGACCACCTACAAAGTGCAGCTTCTCGTCATTGTTTTTGTGGTTGCAGTGCGACACAGCTCTGCCACCAAACGGCGCGATGTAGGACCTTTGCTCCTTTAGCTGCATTTAAGCCGTGGTAACTGAAATACTGCGTGCACGGAATACTTGCAGAGCATCAATCCAGGGCTCCTAAGCAGCAGACGAATCTCTACGAAAACGTATATATTTGGCAAAACCTGTACGCATGCTCACTCAAGAGCCGCTGGGACTTAAGCCAAAATTAAGAGGAGGAGAAGGAAAGTGGACAGTGTGCCCGTCTCCCAAATAATACCTGGCAAAAAAGTTTCGTCACCTGATGAACGCAACCGTGATTCTTAGACTGGTAGTGTTTCCATGAACATTTCAGAATCAATGAATAAACATTCAATTAATTGTGCCACCCTTTCCTACGTGCAGAGGTCAGCTACAGCACTCAGTGGAGTTCGTATGTAATGAAGGTATGAAAATTAAATATTTGATTTAAAATGTGTATATGAATGTTTAAGTAACTGATGTAATCCAATAGTGGAAGGGCAAGGTTATGATAAATGGGAGTTTTTGCAAAATTGAATATACATATTGTGTTCTTAACAAAAAGTAATTAATTACAAATTTGGATTTTATAGATATACAGATTAATGCTAAAAAATACTGTGCACCCCGAGGTCAAGTTAGGTGAATTGGGAACTCATTTGTAATTGTGTATTTTTGTATATTAATGTTTAAAATTGAGATTTCATGTGTTCTATAAATAAATTGTTAGTTGGCCACAAAAAGGGAGTGATTAATTATTTTAACCAAAACGCAATGTACTTTGGTCCAATCGGACCCCACTATACGTTAACGCGGTTGAGCCTGGTGGAACTATTTGGTGAGTATCTTTAATGTATTTATATGTTTAAGTTTTATTGTATTTATGTGTAAAATTCACCTCACCACAGTGTATGTGTATCTTGGTATGTGTATCTGTGTACATATATATGTGTGTATGTGTATATGTTTGAGAAGTGTGGACACGATATGTCTTGAATAAATATATGTGCCGTTATAAAGTGTTATGCATATATATATATTATATAAAATAACAGAACTAAATAGAAAAGTTTGTAACTCACATGATCACATCACAATTTTGAAAATTTGTTCGCAATCATTCAAAATACATCGCTTATTCAAAATTTAAGATTTTCAAAACTCTATTTCCTAAAAAAAATCTTTGAAAATGTGCGAAAATAGTATATGAAAAAAAATTCTAGTCTGTACTATACTGCGAATGCAGAACATATTAAAATAAAATATTAAAACCAATAAAACAAATGCATGCATTTAATTAGCTTCACTAGCCTGTTGCCAACTTGAAAAATAAACTTTTAAACAAAATTTTTACGAACAATTTAAATAAAAATTTCCAGAAAATATTTTTAAAAAAATCTTGTTAATGACAGGTAATAAAACGATACATTTGTTTTTCATTCTAATATTGATAATGATAGACATAACAGTATTTATAATATGAATGCATAAGAAGGATGAATGCTCCCAATCTGCTTCAAGCCTTGTCGAGTAAAAAATTATCCTCGAATGTCTAACAACAACATTTGACAATAAATTTATAAAGGAGCCTTCATATGGTAGCAATTTGAGCATACACTTCACTATTGATGGAAGTGTAATATATTTTTATATTCTTTTGCTTCCTTATTTCGTACAGTTATACGAATTTAAAAAATCTGATGTGGACAGCACATGACTTTCCTTGCAAACGTGATTCAGTCCTTCTATATTTCTTTAAGAACTCATTAAATTGAGTTTAATTGTAGAAAATAACACAGAATTTTCATTTTTAATTCAATTTCCGCTTTTATTTGGAAATTGGACATTTTTCCAAAGGCGGCCTAACAAAAATGCCAAAAATCTCAAATATCTCGAGAACGGTTAGTCCTAGAGTAATAGAGTTGTTCTTATTATTTTCCTCGTGAAAAATTACTTATAAAACATGCATTTAATTGATACATTTGAACATACGTAGTCTTTTTTTCTTTATATGTTGGCGATTTTTACGGGCTATTTCGTAAAAAAGGGCAGGTTGTTCTTTTCCGATTCGTACCAAAATCTAATCAGCACCAGAGTATCCCACCAGATTTTGTGAAATTTGGTCAATTATTATTTCAGTAAGAGTGGATACTTGAGATTTTTGTAGGCCATTTCTCAAAAAAAGGCGGGTTCTTTTTTTTTAATTGTACCAAAAACTAATCAGCACCAGGGTCATGCCCAAGAGTCTTACCTACCAAATTTTATGAAATTCGGCAAATTAGTTTTTGAGTTAGAGTGAATACATACATTGTACAGACAGACACACATACAGACGTCACGCTAAAATAGTTTTTTCGTATTCTAGAGATCTCGAAATGTGTAGATTCTTCGAAAACTCGAGTTGCGATTTTTGGCATGATTCCAATACTTTCCCTATAGATTACCATGTATTGCAGGGAAAGTAAAAACGAAATTGGCATCTCCTGTACCGAAAATAGAAATTCTTACTGAACCCACCCTAACAATAAAATATAGGTTAAACAGTACACGATAAAAATATTTATTAGGAAATCCAGTTTTTAGATCTATAATTTGTTTATTTAGTTCTATGTTTCCATTCTTCTGGTTTGTAATACTAATACCTTAAAATCCAAAATTGCGAGCTATAAACTATAAAATTAAATTGTAGACCTTTGAAAAGCATATAAGAATATATAATTGGATTTTAGATCGAATTCTTAGTTTTTGAACATTGATGACTATAATTCCGATATTATGATATTTTGAGCTATTACAGTTTTCCAATGGGAGTGAATCATGTCAGTTGTGTTGCAGCTCAGTATGATTCCACCATGGCAAAATATTGGTGCACAAGCACGATATTCTTTTGTGTTAAAGAAAAAAAAAGTGAAGTGAACTTGGGAATTCTAAATAGGTTTCATGACTGATGAGGTTTGAAGAGAATAATTGGGAGTTAGAACTTCTAGTACATATTTATAACCCACCAAACAAGTTTACAGATTAAAAATAATCTCAAATCTTGTCAGAGGTAGTTGTTGTTGAGACCCAGACCGTCTGACCTACCAGAAAGGTGTACGGTAACTGTTTGGACGACAGGGAAGAGATACCCAATTTAGACCGGAACCCAGTGAGGGAGACAACCACAGGTTCCGTACCCTTCATCCCCTACTACCAGCCTCTCGGACGGACATACGGACCCACATGTTTAACGTGATCGTACTCCGAATGAACACAGCAGCAGTTTTGGCAGCGGAGGGAATCGAACCCGGGAGCTGTCAGAAGAAGTGTATAAGTTTAGTTTATATGCCGCCACACAAGTTAATAAAATAATTTGATATTTTAAAGGGATGTCTACAGTCGGAGGTTTCCGACTGAAATCGGAGCGAAAACTAAAAGTGTTGGCTATAAGCAGACTCTGAGTACTTTCTAGCTCTTTGAATGCTCTACAAAGTTGTATAATTATATTTTGGATTAGCTTCTTAGTTTCTGAAATATAATGATTACAATTTCGATATTTTAGTATTTCGAACTATTTTGAAATGGTAGTTCCTATTTCGATATTTTAATATTTTGAAATGGTAGCTCTTATTTCGATATTTTAATATTTTGAAATGGTAGCTCCTATTTCGATATTTTAATATTTTGAAATAGTAGCTCCTATTTCGATATATTAATAGTTTGAAATGGTAGCTCCTATTTCGATAATTTAATATTTTGAAATGGTAGCTCCTATTTCGATAATTTAATATTTTGAAATGGTAGCTCTTATTTCGATATTTTAACATTTTGAAATGGTAACTCCAATTTCGATATTTTAATATTTTGAAATGGTAGCTCCTATTTCGATATTTTATCATTTTGAATTATTTTGCAAATGCCAAAAAAAAAAAAAGACAAGCCACCCACAAAGAATGATTTTATTCACGTAAAATGTTCACACAACCCTAAAATTTATGTTTCTTCCGTTCAATTCGATCGGGTTAAAATGGTTTAAATCTTACAACTTTGGCAATTATTTCACCACCAATTCTGTCTAGAGAAGTAGGAATTTTTTTCAAAATATCTTTAAATGGATAGGAAACAATTTACTAATGAGAACTTGCTTTGGAGAGGGTCCACATAAAAAATTAAATTTTGTACTTTTCTACTAAAACGTAATGTGCGTTGAAAACTATCGCAGTTTGGAGGTATATCTTATTTGTAACGTTTCTTAAATTAGATCCATGGGACCAATTGTTCAAGAGATAATTAGTCAAACAATCTTTTAAAAAGACCCTGTATATATATATATATATTGTGTATGTGTATTTTAGGAAACGTAATAAAAACAGCAAGATAAAAATCGGCAAGTGCAAACAAATTTACGTTCGTAATCTAAAGTGTCTGGGTTTTAATTTGCATTTTTGTCAAATGAAGAATATAACAAATGGGCAGCTTTATCACAAGAACAAAATTACTTATTCATGAGTGTTTTGGGTTTTACACTCTTTTACTTGATTGTGCTTCTATGCTTCAGATTTTTAAAACCTGGTCTGGCGCCGAAGAATCGGATTCCTTGTTTGCTTTTTTACGATCCATAAACTTTTGAATCGAAATAAATTTACATTTTGATTTTCATGCATGAGATTGGCCAAGAACTGATAATAAAAATGTTTTTATACTTTCTCTGCTTCAGTTTGGCGTAGGGAATTTTTCGCTTGTTTTTTATGACATATAAAAAGAAATGTCATGTGAAAAATAAAAAAATGGGAAAGTAGCACGGATGGAAATTATCAACATGCTTTCACGTTAATAAATGTTACTTAAGAAATGATTTTGACACTCTATAAATACACCTTTTGTACGTTATAAGAGATCAGCACTGTTTGTTAAATGAAGCTATATTTTTAGAAATCTGGAATTGATTTGCTCAGTTTTAGTATTACATATGAAAAGAAATGTTATGTGAAAAACAAAAAATGAGAAAGTAGCAAGTGTGTAAAGTATTAACATGTTTTCATGCAAATAAATGCTTCTTGTGAGACCAGAAATAGATCTCACACTTTGGTGAGACAGTTTTATGTACAATATTTATTGATCTGAAACTTCGGACAATACTTCCAGTCTGGATGATGCCAGGTTTTACCGCATGTGAACCCAGAAGTCAGATAAACCCCTAAATTTAGGGGTGTCAAGAGAGAAGAGGGATCGAACCCTTTAGAAAATGTGAAGTAATACGACATTGGATGGAAAGGCAACCCAATGCAGAAAGTGCTTATTGCGTCACCCTGAATACTGAAAATCAGAGAAAAGGGTAGTGACACCCCCGAGGAAAAGAGAGCCACAACCTGTGACTTAAGAACGACACCTGTTCTCATAGATAGACAGATACTGGTACGACATTATGATAGAACGATGATACTAAAGATTATGAGTTCGACATTATGACTAGAACGATATAATTTGGCAAATACAGAAATGACTACGAGAATGACATAAGTGGAGTGTGTGAGTCAGCAGTACAATATGATCGACGAAGTTACGTGGGGCTGCATTATACTACGAGTTAATGTTAGTAATAAGGACGACATTAAGTACGCGCTGCTAACAAAGTTCAAGACAGACTTGAAGGTATGTGTTCCTCAAAAAGATATCTAAGTCTAAACATACAAGGTGATTATAATTAAATTTGCGATTTTAAAACGCTGTAAAGTAAGAACCACTGGTCAAAATGACCAGAAATTTGACATAAATATACATGAAGCAATGTAATTTTGTTTGGCGAAGAAAAAAAAATACTTCAAAAATGTACCGATAGACGGCGCTGTACTTTCCAAACACGGGGTGCTGTTAGCCGAAAGAAACCAATAGTCAACTAAAGAAACCAACAGTTTAATCAACATCACTTAATTTAATAATTGATTTAAACATCATGAAAACATGAAACAAACACCTAATACGCAAGAAATGTTCAATATGCTGTCTACCGTACTCGGCTGCGAGTTGAAAGCGCTAAACAGCATGTTCCACACCAGATCGGAGTGTATCAGAGGTGATGCTGTAGATGTGGTGCGTAATGCGTGCTAAATTTGTCGCTAAGTCTAATGCGTCGCGTGCTAAGTCTAATGCGTCAGTTAAGTTCGTTGAACCTCCAGAGAACAGTTAACGCACAGTCACCGTCCTGGTAGAAAAGTTTTACGAGCAAAGCACGATCCTTCAGTGACAGAGTCATGACAAGGCACTCAATGAAAATTGCATGTGCTCCTCGTTTTTATCACAACTGTAATGTGCGGTGCGCAAGCCTAGTCTTAATTAGTATACCTCCAGATTAGAGGTGTGCTTCCACGCGCGACCTAGCGGCTAATTTTTTCGTTCTTCGTCAAGCAAATTCAATGTTGGATTCATACATTGCCATTTTTTGGTACATTTTTGAAGTAATTTTCTTTTTCATCAAACAAAATTCCATGGCTTCACGTATACTCAGGTCAGATTTCAGGTCATTCTGACCAGTAGTTCTTACTTTACAGCTCTTAAAAATCGCAACTTTAATTATAATCACCCTGTATTTTAGGCAATTTAAGTGGTCTCACATGTTCCCTCCGCTGAAATAATATGATTAATTGTGGTAATTGAATAATTAAGTATTTATGTTTTTAATAAAAGCTTTATTGTTAAAGTTAAAATGGTGTGATCCATTTAGTACTATATTAATTAATAATTCATTTACAGAACTCGCACAAAAGTTAGATAGTTGGAGGGTTAATAGCGGCACAAAGCAATCTATATAAATAAAATTGAAAATCTGTCTGTCTGTCTGTCTGTCTGTCTGTTTGTCCCATCATCACGGGAGAACGGCTGAACCGAATTTGATGAAATTTTGTGGGTAGCCTAGAAATAGCCCCACTTAAAATTTAGTCTATAGTTGGAATTTCTACGATCAGTGGTTCTCGAGATATTAGTAAAAAACGAAACTTTCGTTTGTCTCATCATCACGAGAGAACGGCTGAACCGAATTTAATGAAATTTTGTGGGTTGCCTTGAAATAGCCCCCCATAAATTTTGCCCAACTTTCAAGTTTCTAAGACCAGGGGTTGTCGAGATATTAATGAAAAACGGAACTTTTTTTATAGGAGTTCTACTCTCCAACTCCGTGGTTTATCCAAACGGAAAAGATAAAAATCGTTTGTTTAAAGCGTCAAAGGGAATTAAAACTTTATTTTTGAGTTTGATGCAGGATTTTTGCATTAAATAGTCACTATCTGAAAGCATGAATTGTTTGAAACATGAATTTAAATGGAAAAATCTACCTCCATGTTTTTACATGTATTAACCTCCATGTATTTCACAAGCTTTTACTCAACGATTAGAAGTATAAAGAAATTAAAATGGTTATTTAATTTCGCATTTTATGAGGAAGATTCTATCTTATATCATGTTGCTCGGCAAAGGAATGGAATTAAATGTGTTTGTTAATGATTATTATTATTTTTTCTATTTGTATAATAAATAAATGGATGTAAAAATATATTTTATAAATGAACGGTTTAATTGTTCTTTTAATTATATATATTGCGGACTGCGTACATTACTTTTATTTATTTTAGCAAAGAGGTTTCAAGCTCATATATTGTGTTTAGCTAATAAACTCATATATTGTGTTTACCCAATAAATTCATTTAGCCGATTGTTGAAGCAGAAAAAGAGTAGAACGGATGTATGTATCTTCTAATACAATTTTAGTGTTTTCATTTAGTATATATACAGACGGGATATGGATATTTTATTCTTCAGATCTGCAAATTCAGAGCTACGAATTTAGCTGAATATCTCTAAATAACTTGGTAACTTTTCTTAAACTTTACCAAATTAGAGGAAATATCTCCAAATTGATAAAAATGACCCAAATCAATGAAATTAAATTTGTTTTTTTAGAACAGAGTACTGAAATGATGTTTATGTAGCATTTGTCGGTCAGTCCATCCATCCTTTTTAGTAACGCATTTAACTAATTTTTTTAATATCACTAAATTGATAAAAATATTTGTAAATCCATAAAAATATCATGGAGACGAAAATGTTGCCAAACCTTCCATGGAGATCACATTATTCAAACGACATGATTTCCATCAATTTATTTGAAGCAGATGATTTCATGTCGCTTAGCAACGGATCCAATGTGTTATGTGTCATACGATTTTTTTTAAATCTAATAAAAATATGTATATAAAATAAATTTCATTGACATTGCATTTTGACTGGATAATATCAACTACGGTCTTCAGGTTTAAACATCATTATTATTGATATTTCGGGGACAGTTGATTCTGGAATTATTGATATTTTCAAATAATTATGCCATTGTTTCATTATGACGAAAATTGTTGAAACTCATATATAGTACGTTGTACAAGTAATCTTCTACAAATGCACGGGTATATCTTCTAATCTACGAGAATATAAGTAGTACAGGTATATTGGCAAAATTTTTATATATATTGGCATATATTGGAGTCAATTACGACCTTCTGGTATTAAGATTACGGGGATTTTTGATACTTTCAATTCATTACGTCATCTTTTTTATTTTGGTAAATATTTTTAAGACTCATATTACAATATGTTTAAGCTTCTACTAACACACTGGCATATTTTCTAATTTGCGACAATATAAGTAGTACGTGGTTGCATATATTGATTCAATTCTTTTTTTTTGTGTGAATTTGTTTACAAAAGGGGCCAGGATATTTTATTCTTCAGATTTGCCCGTGAAGATAATTTTGCATAGTGAGAACAGATATTCTTAAACTTCTCTTTATGAGCAATAAATTTAATATTTTATCAGAATTTGCACATGATTGCGAATTATAAGTTTTTTTATATTATATACTCCGTACGAAGGACGGGTATGCTGCTAGTGTACAATAATAATAAGACCACTATGTACGAATTTACGGCCATGTATATATGGATATGTTGATGATGAATTAAGATAAAAGCCCCGCCATTTCTTTTCGCGCACCACACTACTTATAAAATGTCATAAATAATTTCTTAAGTATCAACTTTTGTACACCATATGAGATCAGCAGTGTTTGTTAAATGAAGCTATATTTTTAGAAATCTGAAATTGATTTGCTCAGTTTTAGTATTACATATAAAAAGAAATGTTACGTGAAAAATAAAAAAAGAGAAAGTATCACGTTGTTTGCTCCATGTTCCCATAGGACCAGAGTAGTACTTTCAGGTCCAGGGTACCCTGGAGGATCTTAACCTTCCACATAGCCACAAGTAGCACTTTTCAGTCGTAGTTATTATTTTCCTTATATACTTAAAGTATAAGGAAAATATTGTGACGGGGTCGAAAATTCGAAATCGAGTTTTCGACGGGAGAGCACGTTTCAAGCAACCCTGATCAGGAATCAAAAATTTTTGAGGTGATGTGTGTGTGTGTGTGTGTGTGTGTGGAGACGATATCTCACGAACGAACGGAGAGATTTAAATGAAATTTGGTACAAAAATCACAATCCGTGAATACTGGAAACTTATTGTTTTTAAATGTAATCGAATGTTCAAAACTCCCTAAATTTTCGAACGGATTTTTGAAAAAATCATCAAAAAATCAAAACCTTTAATAAAGTTACGCAAATAGATATTTCTTATGTAACTTTTCTTCAGAAAACGAGTGGCATAAACTTTAAAAAGCTAGCATGAACCGTTCTCGAGATATTGCACATTTTTCAAATAAATTTATCAAAAAATGCCATAAATTAAAAAAAAAATATTAACTGTTGAGAAACATGTTCACTTTTCGTATGTAATATCATGCCATACATTTGGTGATATTATTCTAGTGGGTTTAGCTCGTTTCATTCATGAGAAAATGTACTTTGAGTAATACTCTTGTGTTTGAACGCTAATAGTCATTTATCTGCTATAAGAATAACTTATTTCTCCGACCATAACTCTTGGCGAGATTTTGGAGACAAATTTGGCGGGATGTCGCCAACTTGCGACTTTTTTAAATGTTGCCAAACTAACGAGAATCTCGCCAAATATATAAAAATGACGCTAAATCAATGAAAATGACGACTAATTGACGAAAATTCAATATCTTGGAAAGAATATAAGTATCTACTATAAGAAAACATATTTTTTTACTGTAAAATTAGTAAATTCATTGCATTATATAAGGAAAGTCATGTGTTGCCTACATCAGTTTTTTTAAATAATGCTGTTAAAGGTTTAGGAATCAGTTACCACTAAAGAAATAGACCGAAAAGGAAGTTTTTTTTATTTTTGGCATTCCAAATCAAACTTATCTTCACATATGAAAAAAAAAATGATTGTTCCAATCACCAGAATACACAAAATCAGCTATTACTGATTAAAATCTGTCATATTTTTACATCACGCCATAGCAAAAAATTCCTCGGAAAGTAAAAACACAAATTCACATAAATAAGCTGCTATGAAACCTCAAAATTGTTTCTACAGGACTAGAACAGTACTCTTAGGACTAAGGTATCCTGATGAAGGATCTTAACCCTCCGCTTAATCACACCTAGCATTTCTCAGTAGCATACCATGATAGAAAGAAAAACGTATATGGAAGGCAGAAAATATCTACCAAAATGTTCTATCATCAAGATATCTAACACGGTGATACCTGCAATGCCTGTCAAAGTATGTAGTCATATACCTTCTAGAATTCAAATGTACATTATCTCTGACGGCGGTGCATTTTAAACAGACTCCACCCTGGATGTCTGCTCATGTTAGTGCTGTGTGTTGTATCACTAAAATTTTCGCTAAGCACTACGAACGGGCTGTGAGTTGTTTTTATAGTCGATTGTTATGTTATATCTAAGATATTGAATTTTCAATTAGTCGTCATTTTCATTGATTTAGCGTCAATTTTATTAATTTGGCGACATTTTCGTCAATTTAGCAGCATTTAAAAAGACTCGCTAAGTTAGCAATATGCTGCTAAAATTTGTCGATAGAATTTCGTCAAACGTTACTAATGGAGAAATAGGTTATTCTTATAGTAGATACTTATATTTTTTCAAGATATTGAATTTTTATTAATTAGTCATCATTTTCACAAATTTGGATACATTTTTATGAATTTGGCGACATTTTCGTCATTTTGGCAACATTTAGAAAATATCGAAGTTAGTGGTATTCCGCCAATTTTGTCACAATTTCTCCAAGCGTTACCCAGAGAGATAGATAGATAAACAGACAGAAGAATCAAGGTGTTTATATTATAAATTTCTGAATATGACTCTCCTTCGTCAATAATCTTATTGTGCCAAATAAATGCTTTCTGTAATAGTTTCTTTTGACGATTCACTAAAACTTTGTATTTGGCTTTTTTCGTTAATATCGCTTCGTTGCCGAGTTCGTTATTCTATATTTTAATTCTCTCATATTAATCTCTAATATTCATCTCCAATATTAATTCTCTCTCTGTTAGTGGCGCTACAATCACTTTTATTCGATTGCACAAGGTCATTTTTCGATAGATAGACCCTGCGTCTAAACTCGTGGACTTTTCCTTACGAAGTTATTGGATTGGTTAAGGATTTTATATGGGAACCTTTTATACAGGGTGATTAAAAAAAAGATGGGCCAAACTTTCCGAGGTGGGGGTACACACCAAACGAAGCACTTTTCGTTATAGTTTACCGGGTCGGAAATTAAACTCAAAGGCACCAGTAGGCGGCGCTAAATGATGAAACCGATGAGCTGAGGCGAAAGCACAAGAATGACTTAGAAATTATGAAATGACATTTGTTAAACAATAATGGCTCAAAAGAGTGATCGCCAACATGAATGCGGGTCTTACAGCAGCGATGGAGGGGTTGGTGAACAGACCAGGCATATCGCGCACTTCGGCAGCAACGGCCGAAATTCTGGCGATGATTTCCTCTTCAGATTCAGGGGGAGTGTCACAGACGAGACACTTGAAATATCCCCTGAAGAAGAAGTCAAGACGCGACATATTGGGCGATCGATCTCTTAAAATTTAGAGCTGCAAATAAATACTGCAAACTTAGTAGGCCGTACATTCGGTTTTAAGAAAATTTGCATAAGGGTTCTTCTTCTTTCCTAGATGAAATTTGCATACGCGGTTTTCTTCTTCAACTAGAACGACGCTTTTACGTTTCCGGAGCAGCTGCTTCTCAACGAATAAGCGCACTGTAACACCTTTACGTTTCATTTCCGACCGGGTAAACTAGGACGAAAAATGATTGGTTTGATGTATAATACTACCTCGTAAAGTAGGGGCCATCTTTTTTTAATCACCCTGTATATGTTGACGTGTTGAAAACCCAGACCACACGACCAACCCGAAGGCTTATGGTAGCAAGATGTGTGGCCAGGAACTTTACTTTTTGATTCAAGAGATTACAGTATATATATTAAAATGAATCACATCACAAGTAGTTACATCAAGAAAAGAAGAGAATGGCAGCGACAATACACAACAAGAAAGACAAACAAATAAGACAAACATAAGAAAATTGTAAAGAGGGGAAAACCCCGAAGGGAAAAAAACCCTGGCACAAATACAACAAAAAAGAAATTACAGAAAATAAGAAAATGGTCAAGGTTGGAAGACAATAAGGGTTAGGATATAGTTAATATACCAAATTTAAAATTTGATAGTTATCAAAATTTACTGATGTCCAATTTTACTAAACAAAAAACAGGGTTGAAATTATTAAGTTCATAAAAAACAAAGTTACAGAGATTTACACGAGAAATCCTTGAGTACAAAATTAACAAAAATTAAATAAAAAAAATAAAAAAAAGAATTCCCATTTTTTCCCTTCCTTTAAGTATCACAAGAGCAGAAAGTTTATAACAATAAATGAACTACAGAAAAATACCAAACATATAGCAAAGTAACAAAAGAACAGAAAACAGGAAATTTAGAAACCAAAAAAGGACGGCTGTAAATCAGGAATCCGAAGTAAAATATTAAATTAAGCCGAAAAGCGGACGGCTGCAGAGCAGGAATCCGGGGAAAGATACTACAAACAATGCAAAAACATAAACTACAAAAAGAACAGAAAGCAAGGAAATTTGAGGCCAAAAACGGACGGCTGTAAACCAGGAATCCAAGAGAAAATTTGAAAGTCGGAAAGCGGACGGCTGAAGAACTGGAATCCGAGAAGATATAATACAAAAATGCTACAATAAAAAGTATATACAGAAATCGATAAACAGAGAATAAAAACCGAAAACAGTGAATTTATAAACCAAAGCGGACGGCTGAATACCAGGAATCGAAGAGCAAGAATTTAAAGCCGAAAAGCGGACGGCTGCAAAACAGGAATCCGAGAAGAATAACAACCACAAACACACACCCACATACCACAAAATTAAAAAAAAATTAAAAAATAAAAAAACAAAAAAAACCCGGGAATAGCGAAGCTGGACAGGAGTAAAAATGTAAACAAATGCGATTAATTAGTCCCGAACGGGCCAACAAGGTTAAAAGATAAAGTAAACAAATATAGGAAATCTCTGTATATGTGGAATATGTATATGTGGAACGATTACACCCTGTATATGTGAAACGATTACACCCTGTATATGTGGAGGGCGCGGTAGCCCATTGGTTAGCGCGCTGGAGTTGCACTCGGTAGCCCCGGGTTCGATTCCAGCCACTGCCAAAACTGCCGCCGTGTTCATGCGGAGTACGATCACGTTAAACATGTGGGTCCGAAAGTCCTTCCGAGAGGTTGGTGGAAGGGGAAGGAGGGTACGGTCCCTGTGGATGCCTCCCCCACTAGGTTCCGGTCTAAATTGGGTGGCACTTCCCGACCGTCCAAACAGTTACCTTACACCTTTCTGGTAGGTCGGACGGTCTGGGTTTCAACAACAACAACAACCCTGTATATGTGGAACGATTACACCTTAACATTATTTAACTTACATATTACATGACTGCAAAACGTTAGCTTTTAATAACAATTGTATCATTTCTGTTTATCGTATCATTAATGAACATGACAGCAATTCGCAAATATCCCAATTATGTCAAATAAATGTCTGCTGTAATATTTATTTTTTGTCGATTCTCTAACAATTTATATTTGCTTTTTCGTCAATATCGTTTCATTGTAGAGTACGTCATCATAAATTTTTGAAATTATCGCTCTGCTAGTGGTGCTGCAATATCACTTTTATTCGATTTTACAAGGTCGTTTATCTATAGATAGATCCAACCATCTATAGAAAAGCCAGCTATCTACAGAAAAGCCACACTGTAAGACATTTGGAAGCGTGTTACTGAAAGTTTCAGGGGAATCAGTTGTCCATAATGGGGAGTAAGGTTTCTGATAGTTATGATAATATATGCAGGGTGTCCAGTGCTATCGGTACACAATGGCTATTTCCTCAACCGTTAGTCACAGAGATATACTTCCAATTGCAAAAATGTTTTAAAGTTTAAAATCTATTATCTTAGAAACAGTTTAAATCAATAAATGCATTTCTGAAAGAAATACGAAATATGAATATTTATACAGTCCCCCGGTCCTACCAATTATATTTAGGAAAATCATTCTCATACAATTTTATGCAAAATAAAAAAAATCATCCTTTTACGACCAAAATTGACCGACTTATAGCTGTTTAAATTTGGAGCACTTTTTGTGCTGAGAAATGGTCAATACGGTCCCTGATTGGTTGGTTGCCCGAAACGGAGCATTTTTATGCGCGAAAAAGCGACTTTTTCGCGCATAAAAGTCATAAAGTTTAATGCTTCATACCTCGGTGAATTTTGGTCCTAAATGGAAGATTTTTTTTTTATTTTGCATGAAATTGTATGAGGATGATTTAACTAAATATAATTGTTAGGACCGAGGGACCGTATAAAAATTTATATTTCGTATTTATTTCAGAAATGCAATTACTGATTTAAACTGTTTCTAAAATAATAGATTTTAAAATTTAAAACATTTTTGCAATTGGAAGTATATCTCTATGACTAACTGTTGAGGAAATAGCCATTGGGAACCGATAGCACTGGACACCTTGTGTGTGTATATATATATATATATACATATATATATATATATATATATATATATATATATATATATATATATATGTATATATATATATATATATATATATATACATATATATATACAAATAACGCTTTGGCAGACGATAATTAGCTGAATATTTCAGAAATGAAGCTGGAATTGTTATTAACGTCTATAATTGTGGCGGCTATTCTTATCAGTTCGCCGAAATTATCAACAAAATAGTTGAAAAAAATGAGCAAAGTTTGCAGAATATTTTACAGCGTAGAAAAGACAACTATCTATAGAATACACAACTATTTATAGAATAACCAATTATGTATTGAAATCATCCTATTTTTTTAAATTCTCTCTCTACTAGTGGTGCTGCAATCACTCTTATCCAATTAATACCTGCTCACATTTCTCCAAGTAGACGCAAAGTATACACTCGTGGACCGTTCCTTACAAATTTATTGAATTGCTCAAGGACTTTGTATTTGAGCCTTGTATATATGTATAACGATTGCACCTTAACATTATTTAACTTACATATTAAATGGCTTTAAAGAACTTTAACTCTTAATAACAAATCATTCTGTAGCACTTTGTAGTTTAAATTCGAAACTAAATCACACATTCAAAGCACTATGTTACAAGTGTAATCCTAATGAAGTTTGCCCAACGTTTTCGACACCAGTATTGGGTATTAATCCTGGTATTCAATTTCTACACTGAAACGGACTTCTCGCTTTCGAATGAAATACATTGTAACAAAATGTAACAGAAAATACAATTTTCTCAGATAGAATTTCAATTGCTCAATACTCGGATACTTAATTTAGAAGAGTAATGTAATGTAGGGATCGGCAGTAGTTCTAGTCTGATGGAGTTGAAATGGTTTTATGTGAGTTTGTGGGTTTGTCTTCATACAGCCACATTGTCATAAATTAAGTGGGTTTGTCTTCAATAGACATTTTCAAAGCAGTACAAAATATAAAAATATTGAAAAAAAATATTGCCTTTTTAAAATTGTTCAAAATTCTAAAATATTGAAATTAGAAGCAGATATTCAAAATATACTCTATAGCAAAAAAATCTGATGTGGGCAACACATGACTTTCCTTATATAATGTAATGAATTTACTACTTTTACAGTAAAAAAAAAAAGTGTTTCTTATAGCAGATACTAATATTCTTTCCAAGATATTGAATTTTTGACAATTAGTCATTGTTTTCATAGATTTAGCGTCATTTTTATCCATTTGGCGAGATTTTCGTTAATTTGGCAACATTTCAAAAAGTCGCCAAGTTGGCGACATTCCGCCAAATTCGCGCTAAAATCTCGCCAAGCGTTATGCACTAAGAAATAATTTATTCTTACAACAGATAAATGACTATTGGCATTCAAATACAAAAGTGTTACTCAAAGTATCTTTTTTCATGAATGGAACGAGCTAGATCCACGAGCATGATGTTACCCAATTTATCTCATGGTATTACATATGAAAAGTGAACATGTTTCTCAATAAGAAATATTTTTATTTTTATTTTATATGACTTTTTGATAATTTTTTTTAAAAATGTGCAATATCTCGAGAACGGTTCACGTTAGCGTTCTAAAATTTAAGTCAATCGTTTTCTAATGAAAAATTACATAAGAAATGTCTATTTGCGTAATTTTTTTAGTGGTTTTGATTTTTGACGATTTTTTCAAAATTCCATTCGAAAATTTAAGGGGGTTCTGAACATTCGATTGCGTATAAAAACAATTGGCTTCCAGTGTTTACGGATTCTGATTTTTGTACAAAATTTGGTTCGAATCGGTCCATTCGTTCGTCGGTTATCGTCTCCTCAGACTCACTGACACACACACACATACTTTCACACACACACACAGACATCACTTCAAAAATGTTTGATTCGTGATCAGGGATGCTTGAAACGTGCTCTCCCGTCGAAAACTCGAATTCGAATTTTCGACCCCGTCACAATACTTTCCTTATACATTATGTATATAAAGAAAGTAAAAATCGACGCACCAAGAAGGAGTTGTCCGATTGCAATTAAATCTCGTATGCAAAGACATTTTGAGTCTTTAGTGAAGAGTCCCGTTTCCAACTGTGTCCTAACGACAAGCGCAGACGTGTCTGGAGACGTCCAGGGCAGCGTGGGAATCCTGCCCTTACTATCGCATGGCACACATGCCCACAACAGGGCGTTATGGTCTGGGTGCCATCTCCATTGATAGCAGGACCTCTTTGGTAGTCATTTCTGGCACACTGACAGCACAGCGGTACGTAGACAACATTCTACGACCAGTTGGGTTGCGGTTCCTTTTGCAACACCCCGGACTTAATTTTCAACAAGATAATGCCCGGCTGCACACGGCACGTGTTGCTATGAATTGTCTTCAAGTGTGCCCAACACTTCCTACGCCAGCTAGGTCTCCTGATCTATCTCCCATAGAGCACATTTGGGACGTTATGGGAAGGCGTTTGCAACCATCAAGAATGTTGACGATTTTGGATGGTTGGAGACAATTTGGTAATACATTCCGCAGGACACCATCCGTGAACTTTATCAGTCTATGCCACACCGGGTGACATCTTGCATCCAGGCCAGAGGTGGACCAAGGCCTTATTGACTACTTCCCTTTGTATACGGTCAAACTCTAAATCTTTAAATTATTCTGAAATTTTAGTCATTTCTTTTTCTCAATATGTTACTCAACTTCACATCCACCAATTTTTATCACATTTGGCCAATTCCTTCTCGGTGTAACGATTTTTTGTTATAGAGTGCAGTTCAAAATATTAAAATATCGAAATTAATATAACATTTAAAAAATTGTTAGAAATATTATAATATCGAAATTAGAACCGCATTTTTAAAGCAGTTCAAAATATTTAATTGTCGAAATTCGAGTCACATTTTAGAAGTAGTTCAAAATACTAAAATATCAGAATTTAAATCACATTTTCTAAATAGTTTAAAGTATTAAAATATTGAAATTAATATCACATTTTCAAAATAGTAATACTAAATACTAAAATATCGAAATTAGAGCCACCTTCTTAAAATCGTTCGAAATACTTAAATATCGAAATTAGACCCACATTTTTAAAATTGTTCAAAATATTAAAATACTAGAATTAGACCCATATTTTCAAAATAGTTCAAAATATTAAAATATCAAAATTAAAACTGACTCTTCAAAATTGTTCTAAATACTAAAATATCAAAATTAGACTCACTTTTTACAAATAGTTCAAAATACTAAAATATTGACATTAGAACCACATTTTCATAATAGTTCAAAATAGTAAAATATTAAAATTAAAACCATATTTTCAAAATAACTCAAAATACTAAAATACAGAAATTAGAAACTACATTTTCAAAATAGGTCAAAATACTATAATATTATAATTAGAAACATATTTTCAAAATTGTTCAAAATATTAAAATATCGAAATTAAAACCACCTTCTTAAAATCATTCAAATACTAAAATATCGAAATTTGAACCATATTTTCATAATAGTTCAAAATATTACGATATCGAAATTAAAACTATATTTCCAAAACAGCTCAAAATACAAAAATATCGAAATTAGAACCATATTTTCAAATTAGTTCAAAATATTAAAATATATAATTTATAACTTCTATATTTCGAAATATAACAGCCTGATCTGATTTTCAATTATATATTCTTGTAGGGTTTTTAAAGGGCTATAAATTTCTCCCTATCCATTTTTCTGACTCATATCAAAATCGAAGCAGCACCAGAGTGGCCCACAAGAGGCTGACTTACAAAATTTTAAGAAATTTAATCTAATGGGTTTTAACAACCGTGAAAATATCGTTAGCTCATCCAAATTCTAAAAATCTTAATAACTCAAGATGGTTTGTCCTAGAATAATAAGGTTAGTTTTATTGGCTTTGGCATTAAAAATTACGTATAAAACAAGTTTTGAATTTTTCAGTATATTTATTATGTTCCACATTTTGACGATTTTTGAGGGTCATTTTGAAGAAAAGGCTGGCTCTATTTTTTCGAATTGTTCCAAAATCTAATGAGAACAAGGGTAAGTTACAAGAGACACTAACCAAATTTATTGACATTTCCCCCATTAGATTTTAAAGTTACAGTGGATACATACATTTCACAGAAGCACATACACACACGCACACAGATCATACACACATACACTGACTCCGGCCGTCCAAACGCCTTTCTGGTAGGTCGGACGGCCTGGGTCTCAACAGCAACACATACACTGACGTCACGTTAAAATATTTTTTCGTGTTCTAGATTGCTTTGAAAAGTGTAAATCCGTCAAAAAGTTCTGAATTTAAAAACGATTACAATGTTCTCCCTATACATTACCATGCATTGTTTAGAAAGTAAAATACAAGTGCAATCTACAATTGTTAAACTTAGATTCTCAACAGCTTCAGTTAAACACATTTTTCTAACTTTACGTTTCCAAAAGTCAGATACATTGAGAAGTCGTTCGATGCAATTAAAGTTTGTTACAAAATGCTTTTAATACAACATGGAATTGTGATGCGAACATCTAATTAATTTTTTGAAAGATATCCATTACATGCGAGTTAAAAACATTTTAAAAATGTGAAAGATTAAATACTCTCATATGAATTAGATATTAGATTATTTGAACAATGATTTTTATCTTGTGTTTAGTGTCAAAGGCTTGTTTATTCAGAATTATATTGTTTTAAGAACTGAAGTGTCAATAGCGTTATTTTTTTGACGATAGAAATATGTAACTACTGAATGTTTTAATTATATGGATCAAACATTTGATATTATTATGCCGCATACTCTGAATTGTTAAGTGTTATTTAAATAGCTTTTGACTTGGTTCTTTCCTATCTTCTATTATTTGTTTTTCTACTTCATTGCAATAGTTTTTATTCTGTTTTGAAATTTGTAGTTTTCTTTATTGTGTTTTTCTGATTATGGTTCTTGCATGTGTTCCCGTTAGATCACCGAAGTTAAGTAGCATCGGACGCGGATAGTACTTGGGGGGGGGGATGGGTGACCACCTGGGAACACCGTGTGCTGTTGGATCATTTAAGTCGACGTGGTGGCCGAACGGTCAAGGCGAGCGTTTCCAGCGATCGATCGGCCGCCACGTTGTAGGTTCGAGTCCCACGTAAGACATGGATGTTGTGTATTGTGGGCGCAGTGTGTTCTGTCCCCCGCTGCTGCGCCTGGAGCAACGTCCTAGGAAGGCAAAATGGTTCACGATTTCGACCGTACATAGGGCAAACGACGTAAGTCGACGTAGAGTCTACTGCCTGGCCATTTTGGGGAAAAAAAGGTTCTTGCATGTTTTATTTTATTTTACTTATATTTTGGTTACTTTAATTTTCTGGTATTTACTAAATTATTTATTTTTATCTTTATTTTGTGTGTAGTTGATAGAGTTTGTTCATATAGCTTCTGAAACTGGTTATGTCACTTTACATTTTCATGCGTGTTTTTTACTACTATTTATACACTCTTTTGTAAAACACACAGAGCACAGCACCTTGACGAAAGTGACTGTTTTTATTGAAATTAAATATGCATACAGCTCATACACAGGTAATGAAATGATCACAAAATCAAGGCCGCAAGACCCATCAATGGTTAGCAATTACACTTTGAATTTTCAAATCACCAATTGGTGAAATCCTCCTTTGCGGCAATGCATGCTTGTATACGTCTAGGTAAGAAGTGATGAAAATGACTTACAACAAAGGTGATAAATTTACAATTCAAACTGCTGAAGATAGAAACTTGAAACTTTGATTGCACATGAGACATGATCTATAAGTAAGGGTAAAATCCTAAAATATTAGAATTTTATTTGAAAAAATTATAAATCTTGGCATTATTTGTTTCACCAATCTTCGAGGTGTAACTCCAGAACGGCTTGACTCAATTTCGTTTTTACACTATCAGAAAAAATATTCTAAATTTTCCTGATTAACTGTATTTGTGTATAGTCAACCACTGAGACATTTTAATGTGCATTTATAGCAGACGATTTTTATTTAATCTTCAGGACACATTTTTATGCAGTTTTTGATTCTGTTTATAATTATAGTAGCAGAATTACGCTTCAAATACCGACATCGTTTGCTGGATATTCTTATGACAAAACTGTTTAAATTGTTTTTATTAATAGTTGACGATTTTTGGATTTCCATGTCTGAAAATGTTGAAAAAAAAGCTAACATACATTAATCGGATATGAAATATTGTTTCACATATCGCAATTACTATGTCAACAAACATACGGAATTTTATCCATTAATTTGAACCTGTTTCTGATATTCAGAAATTTATTTAGTAGATATGTGTCACACTGTGTGACTGCTAGCCACTTCGGTTGAGCGAAGCTTGGTTGAAAATGACTTGTTTGGTATACTACTTTTTACAACTCACTGGATTAATCAAAAGTTATGTCCAAGATATACTTCGAATCCCCGATTTCGATGTCGAACCCAGAGCTGTTTTTTTTTAGCTTCAAAGGATACATTGTAGATTTATTTTAATCCATTTTTACTTTCCCTATATACATTATATAATGTATAGGGAAGGATTGTGACGGGATTCCTCGAATTCGAATTTTAGGCGAAGAGCATATTTCAAGCATCCCTGAACTGTAGTCGTAAGTTTTTTTAGGTAAAATGTGTCTGTTAGTGTGTGTGTGTGTGTGTATGTGTGTGTGTGTGTGTGTATTAGTGTGTGAGTGTGTGTGTGTGTATTAGTGTGTGTGTGTGTATTAGTGTGTGTGTGTGTTTATTAGTGTGTGTGTGTGTGTGTGTATTAGTGTGTGTGAGTGAGTATTTCGAAAGCGATATCTCTCAAACAAATGGCGCTTTTAGAATGAAATTTGGTACAAATGTTACAGTCGGGGAATATTGGTAGCCTCTTGATTTTAAACACAATGGCATTTTTAGAACTCCCGAAATTATCAAAAAATTTTTTAAAAATAATTAAAATATTAGAACATTTTATACTGTAACGTAATTGATCATTTCCTATGTAATTTTTCATTAGAAAACGAACGACACACGTTTTCGAACGCGGACACGAACTGTAATCATGATATTCCACGGTTTCCTAATAAATGTATCAAAAATATTACATAAAATTAAAAAACAGTATTAACTATATTGTAAAATACGTTCACTTTTCATGCAGTATTGTGCAACAAATCTGTTAGCAGCATTCTCGTGGATCTAGTTCGTTCCATTTATAAGAGAAGATACTTATAGGATTAATAGCTTTGTATTTATTTGAACAACAATTGATCAATAATCATTTATATATAAGAAAATCTCTTCTCTCCCTTTGTGTTGAAGACCCAGACCGTCCGACTCGTCCAGAGGACTAAGAGCAGCTATTTGGACGGCCGACTCTCCCTTTGTGTGTAACGCTTGATTATAAATGTGAAAATCTAATGTGGGCAGCACATGACTTTCCCTGCAGACTTAAATTCATTTTTTCTTTATTTATTTAATAATTCATTAGATTAAGTTTAATTGCACCAATCAACACCAAATTTGCATTTTTAATTCAATTTTCGTTTTTATTTGGTAATTGGAAAATTTTCCCAAATCGGTGTAAGAAAAATGCGAGAAATTTCAAATATCTTGAGAACGGTTAGTCCTAAAGTAGAATGGTGTGTGTTATATTATTTTCCTCTTCAAATATTGCGTATAAAACAGAAATTTAATTGATACATTTGAGCATACACTACTTAGCCTTTTTTTTAGATTTTGGCGGGTCATTTGGTAAAAAAAACACAAGTTGTTCGTTTCCGAAACGTACCAAAATCTAATTGGCAACAGAGTATCCCAAAAGTAACTTATCTACCAAATTTTGTGAAATTTGGATAATTAGTATTTTAGCTAGGGTGGACACATTAAATTTTTGCGGGCCATTCCGTAAAAAAAGGCAGATTGTTTGTTCTTTTCCGAATCATACCAAAACATAATCAGCACCAGAGTGTCCCACAAGTAACTTATCTACCAACTTTTGTGAAATTTGGCCAATTAGTATTTTAAGCTAGAGTGGATACATGAACTTTTTACTGGCCATTTTGCAAAAAAATATGGGTTCTGTTTTTACGATTCCAACCAAAAACTAATCAGCACCAGGGTCTCACTCATGTGACTTACCTACCAAATTTTATGAAATCCGGTCCATTAGTTATTTAGTTAGAGTGGATACATACATTGCACAGACACACACACAGACAGACAGACAGACAGACAGATAGAACGGCACACACACAGACGTCACGCTAAAAATATTTTTTTTCGTATTCTAGTGGTCTCGAAACGTGTAGATCCGTCGAAAACTCGAGTTGCGATTTTCCACATGATTCCAATACTTTCTCTATATATTGCCATGTATTGCAGGGAAAGTAAAAACTTGCCCTAGTAGCAGTTCATATTAGACCAATATTCTATATCTTGACATTACATTCGAAATACTTCCAATGTAATCCTAATATTGGGGTTAATTGGCTAATATTTTCATTACAATATTACGCCAATACTGGTGTTAATTGGACATATTGTCTCAATATTGTCCCAATATTTTAAGACAATATTTTGCCAATTCCGCCAAATGTCCACTTTATCATATTGGTCCAATATTGTAGCCAATAAAAAGCCAATAATGGGCCAATATTGGAGTGCTACAGGGTAGTGACTAATTCAGCGAAATACAGCCAATTTTGCAATATATCACCCAGATTGACAAAAATATGATCAAAATTGCAAAAGTGACACTTAATTCACAGAAATGACATCAAATTAATGAATTAATTGTTAAAATATTTTAATATAAGGACTGTATTGCTTATTGCGGATGCTATCAACATTGATAATTGTAAATTTTGAAATACGCGAAATATATGTCACTTTCGATACTTCGAAATAATTTCACATGGTGTCATCCGGAAAAGCCTCAAATAAAACATTGTGCGTTGTTATTACACATTATTTTTACACGGTGAAAATTGCAAATTCGCATTATATAGGGAAATTTCTGTACTGCCCACAGATTTGTTAGTCATGATTTAAAAATGTGCATTTTGGAGAATGAATTTTCAAGAATTTCTTTCATTGTAACGTAAGAAATATTGTTGTTGAGACCCAGACCGTCCAACCTACCTGAAAACGTAAGAAATGTAAAAAATCTGATGTGGGCAGCACATGACTTTCCTTATATAACGCAATGAATTTACTATTTTTACAGTAAAAAAAAAATAGGTTATTCTTATAATAGATACTTATATTCTTTCCAAGATATTGAATTTTCGTCAACTAGTCGTCAATTTCATTGATTTGGCGTCAATTTTTTTCATTTGGCGAGAATTTCGTTAATTTATCACCATTTAAAAAACTCGCCAAGTTGGCGACATTCCGCTAAAATCGTCGCCAAAATCTCGCCAAGCGTTATGGACGGAGAAATATGTTATTCTTGTAGCAGATAAATGACTAATGGCGTTCAAATACAAAAGTATTATTCAAAGTATATTTTCTCGTGAATGGAAGGAGCTAGGTCCACGAGAATGATGTCACCAAATTCATCGCATGGTATTACATGTGAAAAGTGAACATGTTTCTCAGCAGTTAAATTTTTTTTTAATTCTTGTGATTTTTTGATAAATTTATTTGAAAAAATGTGCAGCATTTCGAGAACAGTTTATGTAGCGTTCTAAAATGCATGTCAATCGTTTTCTAAGGGAAAATTACATAAGAAATGTCTATTTGCGTAACTTTGTTACAGGTTTTGATTTTTTGATGATTTTTTTTCAAAATTTCACTCCAAAATTTAGGGGGGTTCTGAACATTCGATTATGTTTAAAAACAATAGACTTCAAGTATTCATGGAATGTAATTTTTGTACCAAATTTCATTCGACAGATTCGACACACACACACACTTTCTCACACACACATACACAGATATCATCTCAAAAATGTTTGATTCGTGATCAGGCATGCTTGAAACGTGCTCTCCCATCGAAAACTCGAATTCGAATTTTCGACTCCGTCATAATATGTTCCTTATACATTATACTATGTATATAAGGAAAGTTATATTGTATACCAAATAAGTCAATTACAAATTAAAAACCTTATTTATTATCAAATTGAAACTACGAAGCAGTAAATAATTTTATAGTTATGCAATAGTTGTAAGTTTGAATATACTAACGAGAACTTTATTAACACTATGAAAACTTTAACAACTTCGTACGTTTGCTGAAATCAATGCATAAGTTGAAGTTTACAACTATGACCAGAGTGATATTTGAAACTCCAGAAATAGCTGTTATGATTTATGTTTAAACGTCAAAGTTACAAAAGCGTGAAGCCAATATATTTATGCATGAGGACACCGAATTTTGCAATAACAGTCTTAAATAAGCCGTATTTCTGCATGGATAGATGAAGTTCTTTATACAAAAGGTAGTATATTTGACAAAATGTGTAACCTATTTACTGCTTGTTAGGTACCACAGCACAAACAAATAAAGTATTTTATAAGTAAATATCTTTTAGTCTCCGGAAATAATTAAACGAGTAGTCAACTATTTAAATACTACTAGCTCATCAAGTTGCTTGGCGTCAAGCGACTGCTCGCAAACATGCCAATTGAATAATTCGATTTCACAACGATAGTATAACATGCCACTGTTCCCTTTAACAAACGACACATATCCATACGGCAGACAAGAAGGACTTTCTAGCTAGCTGGGACTCTAAAATGTAATTAGGATTCTTATAGTTAGCCGTACGTTACCAGTTGTGACAATGTGAAGATGAGAGACCGCAAGCAATTGCCAGGTGGTGTGAAAGATGCGTCACGGAGTGCTATTTTTCGTCTCAATTGCGACTATCAACTTTTACAGACCCACTCAAAAATTCATAGAGAACAGGAATAAAATAATTACAAACATGATTATTATTAGAACGCGAACACTCCATATTCATATCAAAAATTGGAATTATGAGAATCTTCGATGCGGCGAAATAAAAGTAAAATTGCCTAAAATACGCATATTTTGATGAATTTAAAAATAAGTAAATAAATATGCAGCAGTCGTCTTAACAATTCATTTCAAAACTTGTTCGGAAAAACATTATTTGATCTTTCTGACGGTGCCAAGATGTAGACGATGATATTTATTTTTAATCATTAAACAGGCAATTTGCGAAAAAAATCGCTCAAAATTACGTATCTACATAAAAAAAAACTAAAATATTAATTATAATTTTTCAAAATTTGTTTCGAGATTTTGCGGGACCTGATACCTAAACTATCACTGTATCGAATTTTGTAGCTATGGTTTGCTTTCTTTTTCCGCTGCGCAATTGACAGATAAACAAGTCGACAAACAAACACATATTTTATTATATAAGTATTTCGTGCTTCTAGCGCAATTAGTTAGAGCATGGTTGCATAGTGGCTACTTTTGAGTTAAACATATTTAGATGTATTTATCCGTTTGCCTTGTATGTTCAGTGATACCTCCTCTAAAGCTTAATATGTTTCTTTTAAATTTGGTTATATAGTGTGAAATAATCATATTTTACAGGCCGAGTTCATTGCTGGATGTTTTCATATAAAAACTGCACGTGCTATACAACAAGAAAAGCTGCACAATAACCATCGATAACTGGATTAAAAACAAGCCAATTTTGACAAAATTTGCATGTGATTTAATTTTGATAAATGAACGTCTTTGTATGTGACTGGATTGGAATCCCGCTAGTTCTTAGACAATAAACGCTGCACGCTTAGACGTCTAAAACAATTGTCAAAAATCCAGTTTGTCATAACATACATATTTTAAACAGTGACATATTTTGAAGTGAAAGAAATAACTAAATACTGTGGTCCTAAAAAGTGTTTACAGGTTGTTAATAAATAGCAAGGCAACAAGATGGCACCAAGCATTAGACAAAACCGCGCCAGACTTTATTATATGGGCTGACAATAATTTATGATCGTGGTAATAATTGATGGCATCACGACACATAAGGTTCGCGGACTCAGTCAATTCGGCGGTCTCTGTGAACTCTCCAACAGAAGTACGAACCAGGTTTCTCCCAGATGCCTGTGAGCCAATGGGCAGACAAGAGACAAAGAATGAAGCAGCTGACCTTGTAACTGAGTTAAACTCCATTTGATTTTCTCGGTATGTATGCTATATCCAGCTATTACTAATTAAAAGGCAATCTATTTTTTTAGTTTGCAAATCTGATGTAGATCATTATAAATACTTTCTACAGAAATTGATAGAGAAGAAAACAAGTAACTGTTGCACTGCTTCTCTAACTACCGATCACAACTAATAATAATAACTACTAATTACGACTGATTAGAAAGCTTCGAAGTATGGAGTCAATTTTATAATCACGAAAATATCTATAACCTTCTTAAATAATTCAATATGTTTGTCTGTGTCGTCTGTAGCGTAAAATTGAAGTGGCGAAATTCGGCACAGATGCGCTCCACGTCTCTATACTATGTATTTCGATGAGATTTTTTTAATTTAGTTAGAAGTTAGTAAAGCGTTTTTTAATTGAAATGTTACGAACTTTTAAAGTAAAGCCACAAGCAGACATTGAAGTATATATTAAACTATCAAAGTCGAGTCTTAAATCTGACCTGATGAAATCACGTGCTGCGAAAGTGGCAAGTATGCTGTTCGATATCAGAAAATGGTCGTGAAACGCAGCTCTACATGACACATGTCAGAACAGACAGACAAACAACCACCACACAGAAAATCCCCATGCTCTTTACAGGACAAGGCATCCCCCTCATTTCCAGTTGCAATTTTTAATGAATTGCATATTGTTTGACAATGTATAGCGTTTAGTGCCAAAAATGGTCATCTTAATTAATAATTGACTCAGTTAGGTTCTGTCCCGCGGTCGATATTAGAAGCGTGTACAATTTCTTACTTAAAGCTCACCAGAAGAGATCCGGGAGGTCTTGAAAGATTTTTCTACCTTCACTCCTTTTTCCCGACACTGAAGGACCATTTTGATGTCCAGTTCTATTACCTTCTGCCTCATGATTATAATATTACATGCAAAATTTTGATGTGCAGTTTTATTACATTCTGTCACATGATTATAATATTACATGCAGACATTTGATGTCCACTTCCATTACATTATGTCATATTTATAATATTTACATGCAAATATTTGATGTCCAGTTTCATTACATTCTGTCACATGATTATAATATTACATGCAAACATTTGATGTCCGGTTTCATTACCTTATGTCATATGATTATAATATTACATGCAAATATTTGATGCCCAGTTCCATTACATTAATGTCACGTGATTATAATATTACATGCAAACATGTGATGTCCAGATCCATTATATTATGCCACATGAATATAATATTACATGCAGAAATTTGATGTCCAGTTTCATTACATTCTGTCACATGATTATAATATTACATGCAAAAATTCAGCCTTTAATATCACAGGAGAGGGAGGGGCTTTTGGGAGGTTAAGAAAGACGAAAACGTGTTTGCCAATTCTATTATACATATTTTCAAGCTCAAATTATTTTATTCATGTTTTTCAGTTTAGACATTTTATTGCAAAACACGTATTCGCTTCTTACAAAAATTTATGAAACTATGCGGCAATATATTTTAATCTCCAACAAAGCAACATTGATACGCTTTAATAAGAGAAAGCAGAAGTTTTTTTTCTTATGTGCCTTTTCTGTGCATCTTCTCATTTCCAAAACGTAGCAATTGTTTCGACGACAAGCCCAATTTAGCACTCAGCTAAATTGGAGGAGGTAGATGCCAGAGTGAAAGGAAGGGATCGCCAGACATGAAAAATCTCCGATTAAGAATCAGAGAATAAGTTTGAAGAAATCGAGAATATTCAAAAATGCATAAGAGGAAAATACTTTCAAAACGCACAGAATTCTGCCTGATGTGACCAGCACATAACTGTTGCTACATATTAATTAATGTCAATATTGTGGCAAATACAGTATAACATATACTTATAATATAAGTAAATCTCGCTATATCTTGCAGAAATTGTGAAGTTTTAAGGATGATAACTCTGTCTCTCCTAGAAGGATAAACATGTTTCCATTTTTCGCTATGTCGTATATGCTTAAAGAAATTAAATATCCGCCATAGAATAATATATTATAAACCGAAAATATTTTTATAATTTTTTATATACATATAAAGCCTGATTATTCTTTATTGAGTGCACTTATAACAATTATTTACTTTATTTTTAAGCAAGAGGAGTAAATTGTACAAATTTACATCCCTTTTAAATATTATGCTATTCAGTTCAAACGGATCAAGATATTATAATTAAGTTACTGTGTAAGAAAAAATAGTATAAAACAAAATTGAATGGCATCAACTCTTTTCGGGGGCAAAACAAAATGTTTTTCGTCAAGAAATATAAAAAAATAGTCACTACAGCAAAAGTAGAAAAACACCTGGTTAATATTTATTGTATTCGGTTTTTCTAAATTAGTTTTTAAGTTTTCAGTTACTTTAAACAAAATTTAAGCGATTTTCTTTACTTTGATATTGTATTGCAAATAAATGGAATGAATTTGAAACAAGATTTGCAGATTTTAAATTTTTGAAGACAAGTTTTTTTTTTGTTTTCTTCGATTTTCTCGATAAATATAGAATTAGTACCTAATCATATGCAAATGGAGGTAATCAAGATCCAGTGCTATTCAAATTTGAAGGCAAAATTCAGTGAAGTTGGTGTACCTGAATTTTACAAATATTTGCCAGCCAGGTTTGGAAGCACTCGAAAATTCGCATCTGAAATTATTTCCATGTTTGGAAGTACTTATTGGTGCGAGAAATTATTTACACTCATGGAAGGAAATAAGTCACCTGACAGATTAAGAATTACTGACATTCACCTTTGTTCAGTTTTGAAAGTAGCCACTGCGAACCGGTGGCGGATTTCAGAAGGGGCGATCGAGGCGATCGCCCCTCCCCCCCCCAAAACGCCTGACGAATGTCGACGTTTTATCAAATAAATTATAATATTAAATATATATATATATCATTAGGGAGATACTTTGGCCTTGCTCTCCCTCCCTCAGTTTATCCACGAAATCTCGCTCCCATAATAAAAGTAAAAATCTGATGTGGGCACCACCTGACTTTCCTTATATAATGGAATGAATTTACTACTTTTACAGTAAAAAAAAATAGGTTTTCCTTATAGTCGATACTAATATTTTTACCAAGATATTGAATTTTCGACAATTAGTCGTCATTTTTATTGATTTAGCGTCATGTTTATCCATTTGGCGAGATTTTCGTTAATTTGGCAACATTTCAAAAAGTCGTCAAGTTGGCGACATTCCGCCAAATTCGTCGCCAAAATCTCGCCAAGCGTTATGGACAAAGAAATAAGTTAGTCTTACAGCAGATAAATGACTATTGGCGTTCAAATACAAAAGTATTACTCAAAGCATCTTTTTCATGAATGGAACGAGCTAGAGATCCACGAGAATGATGTCATTCAATTTATCGCATGGTATTACATATGAAAAGTGAACATGTTTCTCAATAGGACATTTTTTTTTTAAATTTTATATGACTTTTTGATAACTTTTATGAAAAATGTGCAATATCTCGAGAACGGTTCATGTTAGCGTTCTAAAATTTACGTCAATCGTTTTCTAAGGAAAAATTACATAAGAAATGTCTATTTGCGTAACTTTATTCGTGGTTTTGATTTTTTGACGATTTTTTCAAAATTTCATTCGAAAATTTAGGAGGGTTCCAAACATTCGATTGCGTATAAAAACAACAGGCTTCCACTGTTTACGGATTGTGATTTTTGTACCAAATTTGGTTTAAATCGGTTCATTCGTTCGTTAGTTATCGTCTCCACAGACTCACTGACACACACACATACTTTCACACACACACATACACACACACACACACACACAAACTCACACACACACAAACACACACACACACACACAGACATCACTTCAAAAATGTTTGATTCGTGATCAGGGATGCTTGAAACGTGCTCTCCCGTCGAAAACTCGAATTCGAATTTTCGACCCCGTCACAGTACTTTCCTTATACATTATGTATATAAGGAAAGTAAAAAGAAAGCTCGAGATGCTGTCTCTGATGCAATTACGATAATAAGTGACTTTAAGAAAAATGTGGAATCCAATTTCCGGAATATATGCAGAGAGGTTGAGGGAATGTGTAATGATCTTGGAAATGAAATAAAAATACCACGTACTGCTGGACGCCAAGTTCATAGATCATATGCTCCTAACATAACTCCTGAAGATTATTACAGAATAAATGTTTACTTGCCTTTGTTAAACTCCGTCCAAGAAGACTTAAAAGACCGATTCGCACAGGAAAATCAGGATGTCTTATATTTACAAGATTTAGTGCCATCGACTCTTGTAGTGAAAATCAACACGGACGAAGAGTTACTCCTCACAGCTTGGACAGAGCTAAGCAAGAAGTATCACAGAATAGCCGAACTGGAAGTGGAAGAAATGGAAGTACACTTCAAGTTGAGCTGATTAACTGGAGAACCAAATGGATGCGAGAAAATTCCGATACCGGCAGAATACAGAAGTCTGCTTTTGAAGCACTACAAAACTGTGATCCTGCAGTATACCATGTGATCTACGTGTTACTGAAAGTTCTTGTAACATTACCAATTACTGCAGCAACCGCCGAGGGTAGCTTCTCAGCACTAAAACGATTGAAGACATGGCTTCGAAACACAATTAGAGAAGATCTGCTAGTGGGATTGACTTTGTTGCATGTGCATTATGATATTGCAATTTCACCAGTAACGATTTTCGATCGATTTGCTAAAGAAAAAGCAAGAAGACTTGAGTTGACATTATAATGATGATCCTTCCTGGGAGGTTAACGGCGCCAGGGTTTTTGCGATGGACGCCGTAAGGCTGTTAGGGATAATGATCGACAATAAGCTGAATTGGCAATTACATTTGAATAGTGTTATAGGTACTACCCCTGGCAAAAATTATGGAATCACTTCCATGTTATTTCAATGGGATACGAAGTTCAATACCCTACAACTTTTGATGCACAGATATCCTGAAAAACCCTTTTTGAGCGAAATTGAAAAACTTTAAACGCTTAACGAAACAAAAAATATTTGAAAAATTTTGCACTTTTCATTACTCAATAATTCACTATCAAAAAATGGGAAAAAAGCTAGAGGTTGAAAGAAAAAACTCGTAAAAACTAATTTGGAATAATAAATTTGATCATGGAAAATCATTAAGATATAGCTCCTCATGTTTATATGATCAAATTTATTACTCTAAATTAGTTTTAACGAGTTTTTACTTTCAGCCTACAGCTCTTTTCCCATTTTTTAGTTGTGAATTATTAAATAATGAAAAGTTTAAAATTTTTTCAAACATTGTTTATTTTGCTAAGTTTTTAAAGTTCTTCCATTTCGCTCAAAAAGGGTTTTTTAGGGTCTTCGTGCATCAAAAGTTGTAGAGCATTGAACTTCGTATCCCATTGAAATAACATGGAAGTGATTCCGTAATTTTTGCCAGGGGTAGTAAACTCGATCAAACCATTGGTCTTTTCCTTTGATGTTTTTGCTTAATGTTTTTGCGTGATGTTTATACGTGATGTTTTTGCGTAAAAATTATTTGATTCCTGTGCAGCTAAAAATGTAAAAAAATGAGAAAATGTAAATCAATGTGCAGTGCTTATTAATACCTATATTAACTGTATTTACTCATGTTCATCCTCCTTTTCTACCGCAGTCTACAAAAAAATAAAATTTATTTGTATTGTATTGTATGATAACCATATTTAGTGAATAGAATATAAATGTGTGTTTATTTAGTTAATATTCAGTATTAATCTTCTCACATGGAAATCTCTTACTTGTGTATACTTTTGTGTATACTTGATACAGAATATAATTTCGGTTACCTTACACCTTTCTGGTAGGTCGGACGGTCTGCGTCTCAACAACAACAACAACAGAATATAATTTAGTTTCCTGTTTCGACTTCAACAATAAGTTTGTTTCCTTATATAGTCACGTAATTTTTTTTTCTTCCAATCTTCATTGTTTTGCTTTGGTCTTAAAAAAATGATAGGCCGTATTTTATAAGCTGCAAAGAACTTACTATAAACTTCCGAATTTGTTCTAGTTATTTCAAAAATGTCAAATATCCGTATATAGGAAGCCGTTATGAAAATCCTAAGTGAACAAACCTCCGAGAACATTTCGATCTGTAGATCGCCCCCCCCCCCCAAATATTGATTTTACCACTGTCTCAGATTTATATATATATATATATATATATATATATATATATACCGGGAGGTCAGAATTAAAACACCTCTATTCTGAGCTCTCTATACATCGAACTACTCAGTGTAAAGGCTCCAAAATTGTTGAACCTACTATTCAAGACATGGGGAAAGGGATTACGCGAAAAAAAAAACAGTTCCAGAAACACCGATAGGTGGCGCTGTACAACAGAAAATATGCTGAAAAGACACAAAATAATCACAAAAAAACAAACACATGCGATATGGAATTTTTCCTTTTTAATTTCTTTTGCTGATATAAAAAGAAGATAAAAAAGTGAAGAAACGTAAACTGCCATTATAACTGCAATTTCGCACTGTAAGCACAAAAATTTGCATAAACCCTTGGTTTGCAGCTACTATGTTCTGGGCATAAAAGGGGATAAAACAGGGAAATTTTCATTCTTATCAGTGATGGCTGTCACACTGCCAGAACGCGCTTTGCTTGTGAAGCTGTTTCAAGAAAACAAAGGACATGCTGCAGCTGCACTTCGAGAGTTTCGTCGACTTGACAATTTGCGCAAAGGACCATTACTTCCACAAGCTCTCAGGAGAATGATCGCTCGATTCGAGAAAACTGGACATCTTGGAGTTCAGCCGGGTCGAGGACGCAAATCGATTCGTTCAGATGTCGTTGACGATGTTGCCACCGCTATTGTTGAACAATAAATGGATAACGTTATATGCAGCATTCTCTGCATCGATAAGGTTCTTGTGATATGAATGTTTGGTACGTTCGAATAAAATGTGTTACAAATGTGTATTTTGTGCCTTTTCAGCATATTTTCTGTTGTACAGCGCCACCTATCGGTGTTTCTGGAACTATTTTTTTTCCGCGCGATCTCTTTCCCCATGTCTTGAATAGTATGTTCAACAATTTTGGAGCCTTTACACTGAGTAGTTCGATCTATAGAGAGCTCAGAGTAGGGGTGTTTTAATTCTGACCACCCGGTATATACTGTACTTTTCGAAATAAACCTACTTCTCTGTAAAAATTGAAGGGGTTTTTTTTTGGCGGCACACATAAACGTAGACCCTTTTCATTTGGCCCATGTTATCCTTTAAGTTTGACATGCTTGCTTTAGAGCAGTCTTTTTCTGAAGCTATTGTAAATCAGTATTTCTTCTAATAAATAAATTAAAATTGATAAAGCAAATAACTACATTATTATTAAATGGTTTGTAAAACAATTCGTTGCAAGACTAAATCATGGATACTATAATTTCGTCATGTATATATAATAGTTCTATTCAAATAAACAGAGAAAAGAAATATTCCAAACAGAAATGATGGATTCGAAGGAATGCCCTCAAGGTCGTACGATTCAAGAGGCTGTCAAGATAGTTCAAAGAAGTGAAAAGAAGCGAAGAAAAATTGGAACAAGATGAATGGTGACATTTCATGCTAAATGCATAAAATATTCAATACCCATCCATTGGCTGACCTATCATATTTTAGTGTCGAATATTTAAAAAATCTGATGTGGGCAGCACATGACGTTCTTTGCAGACTCAAATTCATATTTTCTTTATTTCTTTAATAATTCATTAGATTCAGTTTCATTGAACCAAATAACACTAAATTTGCATTTTTAATTCAATTTTTGTTTTTATTTGGTAATTGGGCATTTTTTCGAAATCGGCGTAATAAAAATGAAAAAAATCTCAAATATCTTGAGAACGGTTAGTCCTAAAGTATAATGTAGAGTGTCATATTATTTTCCTCTTCAAAAATTGCATATAAAACAAGAATTTAATTGATACATTTGAGCACGCACTACTTAAGACTTTTTTTTTAGATTTTGGCGATTTTGGCGGGCCATTTCGTAAAAAAAAGCGGGTTCTTCTTTTTCGAAGTGTACTAAATTCTAATCAGCACCACAGTATCCACCATAACTTATCTACCAAATTTTGTGAAATTTTGTCAATTAGTATTTGCTAGAGCGGATAAATGAAATTTTTACGGGCCATTTCGCAAAAAAAGGCGGTTCTGCTTTTACGAATCGTACCAAAAACTAATCAGCACCAGGGTCACATCCAAGTGACTTACCTACCAAATTTTATGATATTCAGTTCATTAGTTTTTGAGTTAGAGTGGATGTCACAGACACACACACAGACGTCACGTTAAAAATAGTTTTTTCGTATTCTAGAGGTCTCGAAACGTGTAGATCCGTCGAAAACTCGAGTTGCGATTTTTGACATGATTCCAATACTTTCCCTATACATTACTAAGTATTGCTGGAAAAGTAAAAATTATTATGCAGCAGATAAATAATATTCTTTAATACTACTTCAGAACACATTTGCAAATGATTTTAAAAAACTAAAGAATTTATACCAACATCATGCTTGACCTTGGATGAAAAATATCAAGGCAGCCTTACCCATACGAATCTAGAGTGATTTGTTGAATTTTAACGTACAGATAAATAAAATCATGTTTACGGAAAATGTAATTAATTTTAACATTCAGATAAACCAAAAACACTGGCAGCCCGATCTTTATATTTTAACACGAGTCAAAAAGGCATGATTTTTCCTTATTTAAAACAATTTATGCAATCAGCGCAGTTTGTTATATAGGGTTCACATGAAGATACGGACCATTAATTCTATCCGATGTGATTTACAGGGCTTCTGAATAAAACCCTTAATCTGCTGACTCTTAATCTTCTTAATCTTCTCTTAACCTGACTAAATCTTCCAAACTTTTACGCATGAGTGTAAATAGAAGATTCCGGCTTGTCTCAATGTCATGCTAATCCAAAAAGACTGTTCTTTGAACAAAAGTGAATTTAAAAATATGTTTTCAACACTTTCCAACATAGTTGAAAAGTGTTTATGGCTTTGTTCATTCTGTCTGTATGTCTGTATGTCTGTTCGCACGATAATTGCCGTAAAAATAACTTCATAAAGATGACATTTCAGTAAGTTGTTGAGACGGTCTGTGGAACATAAGGGAATGTAAATCAATAATATCACCTAATTAGTTTTGAATTGAACCCGGATTGAAAAAGTGAAATACATTCAACCCTATGGGAACTAATTTTTTTAAACAATTTTTAAGCGAAATTAAAATTCACAAATTGCTTCGAAAATTTTAGGAAACATTCAAGTAATAAAAAGTCCATAAAATATTAAAAAAATATCATCAAAATACATTCTGTAGTTTTTTAATAAAAATTAAAATAATAATTACATCCATATTATATGAAACGATCACGTGACCCACTTCAAAATGAAATATGGCATACATTTTTTTTCCCAGTATAAAATTGGTGACTTTTAAAGTTCTTTTAAATTTATATTTAGTGTTGCACCTATTCTAAAACCCCTTTATTTTTACGTATTTTCTGTGCATCTATATTCTGTGCCAACGGAATTACAATATTTACGAGTTTAAATGATCATCAAACTTCGATTATTTCTACAATGAAGCCTTATTTTAATGAATGCATAATGCAATCAAGTAACTGTAAGATGAGTTGTATAAGAATTGCTGATTCATTTTCAGGCAAAATTGTTTACCTCTGGAGTCGAATAAAAGTAATATGAATGAAATATTAATTACTTTTGCATAGAGAACCAGCCGATTTACATTTCGATGGCGTCAATTTAATAAAGTTCATTTTTTCGATGAAGTTTTACACTATGGGGAAAAAAGTTGGATGCCACTTCTTATTTTGAAGTGGATCATGTGATCTCTTCTTATTATATGGGTGTAATTATTATTTTAATTTTAATTTAAAAAACTACCGAACATAATTTGCTGAATTTTTTATATATATATTTTATGGGATGATTTGAATATTTGCTAAAATTTTCGAAGCAATTTGTGACTTTTAACTTTATTGACAAATTGTTTGAAAAGTCCCATTGAAAGTCCCATAAGGGTTCAATGTATTTCATTCTTCATCCCGGGTTCTATCCAAAACTAATTGGGTGATATTATTCATTTACATTCCCATATATCCCACAGACCATCTCAACAACATACTGAAATTTCATTTTGATAAAGTCATTATTGTGGCAGATATCGTGCGGACGGACGGGTAAACAGACAGGAAGACAAAATGAACAAATTCATAAACACTTTTCAACTATGTTGTTATAGTGTTAAAAACACACGGTCGTTGCTGAATTAAATTTTTCTGTTGGAGTATTAATATCCTGACGAAAGCTCTTTCTAGATTATAAATCCAGTCGATATATTTATACATATGTAATTACTGTTACTGACAAAATATTTAAGATTATTTACTTAGCGGTTTCAGTGAATATTTTGTATTTGAAATATTTATGAATAAAACACAAATAATAAATAAATGTAAAATACTGTTTATCAAAACTGAATTATTAAAATTCTTTAAGAACATCAGCTGCATTTACATGCTCAATTTGTTTGACAGAAATCTTAGAAGTGTAAACAGCGTGAAATCCATGCAATGCTTTAAGTATTCTAGAGATTTATTCTCGGTTCAGTGAATAAAATAACACCTTTTTTTCATAAAGCCGAATAAAATCACACCTTGCTTATTAAGTCGAATGAGATGCAATGCAAATGAGGAAAAGAGAAAGATGGAAAAATTCTGTATGTATTTTGCTCTGTAAAGAGTTCCTTAAAATTTCTTCATGCTCTCTGTTAGGAAAGATTCTTGTAAGATGTATTTTTGTTGATGCATTTTTATTTCTGCTACAATACCTTAATATGTATTGCAGAAAACATAAAATGAAAAGTATTGGAATCATGTCGAAAACCACTACTCGAGTTTTCGATAAATCTTCACGTTTTGGGACTTCTAGAACACAAAAATACTATTTTTAGCGTGACGTCTGTGCGTGTGTGTATCTGTCTGTCTGTGCAATGCACTATCTACTCTAACTCAAAACTAATTGGCCAGATTCTATGAAATTTTATAGGTAAGTTAGGCTTACCTGGCTGATGATTATACTTTACTAAGATTTGGGATAAAGACCCTGTTTCTTCGCGAAATGGCACTAAATATCGTATGTATCTCCTCTAGCTAAAAATATAATTCAAAAAATTTCGCAAAATTTGGTAAATAAGTCACTTGTGGTTGCTCTGTGTGAGACCATAAATTGTTCTCACATGAGACACTTTTATTTGAGTATTTATGGTGGCCAGAACTGCAAAGAAAGCGGTAGTATGGCTGGCACCGAGGTTTATGGCAACGTGAACTTTAAGGTCATAATACTATAAATTTAGGGGTGCCAGACCAGAGGGGCTGAGAGGGGCCTTGCTAAATGTGAAATGATGCCATTGGGTTAAGAAAAACCAATGAGCGCCAACGGGAAGAAGGGCGGAGCCCCCCTCCCCCTCTCCCGCCGAGGGAACCACAACAGACGAAAGAAAAAGAGTGCAGTTGTAGACAAAATCAGAGGAAGACAACGAGAAGCAGAGATGGAGATTAGAAATGTCGAGAAGATGATCGAATTTTGACTGGAGAGCACGGGTAGAGAGGCATAAAAAACCCAACAGATTTGTAGAGTGTCCCGTAGAGGTTCCAAAGTAATAGAGAGAGATCTATGTGCGAGTGCATTAAAAGTACGAGTAGGAGCCACACACCACAGAGTTATGGCCGTACTTCAGCAGTAAGACTGATGCAAGTCTTTGAGAGATGATAAGCCCAAGACTAAACTGGAAGGTATGTGCTCAGATTATCACAGGTCCTAGACACTATCGTAAATCTAATAATTCTGGTCGCATATGTCCTCTCGCTAAAATAATTAATGAAAATTGATGTTATTGATAAATTGATGTTGTTAATAAATGATATTGTTTAAGTTTAAATAGTCTAATTTTTTTATATTAATTAATAATTCTTTTCAGGACTTACACAAAAGGTAAAAATAATTGGAGGGTTTATTGCGGCACAACAACGAGCAATGTACGTTTAAATGAAAATTCCACTATATATGAATTTACGGCAATGTTAATGTGATTAAAAATAATAAATTTAATAATTAAAAGTGTAACTTCAAACTTAACTTCTTACTATATCGCCACACTCTGGTGCTAATTAGATTTTGGTACGAATTTGGATTAAAGAACTTGCCTTTTATAAGAACTGGTCCCGCAAAAATCGTCAAAATCTAAAATAAAAGATCACGAAAATACCATTTTTAGCGCGTGACTTCTGTGTGTGTGTGCGTGTATGTGTATGTGTGTGTGTGTATCTGTCTGTCTGTGCAAAGAATGTATCTACTCTAACTCAAAAACTAATTGGCCACATTCCATAAAATTTTATAGGTAAGTTAGGCTTACCTTGCTGATGATTAAACTTTAGTAAGATTTTTGAAAAAAAACCTGTTTCTTCGCGAAATGGCCCAAAAAATCATATGTATCTCCTCTAGATAAAAATATAATTCACCAAATTTAACAAAATTTGGTAAATAAGTCACTTGTGGGTTTTTCGGGTGCTAATTAGATTACCCAATAAAAACAAAATTTGCCAGTACCCAATGAAACAAAATTTGAATTAAAAGTGCAAATTTAGTGTCATTTCAAATAATTATGAGTGCTATTTTGAGGAATTAAACTGAATTTAATAAATTATTAGATAAATGGAGACAATTAATTTAAATCAGCAGGGAAAGAGTCATGTGATGCCCACATCAGATTTTTATTTTCCCTACAATACATGGTAATGTGTGGATAAAAGATTGGAATAGTGTCGAAAATCGCAATTCGAGTTTTCGACGAATCTACATGTTTCGAGCACTCTAGAATTCGAAAAAAACTATTTCTAACCCTTGACTTATTTGTCGATCTGTGCATTTGTCCTTATCGCCTATAGCTGAATGACCAAATTTCGCAAAATTTGGTCGATATGTGAACTATTAAATATCGGTATATGAAATAATAAACATTGAGTTGGTGTTAACTCCTTATACTAAATCTTGTGGATTAGTTATTAATATTAATTAAAGTGGTCGTGAATCGTAATAATCTTGGTCGTGAATCGTACATTCCTATCGTGGCCGTAAAACCCGCCATTACCTCTTTTCACGAGTTCCTTAACATAATCATTAAATCGAAACACTACATATTAAAATCCACATTTTTAACTTTTAAAATAGATTTTCCTTTATTCACACCTCTATTATTACTGTAATTAAAATTACATCAACGTATTAACAAACGCTTATGGAGGAGGAAAGCACCGGATGAGACCAGGTTATTTGAATCTTATTCCAAAGACCAAAAATCGACCTGATAAAGACTGGCACATACCTCTGTATTTAAGAGCTGTAGGTCAGCATAACTGGAATCTATGCCAATTTTTCAGCTGGCATTTGGAATCAGACTTCGTCTTTCTGTCTTATATCTCGAACAACAATTAATAATTCTGTGTAATCACGACTCTCTCTCATCATTGAATAATCATTAAATACTATTCGTTGACATTTTCTCTTTGTTGTCACATCATTTGGCCTGGGGTTCAGTTACGCCCTCCTTGCTCTCATTGAATGCTCCTCAGTGCGATGCCGCATCTTCACACCATTGACTGCTTCAGTTTCCAATGAAGCTGGGTTTAAGTCTTGGCCCTAGGACGTCTTTGCCCCAACTACATCTGCAATGTGTGTATTTATTGGGGTCATGACTTTCCTGGCCAAGGCTGTCATAAATCGTTGCCTAAAAGTCTGCGTTTTGTTTCTTCGTAAACATCAAAACTGAATAAGTTTCCTCCTGGTCTCACAATGATTTTGTTGGTTAGTCAGCTGCTGATTAGATTGCTCGAAATGCATTCTGGAGATAGATGCAAAAATTTACTTGTGACCCCTGGAACATATCATATTTCTAAATATCATACCACCTTATGGTTGAAAGTAACGTATCACATAATTGGTACATTCTTAAATATTAACAACACCCTTACAGTATTAATAACAGACCCATTTTTCTGGATTCTCTCACTTTACAATAGGCACAAAAATTCACTCTCCGAACGTTTTCTGAAATGCATTTTTCAAGATTAGATTCGTGTTTCGCATTATTTGCTGCTATCCCCCAAAATGCTTCTTCCATTTCTGTAGACAGTAAACGTTGAGTATGAGGTCAAATTCAAATTGTATCTTTGGGGTGAGACAGCCCAGTGGTTAGCGCACGGGGATTGCACTCGGATGATCGGCCTATCCAAACTGTCTCGGTGTTTATGCGAAGTACTTGTTGTGGGAGAAATTTGCATGTTCATTTGTAACAGAAAGGCCATCGGGAAATAAAGTTTATTCAGACTTATCTGTGTCTATGATTAATGGTGTAGATTCGTGTAACTGAACAGGTGAGGCTCAATTAAAATCCACTGAACCAAAGAGAAAGATTCGCCGACACTTGTAAGTTAATTATGTGGGTCCGTAAGTCCTTCCGAGAGGTTGGTGGTAGGAGAAAACCAAGGTTTCTGTGAATGCCACCCCCCATTGAGTTCCGGTCTGAATTGTGTGACACTTCTAGGCCGTCCAAACAGTTACCTTACACCTTCTGGTTGGTCGGACGGTTTGGGTTAAAGAAGAAGAAATTGTGTCTTTGGGCCCCAAATACAATATCTTTGAATGGGAAATTTGAAGCAAGAATTGTATCTATGAAAACGGAAACTTTTCTGTAACATCTTTAAACATATTCGGAAATTTCCGTCATATTTCCAAAAAAGTGGCCTCATCAGCGGAAACAGAACCAAGTGTGTAGCGTTATCAGTATATAAAAAGTTAAAAAGTTGTCTTCTGGATTTCTACATTGAGTATGACATCATATACTGAAAAAGAAGCAGTGAAATTCTTTTAACTTTTTTACAATAAGAATAATTCTGAAGCTTTATATTGCATACTAGCAGCATACCCGTTCTTCGTACGGAGTATATAATATAAAGAAATTTATAATTCGCAATCATGTGCAAATTCTGTTAAAATATTAAATTTATTGCTCATAAAGAGAAGTTTAAGAATATCTGTTCTCACTATGCAAAATTATCTTCACGGGCAGATCTGAAGAATAAAACATCCTGGCCCCTTTTGCAAGCAAATTTACAAAAAAAAAGGAATTGAATCAATATATGCAACCCCGTACTACTTATATTGTCACAGATTAGAAAATATGCCAGTGTGTTAGTAGAAGCTTACCCGTATTGCAATATGTGTCTCAAAAATATTTGCCAAAATAAAAGAGATGACATAAAAAATTGAAAGTATCAAAAATCCCCGTAATCTTAATACCAGAAGGTCGTAATTGATTTGAATATATGCCAATATATATCAAAATATATGCCAATATACCTGTACTACTTATATTCTCGTAGATTGGAAGATATACCCATTCATTTGTAGAAGATTACTCGTACAACGTACTATATATGAGTTTCAACAATTTTCGTCATAATAAAACAATTCCATAATAATTTGAAAATATCAGTAATCCCTGAATCAACAGTCCCCGAAAATTTCAATAATAATGATGTTTAAACCTGAAGACCGTAATGGATATTATCCAGTCAAAAATTCAATGTCAATGAAATTTATTTTATATACATATTTTTACTATTCAAATCGAAAAAGATTTAATAAAAATCATATATCGCATAACATATTGGATCCGTTGCTAAGCGACATGATATCAATTGTTTTAAATAAATTGATGGAAATCATATCATCTGAATAATGCAATCTCCATGGAAGGTTTGGCGACATTTTCGTCAATTTAGCTATAACTTAAAAAGTAGCCAAATTTATCGCCAAGTGGGACTGTAGAACTGATAATCCCATTATGCGACAAATTGACGAAACATCATCACAATACTATCCCCTAACAAAATACAATTAATTTCATTTATTAAGCGCGATTTTATCAATTTCATGATATTTTTATGGATTTAGAATTATTTTTACCAATTTGGTGATATTAAAAAAAAATCCTTAAATGTGTTACTAAGTAGGATAAATGGACTGACCGACAAATGCTACAGAAACATCATTTCAGTACTTTATTCTAATAAAACAAATTTAATTTCATTGATTTGGGTCATTTTTATCAATTTGGAGACATTTCCACTAATTTGGTAAAGTTTAAGAAAAGTTACCAAGTTATTTAGAGATATTCCTCTAAATTCGTAGCTCTGAATTTGCAGATCTGAAGAATAAAACATCCTGATCCCGTTTGTATATACTAAATGAAAACAGTAAAATTGTATTAGAAGATACATACACCCGTTCTACTCTTTTTCTGCTTCAACAATCGGCTAAATGAATTTATTGGGTAAACACAATATATGAGTTTATTAGCTAAACACAATATATGAGCTTGAAACCTCTTTGCTAAAATAAATGAAAGTGATGTACGCTGTCCGCAATATATAGAATTAAAAGAACAATCAAACCGTTCATTTATAAAATATATTTTTACATCCATTTATTTATTATACAAATAAAAAAAATAATAATAGATATTAACAACACATTTAATTTAATTCCGTTGCCGAGCAACATGATATAAGATAGAATCTTCCTCATAAAATGCGAAATTAAATAGCTATTTTGATTTCTTTATACTTTACATCGTTGAGTAAAAGCTTGTGAGAGATGAACCATGGAGGTAGATTTTTCCATTTAAATTCATGTTTCAAACAATTTATGTTTTCCTAGTGACTAATTAATGCAAAAATCCTGCACCAAACTCGGAAATAAAATTTTATTTCATTTTGGCGTTTAAAACAAACGATTTTCATCCTTTCCGTTTGGATAAACCACGGAGTTGGAGAGTAGATCTCCTAAGAAAAAGTTCCGTTTTTCATTAATATCTCGACAACCCCTGGTCTTAGAAACTCGAAACTTGGACAAAATTTATGGGGGCTATTTCAAGGCTATCCACAAAATTTCATTAAATTCGGTTCAGCCGATTTCCCGTGATGATGAGACAAACGAAAATTTCGTTTTTTACTAATATCTCGAGAACCACTGGTCGTAGAAACTCAAAACACGGACTAAATTTTAGGTGGGACTATTTCTAGGCTACCCACAAAATTTCATCAAATTCGGTTCAGCCGTTCTCTCGTGATGATGGGACAGACAGACAGACAGACAGACAGACAGATTTTCAATTTTATTTATGTAGATGGCATCAGTTACTGAAAACGAAGCTGGATATTGAACTCATGTTTAATTATTTACAGCTATGGTATTATAATATATATTTTTGTGTTGTAGTTATAAATAAACAGTGATTGAATGCTTTTTTTTAGTATAGTAAAATATATCACATGAATAAACAGTTTATTCATTGCTTATGGGCAGAATACCCGTAGGCCTTCCTAGTTATAATAATGTCTATACTTTTAGTTGTTCATGTCGATGTCATTGAAATATAGCGAGGTACAAGTTGAATTTCGCCGTCACCTCAGAAAAGTCTTGGATGTTGACACTATGTCTCATCAACTGAAAAGTCTTGGATGTTGACGCTATTTCTCATCAACTGAAAATTCTTGGATGTTGACGCTATTTCTCATCAACTGTTTAACCGATTTGCCCCAAATTGGGAACATTTGTAAACTTATGTTAACCAAAATACAGGTCATGAAGAAGGCCAAATTTTAAAATTCGATCTGTGAACTGAGATAATTAAGGTCAAATGTCAACATGTTAAGTCTATGGGAAAATTTATTTTCGAAACTTACGTACGCTATGTCTCGAAGTAAATCATTGTTGCCATTTAATGTTTTCATATGTTAAATATATTTGATATGTTAACGGCAAATACGTGTATTTATATTAAATTAATAAATAAAATCAAAATGTTAAAGTTTTGTAATTCCCATTATTTTTAAAAAGCCAATTGTATCTTTATGACAACGTTTCTCATTCTTAAACAGTTGGAGAGACATAGAGATAGATAGATGGATAAACAGATAATTAAATAAATAGATATATAAATAGATTCAGATAGCTAGCTAGACAGAGATTCAGCCGAATTACGCATTTGCTTTTCCATCGGGGACTATATTTTAGGTATTCCTAACACTTTCAGTCGCTTGAAAATATTTAAGAATTCCTAACACTGTTTGCTGACAATAAGATCCCAAAACGTAATTTTCCATAAAAATTTGAAATTGGAAAAATTTCGGTTAAACAATACATTTGCTATGCAATAGTATGAGTAACTAATTCTTAATTTCACAGCTAAAGCAACAAAATTTTGTTCAGATTCCATTACAACAAGAAACACAAATATTTTAAACTAAGATAATTTATATTCATTTACAAGAGCAAACCTTATGCAACAAAAATAAATAATCATCAGTTAATTTTCTTCTTCTTCTAGAGGAAAAAGGAACATTTCTAATGCAAGACCATTTATATGTATATGGCCAATTTGTTTACTCATAACAATGTAAACATTTTTAAAAAGAAAATACGTTTAAATATATTCCCGAAATTTATTATTAGTAAGAAGTTCTTTGGCGCCAGAAAACTTTTACCAGAAACATTCAGTTGAGAAAGTTTATATGCAAATAAGAGAAATTCGAAGCTGAACAGAAGCATTATGTACGCTTATGATTATTTTCAAAAGCTGTTGCTTTCAAGTGTATGGAGTATTTTCATGTTTCTATTTATAAATGTTTCTATCGAAACAAAAGTAGAGTGAAGAATAATTTTCACCATGGTTGAAGATTGTGGCACAGCAATGACTATATTTTCTTTCTCTTATTATAGTATTTAGCATAATTATTCCATTTATTCTTATTACCTGTTCTGATAAGGGAAAATACCTTGCATGTTATTAGAGATGTCTATAAGGAGGAACGGACACCACTGGAGTAGAGGTGGGCCGGATCGCCAATATTTGGGGGAAGGGGGGCTGGTTAAGACATGAAAAATAAAAATGAGGAAATCTCATATGTAGGAAGACCTCTGATAAAAATTTGTAAGGGGCCCTGATGGTATGCTCATGAAGCTGTTTTTAATTACGTTTAAAGAAGCGTCATCTTAAGAAACATAGAATATATAGAAGAATGAGCAATGGTGATCAGTTTAAAGCATATATATATGCTAGTAAGAAAAAATGAGAAGTGAATACTTAACTTACAGCCGTTCTGCTGAGGGGTATTGTACTGCGGATCCTAAAAAAGTTGGTCATTTTGTAATCTAAGCAAAACTGTGAAAGAATTTTCAATGCAATTACTTCTGGTAATGCTGCATGGAATAATAGTGGAGAAATTGTACATGCTTTTGCAACATACTTTCAATTTGCTTTTCAGCCTAGTTCGGTCTATGACAGTAATATAAATTGTTCTGTTGATGTTACTAAAAGTAAGTTTATTTGGTCTTGTTGCCGAACGAGCTGGGTTGAAGAATTAACAAGAAAGATCAATCATGTACAAAGCATTGATTATGAAACACTTTCCAATTGAAATGCAATTTTATTTAAACATCTCTAAAATGCTATATATTTACCAGTGATATTTTTTTAATTATCACAAGACTACAATAATTTATTTTACTTTGAAATTTAAAGCTTCATCGAAAAAACTTAACTTTATTCAAATGACGCCATTGAAATATAAATCGTTTGGCTCTCCATGTAAAAGCAATGAATATTTCATTCATTTCACTTTTATTCCGGACTCTAGAGCTAAATCATTTAGCGTGAAAAAAATTCAGCAATTTTTATACAACTCATCTTACAATCACTTGTTTACATTCTGCATACATTAAAATTAGGTTTCGTTGCAAAAATCATCGAAGTTTGATGATCATTTAAAATCAAAAATATTGTAATTGCATTGGCACATAATATAGACGCATGGAAAATACGCAACGAAAAAGCGATTTTAGGAGGATTGCAACACTAAATATAAATGTAAAAGAACTTTAAAAATCACGATTTTTACACTAGAAAAAAAGGATGGATGCCATATTATATTTTAAAGTGGGTCACGTGATCTCATCATATAATATGGGTGTAATTATTATTTTAATTTAAAGAACTACCAAATATATTTTACTGAATTTTTGTTTATATATTTTATTTGACAATTTAAATATGTCTTAACATTTTTGAAGCAATTTGTAAATTCTAACTACGTTTAAAAACTGTTTGACCAATTAGGTTCAATAGGGTTCAATGTATTTCACCTTCTTCAATTCAATAATAATTGGGTGATATTATTCATTTACATTCCCATATGTCTCACATACAGTCTCAACAACATACTATAAAGTTTTATTTCGATAAAGTCATTTTTACGGCAGATATCGTGCGAACAGACAGACAGAATGAATGAGCAAAGTCATAAATACTTTTCAACTATGTTGTAAAGTGTTAAAAGGCCGATCGAATTAAAGAAGCCATGGGTGTATTTAAATTCACATGTCACCTAATGCAGGTGCTACGCTAGGGTGTAGGGCGGAATTGAGAGTGTCAGAAGGATTTTGAACTTTTGAAAACGTGAAGTGGGACTTGAAAAATCTGGTCGTTACTGGTTGTGCTAGCACCCCGGTGTTGAGCAAGAATATTGATAGATTCTCGCTCAACACCGGATAAATTGTCCCCTACTTTAGATGGAAATCTAACCTGCTCAGGGGTCAAGAGGCATGCCTTTCTTTGTGTCATGCATAGACCGACTTTTCTCTCAGCTTCGCAGAATTTAACCTCTAAATTAATGAGGTTTCCTTTTGATTAATTACTCGGATTAGATTAATGATTATGTTAACACCCTGAGGATTATTATGTCAAAGGAGAGATATAAAAGTAATATAAAGATTGTCCTTAGGGCTTGTAACAATTGTAAGATGTTTGATGGATATGATGGAAGCCCAATTATTTGCGTGTCATTGCGCAATTTTTATATGTAGCGGTTTGAAAATTAATGTTATTTATTGTGTTAAATACCCAGTCCTGATTTGCAGGTATTATTATTATTATTATATAATATCATTAACGCTATTTGTTTTCGGACTTATCAGGAAGTGATAGGCTATTGCGGGTTTATATTTTTAGTCCTTACCGGATGTGTGGCCAGTAGTGTTTTTTTTCAGACAAGCATCCGGAGGGGGCAAAGCCCCCCTTTTGCGCCTCGGCCAAAAGTCCTGAAAGGAACACCGGTGGCAAGGGCCACGAAACAATTGATTGTGGTAATTTGTTATCTGTGTTGCCCCGGTGTTGAGCAAGAATATTGATAAATTCTCGCTCAACACCGGATAGATTGTCCCCTATTCTAGATGGAAATCTAACCTGCTCAGAGGTCAAAAGGCATGCCTTTCTTTGTATCATGCATAGACCGACTTTTCTCTCAACTTCGCAGAATTTAACCTCTAAATTAATGAGGTTCCCTTTTGATTAATTACTCAGATAAGATTAATTATTATATTAACACCCTGAGGATTATTATGTCAAAGGAAAGATATAAAAGTAATATAAAGATTATCCTTAGGGCTTGTAACAATTGTAAGATGTTTGATGGATATGATGAAAGCCTAATTATTTGCGTGTCATTGCGCAATTTTTATATGTAGCGGTTTGAAAATTAATGTTATTTATTGTGTTAAATACCCAGTCCTGATTTGCAGGTATTATTATTATTATTATTATATAATATCATTAACGCTATTTGTTTTCGGACTTATCAGGAAGTGATAGGCTATTGCGGGTTTATATTTTTAGTCCTTACCGGATGTGTGGCCAGTAGTGTTTTTTTTTTCAGACAAGCATCCGGAGGGGGATTCGCCCCCTCCGGACGATTATTCGCCCAGATAGACGATTATTTGTATACCCCGTAAAGTTTCATTTGCGTCCCGGCCAAAAAGTCCTGAAAGAAACACCGGTGGCAAGGGCCACGAAACAATTGATTGTGGTAATTTGTTATCTGCTTCAACTGAGAGTTAATTATATACTTTATGTTCCTCGAGCTAAGCTCTACTACTGCAATTATAATTCTATTATAAAGTTTTATCAGCTGCTTAAATTAATATTGATGATTTCAACATTTCGGAGTCTCAGTTTAAAAACGTATGTTTGTTCATATTAATTAATTTGATATTTGTGATTGTTTGATAGGTCCGAATTGAATGTTTTTTTGTTCATGAAAGTCACACAATTGGATTTTTAACATGTTGCATACTTTGTGTCTATAAATAATTATATATATATATACATTCACGGACAATGAAAGTTGAGCACCGAAACGAAAACATGATACAATCGCGAAATGATGTCAATAGCTAGAGGGCGTGCTAGTATGGAAATGATCCCAGTCTGGTGTGATTGCGCATGACCATACATCCGTGAGTGGCGCTTCAATCTTGAGCCACCTTCAATCAGAGGCCTTATAAACCGGCATGTAGTCGACGCTCAATCAATGCGAGAAGTTTCGACCGACGCAAGCACGAGTACGGAGTGAAAAGAATGGTGGGTAGATGCCAGAAACACCGATATACGCAACTGACAGACTTCGAGAGAGGCCTGATCATCGGGCTGAAAACCGCAGGGTTGTTAGGGCGCCGGATAGCCCGTCACGTGGATCGTTCTGACTATACCCTCCGACGGTATTGGGAGCATTGGTCACGGGACGCCACCCAGACACGGAGGATCTGCTCTGGAAGGACCAGGCATACCACGAGTAGAGGGGATCGTATGATAGCGCGGCAGGCATGTATATAGTCCACGGCGACCCGATCCGCTATACAGGCACACATAGCGGCTCCTATGTGCTCACGAAACCTATCTAGACGCCTGAAGGAAGCGAATATGCGATTCCAGCGTCCCTTACGTTTGCTACCGTTAACACGAGAACATCGGCGGCTCCGGTTGCAGTAGTGCCGGGCCAGAGAAACGTAGAACGCCACAGATTGGTGACGTGTGGTGTTTAGCGATGAGTGCCGCTACGTTTTGGGGATCGATGATCAGCGTTTCCGGGTGTAGATTTTCCCTGCACAATGCCATAATCCCAACCTCGTTATCGAGCGCCACACCATCCCCACTGCAGGCATCATGGGCTGGGGAGCCATAGCCTACGACAGCCGATCCGCTCTAGTAGTGGTACCTGGAACATTGACGGGCCAGCGGTACGTGGATGAGATTTTATGACCCCATATGCTCCAATCCGTTGCTGGGATTCAGGTTCGCAATTCCAGCAGGATAATGCCCGGCCTCACACGGCTCGGGTGACCCAGGCCTGCGTGAGTCATGTCCAGACACTCCCATGGCCTGCCTGCTCCCCAGACTTGTCCCCTATCGAGCATGTGTGAGACCAGTTAAAACGCCAGCTGCCTCGTTGCCGCAATCTTCGGAATTTGGAACGTAACGTGCAGCAGGTGCGCAAGACAACATCACGCATCTGTTCGACATTATGCCGGGCCGTATTGCTGTTTGTATTGCAGCACGAGGCGGTGCGATGCGCTATTGAGGATGGCCGGACTGTGTAACACAGTTCCCCCTCTACGTGTTCTGTTGCGCTGCTTTTGTCATGTTTATCATTCATCTGTATGTTTCCATCAATAAAATTTCAGGTTCATTCTATGCTTCCTTCTTGTTGCGGAACTTCCATTGTACGTGAGTATATATATATATATATATATATATATATATATATATATATATATATATATATATATATATATATATATATATATACACTAGAAAATCTACATGCCGTTGCCAGGGATTTAAAGCAGTGGTTAACTGAATTCAGTCATTCATTTTTTCAAAAATCGTAATCAAGCCCCTTTCGCATTTTAAAACCAGAGATAAAATAATCTGCTGACAAACAGAACATGAATAAATTATTTAATCTCAACGTATGTGTATTCGTGCACAACAATTTTCCATACATGCGCACTGCATAACTAGCAGCGCTCAGTTTGGGATGCCATCCGCCAACCGGAGAAAGAACGGATTAAAAAATCTCGCATCTGAGGGTTTTGGTTAAGAATTAAAATAAAATCAGAAATGAGTAATTACAAAAAATGTCAAAATACGATAAATTTACAATATTTGCCACACTGAAAATTTGTCCTAAACTTCCTTTTTCAGATGCGGCAAAATAAGAAAATAAAACATGCATATTTAAATGTATTTCAAAATACATAAATAAATATGAAATACTTATCTTACGGATTCGGTTTAAATATCGTTAGGAAAAACGGCCTTCGATTTTTCCGATATGTTGAGATGGAGACTTTACGATGATATTTTTGATCGTTAAAGAATTGATTTATGTGAAAAACGTTCAAAATGGTGCTTCAACATGAAATAATTAAAAAATAATTAGGGTTTTAATGAAATGCATCCGTGGTCTGTCGTTCTGTGTGTCAGATAACTCAGAAACGGATTTTGAGGTTGTCCAAAGATTTTGCTCTATACAATACACACACACAGATAAAGTGAGAGAGAGAACGACAACGGTCACACAACACATAGAGAACGATAACATTCACACAGCATACAGAGAACGACAACACTCATCCTACACACAGAGAATGACAACCCTCACACTCACACAACACACAGAGAAAGACAACACTCACGCTACACACAGAGAACGACAACACTCACGCTACATAGAGAGGAAGACAACACTCATACAACCACAGAGAGAGACAATACTCACACAACACACAGAGAACAACAATACTCACACAACACACAACGAACTACAACAGAACACTCATACAACATACAGAGAACAACACTCACACGACCGTACCCTCCACAGGGACCGTACCCTCCTTCCCCTACCACCAACCTCTCGGAAGGACTTTCGGACCCACATGTTTAACGTGATCATACTCCGCATGAACACGGCGGCAGTTTTGGCAGTGGCTGGAATCGAACCCGGGCCTACCGAGTGCAACTCCAGCGCGCTAACCAATGGGCTACCGCGCCTGTCGTGAGAGAACGACAACACTCATACGACTTACCAAATTCTATGAAATTTTCTCAATAAGTTTTTAAGTTAGAGTGGAAACATACATTGCAAGAATACATTAACAGACAAACTGACAGGTACCCAGAAACACATACACACAGACACAAAGAGGGCGCGGTAGCCCAGTGGTTAGCGCGCGGGAATTACACTCCGTAGGCCCGGGTTCGATTCCAGCCACTGCCAAAACTGCCGCCGTGTTCATGCGGAGTATGATCACGTTAAACATGTGGGTCCGAAAGTCCTTCCGAGAGGTTGGCGGTAGGGGAAGGAGGGTACGGTCCCTGTGGATGCCTCCCCCACTGGGTTCCGGTCTAAATTGGGTGGCACTTCCCGACCGTCCAAACTGTTACCTTACACCTTTCTGGTAGGTCGGACGGTCTGGGTTTCAACAACAACAACAACTGTTTGTGAATAAACGTGTTAGTTATTCAGAAATTTTGACTCGTTTTTGTATTCCATGATTCCAGAGGATGATTAGAAACACTATAATAAAAACTTTCTGAAATATAATTTTATAATTTTGGATACTTTCAATTAGGGCACCCTGTATTAGGTGAATGTATGTGAAAGACGAATGGGACTTTTCACTCCCAAATATTCGATTTGAAAGTTCTGTTATGAATAAAACAGTAGTTACTTCCTTTTTTTAAAAAATCAAAGACTGGGTATTTGTTTTAACAATGTCTCCGAGATTTATTCAAGTAATTTATGCACTCATAACAGTGTTAACATATTTGGAAAGAAACATAATACTTAGTACATTTCACGAATTCATTACTAGATGAATAAAGAGTAGAAAAATCTTCTGGCACTAGAATGCGTACACAAGGGACATTTTGTTAAGCAAGTTAAAATGCAAATGTAAGAAAAATTTCAAACTCTAAAGAAGCTTTTATTTTCGCTAAATGTAATATATGCATACAGAGATTGCGCTTTAAAGTGAGAAAAATATTTTGATCTTATTAGTTTATTTTTATTAGTGGTAAACAACTAAATAAACATATATTTAAATATTTATTGGGTATAATACATAAATTTCCTTACAACATAAAAAAATAGTTTTGTGGGGACAAAATCGCAAAAATGGAATTCTATTTTTAATTAAATGATTAGAAAGTCAACATGATTTCTACAATTGCAAATTGAAATTTATTTATTATAAATGGCCAGTCACTCGATAGATTCCATCATTGGCCTATACATCGAGTAGCATCGTGAACCATTTAGCTTTCACATGACGTTGCTCCAGCGCACCAGTGAGGTCGGAACACACTGCGCCCCAAACCGCTTTCCTTGACCGCTCAGCCACCGCGTCGGCTTGCGAACTGAAATAACTCCATATACATTTTATCATAATTGTCTGTTTCTATCAGGCTATATCAAACTCATTTCAGAGAAGTTCTAATATCTCGAAAACGACTGGTGATAATGCCCAAGCAGTGTTGTCGGAAAGTTTGTAGATAAAAATTCTTGAACAGATATATAAACTCGTTTGATAAGTGTAAGAATGTTTTGTATTATTTTGGGAGATTTCGATGCTTATTCAAAAGCATTCATTATCAGGAGCATGTCCTCTCTTACAGTTACTTATATATTCATACACCTAACTCATATGAACAAAAATACTTTCATTTTTAGTATTAATATAATAATATATAGTAATATAAATAGTAGTAAACTGTTTTACAGAGTAAAATGCTTCGCAAATCAGTATAAATAGTCATACGTACGTTTCAGAAATCAACTGGATTTCTTTCTTTGTTTCCTCAGTGCAAAAAGTCTGAACCTAAATGCCCAAATAAGCGCAAGGCAATCCCGGTTAATGACTAAATGGCAAAAAACCGTTACGTTATAGTGGAGCTACGTTAGTGGTACGAAAGGAAACAAGGGAATATGCACATGAGGCGTAAACAAGAAAAAAAATTAAATTAAATAAAAGTAAAAAAATAAAAGACAGAGGAACATTTCGTCTCATATCCATATTTCCCTGTTTCCTGAGGATTCGAAGCTTAGACTTCGAAGGGTGAGGATTTTCCTTTTATGTTCTTTTCATGCCACTAGATGGCACCACTATATTGTGATGTCATTTAGCCATTTTAGTTAAGTCGACATTACCTTCCGCATAGATGAGGGTTCAAGTCCAAAATTTAAGAACTGATGAAGGATATCCAACTGATTTCCGAAACGTAATCATGCTTATATATATCCTGGTATGAGCGGCATTTTACGTTGTAAACCAGTTTATTATTAATTATGAGTAAAGTCACGTGCTTTACTTAATATAAACAGTAAAGTGTTCCACAAATAAACTGTAAAATCTGAAAACACATTTTTACTTTCTCAAACAGAAAGAATTACTTTTTGCAAAATTTTTGAATTTAAGATTTTGACAGGTAAGCACCTTTTAAGACCTCCTAAAAGTATTTCGAACATTTTTGGAAATACGAGGGTCACACTGAAATTTTTTAGACAGGAGCAGACGATATCCGCTAGAAAGAAATTTATTGGTCGGATATTTAAATCTGGAATCTTTTATGACCGCATACGATAATTTGGGGCAACAATTACAATTTAGCTATAATAGAATAAATTTTGGAAGAAAAGAAAATGTCGTTGACGCGACAGTATTATCCAGCTATGATTTTAAAGTGGGGCTAAATCAAGAAGGATGTCTTCAGCGTCTACAATTAGCAGATGGAAATGATTTATCTCATACCACAACCTTGATACCACTGTATTCAAATGGTTTACAGAGTTTAGAAGAGGTCGAAATTCTCTCCTGGATGAAAAACACACTTTTGTCAGCTGTAGTCTCAGAAAATGTGTCGGTCATTTGAAAAATGTTAATCGATGTTAATCGTTCTACCTAACAAATGATACAGAAGGAACTTAAAATTGGATCCGCAGCTATACATAAAATTATTCATGAAGAACTGCATATGAAAAAATTAGCCCCCTAATTTAACAGAACACCAAAAAGCTGAGCGTGTCAGAATCAGCAAAGAAACCTTGAAATTACTTAATGGTGGACAACGCATTATTTCTAAAATCATAACTGGTGGATGAAACGTACATACCGTTTTCTGACGTTTCAACACGTCAAGAAAGTAAAGTATGGGTCTTTGAAGATGACCCCCAAACCAACAATGGTGAAAAGACAACGAGCAATGAAAAAAGTAATGTATGCAGTGTTCTTCAGAAATACAGGTCTGGTCAATGCCATAGAGCTAGAAGAATAGAAGACAGTTACAGCTAACTGATACACCATTAAGTGTCTTCTAGAAATTATTCAGAAAGTGAATGTTAGGGGACTCATGCTTCACCATGACAATGCATCTCCTCATTCAGCAAGATTAAGAATGGCAGTCGAATTTCTTGAACAAAAAAACATCAGAGTGATAGAACATCCGCCCTATTCACCTGATCTTGTTACGTGTGACTTTTGGCTATTTTTTAATCTAAAAAAAAATTACGTGGACGTCGTTCTCATTCCGAAGATGAGATTGATGAGGCTATAAAAGCATATTTTTCATCGATTCCAAGAAATGGATGGCTTGAAGCATTTAATCTTTGGAAAATTCGTCTGCAAAAGTGCATTGATGTCGGAGGGAGGTACTTTGGACACTCCTAAGAGTTGGTAAGTTTAACTTGTACCACTTAGACGTGTATAAAAAATGTCAGTGTGACCCTCGTATATTATCTGTCTGTGGCTGTGTGTGTATCTATATTTGTTTGTGTATATGTGCGTGTATGTACGACTCTATGCATGGGCGTATGCATGTTTTACACAGAATGGTGCTAAACTTGATTTCTTTCAAAATTTAAAGATTAGTATCAACCCCAACTAGCACACTTCCGTTTTTAATTCGTTGAAAAATCGGAACCCAGTTTCGTTTTTATTTCGTTGAATATGTAACGAAATAAAAACGAAAAGATGTCTCGGCGCTTCCACTATTTTGCAACCAATTTTTAAAACGTTACTTTTTCGTTTTTCACACATTACTTTTGCATGGAGATTTATATGATAACGATATGTATCGCAAAAGAAACGAAAATGTAACGGAGCGGACGGAAAAAAAACGAAAATATAACGAAAGTTAACGCAAATAGAGCGAATATGTAACGAAATATAGAAACGGAAATGTAACGAAACGGACGCAAAACAAACGAAAATATAACGAAATGGACGCAAAACAAACGAAAATATAACGAAATGGACGCAAAACAAACGAAAATGTATCGAAAGTTTACGCAAAAAAAAAACGAGTATGTAACGAATGCTAACGAAAATAAAGCGAATATGTAACGAAATATAACTCAAAAGAAACGATTATGAATCGTAACATAGAGAATGCATTAAAAGGATATATTTCCTTCAATCTTTTGTTTCAGTTTTTCCATGCTAGAATATGGGGGGGATTAAACCTCGGGCTATGTCAGTTTTGGGGATTTTTCGCTGCTATTATTTGCAAGGACAGATGTTGAGAAATTCGATAGAGTAACTAGATGTATTTCTAATATTTCTGAGCAGCATTAATTTTACAAAAATTTTAGAAACACTTCTCTAATTATTTTATCAATGTTTTAATAAAGCACAAATTTTCCTCTTTTTAGAATTTATGCCTTGCAAAAAACAACAGGACATATCCTAAAAACTAAATGATATTTAGTACTATATTCCATATGTTACCATGGAAAAACTGAAACCAACAGTTGAAAGGAAACTATCCTCTTAATGTACGAGTAGCATGCTAAACTGAGTAATGTAACGAATAAGCAAATATTTTTATGCAAAACAAACCATTTTAAATAACTTTTATGCTCTGTTAAATAGCATTTCAAATTCTAGAAGAAAAATCCACTAAAAATTACATTTTAAATGTTATTTACGAAACACATCTTGTGTTTTTTCGTTGGAAAATATTTACATATTCTATTACATGTTTGTTACTGAATTCTGCACATTATTTTTCAGTTTCGTTGATTTGCTTCCTGGTGATTTCAAGCTTTACCTTGTAGGAGCATATGTTCCAAGTTTCAAATTAGAACATTATTCACATGCAATTTAATTAATATACTAGTGTTAACACTGTTGACTTTTTCATATAAAGAAAAATTAACATATCTTTTTTTTCCAAATTTAAGATTTTAAAAGTGTATACCTTTAGGAGTGTGGATCTTCCAATCTTATTAGATTGCATTTACCTAAATAAAATCACTTCAGGTAAAATGGAAAACTTTAAAAGTTAAATAATCATTCCTCTTTGTTGTCTACATTTTTCTTAAGCACAGGTGTAAAGACTTTATGCTCTGTTAAATAGCATTTCAAATTCTAGAAGAAAATTCTAGAAGAAAAGTAAACTTTTATGCTCTGTTAAATAGCATTTCAAATTCTAGAAGAAAAATCCACTAAAAATTACATTTTAAATGTTATTTACGAAACACATCTTGTGTTTTTTCGTTGGAAAATATTTACATATTCTATTACATGTTTGTTACTGAATTCTGCACATTATTTTTCAGTTTCGTTGATTTGCTTCCTGGTGATTTCAAGCTTTACCTTGTAGGAGCATATGTTCCAAGTTTCAAATTAGAACATTATTCACATGCAATTTAATTAATATACTAGTGTTAACACTGTTGACTTTTTCATATAAAGAAAAATTAACATATCTTTTTTTTCCAAATTTAAGATTTTAAAAGTGTATACCTTTAGGAGTGTGGATCTTCCAATCTTATTAGATTGCATTTACCTAAATAAAATCACTTCAGGTAAAATGGAAAACTTTAAAAGTTAAATAATCATTCCTCTTTGTTGTCTACATTTTTCTTAAGCACAGGTGTAAAGACTTGATCCCCCTCCACAAAAAAAAAAAAAAAAAAAAAAAAAAAAAAAAAAACTGCAACAGTATATAAATGTTTTTCTTCTTTCTCTAGTTCCATTTTAAAATCTACTTCTGAACTAGATAGATTGAGGTGAGATGTTTTAGCTATCGATGCTATTGAAAATTTATTTCAATGTTTGATCTGTATTTAGCCATGTGATCAGACATAGATTTTATAATCCTGACAACAGAAGGCTAAATAAAAAAATATCAGTTTCATTTTAACTTTGTAAATAAGATAATTTTAAGTTGTATTTCATAAAATTTTGAGTAATTAACAAATAAAGACATTATAACAGCTTTTTAAAAAGAAATGAGAGTAGTAGTTTTAAAAATATTTTACAAATTATATATATATTCTTTATTTACATGTAACTGAAATTTTTGATAACTGTTAATTGTCTATTTTAAACAATACAGTATATTTAGATTTGTCCACTAACAAGACTCAACTAAGAATCCTGTTATCGCACATACACTTTATACACCATTTAAATGGCCCGAACTACCATTCTGCTGCTCATGACTTCAGACGAGTCGATAGTTCTGGGCTTTCGACACCATTTAAATGGAACAAGTTTTATCAGAAATTAATTTACTTTAATTTTTCAGTTTATAATAGAGTAACATAAAATCAAATCTCTTGTTATTTTTACTTTGAATATAAAATGAGAAAAAACAATATACTCTGAAATAAAATTAAACATTCGTTCTCCGCTTAAAGTGCGTACTTGTGGAAAGTTTATTCAAAATGACATAAGGTGATAATTGCATAAAACCAATTTTGGATTTGGGGATTTATTTTCCATATATAAATTGTATTTTGGAATGATGCCATTTTTGTTGAGTGTGTTAGCTCAATGGAGCTTTTGGAGAAGTCAACATCATAAGATATTCCCAACTTTTTTTTATTCAAACACCTTAACTGTACTGCTACCATTTTGGGAACCATAAATTGTTAGTCTCATATTTTTGTGATATTTTGCAAGAACATATTATTCTCAATAATTAAAGAACAATGTTTGTATATGAGACATAGATATATTAAAAGACTACCCTAATTTAAGAAGCAAATCATGTATTCTATTTCCATCACGAAACAGCTTCAACAAAAACAAATAATGTTTCTTGGAATAAACAAAATTAAAATTTTTATTAAAGTAATTCTTCAGACATTAATGACTGTAATTTTTCACTCTTGTATACATGCAGTGTACATGAAAATTATAGCAAGATTTAAGGTTTAAGTTAAAAATAATAATAAGGTTTCGAACTCCACACAAGACTCTGAAACAGATATTTTACTTTAAAATATCACAAAACTTTATACTAAAATTGAAAAACATCTAAAATATGCTTAAAAAAGAGAAATAACTTTTATTCAAAAATATACTTTAAGATGAATAGCAAACCATATATTTTTTATTTTTAAAGCATGATCAATGAGTTTCTGTTTGGAATCTGTAAGTTGATATCGGTTAAAGATATTTAGAAGTAATTTCCATAGATTTTAAGACAATTGTTTTATTGACGAGCAAGGTTGGAGACGTCATTGCGGTAGAAATTTCCTGTATTCAAAAATCCAATACAGCATGCTTCATATCATTATTCAACTAGAAGCAATGTCCTTTTCATGTCTTTTTCAATAGACTGAAGAAGTAAAAATTGCAAGGAGAGAGTTCTGAAGAGAGATCTACGGTTGCTTCAGTCTCAGTTTTAAAGGCTTGCAATCTGTTCTGCACAAGAAGTGGGTGTTCAACACATGTTCTTTACAACACCATTGTGGTCAAACTGCCACCATATTGAATATATGCTATCATAGCCTATTGAATTTCTTTGGACATGGAGAGGTCAAATGCTGTCATTGCATGATTTGTAACCATGCTATGGATTTGTAACCATACTATGCACCAGATTTCATCACCAGCTACAATGAACTCCAAGACTGTGTTGTTTTCCATGTTGAAACTCAGCAAGTGTTGCAGACAAACTGCTATACAGTAGGGCCTCTGATTACTACTGACAGCTCACAGGATCCACCATCAGCGCACTTTGCTGTATCCTAGGCTCCATATGATAATTCTATCAGTTCCATAGCTCCACCATCATCCTTTTTATGTTACTTTCACGGTGTTTCTAAGAAAACAAGAGACATAAATATCTTTAAAAATGAAGCAATTATATTTGTTAAAGATTATTAAACAATTAATTTATGTTACAGATAGGTTTGAGTATTGTTTGTTTAAACATCAAGGACATATGTAGAGCTTAAAAAGAGCTTAAGACATATGTAGAGCTTAAAAAAAATAACGCAGTTGTCAGACAAAGTATTTTAGCTTGAAAATAAGTTCAAATTTTGTTTGGTAGAATAGAAAAACAATTTTAATTCTTTCTTAGACAGTTGAAGTAAGACATATATAGAAATTATTACATGTTTACTTTAAAAAAAATTTCTGCTTATATTTTTATTTTCTTTGTATAGATCAAATGTATTTATTTTTTACATCTTGATGTTATTGTATTCGTGTAGTATTACATTTATAATAACATTTATTTCTTTTAATATCCTCAGTAAAGATGCACACATTTATACAATTTTTTTTTAAAAAGTTAAATTTACTAAAGAAAAAAAAATTAAGCTTTAATTACAAAAATGTCTTATGAAATAAATTATATTCTTAAAAGCTTTACTACTGAGTACTTTCTAATAAGGTATTTGACTATTTCTTAGACTGAATACTTTTGTTCAGTATAAACATATGTTAAAAACAAATTAAAATTTATTAATACTGGGCTTTTAAAAGTAATTAATACATATTTTAATGGGACATGCAAAAGAAATGCATATGATTTGCTGATTATGGTTCTCTTTCAGACAATAAATTCAGTATTTGGCAAATAGCTATTTGTTGTATCCCAAGTAACTACTGTATATTTCTGAATATAATCCAATCAGTATATAAGCCAAGTCGAATATGTAATTGTAATGTAAGAAATTTGATTAAAACTGTAAACTTGTATATAAGTCGAATAATAATAAAAAAAAAAAGAATAAGAAGCATCGGCAAATGTGTGAACGACGAACTATCACAGCCAACCAAATCACATAGTTATGAGGGCATTGTTGATAATGAAAGATAATGACATAGTCTGCTCAGGTTGCTGTGTGAGATCGTCCAGTAGGTTGTGTCAGTAGATGTTCTGGTATATGATTGCCTCTGATTTACTTGTGAAAATAGCACCCACAAAACAATGGTTTCATTGTGCTGTAGTAAGTATGAGATAATATTTTTATTAAATTGTTCTTCGCTTTTGAAATTACCAGTTCCAAAATTTTCAGCTTTTCAACTTCTGATATTTTTGCCACGCAATCCAACAATATAATGGCTCGCCTAGTTTTTACCGAGTTTGTTATTTGGAAATCGAAATTCAAAATTTATGTAAAAAAAAGATTATATAAAATTCATTAAAAAGAGACAACAGAATATGATCAATAAGAAAAATAACATATCGAGCTGTAACATGTATTCCACAAACTTATTTGGAAAAGAACGCTCAAGTTAGGCCTCCATCCTCCAGAAACATCCAACCACATGCTAGCATTGAATGATGAATGTGATGTCACAATCTCAACATGTGCAGCTTAAAGGTTATAAATTATGCCTAACTATGTAAGAGTGAATGCTTATTACTTTATTATTGCATAAACAAATACACTTTGTTGCAAAAAATATATGCACCCATAAGAAATTGAGCTACAGCCGTGAAACTCGGCATGAAGCTATTATTTGAGGAGATATGTAAGTGATTAGAATTTGGCGTAACCCTCTAAGTTCAGGTTCCCCTGTTTCAACAAACAAAGAATCTAACGTTTCAACTAGTTGTTCATATCGTGAGGAGATTCTTTCACAAGTCCGTCCATGTGAAAGCCAGCGAGAGGTGGACACTTTAATCATTTTCAGCATGTTTAAATTGTATACGTTTCCTTGAATTTCTTTAAAAATTTCACCCTTCTTTGGGCTATAATGGAACATTTTCCACAAAACTAAAAGTGAGTCAACTGATTGAAGATTGATTGTCATATTTCTTTAATAAGTGAACGAATACTAAAGCTAATCTGTGGTTTCTACAATTTACGTAGATACAATGAAGTAAATGTTGTTTCTTGTTGGAAAATTTAAAAATTTGAAGATGAACTGCAAAGTACGCACTGGCATAGAGTCAATAAGTGTTGGCTGGGTCATAAAAGTACACAGATCCAGTTTCCAAGAAAAACATTGTTCTCTTTATTTCGTGAGAAACATAACTAGGCAAATTACACATTCCAGGTAATTTTCCATGCCACAAAACTTCAAAATATACTATGTACAAAAAGTTTGCAGTTGTAAATAATCAGACAGAGATTCCTTGAAGCATTGGTAGTAAGTAACTATACTACCTCTATCACTTGTGTGTATTTCCAGCCACCATCGAAGGTATCACACTTGGCAAAGGAAAACCAAAGGATAAGACATCAGAAAAATATTTAAAGTGACTTCCGAACGTTTGTAAGTAAATTTAACGTTCAATACATGCTGGTCTAAACTGACCACATCTGCATCCGTCTCGACTAAAAACCATCGTCAAACAATATCCCGCAGTGCTTCTGCCTAAAGCATTTCTGTCTGCCTGCATCAGACTATCAGCATATGTGTCTAATCGATCGTCGTGATCGGATTAAGTCTTCTGATTGAGTCGTCTGAAGTCGTCTGCTGAAGTCTGATTGCTTCAAGAAACCTCTGCCCTATATATCCGAGAATGGACACTTCCGGAAACGCCCCCGGATATGCAAATCAGATGCGTATGCATTGAGAACTGATTTGCATGAAACTTCATGTTGAAAAACGTCATGGTTCACGCCGGTGAACGGAAAGAGTCGTTCATATTAAATTTGCATAAACACCCGTTCACGGGAACGTGAATTGCGATATATTGATTTTTTCCAACAGTTTAATTCGACGTTGAACACCTGAAAGCTCTCCGCTCATTGCATTGGTTCCCTCTAAAACTATAAATAAACAATTGAACAGCTTAACATTTTTTGCTACAGTTGTTTTCTCAATAGCACTCATAATTTCTTCAGCATTGATAGTAGTTAAGTTGTTGTTGTTGAGACCCAGACTGTCCGACCTACTAGAAAGGTGTAAGGTGACTGTTTGGACGGCCGGGAAGTGCCACTCAATTTAGACCGGAACCCAGTGGGGAGGCATCCACAGGGACTGTACCCTCCTTCCCTACCACCAACCTCTCGGAAGGACTTACGGACCCACATGTTTAACGTGATCGTACTTCGCATGAACACGGAGGCAGTTGTGGCAGCATGCAAACCACCGGGCTACAGCGCCCGAAATGTGCCAACAGCACAAGGTGTTCCCAGGTGGTCACCCACCCAAGTACTAACCGCGCCCGATGCTATTTGACATCGGTGATCTAACGAGAACCGGTGTTTTCTGCACGGTAGGGCCGTTGTGGTAGTAGTTAAGTGTACAAGTCCAAGGTACTTTTCTTTAACATTCTCATCACCCTACATTTGGTAACGTACTATTATACCTAGCTGATCACGTTGAGATTCATCAATCGACTCGTCAGCCAAAATTGCACAAAATTCTAAACATGATAATTCAGTTAAGGTTTTTTGTTCAATGTAAGTAGAAATGGAATATAAGATATTGTCAACAGATATGCTTAATAAATGAGTTGCATTTTACCCATATGTATTTAAATACTGTGCAATTTCTTTATCCTCTAAATTTTCACTTAAAAATCTTACAACTGACCCAAAGTTTTCAAATACCGCCCACTGTTTTTTAACCATGAAGTATAAGATTTCGACACATTTGCTTAATAAATAACCTTCTATTGAAATTTGTTTTTGATTGTTTCACAGCCTCTGTGCCTTCAGTATTTTTTTAGCAATTTCTTGTTTGTCGGCATCCTTTGGAAAGGCAATAGATTGTTTATGTCTATTACTATTTTCAAGCTTCTTTATAGTTCTGGTAGGATGACCTCCCTTAAAACTCACACCAACACTTGTTCAAGGCTTATTACCACTGTACCCAATGGAACATATTTTACATAAAAAGCCTGAAGCTGATAGACTAGTAAAACCAGTTATACTGTCTTTCATAATATGTTTTTATGAAATAAGCTTTTCTTTTTTTACTGTTTTCTGTAGTTAACAACATATCATCTATATTTTCTTCATCAGAAATATATAGATATTTTCTTATCTATATTTTCTTCATCACCTCATTATCAGAACCTCATCATCACCTCATCATCAGAAAATTCAAGTCCAACGTCAATATTTTCTTTTATATCGTTTTCATTTTAAGTATTCTTTTCTACATCATTTTCAGCATTCTTTTTACATCGTTTTCAATTTCAGCATTCTTTTTCAAATTCACTGCATTTTCTCCTATAGAAAAATTCAACCTCATCTTCATTCGATAATTCAGTTGCACCATTTTCTGCATTCCTCTTTACATAATATTTGGCGTCACTTTTCTGAATGAAATTTGTCGTTTCAGATGCGCTCTCTACTACTTTATCAGCATTCCGATTTGTAGAAAATTTGGTTGTAATTGTGGAAGTATTACTTTTCTAATCTGCTTGGAACTTGCTTTATGGAAAAAAAAATGTAGGATGCTCTCACAACCACTGCTATCAGCACAACTGATTTTTTTTTACATAATAATCTGAATTTTTTTAGAAGCCCCAGGTTGGAGGACGTCTACTCTTCATAATATTTGGAGTATCACTAACTTTATCCGAAAATAATTATTGTTAATTTAAAATAAAAACTAACTAAACTAATTAAATAGAACTGAAACTATGACGATGATGCTTCACCCTCACCCAATGGTCAGCGAAGTAAAGGCAATCTGCCATTAGGGGGTTTGTATGCCTTACTGAAACTAAATGCAAGACCAAACAGCAAGCAGTGTTGCCATATTACTTCCCAGACTGTCCAACCTACCAGAAAGGTGTAAGGTAACCGCGAATTGGCTGTGTGCCATTCCGCAAGAAACAGTTGATGTTTGTGTATATTTTTATTCTGCACAGAAATCGAAACATTTGAAAATAAAATGTACATGCAAAACACGCTTATGCTAACACAAGACATATTACTTTTGAATTTTCATCCATATTAACAATAATTAAATGCATGACACAGTTGAGGGATAATAAATATAGGCATCAAAAATGAACAAAATTGTGTTTTTCACTTTCCTTAACTATTGTAAAGTGGTAAAATTTTAAACAAAATTCTTTGTGATATTATTCTAGAATTTAATGTGGCTGCTGTCACAATCGAGTGGAAGAAAAAGATTATTCTTCGAACATTGTCGCCCATTCTTGGGGACAAGAATGTGCAATTTCACAAAAAATTATAGTTAAAAGTTTTAAACGAAATTACAGTAGGTTTCCCCAGCAGGAAAATATGTTTCAAGATCCCTAGTGGATGCTTCAAACCATGGATAGTACCAAACCCAATATTATACTATATTTTTTCCTTCACATATGAGAAAGTTTAATATGAGAAACCGTTCTATTTTCTATGAGAAAGTTAAATTTATAAATTAGACACTGTATAAGATAAACAACAATAACTAATAATAAAAAAGAACAAGTATAATAATATACTGTAATAAAAGTTGTGAATGTGATCTCCCCCTCCCAATATAGCTTATTGTACAGTTTTAGACTAATCCTTGTTCTGGTGATAATGATACAATGCATATTTGATGGAATGAGAAAAATAATGTAGGCATTGTGATGCAAGGTTAGACTATTATTGAGAATCATTTGCTTTGGGAGATCCTGAATTATCAAGACCATGACAATGTTGGTGATTGGATGTAAGGAACAGACCTTGTCAATGGTTGAGGATTCTCGATAGTTGATTTTAGTGAAGTCGACACTGCTAGTTATGCTTCAATTTCTTTACCTTCATAGACAGGATACTTTTGACTTAACAAGTTCTTTCAATTCTGCATTTGTTACCACATCTTGATGGTCTTCAATATATTCTTTCACTTCTTAATCAAGAATGTTAGAAAAACCTTTTCTACCAACTTGTGACTACATAAATGATTTTCTCAACTTTTCCACTGATCCCTGGGAAACCTTTAAAATCATAAGGTCTTCCTGCTGGCATTTAATGTTACTAGTTTTAATTCATTCACTGCAGTTTTAGTAAATGTTATTGTGTCAACAATACTGATGATTTCCAATCACTGGTGTGTAATTTACATTTTATGAATTGCTTATTTCCGAAATTTTCCATTTATGATTTTTTGATTGTGATTGACTGAAACCATAGAAAAGGGGTAACTATGGTATACCAATATTGAATTACTTAAATTTTTTTATTTAGTGTGAGTATAGCTTTTACAATTTAAATTGAATTTAGAGTAGCCTACCTTTAAGCCATTGCCATTTGAATTAAGTCAATAACGAGTAATAAAAATATGGAGTATAAAACATGACTTCCTATCCAGTCCAGAATTAGGGTTTTAAATTAATGTACCTATTCATATGTATAACTAACATGGTCGGATGAGTTTTAATTAAAAATATTTTATTGTTTTATCGTTTCTAAGACAAAGGACATCAGCTAGGAAAGCTGATATTTCAAGAACTCCCAACAGCTTATTTTTGATACGATAAGGAACAGACTTACCTCATAGACTGTCAAAAGTGAATTAATTCAAGACTTGTTAATTGACACGGTACAATATACTTGGTAGATTAATGCAGGAAGACAAAATTGACTCCAAAAGTGGGGTTCAACCCCACAATGGTTCCAGTATTTTCCTAGAATGATGAAGAAAACAATGTATTGAGACGTTTGAGCTAGGAAATATAAATATTCTACTCAAGATCTTTAAATTTATATGCAAAAATAATTTCCTATGGTTTTTCATAAACTTGTATCAATTACCGTTGTAAATAAAAATTTCTGCCATTCTGCCAAACTAAAATTGTTGGCTCTTGATATGTTTTCACATTGCATTTTAAACATTTGTTCTACAATGGATTTGCTCAATCTTAGTATCTAAATGCTGTTACTATTAAAACAGTTTCTCTCCTACAATTGTTGTTCAAGTTAATCAAAATTTTTCTAAATCTTTATATGAACATGTTTCTGAAAAATATTTTACTATCATTTTTCAAGTTGAGCTGGCAGATTACTAAAAACCACAGAAAATTTAATTGCAGCAATATTGTGCTTATACCCAGCGATATAGTTCAGAAGACCCCCCCCCCCCCCTCCGCACTAAAAAAATAATGTAGGTTCTTTATATATATATTTTTTAAGCCACTTCTTGAAAGAACAGGCTTTTTTCAATTAATATATTTTTAAATGTATTGTGAGATGTATACATATCTCAAAAATATATTGATCAATTATAAATGCATTTTATTTTAAAAAATGTGCTATGTTTTCATCCAGAAATTGTGGATCTTCCACACAAATTTTTTTTCTTCTTACATGTCTGTTAGTAAACACAAGCATTTTCTCCATCTAGTATGCCCAAGTTTTTCAATCTAAATAATCCTACAGATATTTTAAATAGTTAGGGTATTTGCAGGCGTGGTAGCCCATTGGTTAGCGCATGGGAATTGCATTCGGTAGACCCGGGTTCGATTCCTTCCGCTGCTAAAAAAACTGCTGCTGTGTTCACGTGGAGTACGATCATGTTAAACATGTGGGTCCATAAGTCCACAGGGGTGCGGAACTAAACCTGTAAACCGAGAGGTAGGCTAGGTCCGCACTGCTGTCTCCAAGTTAGAGTATTTGCAGTATTTCTTCCAAGAATGACCTTTGATATATATTGACAAAACTAAATATGCTCTTAACTTATGTATTAAGGAATATGAAAACTATATCATAATATGGGAAAATAAATCTCTGACTGCTCAACATTGTAGAAATTCTGTCTATCGTTTTAAGTTTTCTTCCACTAGTATTATACAAAAATGTTTGTTAATTTATAATCTTGACTTTTCTATACCTTTCATATTCAGAAATAGTTAAGTATTTTAGCTAATGATTTGTTCAGTAACTTTTTCTTTTACTGTCTTGTTAGATGCCTTGTAATTGTACCATTTTTCTTTATATTTGTTTTATACCTTAAGGAACTCTTCAATGACATTTGGAATTGTTTTCACCAGGTTGTGTCTTGTCTCATCTTGTTGGGACATTTTTGTAATGCCTTTGAACAATCCAGCTTGTGTGTTAGTTCTATGTTGCTTGACTGACTTTCTAGTATCCAGAATCCTTCTTCAGTTTTCTGTTTTATAATTGTGAACACATCTTTTAATTATAGGATACCTCTCTGGCTCTTCTATTTCTGTCAATTTGATCTTCGATCTTTTTGACTTTAGATTTGCTGGCACTGATGAAGAAGATCCAACATTTCCTCGAAACAGCTTTATGCTTCACGTTCTATTATCATATTTTGCTTGATTCAGAGTCAGTAAAAATATACAGAATGCTAAATAAAACTATTTAAAAATAATTTTATATTGGAATATTTAATTTTTTAATAGTTTTTTGGAAATAAATTTAAGAAAAAGACACCAATAAAAAATCTATTAATATAAAACATTAAATATTAATTGCTATTTATATTGGTATCATACTTGACATTAGAATACAAGAGTCAGAGTCGAAGGTTTGAAGTACTGACTCCACAACCCTGCTTGATACTGTGCTCTGTTATGTGACATCTTCCTGATCTTGTAATCTTACGTTCCACATAATTATTCTATATGTTCTATCCCTTTCCTGTAGTCCATCCGATTTCTTTCCTATTCATGTAATTTGTATGAAGTAATCAACTTCCACCCATTTTATATAAAGTTAATGCTCTTGTTTTACTCATTTTAAAAGCATACCTATAATTTATACTATATTTTCTCATGGATACAATATTAATAATACTTTCGTACATTACAAACTTATGTGCATCGTAATAAAGTTTTAGAATTGTGTAAATGTTGTAAAATATAAATAAAATTAATGAATGAATTATTAGTGTAAAATGTGAAATTATGGTGGCAACCTGTACTTGGCATATGATGGAGTTTGTTTTCGTGCTCAGATAAAACTGGTAAGTTAAAATTTATCAACTGAAAAGCATTTTAAAATGTTAAAATAAATATATTGTATTTTAATAAAAAAAAATTTTCAATGGGAATGTGATCATTAAAATTGGATCGTTTTTGACCCACTTCTGCAAACTACATATCAAATTACTTTTCTGGGAACAAAAGGTAAGATAGCAGATAGTGACCGAATTATTTTGTATATATGTAAATTATTATTATTAGTTTTGTGCTCAATGTTCAAATATTTACACAGAGGAAAATAAAAATGAAAAGTGAAAAGTATCTGCAAACATATATGTTGACTTAAAATTTGAAGCAAATTTCGGAAACTAATCATTTTTTGTACATTAGGATCCATGCAACAAATTAAGCATACCAGGGATCTATTTAAAGGAGAGGGTTGAGGTTCATTACCCCCCCCCCCCCCAAAAAAAAAAAATTAAATAAATAAAAAGTTCCTTTGTATAATCATATATTAATTTTAAATTATAACAGTTTGCTCAAATAAATTTTCATTAAGTATTTGTTATCGGAAAGAAACCGGTGAAATTGGATTTTAATTTATTATTAAAATTCATTTAATTTTGATAATTTAGAAACATTCAGAATCTACCTAATTGAAATTAAAACCACAGGAGAAATTGAAAATAAAATATCATTATTAAATTCTAAAGTAAACAGTACCCATTGAATTTCAAATTTTCACAATCAATCAAGCAATCATAGTGCAAAAGTAATTCAACTTTTTTGCAATAAATTTAAAAATAACAAATTGCAACTCGCACTTGATCAATGATAACTGAATGATCATTTCCTCAAAAATAAATTTAAAATGTATTCTTCTCTATTAAATTCACAGATCACATGATGTTCAATTTCTTCTGTCTGAAATATGACATCTGGTACATGGGCGTCGTATATTTATCTTGCTGCAATCCAGGCGAAAATACATTTTTTGTTCTGTTACTGTAACAACTTGAATGTTGTGAAGAACAATGTTTTATTTGAACTTTGAAATGTCGTCAAATAAATAAGCCTTAAATTTCTTATCTGGAATTATAATTATTTTTGTATCCGATTCTAATTTACCCATATGCATTCTTCATAGAACAAACTGTTATTACTTAGTACGGGGCAAGGATATTTTTATCCACTAATTGAGGATTTTGTTTTATGTGTAATTTCAAATGCACATTGAAACGTCTTATAATTTTAATAGCACTAGCACTACTTAATGTACTTTATCTACAATGCATGGAATATAAAAAACAATAAAATCAACAATACAACAATCAGTTTTAAAATGTAAAAACAATTTACTTACCCTGACTCCTAACTAGACAAAAGAAGACAACAAACACGAGGTGTCTCAACAGTTCCACGCCAAGTTGCCAAACACTTTTGCGCCAATGTTGGTGTGAGCACGTGTCACAAGCTAGGATACGCTGCTGTAGAGAGTAACCATACATTAAAGGAAAAAGGATACTTATCGCTGATTTGGCACAAATTTCGTGCAGTCTAGCGAGGAAATATTCTGTCTAATAAACTTCCACATTTTCTAGAAATCTATTCAGTCAATTTTATTATTGCTTGAAATATTAATAATATTGTAATATTAATATAAATTTATAATATTAATAATAATTTTTAAATATATACCTTAAATAACGTGATTAAATTAAATAATTCTATAAAAGTTTATAGGTGGTGGTGGTGGTGGGGGGGGGGGGGGGGTAGAGAATGTATTGAAATTGAAGTTATCCATATATTGCTATAAGGTGAAATAATTTGTTTAATGGAATTTGCTGGTGACGTGGTTAGGTTAGCAAATGAAAAAACGAAGAAACGCCCCCCCCCCCCCCTCCGTTAAAGCAGGGTGCAGTTGTGTGGAATGGGGCTTAGAAGCAGTATCTCTTTCAGGACTTTTCGGCTGGTGTGTATGTGTCTGTGTGTGTGTGTGGGGGGGGGGGGGGGGCAAGTTTTCTATTTTCTCGACAGAAAATATCTAAACGCTATGCCACATAAATAGAAACTAGGTAATATAAAATGTCTCCGGGGGGGGATACTCATCTCTGAGGGGGAGGGGGACGCATCGGCCCCAGAGGTATGCCTGAAAGAACTACTGATTGGAAGCACCCCCCCTCCTTGTCTGAACCATTAGTTATACATAAAGTCAATATTTAGAAAGGAAATTCAGGATTGCTACCTTCCCTATTAGGTTGTCAAAATTCTGGCTACGCCTATGCGTGGGTGACGCAACTTACCCTTACCCTGTTAATGCCAGAATGCTCTAAAAATATACTAGTTCTTTATATGGTCTATACCGAATAACTAAATTCAACACATTCGATCGTCAACCCCCTTCCATTTTTCCAAAATCCTGGCTACGCCTATGTCTAAACATGAATATTGATTGTTAAATTTAGATCAGATAAATATGTTAAAATCCAGGAGAAAAGTAACTTGACTAATTGCACAAGGAAATATCGAATGTATGCTTAAAGTTTATGTACAGATAAATTTTCATCATTAAATTTATTTTGAATATTCTTTTCGTGTACTATACAAAAGTATAAGCAAGAGTACCAATTCCTCCATCTCAACACTCATGCACTGATTCAAAGTCATTTACTCTCCATTAGTTAAACATATTTAGTCACTATCGATAAAATCTGACCGTCAACCTCCTCCCTCACTCACGACATTTCGGCTACGCCGATGTTAACTAGTCCAAAGTTCTATATTTATATATTTCATAGTAATTTTACTTATGAGCGTTGTGCAGGATAGGATAAATTGGTATCCTTCTCCCCACACACACACACACCACCATCATCACACACATACACACACTCCCTGAGACCATTTTTAGCAGAATTCATGCAATTTTTATTCAATCATAAAAAAACTAAAATAATAATAAACAACTATTTCCTTTTAATGCCTACAAATATCAATGGTTTAAATAAATTTTTAAATTTTATCAACAGTCGAAAATTTAAAATTTACAATTTTAACAAATTTAAACAAAATAGAAATAACAAAATATGCAAAAAAATAGAAATTTAATATTAAAAATACCCATTAAAAATCATAAATTCTAATAGCACATTGGGTCTTTACGCTAATGAGTTAAATTTACGTATTAAGAAATTTAGCATCCGATTATTTTTTGGAGGAAAATAGTTGATTGAGGAGGAGATATGAAAAAATTTATCATGAATAAGTGTAAAAATTTTAGAAAAATGCAACAAAAATAAAATGATTTAAAAACGAAATATATATTCCATTTTGCAACGTAACACATAATTCGTTTTAAAATAATTTTTAAATCGCAATATTTGCAACCAAACGAAAAACCAACGATAGCAACAAGTTTGCAACGTTTTTAATCCAGATCGTGCTACTTGGGACCTTGAGATACATATTATTAAAAAGTAAATTTGAATAACTGTTTAAGATTTAGTATGTATAACACTTTTAAAAATTAGTATCTACCAATTTTTAAAAATTAATGCGTACCACCGTTATAAAATATTTCCCCTTTCATAACAGAATTCTAACCTTCCTGGAGACAGAGAAAACAACTAAACTAATAAATTGAACATTCATAAACATATCAAATGCAACAATCTAAAGTTTTTCATTCAGGTATAAGTTTAAATAGTTTCTATTAATACACACGTAGGAGAAAACACACAGTTGTGGTTGAATTTTCTAATTCCAAAAAGCATTTTTATGATTTTTTTTTCCTCTCATATTGGCTTTTACTTAAATTAACAATTTTCCAGGGGGGTCTTTGACATTCCCCTAACCCCTTTAAATACGCTCATGACTCTATGTGTATGTATGTGTGCATATGCATGACTTTGAGGTATAAACTCGATATCGCAAGAACTAATGCATTTATAGCTATACAATTTTAATACATTAAGGGAAAAACTAGAATTAGATTGACTAAATTGAAATTCTTGTGATTAGAAGTCAAATTAATCCAATTTTAAATTTTGCATAGTAATACTTTCTACAGAAAACTATAATACCCGGAACTATATGAGAATATTTGTTGAGAATCACCTCTCTAAACGCGCAGTGATAGTATGTCAGAGCACCAAATAACCGTGAGGGCTAAAAAAACTCATATATACTAATTAGACCATCCTGAACCCAAATCTGAAATCCGCTTTTCAAATTAACCTTTCGATCTGGAGAAATAGGCTCTCAAATTTTCGTCCATTTTACTATTTTTAACACTTTCCAACATAGTTGAAAAGTGTTTATGACTTTGTTCATTCTGTATGTCAGTCTCTCTAGCCGTTCGCACGATAACTGGAAGGGCTTTAGCCAAACGAAATTTTAGTATGTTGTTGAGACGGTCTATGGGACATATGGGAATGTAAATGAATAATATCATCCAATTAGTTTTAGACTGAATCCGAATTGAAAAAGTGAAATACATTTAACCCTATGGGACCTAATTTTTCAAACATATTTTAAGCAAAGTTAAAATTCACAAATTGCTTCACAAAAGTTTACAAATTTAATAAATTATTGCAGTACTGTGATAATTCAAAATATATGAGCGCTGAATGTATCGCATTTTAGAGATGTTTAAATAAAGTTGCATTTCAGTTGGAAAGTGTTTCACAATCAATGCTTTGTGCATGATTGAACTTCCTTGTGCTTATAATCTCACACCGAAAGAGTTGCCACAAGTTAATGCAATTGCATGGTCAGAAGACGTGCATAATGCCTGGGGAAATAATCTTATTAGAACGTATTATTGTTAGTGTTCTGTCTCATTTATACTGAATAAAACGGCCTTTATTGTTTCAGAAACTGATTGATACTTCTTTAAACTCCATCGGCAATGGAAATTTATTCCAGTTTTTTTGGAACGCACCTTATAGGCAGGATTTGTGATTATAAATTTTAGATGTTGTGCTATAAAGACGTTCCCTTTTTTTGTAGTCTTAGAACGGACTTTACTAATAGTTGTGCGTAACTGTTACAAAATCAATTTGTCGCTTTATTATAAGTATATTGCAGATACTTAATATTTTATATTGATATAATTGTCTTATATTGAAGGAAATATGAATACACATAAAACAAAATTGATGTGGGCCTTATATCCACGCCTTATATCCCCGTTCTCTTTATTTTAATTAAATTTAATTCACTTTTAATTTAATTTTCGTTCTCATTTGATAACTGGACTTAATTTCAAAGGTGGCGTACAGAAAATACGAAAAGACTAAAATATCTCGAGAACGGCAAGGCCTAGCGTAATGGGGTTGGTCTTATTCTTTTCTTCGTTAAAAATTACGTGTTACACAAGGATTTAATGGATATATTTGAGCATCTGTAGTTTTTATTTTAGATTTTGTCGATTTTTGCGGGCCATTTTGCGAAAAAAGGCAGATAATTTTTTCCGAATCCTACCAAAATCTAATCAGCACCAGAGTGACCCACAAGTGACTTACTTATCTGCCGAATTTTGTCAAATTCTGTCCATTAGTCTCTCAGCTAGAATGGATACAAGCTTTCGCGGTCCATGTCGCAAAACAAGGCGGGCTTTTTATCCCAAAACTAATCAGCACCAGATTTGCCTACAAGTGACTCACCTACCAAATTTTGTGAAATTCGGTCCATTAGATTTTTAGTTAGAGTGGATACAAAATCTGCACAGACAGACAAACACACAGACGTCACTCTAAAAATAGTGTTTTCGTATTTTAGAGGTCTCGAAACGTGTAGATCCGTCGAAAACTCGGGTTGCGAATTTCGGCATGATTCCAATTCTTTTCCTATACATTACCATGTATTGCAGGGAAAGTAATATGAATACACATCAGTTACTTACTTCATTCCCAAAACCAAGAAATGCCACCTACATTTATATAACCAATTTGTTTACTCATTATAATGTAAGAGTTTTTAGGAATAAAATATTCCAAAAATGGGTTGTAAGTTATGCAGAGAGAAGTTTTCTGGCGCCAGAAGATTTATACCAGATATTTAATTGAAAATGTTAGGTCACAAATGAGGTAAATTTGAAACTGGAAACGGGGATGCAAGCATTCCAACATGTTTTTACCCCTTTTTAACACTTTCCAAGATAGTTGATAAGTGTTTATGACTTTGTTCTTTCTGTCTGTCTGTCTGTTTACCCATTTGCACGAAAACTGCAGTAAAAACGACTTTACCAAAATGAAAGTTTAGTATATTGTTGAAACGGTCTGTGGGGGCATATGGGAATGTAAATGAATAATACCCTTCAATTTGTTTTGGACTGAAACTAGGTTAAAAAAGTGAAATGCATTGAGCCCTATGGGATGTAATGTTTTAAACATTTTTCAATCGAAGTTAAAATTCACAGATAAATTTTAGGAAATATTCAAATTATCCCATAAATATACAGGGTGTCAAAAAACATTGACCTCGGCTTTTATTCCTTAAATATTGATCTTAGCCATATATAGTAAATTACAAAGTTGCGTAAAAGAAGGTACATAATTTTATGAAATCGATTAAAATTTTCAAGGGAAATAAATGTTAAGAAATTCAAAATTTAATTTTTTATACGGCCCCCATACAAAAACATTTCCAATGAGTAAAATGTGCCCCATACACTAACAGGGTGATGTACAAAATTTCAGCATTTTATCATAAAAAGTCCCAGAGATATGATAAGACAAAGGTGCTGACTTAAACCACTTTTCGATGCATCGATATGGATTCAGAGAAGGGAAATATCATGTCGGCAGATCGCGTTTCAGGGGTCATACACAAATTACGAAAGAAAACAATGATTACATAAATAAATAATAATTTTGCTATTTATTGGTACAAAAGTATCTACATCATGTAGAAATAACAACTTTACACAAAGATTGCAAAGCTTGTTCAGAGATAAGAGACATATATTATTTGCCTATGATGCATTTCTGCGTTGCGTCATTTGCGCTCTTGCTGTAAATATTTACATTTTAATTTGGGATTAATCCCTCACCAACTTTGTTTAAACATATTTCTGGGACTTTTTGTGATAAAATGCTGAGATTTTGTACATCACCTTATTAGTATATGGGGCGCATTTTACTTATTGGAAATATTTTGTACGGGTGCCGTATAAAAATTTAAATTCTGTATTTCTTCAAATTTAATTCCCCTAAAATTTTATCAATTTCAGAAAATTCTGTACCTTTTTTATGCAACTTTGTAATTTATTTTATATGTCTAAGATCAATATTTAAGGAATAAAAGCCGAGGTCAATGTTTTTGGAACACCCTGTATATAAAAAAATTTCAGCAAAATAAGTTCGGTAGTTTTGTATATAAAAATTAAAATAACAATTACACCCATATAATATGAAGAGATCACGTGACAAACTTCAAAATAAAATATGGCATCAATATTTTTTCCCAGTGTCAAAATCGCGATTTAAAAAATTCTTTTACATTTATATTTCGTGTTTCATCCGTCCTAAAACTGATTTATTTTACGTATTTTCTGTTCATTTATATTCTACGTCAACGCAAATACAAGATTTTTTAGTTTAAATGATCATCAAACTTTGTTTATTTCTACAACGAAACCTAATTTTAATGGATGCAGATCGTAAACAAGTGATTGTAAGATGAGTTGTATAAGAATTTCTGAATATTTTCAAGGGAAATATTTAGCTTTGGTGTCTGGGATAAAAGTCATTGAATGAAATATCCATTGCTTTTATATAAAGAACCAGACGATTTATATTTCGATGACGTCATTTAAATTAAGTTCATTTTTTCTATGAAGTCTTAAGTTTTCAAATATAATAAATTACTGCAGTACTGTGATAATTTAAAATATATCAGCGCTGAATGCATTGCATTTTAGATATGTTCAAACAAATTTGCATTTTAGTTGGAAAGTGTTTCAGAATCAATACTTTACAATAATTGATCTTTCTTGTTTTCCTGTTTTACGAGATTTTACTTTGATGGATGCAAAGTATTTGTATCTCGTAGTTCATAATAGTTTTCTTCGTAATAAATTTTATTTTAACCAATATTTTTTAATTTGCCAGTAATACTTTCGATCCGGCTGTCCACGACCGTCTCCTTATCAATATTGTTAATTATTATGACTTTGCTAAACCTACAAAAAATAAAATTACGGTCAGTCTATCATTTAAGACTGTCAGTCTATCATTAAGACGGGATAACAAAGACTTTAATAATAGTTTCCTATTATTAAATTCCTATTATTAATTCTGATATAATTTTCTTATATTGAAGGATATATGAATACACAGCAGTTACAGCATCGCGAAAACCAAAAAATGTCACATATATTTATATAACCAATTTGCTTACTCATAATAATTACTCATAATAAAATTTTTCATAGAAAAGTATTTCAAAAATAGGTTATAAGTTATGTAAACAGAAGTTGTTCAGCGCCAGAAGACTTACACCAGACATTTAGTTGAGAATGTTAGGATACAAATGGGGAGAATTTGAAACAGAAAACTGGGATTTAAGTATTCTAATATGTATTTTCCCCCTTTTTTTATTTGTTTTGATAGATACAAAGTATTTCTGTTTCTTAGTCCGTAGTAGTTTTCTCAGAAACAAATTTACTTTTAAACATTTTTTTTAATTAGCCTGCAGTGTTTGCGCTCCGCCGTGCCCGCCTCCTCTCCTTATCATGTATTGAAATTGAAGTTATCCATATATTGCTATAAGGTGAAATAATTTGTTTAATGGAATTTGCTGGTGACGTGGTTAGGTTAGCAAATGAAAAAACGAAGAAACGCCCCCCCCCCCCCCCTCCGTTAAAGCAGGGTGCAGTTGTGTGGAATGGGGCTTAGAAGCAGTATCTCTTTCAGGACTTTTCGGCTGGTGTGTATGTGTCTGTGTGTGTGTGGGGGGGGGGGGGGGGCAAGTTTTCTATTTTCTCGACAGAAAATATCTAAACGCTATGCCACATAAATAGAAACTAGGTAATATAAAATGTCTCCGGGGGGGGATACTCATCTCTGAGGGGGAGGGGGACGCATCGGCCCCAGAGGTATGCCTGAAAGAACTACTGATTGGAAGCACCCCCCCTCCTTGTCTGAACCATTAGTTATACATAAAGTCAATATTTAGAAAGGAAATTCAGGATTGCTACCTTCCCTATTAGGTTGTCAAAATTCTGGCTACGCCTATGCGTGGGTGACGCAACTTACCCTTACCCTGTTAATGCCAGAATGCTCTAAAAATATACTAGTTCTTTATATGGTCTATACCGAATAACTAAATTCAACACATTCGATCGTCAACCCCCTTCCATTTTTCCAAAATCCTGGCTACGCCTATGTCTAAACATGAATATTGATTGTTAAATTTAGATCAGATAAATATGTTAAAATCCAGGAGAAAAGTAACTTGACTAATTGCACAAGGAAATATCGAATGTATGCTTAAAGTTTATGTACAGATAAATTTTCATCATTAAATTTATTTTGAATATTCTTTTCGTGTACTATACAAAAGTATAAGCAAGAGTACCAATTCCTCCATCTCAACACTCATGCACTGATTCAAAGTCATTTACTCTCCATTAGTTAAACATATTTAGTCACTATCGATAAAATCTGACCGTCAACCTCCTCCCTCACTCACGACATTTCGGCTACGCCGATGTTAACTAGTCCAAAGTTCTATATTTATATATTTCATAGTAATTTTACTTATGAGCGTTGTGCAGGATAGGATAAATTGGTATCCTTCTCCCCACACACACACACACCACCATCATCACACACATACACACACTCCCTGAGACCATTTTTAGCAGAATTCATGCAATTTTTATTCAATCATAAAAAAACTAAAATAATAATAAACAACTATTTCCTTTTAATGCCTACAAATATCAATGGTTTAAATAAATTTTTAAATTTTATCAACAGTCGAAAATTTAAAATTTACAATTTTAACAAATTTAAACAAAATAGAAATAACAAAATATGCAAAAAAATAGAAATTTAATATTAAAAATACCCATTAAAAATCATAAATTCTAATAGCACATTGGGTCTTTACGCTAATGAGTTAAATTTACGTATTAAGAAATTTAGCATCCGATTATTTTTTGGAGGAAAATAGTTGATTGAGGAGGAGATATGAAAAAATTTATCATGAATAAGTGTAAAAATTTTAGAAAAATGCAACAAAAATAAAATGATTTAAAAACGAAATATATATTCCATTTTGCAACGTAACACATAATTCGTTTTAAAATAATTTTTAAATCGCAATATTTGCAACCAAACGAAAAACCAACGATAGCAACAAGTTTGCAACGTTTTTAATCCAGATCGTGCTACTTGGGACCTTGAGATACATATTATTAAAAAGTAAATTTGAATAACTGTTTAAGATTTAGTATGTATAACACTTTTAAAAATTAGTATCTACCAATTTTTAAAAATTAATGCGTACCACCGTTATAAAATATTTCCCCTTTCATAACAGAATTCTAACCTTCCTGGAGACAGAGAAAACAACTAAACTAATAAATTGAACATTCATAAACATATCAAATGCAACAATCTAAAGTTTTTCATTCAGGTATAAGTTTAAATAGTTTCTATTAATACACACGTAGGAGAAAACACACAGTTGTGGTTGAATTTTCTAATTCCAAAAAGCATTTTTATGATTTTTTTTTCCTCTCATATTGGCTTTTACTTAAATTAACAATTTTCCAGGGGGGTCTTTGACATTCCCCTAACCCCTTTAAATACGCTCATGACTCTATGTGTATGTATGTGTGCATATGCATGACTTTGAGGTATAAACTCGATATCGCAAGAACTAATGCATTTATAGCTATACAATTTTAATACATTAAGGGAAAAACTAGAATTAGATTGACTAAATTGAAATTCTTGTGATTAGAAGTCAAATTAATCCAATTTTAAATTTTGCATAGTAATACTTTCTACAGAAAACTATAATACCCGGAACTATATGAGAATATTTGTTGAGAATCACCTCTCTAAACGCGCAGTGATAGTATGTCAGAGCACCAAATAACCGTGAGGGCTAAAAAAACTCATATATACTAATTAGACCATCCTGAACCCAAATCTGAAATCCGCTTTTCAAATTAACCTTTCGATCTGGAGAAATAGGCTCTCAAATTTTCGTCCATTTTACTATTTTTAACACTTTCCAACATAGTTGAAAAGTGTTTATGACTTTGTTCATTCTGTATGTCAGTCTCTCTAGCCGTTCGCACGATAACTGGAAGGGCTTTAGCCAAACGAAATTTTAGTATGTTGTTGAGACGGTCTATGGGACATATGGGAATGTAAATGAATAATATCATCCAATTAGTTTTAGACTGAATCCGAATTGAAAAAGTGAAATACATTTAACCCTATGGGACCTAATTTTTCAAACATATTTTAAGCAAAGTTAAAATTCACAAATTGCTTCACAAAAGTTTACAAATTTAATAAATTATTGCAGTACTGTGATAATTCAAAATATATGAGCGCTGAATGTATCGCATTTTAGAGATGTTTAAATAAAGTTGCATTTCAGTTGGAAAGTGTTTCACAATCAATGCTTTGTGCATGATTGAACTTCCTTGTGCTTATAATCTCACACCGAAAGAGTTGCCACAAGTTAATGCAATTGCATGGTCAGAAGACGTGCATAATGCCTGGGGAAATAATCTTATTAGAACGTATTATTGTTAGTGTTCTGTCTCATTTATACTGAATAAAACGGCCTTTATTGTTTCAGAAACTGATTGATACTTCTTTAAACTCCATCGGCAATGGAAATTTATTCCAGTTTTTTTGGAACGCACCTTATAGGCAGGATTTGTGATTATAAATTTTAGATGTTGTGCTATAAAGACGTTCCCTTTTTTTGTAGTCTTAGAACGGACTTTACTAATAGTTGTGCGTAACTGTTACAAAATCAATTTGTCGCTTTATTATAAGTATATTGCAGATACTTAATATTTTATATTGATATAATTGTCTTATATTGAAGGAAATATGAATACACATAAAACAAAATTGATGTGGGCCTTATATCCACGCCTTATATCCCCGTTCTCTTTATTTTAATTAAATTTAATTCACTTTTAATTTAATTTTCGTTCTCATTTGATAACTGGACTTAATTTCAAAGGTGGCGTACAGAAAATACGAAAAGACTAAAATATCTCGAGAACGGCAAGGCCTAGCGTAATGGGGTTGGTCTTATTCTTTTCTTCGTTAAAAATTACGTGTTACACAAGGATTTAATGGATATATTTGAGCATCTGTAGTTTTTATTTTAGATTTTGTCGATTTTTGCGGGCCATTTTGCGAAAAAAGGCAGATAATTTTTTCCGAATCCTACCAAAATCTAATCAGCACCAGAGTGACCCACAAGTGACTTACTTATCTGCCGAATTTTGTCAAATTCTGTCCATTAGTCTCTCAGCTAGAATGGATACAAGCTTTCGCGGTCCATGTCGCAAAACAAGGCGGGCTTTTTATCCCAAAACTAATCAGCACCAGATTTGCCTACAAGTGACTCACCTACCAAATTTTGTGAAATTCGGTCCATTAGATTTTTAGTTAGAGTGGATACAAAATCTGCACAGACAGACAAACACACAGACGTCACTCTAAAAATAGTGTTTTCGTATTTTAGAGGTCTCGAAACGTGTAGATCCGTCGAAAACTCGGGTTGCGAATTTCGGCATGATTCCAATTCTTTTCCTATACATTACCATGTATTGCAGGGAAAGTAATATGAATACACATCAGTTACTTACTTCATTCCCAAAACCAAGAAATGCCACCTACATTTATATAACCAATTTGTTTACTCATTATAATGTAAGAGTTTTTAGGAATAAAATATTCCAAAAATGGGTTGTAAGTTATGCAGAGAGAAGTTTTCTGGCGCCAGAAGATTTATACCAGATATTTAATTGAAAATGTTAGGTCACAAATGAGGTAAATTTGAAACTGGAAACGGGGATGCAAGCATTCCAACATGTTTTTACCCCTTTTTAACACTTTCCAAGATAGTTGATAAGTGTTTATGACTTTGTTCTTTCTGTCTGTCTGTCTGTTTACCCATTTGCACGAAAACTGCAGTAAAAACGACTTTACCAAAATGAAAGTTTAGTATATTGTTGAAACGGTCTGTGGGGGCATATGGGAATGTAAATGAATAATACCCTTCAATTTGTTTTGGACTGAAACTAGGTTAAAAAAGTGAAATGCATTGAGCCCTATGGGATGTAATGTTTTAAACATTTTTCAATCGAAGTTAAAATTCACAGATAAATTTTAGGAAATATTCAAATTATCCCATAAATATACAGGGTGTCAAAAAACATTGACCTCGGCTTTTATTCCTTAAATATTGATCTTAGCCATATATAGTAAATTACAAAGTTGCGTAAAAGAAGGTACATAATTTTATGAAATCGATTAAAATTTTCAAGGGAAATAAATGTTAAGAAATTCAAAATTTAATTTTTTATACGGCCCCCATACAAAAACATTTCCAATGAGTAAAATGTGCCCCATACACTAACAGGGTGATGTACAAAATTTCAGCATTTTATCATAAAAAGTCCCAGAGATATGATAAGACAAAGGTGCTGACTTAAACCACTTTTCGATGCATCGATATGGATTCAGAGAAGGGAAATATCATGTCGGCAGATCGCGTTTCAGGGGTCATACACAAATTACGAAAGAAAACAATGATTACATAAATAAATAATAATTTTGCTATTTATTGGTACAAAAGTATCTACATCATGTAGAAATAACAACTTTACACAAAGATTGCAAAGCTTGTTCAGAGATAAGAGACATATATTATTTGCCTATGATGCATTTCTGCGTTGCGTCATTTGCGCTCTTGCTGTAAATATTTACATTTTAATTTGGGATTAATCCCTCACCAACTTTGTTTAAACATATTTCTGGGACTTTTTGTGATAAAATGCTGAGATTTTGTACATCACCTTATTAGTATATGGGGCGCATTTTACTTATTGGAAATATTTTGTACGGGTGCCGTATAAAAATTTAAATTCTGTATTTCTTCAAATTTAATTCCCCTAAAATTTTATCAATTTCAGAAAATTCTGTACCTTTTTTATGCAACTTTGTAATTTATTTTATATGTCTAAGATCAATATTTAAGGAATAAAAGCCGAGGTCAATGTTTTTGGAACACCCTGTATATAAAAAAATTTCAGCAAAATAAGTTCGGTAGTTTTGTATATAAAAATTAAAATAACAATTACACCCATATAATATGAAGAGATCACGTGACAAACTTCAAAATAAAATATGGCATCAATATTTTTTCCCAGTGTCAAAATCGCGATTTAAAAAATTCTTTTACATTTATATTTCGTGTTTCATCCGTCCTAAAACTGATTTATTTTACGTATTTTCTGTTCATTTATATTCTACGTCAACGCAAATACAAGATTTTTTAGTTTAAATGATCATCAAACTTTGTTTATTTCTACAACGAAACCTAATTTTAATGGATGCAGATCGTAAACAAGTGATTGTAAGATGAGTTGTATAAGAATTTCTGAATATTTTCAAGGGAAATATTTAGCTTTGGTGTCTGGGATAAAAGTCATTGAATGAAATATCCATTGCTTTTATATAAAGAACCAGACGATTTATATTTCGATGACGTCATTTAAATTAAGTTCATTTTTTCTATGAAGTCTTAAGTTTTCAAATATAATAAATTACTGCAGTACTGTGATAATTTAAAATATATCAGCGCTGAATGCATTGCATTTTAGATATGTTCAAACAAATTTGCATTTTAGTTGGAAAGTGTTTCAGAATCAATACTTTACAATAATTGATCTTTCTTGTTTTCCTGTTTTACGAGATTTTACTTTGATGGATGCAAAGTATTTGTATCTCGTAGTTCATAATAGTTTTCTTCGTAATAAATTTTATTTTAACCAATATTTTTTAATTTGCCAGTAATACTTTCGATCCGGCTGTCCACGACCGTCTCCTTATCAATATTGTTAATTATTATGACTTTGCTAAACCTACAAAAAATAAAATTACGGTCAGTCTATCATTTAAGACTGTCAGTCTATCATTAAGACGGGATAACAAAGACTTTAATAATAGTTTCCTATTATTAAATTCCTATTATTAATTCTGATATAATTTTCTTATATTGAAGGATATATGAATACACAGCAGTTACAGCATCGCGAAAACCAAAAAATGTCACATATATTTATATAACCAATTTGCTTACTCATAATAATTACTCATAATAAAATTTTTCATAGAAAAGTATTTCAAAAATAGGTTATAAGTTATGTAAACAGAAGTTGTTCGGCGCCAGAAGACTTACACCAGACATTTAGTTGAGAATGTTAGGATACAAATGGGGAGAATTTGAAACAGAAAACTGGGATTTAAGTATTCTAATATGTATTTTCCCCCTTTTTTTATTTGTTTTGATAGATACAAAGTATTTCTGTTTCTTAGTCCGTAGTAGTTTTCTCAGAAACAAATTTACTTTTAAACATTTTTTTTAATTAGCCTGCAGTGTTTGCGCTCCGCCGTGCCCGCCTCCTCTCCTTATCATTATATCCCATTTATCATTACATTCTTTATATTAAATTTTATGCCCTTAGAAAACCTAGTACAACATATAATTAACACCAGTACTTAAGCCTGTTAAAAACAGAAAAATTAAGACTTAAAAAACTAAATTACAGAATTTTTCTTATAAGATTTATTTTATATAAAAATTTATGGTACTCAACTTCAAACATGGGCGTCTTATTGAAAATTCACTTCCTTAGGTTTCACCTCGTGATGGATACAATAACTGTGAAGAGGAAGCAGATCCTCTAAGTCTTCATGGGGATCGGAGGAAGGTTGGAATGGGGTACTTAAGGGTCGGGAAATAATTTTCGATAAAACCCTTTTCTTCTACCAGCCCCTCTCCGGGACAAATCACAATTTCAGCCCCGTTACATTCTGCCCCGTGTACGGCACTCAATGAGTTATATTCTGCCCCGTGTATGGTACTGTATGCTTCGAAAACTCAGACCACTCGACTCACCCTGAGATATGAGCAGCTGTTCAAGTGGCCGTGTACTGTATGCGTGTAAATATTCAGCATTTGTGTTCATATGGGGGGGCGCTACTAAAGGGTCTCTAATGTGTTTTCCAAAATGCCCATTTTTCTGCCTCCATGGGCGGGAAATCGAAATATCTGACTCCACAAGGTTCTATCTCATGGTTGATGATGCCTTTCTAGTTCATCTGAAGGGCTTCTGGGGAGTTATAAAAGTGTTTTCCAAAAACTCCATTTTTCCTGCTTCCATGGGAGAGAAATCGAAATATCTAACTCCGTAAGGTTCTACCTCATGGTTGATGATAGTCTTTTAGTTCATCTGGATAGCTTCTGGAGGGTCTTTAAAATGTTTTCTAAAAACATAAATTTTTTTGCTTCCATGCAAGGGAAATGAAAATATGTGACTCAGTTTCTATCTCATGGTCGATTGTAGCCTTCTCATTCATCTGGGAGGCTTCTAAAGGGTCTTTTCCCAAATGTTTTTTCTGCCTCCATGGGAGGAAAATAGAAATACTCGATTTCATAAGGTTCTATCTCATGGTTAATGATAGTTTTGTAGTTCATCTGGAGGCTTCTGGAGGGTCTTTTAAGTGTTTTCCAAAAACTCCCATTTTTTCTGTCTCCGTGGGAGAGAAATCGAAATATCTGACTCCATAAGGTTCCATCTCATGGTCGATGATAGCCTCAGGGCCGATCCTAGCAGGTGTGCAGCGCGTGCACCGCACGCGGGCGGCCAAAACAAGGGGCGGCCGCAGGCCGCATATAGTTCTATCAATCAAGCAAAATTTTTAAAACTTAGAATAAGTCGAATAAATATGCTGAATTTTAAATAGTTATTGAAAAATCAAAATAAGTCCCATAGTTTAAGAAAAATAGAATGTTAGTGCACAATGTGTTGGTCCATTGTTGATCCTTCATTTGATAGCAAAATTCGTGGCAGAGCCGGCTATACGGCATAGAAAAGGATACCAAATTTTAAATTTCTATCTAAACAAATAACCAAGGGGCATATTTTTGAGACGCCTAAGGATGTTTCGTTCCACTGTGCGGCAGCTTATTTATGTATATCACGGTCGGCACGCGGCTCGCAGATCAATGGTCAAAAGAAACTTCATTTTAGCGGTCTCCTTTGTAGATTAGAACTGAATTATTTCGGCAAAGTTAACCCTTTCGCGGCGGCCCAAAGGACGGAGCACTTCTTTTTCGAACTGTTCCCAGGAGACGGCAATTTTATTGCTCTGAGCCTAACTCTCGAAAAAAATTCACTAAAAGTCACCCGTTGAACACATCATTCTACTATTTTCAGGAATAAAGGAAATTCTTATTTTCTATTTGATGTATATTTTTCTTTCAAATTTTCTTTTATCAAAATATTAAAAATTTTAGCGTATTAAAAATGATAACTTACCTTGAATAAAATAGTTATCAGTTAATCAGGAGTGTATATAGATTTAAATAAGTTATCAGGAGTGTATACAGATTTAAATTTTGAAACTAATGCATCTAAAACGGGTTTCAATTTATTTAGTTTTTGGGCATTACTATCAAGAGTAAAATGAAGGTAACGTAATATTCTTGGCCTAACATTTTAACGAAAAAAATATTGATTTATTGGTAGAACATGGTCCCAAACAAGTAGCAAATTTTAAATTTCCGGTCGATGAGAGTGGCAGAAAATTTAGCTGTTCATATTATAACAAAACTTTAGTGAACGGGGAGAAAATAAATCGCGCGTGGCTCTGATATTACATAAAACTAAATCGTCTTTTTTGGTTTGCATGTAAATTGTTTGGTAAAGATAGTTCAACACAACTTGTAAGTACTGACTTTTCTGATTGTCGTCATTGTTTGGATTACCTTAATAAGCATGAAAATACTCTAAAACAAACTCTATAAGATCGTGGTGCGAAATAAAGACGAGGCTGGAAAAAAATTGTACTACTGACGCGGAACAACAAAATGTTTACAATCGAGAGAAAAAGCGATGATCCGCCATCATTGAAAGAATGATTGCTGTAGTACAATTTTTAGCCAGTTAAAATTTGGCATTCAGAGGAACTAGTACGAAGTTGTATCATAGAGATAATGGTAATTTTTTAAAGGCAGTAGAGATGTCGACCAAATTTGATCCAGTTATTTCAGAACACCTTAATAATGTCAGTAAATACAAAGATAACAAAACACGTATTCCACACTACGTACGGCAGTATTTTCAAAGTGAAATAATTAATATTTTAGCCGAATCTATTCGTAATGAGATAACACGCATTGTCAAAAAAGCCAAATATTACACTATAATTCTCGACTCTACACCAGATATTAGCCACACAGAACAAATAATGTTTGTAATTAGATGTGTGAACACTACTGATGGTAAGATAGATATTTTAGAATTTTTTCTAGGATTTTTTCCAGTAACTAATACCACTGAAGAAGGTCTGTGCAATTTTCCATTAGAGAAGCTATTACCTAGTCTGCAGCTCGAAGTTAAAGATATACGGGGTCAGGGCTACGACAATGGATCGAACATGAAGGGGGAAAATATAGGGCTTCAGAAACGGATTCTCGATATCAATCCTGGAGCATTATACGTGCCGTGTGCGGCTCATACATTAAATCTCGTCGTTAATGACGCTGCCAGCTCCAGTGGTGAAATTTCTGGTTTTTTGATATGGTACAAGAGGTATATAATTACTTTTCTGAGTCCCCATATCGATCATATCGATGGGATTTACTATAAAAACACGTGAAAAATCTAACTTTAAAACCATTAAGTGAAACAAGGTGTGAAAGTCGTATCAATGCTATTAGACCTCTAAAACAAGACCTAAAAACATTATTACCGCATTAAATGCCTTAATTGAAGATACCACCAGAGACACGAAAACAAAAATGGGTGCTGAATTAATAATTAAAAGTCTTGAAACATTTAAATTTTTGTGTTCAATTTTAATTTGGCATGATTTATTATCAAGAATTGATGTATTGAGTAAAATGCTTCAAAATCTTAAATTAAACATCGCGGAATGCATTGAAGGCTTAGATAATCTTAAAAAGTATTTAGTTTCCCAAAGATCTGACGATAATTTAAAAATATTTGTCGATTCAGCAACAACACTTGCTATAGATTTAGGTATTGATCCCGAATTTCCCATGTCGAAGCTCAGGAAAAAGGTCCGTTTATTTGATTATGAGGGCAGTGATGCACCAGTTTCAAATCCCTTCCAGCAATTCAAGACTGCTTTCTATTTTGCAATTCTTGATCACGCGATCTCTTCGGTAAATGAAACAATTACCTTATTATCTGAGTGCCATTCAATATTCTGCTTTCTGTATGAGTTTCAAAACATTTCTAATGATGATCTCATGAAAGCCTGCATGGACTTAGATATTAAGTTACAGGTACAGGAGGAAGGAAGTATTGTGAAAGATATAGACGGTGTACAACTCTTTAATGACATAACTTCATTTAAAGATACTTTTCCAGGTAAAAAACAGCCAATTGCGATATTACAATTTATAGTAAAAAATGATCTCATTCCCTGTTTTCCAAATTTTGCTCTAGCAATAAGAATTTTTTTAACCTTACCTGTTTCTGTGGCTTCAGGTGAAAGAAGTTTCAGTAAATTAAAAATTATTAAAAATTACTTGAGAAATAATATGACACAAGAAAGACTTTCAGATTTGGGCATCATCTCTATTGAATCCGAAATTTCTGAAAAAATTGATTTCACCGAAATTATTGACAAATTTGCTTCTCAGAGAGCCAGAAAATTTATTTTATAGTTAATTATTAGGTAGTCTTTGTATAAGGACTGATTTATATACTTTTCGTTTCACGAGATTTATGCTTTAGTACTTTTTTTATTAGATTATATTATCTGAGTAAATACTGTTGTTTTGCATTTCTAATTATAAAATGTCTATTTTTATTTCAAAGGTAATATTTTTGTTTGTTTATTATTTTGTTAAAGTATTTTGTCGCTATTACAACCTATTAGCTGGCCAAAAGATAAAGTTTTGCACTTCAAATTTTATTTGCATTTTTATTAATGTTTTACTTTTTACTCTTATACAGGTAGATGAATTTATAATGTCAACATTAAGTATTAGTCAAAATATGAAAAATTCTCTAGAGGGGCGGCACATTAGGTCTTTGCACGCGGGCGGCCGACACCCTAGGATCGGCCCTGGATAGCCTTTTACTTCATCTGGGGCTCTTTATGGGGAGGGGTCTGAAAGTACATAGAAAAGCCTATTTTCTCTTTTTCCATGGGTAGAAATCGAAATTCCGGCGCCGTTCCGGCTTCCGTTCTGTCCGATTCTATAAGTGTGCAAATATTTAATTTTCTAGGTTACGAGAAAGCTTCTGACCGGACTGAAAAAGCAAAACTATTTACACATCTATTACACAGTTGCCACTCCTTATGAGCACAGTTAATTTCTAACACCCTGGAGTTCTAACAAAACCTACCTACTTCAAGAAGTGTGAATCTATATTTTGAATTAAGGCTGTTCAATTAATAAGTCCTACGAAGCTACTCTAATTATTAAAGAAATCAAATTTAATTTTCCGAGATAGCGCATTTTTGTCTATTTACCGCATTTATTAAATTGAAATTAGTTTGTGATATTTCACCAAGTTTGCCACCAAGCGGAAGGGCAGATATAGAGAAGTTATTTTGTTATGTAGAACATTACCAGAAAATATAGAATCTGATATAGGCAGAACACGACTTTTCAGACAGACCTAAATTCATTTTCTATTTATTTATTTAATTCATTATCATTGCAGAAAATAACACGCATACTTATCTGAAATTACACTGAGTTTGCACCTTTAAGTCAATTTTCGTTTTAATATGGTAACTGGATGTATAAGGATACTGGATAATAAGGATACTGGATGTATAAGGACATACTGGATATACTGGATAATAAGGTAACTGGATGTATAAGGATACTGGATGTAGAGGCGGAGTAGTAAACATGCAAAAAGACTGAATTATCTTAAGGACGGCTAGTCCTAGAATAATGGGATTGTTCTTATCATTTTTATCGCCAAAAATTAAATGTAAAGCAATCATTCAATGGACACATTTGATAACACGTAGTTATTTAATTTAGATTTCAATGATTTTTGCGGGTCATTTTGCAAAATGAAAAGGTAGGTTCTGTTTCTCCGAATCTTACAAAAATCAAATCAGCACTAGGTTAACTTACAAGTGACTTATCTGCCAAATTTTGTGAAATTTGATCAACTAGTTCTTAAACTAGAGTGGATACATAAAATTGATTTTTGCGGGCCATTTCGTAAAAAAGGCAGGTTCTTTTATCCCGAATCGTACCAAAATCGAATCAGCATCAGGGACCCACAGGTAACTTACCTATAAAATTTTATGAAATTTGGTCAATTAGTTTTTAAGTTAGAGTGGATACATACATTACACAGACGGACATACACACACACATACACACATACATACATACAAACGCCACGCTAAAACAAGTTTTTTCGTATTCTAGAGGTTCTAAAACGTGTATATCCATCGAAAACTCAAACATTGATCTTCCACAGGATTCCAATACCTTACGTATACATTACCAAGTGTTGTAGGGAAAGTAAAATCAATGCTGTATTAAAATGTCACCTTTATTTACTTACCCAAGTTATTTTCTCATAACAATGTCAACGTACATATTTAGAAAGCAAAACATTTCCTAACGCGTTCCAGATTTTTATTACGAGTTGAATAAATAGCAGTTTTCTGGTGTCAGAAAACATATACCAGAAGCATTTATTCCAGAAAGTCAAAGTGCAAATGTGAAAAATTTGAAAATGGAAAGAAGCATCATGTACACTCCATTTTTTTTACTTTCCTTATATACATAATATATAAGGAAAGCATTGTGACGGGGTTGAAAATTCAAATTCGAGTTTTCGACGGAAGAGCACGTTTCATGCATCTCTGATCACGAATCGAAAATTTTTAAGGTGATGTCTGTCTGTGTGTGTGTGTGTGTGTGTGTCAGTGAGTCTGTGGAAACAATATCTCACGAACAAATGGAGCGATTCGAATGACATTTGGTACAAAAATCACAATCCGTGAATACTGGAAGTCGATTGTTTATAAACCCAATCGAATGCCCAAATTTTCGAGTGAAATTTTTAAAAAATTATAAAATCAAATCCTTTAATGCAGTTACGCAAGTAAACATTTCTTATGTAATTTTTCCTTAGAAAACGATTGCCATAAACCTTAGAATACTAGCATGAAACGTTCACGAGATATTGAACATTTTTCAAATAAATGTATCAAAAAATCCCATAAATTTAAAGAAAATATTAACTGTTAGCAAAATGCTCACTTTTCATATGTAATATCATGCGATAAATTGGGTGACATCATTCTCGTGGATCTAACTCGTTCCATTCACGAGAAAAGATACTTTGAATAATACTTTTGTATTTGAACTCAAATAGTCATTTATCTGCTGTATGAATAACTTATTTCTCCGTCCATAATGCTTGGCGAGATTTTGGCGACGAATTTAGAGGGATGTCACCAGCTTGGCGATATTTTTAAATGTTGCCAAATTAACGAAAATCTCGCCAAATGGATAAAAATGCCGCTAAATCAATGAAAATGATTTCTGATTGAAGAACATTCAATATCTTGGAAAGAATATAAGTATGTACTATAAGAATACCATTTTTAACTGTAAAAGTAGTAAATTCATTGCATTATATAAGGAAAGTCATGTGCTGCCCAAATCAGATTTTTTTAAAAGCATTTTCTTTTAATTATGGTAAGTATACGTAAGACTTTCTCATAATGGTTTTTATAAAAAAAAATATTACGGTATGAACATGATACGTCTAACCTATTTCATTTCTGGCATTCTAATATATAATGATTTAGATCACAACTTATAATGCATCGAAAATAAAGTTAATGAAGCAGACGTACGTTTCGGAAATCTTTAAATTTTATTCAACAACTTTTACTTCAATGTGACATTCATCCGTATCAATAAAATAAATTTCTTTTCTCTTAAGGATCCTGTTGAAAAGTTCGAAAATTGAGGCATTTATCAAATTTCTATTGAATGCGCAGTATCGTATATTAGTCAAACTAAACGCGCATTAAAGTATCGTCTGAAAAATATAAAATTGAGTCGATAACCAAAAAATAAATGCATCTTTAATCTCCAATCATTTCCGACTTCATTTTCTTTCTACCTCTATTATTCAAAATTTATCTTCAGTTTTCGATTTGGGATTTCTTTGAAACTTTCACATCCATAGAAATTCCATTTATCTGGTGAAGTGGATAGCGTCTTCGGCTGCTGTCTTGAGACCTCGAGTTCGAATCCCGAATAAGGCATGGATGTTTCTTAAGGACAAAGTCAGTCTTCCGCCTTCTGGGTCCTCGTCAAAATGTGAAGCTGCACCCCCTCCGACATTCGCCAGTGATGCATTCTTGTAATAAAATTTTTTCTTTCGTCTTGTGTCTTTCTTCGTTCTTTCCTGCTTCCTGCGTCACTGGTCATGAATCGAAAGAGGTCATCAGTAACAACAGCAACAACGATTTATCAATGACACCATATATCTCCGAGGTGTGGCTTGACCATGCCTAATTTTTGTTTTTCACTTGCGCTATTTTTCTTCCCCGCACGTTGATCGTTGACTTATATACTTTGTTTGCTTTCTTGTTTGCTTCTTAAGTTCATTTTCTCTTTATATTTTGACAATCACGTCTGTTTACTTAACTTTATTTGATTCTATGCTGTGATAAATACTTATATAACTTGAATATATTGTGGAAGTAAGTCCAGTCGCCAAATGAAAAATAAATTTAATAAAAACTGCAAATTCAGTATTCATTTAAAAAAAAGAAAATCCGAGTCATTTTACGTAATCAAACTCAATTTAATAAATTATGAAAGAAATAAAAAGCAAATACATATTGCTCTGTAAGGAAAGCCATGTCTTGCCCACATCAGAATTTTTAACTTGGGGTTTTTATTTATTTGAACTCTGATAATCTTGTTTATGATAATTATGAAGTTCCTTGCATTTTTCTAACCAGAAAAATATTCTTTAAACACATTGCTGTCTTTAAAAGTTTGTTCCGAAATCTGTTGCTTTTCTTTCAATTTAGTAATATCGAAAGATAATTTCAGTTTCATTTACGAATATTTTTAAGCAGACTAATAGGTGAAAACTTTCTTTTAGTTGATAAGGTTAGCTTATATAGCTTCAGAAAACGATTTTCTTTTTATCAGTGTTATATTATTTCTGATCTAATCGCAACCAGTTTTAGGTTTATATGATGATAAAAATAACTTTCGAAACCGCTAACTCCCTTTTGTTATATTCTTTTTATTTATTGCCTCATTACCTCCTGTAATTTTTTATCTTTCTCCCTTTACATGTGTTTGACTATTTTTACTCTCTTTAAACTTATTCATTATTTTACCAATAATTTAACAGTTCATATTTTTTTCTCTGTCTTTTACTTTAATTCTCATTAACTCTTCTGATTGCATTAATATTTCAAATCAGATTTCCGTGTCTTCGAGCGTGAGTCATTCTGTATAGTCGCATAAGTTATTCAGCAATGAGAACTGACACCAGAAACGAACAATACGCCTATACGGAAGGCGATAAATACCTGAAAAAATATGTTTCATCAGGAGCTCTAGCACGTTAACGTATGCAATTCTTATAAAAAAGGGGGGTAATAATTTTGCTAGATTTTAAATGTGCATTTTCTTTAACGTAGGACATTTAAAACAAGCTCTACACTATATCCATGTTCATGTAAGCGTTGCTTAGTGTATCAGTCTTAAATATGACAGCATTTGTCAATTACCTTATTTTATCAAATCAATGTCTTTTATAGCAGTTTCGTCTTCGACTTTTCAACTCGCTATTTTCGTTTATCTAGATTTTCTGCCTAGTTCTTTATTCTAACTTCTTAAATTCTTCGCTAGGGGCTCTGAAATCACTTTTATACGATCGGTCATGACCATTTTAATGTAGACAGATTTAACGTTTACACTGATGAGCATTTCCTTACAATATTATTGAATCACTAAAAAACTTCCCTGGACACTCTGTATAATAAATACTGCATTTCGATCTTCCAGTTTTTACTCTATAGTACGTTGATGATGGATTAATATAACAGTCATCAACGGTTTTTTATAAGTCCTTTGTGTCCCCTTCATAGGGAGGAGGTACTTAGTATTATCTGTCATACACTTTTATTGACATTGGAAGTTCTTTTAAGGAGCGAATTGGCTATTTATGAATCTGATACTCGAAGAATTTATCACTCTAGTCCTGGACGTAATAGAAAATATCTAGAACTATATTTTACAATGCTATCATTGTTGAAGTATTATTATATTCGATATTGTAACATAACAAATTTGTTTGAAATGGCAGTTATATATTTTATTTTTACTTTCCTGACGCATTTTACTTTAACGGATATATCTTAAGAAAAGTATAGTCATCGTGATTTAATGACAGGTCCCTATATACCAGAAATGATCTATGGGTGTATATTGATCAATGGGTGTGTTAGTATGTATATGTCTACGTGAGTGGGTTGATCTGTGGATGAGTGTGTATGTATATGTTTACGTGGGTAGGTGCAGGTGTGCCATATAGGTGTATCTTCGTAAACTCAAAAACCACTGAATCGGTTTGTGCCAAATTCGAGTGGCAAGTTTTATGTCAATGTGAAGGCAAAAAATAATTCCGCACAATGTTTATAGTTTAGTTACAAAACGAAATAATAACTCATCGTAATCTCAACAAGAAAGATCAATCATGCTTAAAGCATTGAATATGAAACACTTTCCAACTTCAATGCGATTTTATTTAATCATGTCTAAAATGCAATACATTCCTCGGTAATATTTTAAAACTTATCACAATATTACATTAATTTATTATATTTGAAAACTTAAACCTTCATCGAAAAAAATGAACTTCATTCAAATGACGGGATTGAAATATAAATTGCCTTGTTTAAACATCTTTAAAATGTAATACATTCCTCGGTAATAATTTTAGAATTATCATATTACTACGATAATTTTTTATATTTGAAAACTTCATCGAAAAAAACTGAAATTCATTCAAATGACGGCATGGAAAAAATAACACGCCTGGCTCTCTCTATAAAAGGAGCATTTCATTCATAAATAATTTCCCATTCATGTCATTCATCACAATATTATAATAATTTATTTTATTTAAAAAATAAGACCATGGAGCTACAAGTAATTAAACTCTATGCGTAAAACCTCATCGAAAAAAATCTTCCTTCTCTTTGTAAAATCAATGAATATTTCATTCATATCAGCTATGCAGACTCCATGAACTAAATGATTTTGTGTTAAAGAAATACAGCAATTCTAATACAACTCATTCTACATATTTTGCTGTTTACATTTTACATAGGTGAAAAATTAGCTTCGTTGTAGAAATAATCAAATTTGGATGAGTATTTAAACTCAAATATATTATAATTGCGTTGTTTCAGTATGTAGATGCATAGAATGTAAGCAAAAATAGAGTAGTTTTAGGATGGATACAACACTCAATATGAATTAAAAAGTGCTTTAAAAATTACGATTTTGAGACAAGATGGATGCCATATATCAGGTTAAAGTGGGTCACGTGATCTTTTCATATCATGGTCACGTGATCGCTTCATATGAGAGGTGTTATTATTATTTTAATTTTTATTTAAAAAACTACTGAATATATTTCGCTGAATTTTTTTTTATATATTTTACGGAACAATTTGAATATTACCTAAAATTTTCGAAGCAATTTTGTGAATTTTAAATCCGCTTAAAAAATGTTCGAAAAATTAGGTCCCATAGGGCTCAATGTATTTCATTTTTTCAACCCGGGTTCAATCCAAAACTAATTGGGTGATATTATTTATTTACATTCCCATAGGTCCTACAGACCGTCTGAACAACATACTAAAATTTAATTTTGATTAAGTCATTTTTACGGCAGTTATCGTGTTAACGGACAGACAGGCAGACAGACAGACAGACAGAATGTCATAAACACTTATAACAAAGTCATAAACACTTTTTAACTTTGTTGTAAAGTGTTAAAAACCGCTGAAGGTATTTGTATCAAATTTGTGTGGTAACACTTGTGTGGATCTGAATTAAGAAAAATAAATTCAAAATGTATATAGTTTGGCTCAGAGGATTAATGCCACTTGTTTCGCGTGGAATCTTTTGGGATTGTCTCGATGCCCTAGTTTTATGTTTGATTACAAAGTCTCCATGTCCTAAAGTTCCCATGAAATAGAGTTTATTATTTTCTAAACTGAGTTTTTCAGTGTTGTGGATTAATGTGGTTGCTCTTATAATAGGTAGAATTTCAATTGGCATAGTTATTACAATAAACAACATCCTTAATTTTTCATACTTATTGCATGGAGAAAGTATCGTTTTTTGAAAACTTTTGAATTTGAGATTTTGAAGGATAATCGCATTTTAAGACACCCTGAAGTCATTTCATGCATTTTGGGGTAGTATGAGTGTGCTAGGTTGTGAAGTGTAACACCTATAATTAAAAAAAAATTCACGCACGGCATGGCATTTTAGGTGCAAATGCATTGCATTAAAACAAGAACGTGGTATAATTTTTTGTAATGCACATGATTAAACATCAATTTATTAGCTTTCTAAGATTTTTATAACATTAATTCTTGTGCAGAAACAGAAAAATTCCCAGGATCACAGTGATAATATTGCCACTGCTGGAAAAACATGGTTTGACATGGAGACTTTTCGAAAAACCCATTTTCTCCCCCCTTCCCAATGGGGGAGAGTATAAAATCCGGCTTCGTTAAGGACTGTCGCGTGAATGATACTATAAATATGCCAATGCTCAGTCTTCTAGGTCACCGAGGGGGGGTTGTTGTTGTTGAAACCCAGACCGTCCGACCTACCAGAAAGGTGTAAGGTAACTGTTTGGACGGTCGGGAAGTGCCACCCAATTTAGACCGGAACCCAGTGGGGGCGGCATCCACAGGGACCGTACCCTCCTTCCCCTACCACCAACCTCTCGGAAGGACTTTCGGACAAACATGTTTAACGTGATCGTACTCCGTATGAACACGGCGGCAGTTTTGGCAGTGGCTGGAATCGAACCCGGGCCTACCGAGTGCAACTCCAGCGCGCTAACCAATGGGCTACCGCACCCCCACCGAGTTGGGGTGGAGTTCTTAAGAATCTCGAAAGATTTTTGCAAATATCCTATTTTCTCCACCTCCATGGGTATGTGGGGGGAATAGAACATTTGGGTTTATTATATTTTGTATCCTAGTATATATAATGTAATTGTGCAAAACCTCAGTTTTCTAGATCAGTACTTGTTAAACTAGGGTCCGCGGTCCCCTAGGGGGTCTTGAATCTCACAAAGAAGTGAAATAATCCGCTAATAAAATCTAGAAAAAAATAATATAAATAATAATCTACTATAAAATATATACTACTAATATCCATATAACTTGTATAGCTCGAAACGAATTAAATGATTTTAGATCAGATAATTCCCTTAAAAGGAAGTTAATGAAATTAATCTTTAAGAATTTTCGATAAGACTACAGCAAGAAAATATGCCAACTGCAAAAGCAACATTGGAAATAATAATTCCTATTACGACAACATACCGAAATGCGAAATAACAGTTTCATCATTGCTAGGAATAAAAAGTATACACAATTCGTGCCTATCAGTTAAAACTTTGGAAAAAAAACCCTGTAAATTCGCGTTTCAAATATTATACAGGATATTGATTTCTTATGTAAAAGTATACAATCAAATTCCCCTGGCAGTCCAAATTGCTGCCCAAGTCCTAGGATGAGTCAGACGGTCTGGGTCTTCAGCAATCAAATCCCTCTCATAAAATTGCTTTTATAGAATACAGCTGTTATAACTTTGAAGTTAGTTTATTCGAATTTCAAATATTGTACCAGATATTGATTTTTACTTTCCTTATATACATAATGTATAAGGAAAGTATTGTGACGGGGTCGAAAATTCGAATTCGAGTTTTCGACGGGAGAGCACGTTTCAAGCATCCCTAATCACGAATCAAACATTTTTGAAGTGATGTCTGTGTGTGTGTGTGTGTGTGTGTGTGTGTGTGTGTGTGTGTGTGTGAGTGTGTGTGTCAGTGAGCCTGTGGAGACGATAACTGACGAACGAATGGACCGATTCGAACGAAATTTGGTACAAAAATCTCAATCCGTAAACACTGGAAGCCTATTGTTTTTATCGCAATCGAATGTTCAGAACCCCCCTAAATTTTCGAGTGAAATTTTGAAAAAATCGTCAAAAAATCAAAACCGCTAATAAAGTTACGCAAATAGACATTTCTTATGTAATTTTTCATTAGAAAATGATTGACATAAATTTTAGAGCGCTAACATGAACCGTTCTTGAGATATTGCACATTTTTCAAAAAAAATATCAAAAAGTTATATAAAATAAAAAATATATATTTCCTATTGAGAAACATGCTCACTTTTCATATGCAATACCATGCGATAAATTTGGTGACATTATTCTCGTGGATCTAGCTCGTTCCATTCATGGAAAAAGATACTTTGAGTAAAACTTTTGTATTTCAACGCCAATAGTCATTTATCTGCTATAAGAATATCTTTCTCCATCCATAAAGCTTGGCGAGATTTTGGCGACGAATTTGGCGGAATGTCGCCAACTTGGCGACACTTTTAATAGTTGCCAAATTAACAAAAATCTCGCCAGATTGATAAAAATGACGCCAAATCAATGAAAATGACGACAAATTGAAGAAAATTCAATATCTTGGAAAGAATATAAGTATCTACTATAAGAATAACATTTTTTTAACTGTAAAAGTAGTAAATTCATTGCATTATATAAGGAAAGTCATGTGTTGCCCACATCAGATTTTTTATATAGAAGAATACAGTCACATCCCTCTCATTAAATTGCTTTTATAGAATACAGCTGTTATAACTTTGAAGTAAATTTATTCGCATTTCTTATATTGTACCGGATATTGATTTCTTATATAAAAGTATGTAATCAAATCCCTCTCATTAGATTGCTTTAATAAGATGTGGCTGTTGTAACTTTGAAGTTAATTTATTCTTATTTCAAATATTATTCCGGATATTGATTTCTTATGTAAAAGTATGCAATCAAATCCCTCTCATTAAATTGCTTTTATAGGATATAGCTGTTGTTGAGACCCAAACCGTCCGACCTACCAGAAAGGTGTAAGGTAACCGTTTGGACGGCCGGGAAGTGCCACCCAATTTAGACCGGAACCCAGTGGGGGAGGATATAGCTGTTGTAACTTTGAAGTTAATTTATTCGCATTTCAAATATTTTACCGGATATCGATTTCTTATGCAAACGTATACAATTAAATACCTGTATTAAATTGTTTTTGTAGGATACAACTGTTGTAACTTTGAAGTTAATTTTGTTATCTTTATTTAAATATATTTAGTTATAAGCATGTCAATGAAGTTTTTTTCTTTCCAATGAAATATACCTATAATAATTAGTGTAAATAAAGTAAATTTTTGGGAAGCCAATTTTATTTCAAATTTTGGGGGTCATTATACGAAAACGTTTACGCTGTTCTTTATCACCGACGGCTTTTGGAGGCCTGGAAAGACAAAATCACGTTAGATAATTAATATATAGACGCTCTTGTTTATAAACCATAATTACGATGATTTGATGGCTGCCACGGTAGCAAATTTACATCTTAGTCATATGATTAAGGAATATAAATAAATTTTACTGAAATATTCAGAGATGCAGACTTTTAATTTTAAATCGTAAAAATAGATTAGAACTCAAAAATTTAATTTTTAGTTTGTACTAGTAAAACCCACGTTCTCTCTGCCCCAAAATTTGTTAAACAATAATAAGGTACATAAAAAATTTACATGTTTGAATCCGGTACAAAGTTTTTAATAATATGTTAAATAAAATCACATCTTAAATCGTGTAATAAATATGTAACATAAGATATCTATCGATTTTAAATATGGATCCCTGCTATTTTTTTATGAAAAGAAAAAAATTAAAATTAAACGTTAGAAGGATCAAGGAATTCAGCAATTGGAATCCCTGGGTTGGGAAAATCTCAGCTCTTTACCTGCGGAAATTAAGTGGGGATAGAAAAAGAAATTTTTGAAAGAGAAAATTTAGAATAACAGGTTGCTTGCTCTTCATCACTGGGCTAGAGAATTTCTAATGCAGAGCGTATTAGAGTCTAAATAAATTTTTTTGAATAATGTCGTAAAATTAAAATATATATGGCAAAAGAAAAAAGGAAACGTTAGAAACAATGACAACGTATTTTATAGCGAGGTACTGATTGCTGCATGATTGGCGAGGTACTGATTGCTCCATGATTGGCGAGGTACTGATTGGCCATACGCATCACTACTCGCTCATTGATGACCCATGCAAGCGAGCGCCATCTGATGGAGAACATTTCGAACATGTATTTTTCTATTATTTTTTGAAAACGATTCACCCTGACTATTTGGAAAGAGAAGCTTAAAATCTATAAAATATCTTCAACCAAATATCAAAATTTGTCTTTTTAAGCGACTCATAAGGCGACAGACTTTTCATTAGTCAGTGGAGCAAAAATTTCAAAATGATATCGATCCATATTTTATCTTATTTTATTTTAATCTGACATTTTTTCCCATACAGTTTATGATTCTATTTACGGGAATGTGAGTTTGAGCTGCGAATTACAATTAAACAGATTTTAGTATGGATACTTCAATCTCTCTCTCTCTCTCTATATATATATATATATATATATATAGATAAGCACTAAATTACTTAGCACTAAATTACATGCACTAAATTACTTAGCCACTCAATTTTTCTCCTATCCTTTTACTGCCATATTAGATTAGGGCAAAATAATTTGAAACAGTTTCGTCTGACGTCGCGAAGAAAGCATTAAATTTCAATTTACCTTTACTCGTAGAAATAAATATCGTAACCTTAAATCTGATGTATTATTAGACTAAACAAATGTAAAATCGTGTTGTAATACAGAGAAAATCATGTACGGTTCACATCATATTTTTACTTTCCTTATATGCATAATGTATAAGGAAAGTATTGTGACGGGGTCGAAAATTCGAATTTGAGTTTTCGACGGGAGAGCACGTTTCAAGCATCCCTGATCACGAATCAAACATTTTTGAAGTGATGTCTGTGTGTGTGTGTGTGTCAGTGAGTCTGTGGAGACGATAACTGACGAACGAATGAACCGATTCGAACCAAATTTGGTACAAAAATCACAATCCGTAAACACTGGAAGCCTATTGTTTTTATACGCAATCGAATGTTCAGAACCCTCCTAAATTTTCGAATATAATTTTGAAAAAATCGTCAAAAAATCAAAACCACGAATAAAGTTACGCAAATAGACATTTCTTATGTAATTTTTTATTAGAAAACGATTGACATAAATTTTAGAACGCTAACATGAACCGTTCTTGATATATTTTACATTTTTAAAAAATATTATCAAAAAGTCACATAAAATAAATAAATAGATTTCCTATCGAGAAACATGTTCACTTTTCATATGTAATACCATGCGATAAATTGGGGTGACATCATTCTCGTGGATCTAGCCCGTTCCATTCATGAGAAAAGTTACTTTGAATACTACTTTTGTATTTGAACGCCAATAGTCATTTATCTGCTGTAAGAATAACTTATTTACTTAGTGCATAACGCTTGGCGAGATTTTGGCGACAAATTTGGCGGAATGTCGCCAATTTGGCGACTTTTTGAAATGTTGCCAAATTAACGAAAATATCGCCAAATGGATAAAAATGACGCTAAATCAATGAAAATAACGACTAATTGTCGAAAATCCAATATCTTGGAAAGAATATTAGTATCTACTATAAGAAAAACCTATTTTTTTACTGTAAAAGTAATAAATTCATTACATTATATAAGGAAAGTCATGTGTTGCCCACATCAGATTTTTTATAATAGATTTGATTTAGTAAAACAATTAAGGTGATGTGGTGCAAAAAACAGTTGAAAGCATAATTGTCAAATTTACGATCTGCTAATTTTACGATTGGTTATATTTTACAGTAGAGAGTAATAACAAATAATTTAAGCCAATATCAATAAAATATTAAATATATAAAATTCTACAATATAACATTATTCAGATAAATTACAGCTTGTGTCATTTGTGAATCTGCCTACGTACGATAAGCTGACTATTCACTGTTGCCATGGGTACAAAGATTTTTAAATTGACGTCACATTTAACTTGAGTCTTGGTGGAGCTTTAAATAATACATTATTTAGATGCTATAACATAAAAAGATAAGTTTATGATAGTAGCTTTTGAATATTTTTTCATGCATGAAAATAGCTCTGAATAAAATATTTTAAAAATCCTTTTCAGCTTATATATTACTCCCGTATTAAAGCGACGTATTATTATTTCCTCCGAGTCAAAAGCACATTTAAATTTATTTAAAAAATAGGAATTTTAAACAGGGCTGATTAATAAAAATATAATATGTTGTGTTCCGTTTTTCCGTCGGCCGTATTCTAGAATTAATGAATTTACAAGGCGATCAAAAAAAGGGGTGGGACAGCCCAGAGTTTAGCGCGTGGGGATTGCACTAGGATGACCCGAGATCAATTCTCGCCTCTGCCCTAACTATCCCCGTGTTCACACACAGTAAGTGCACTTTAAATATGTGGGTCCGAAAGCCCTGACCATCCGACTCGTCCGAGGACTTAGAGCAGCTGGATGGATGGCCGGGAAAAATTTTTGTTAACGGAGACCGTCCCCCACGGACACCGAGCAGACGCGGAGCGTTTATTGAAATTCAAAAAGGGAGGTTACATTGGAAAGGGACAAGTTTTAACAAAATGCCTTATAGGGAACAATTCAAGGCTATATTTTTGACATAAGTTTCTTCTTATTAACATTTTTAACTTTTGATACAATATTGACTAGATAAACAGTATTTATGATGAAGGACAAGTAGACAATAATATTTTATGGTAAGTAGTTATGTCCTTCACTGAGGTTTGTGATAGGGAAGAATGATACGATTTCTATATTTGTCTTCCCCACTGAATTCCAGTCTAAAGTGGGTGGCACTTCCTGGCCGTTCAAACACATACCTTACACCTTCGGGTAGGTCGGACAGTCTGGGTCAAGGAATTAGGGTTGGCACAGTAACAGTGTTGAAGACCCAGACCGTCCGACTCGTCCAGAGGACTTAGAGTAACCAGTTGGACGGCCGGGAAGGCACAGTAACAGTGTGTCGATTAAATGCAGACTATTGGTGATGAAGTACCGGCCAAAGCAATAATTTACAATTGGTTTAAAGAATTCCATCTTGAACATAGGAGTATCAGGGATGAATTTCATGAAGTTCGACAAAGAACTGCTGTGCCGCCAGAAAACATTGAAACAAAAAGAAAAACAAAAAATCGCGCACATCAAATTTTAAAAAGATATAATGTATCAAGAAATTGAAAAATAGTTTTCTGAGTTAGGGAGAACAAATATACCCTAAAAAATGTCAGATATATCGTCTACTATTTTTAATATATCAGACGATATTTACAGACTTATTTTTTGTTAATCAAAGAGTATAGAGTTTTCCTAAAGTGAAATAATTTTTATTTAAGAGGAATATTTTCTCTAGCCAATCTTATGTGAGTGTTATGAACGAGTTTCGGAAGAATAATAACTGAACAATTAAAAGTTTAGACAAGCGTGTTCTGGAAACAGGATCTGTTGCAGACAAAGCAAAAATAGGCAAAACTCCAATTAACAAATAGAGTTTCTCGAAAACTATTTGCTAAGCTCGCAGTTGTTGGAATTGATACGAGTTTTAGACCATGGATATGTCTTCTGAAACTCTCCAATAACACTCTCATAAAATTGACTAGAGAAGTGCCCAAATATTTAAAAAAACAATTTTTCTCTGGGAATACGCAATGGGTTTTGATTGGTAAAAATGAAGCCTACTATTACCACCTTATGTATTGCGATATTTCTGATATACTTCTGAGAATATATTAGTGTCATATACTAGTAGCTGAAAAATTCTACTATTTCTATTCCTGGGTATCTATATATACTAATTGCCAAATGTCCGTCCGTCTGTCTGTCTGCCACGCTTTTTTTGGCACTTCCCGAATAGATAGAGACTTGCAATTTGGTACACGGGTCGGTTGTTCGATCAAACCCCCTGGAAAAATCGAATTTTTCGAAAACGCTCTTTAGAGGGGGTGCCCCACACCAAAACGTTCGAAAAGTGAAATGATGGGAAAGCATGCTTCGCGATGAGATGGAGACTTCAAATTTGGTGTATAGGTAAATCATTCAAAAGAAAGAAAGTGTACAATTTCAGATTTCCAATATTTTCTCCTTAAGGGGGTGCCGCACACTAAAACGTTCGAAAAGTGAAATGATAGGAAATCATGCTTTGCGATGAGGTAGAGACTTCAAATTTGGTGTATGGGTAAATCGTTCAAAGGAAAGAAAGTGTGCAATTTCAGATTTCCAATATTATTTCGCGCTCCTTTCAAACGCTCCTTTAAAATTTGATAGAGGCTTGAAATTCGGTATATGGGCTAATCATTTGACGGAAACACGCTAGAAGAATATAATTTTTCAAAAATGTTCGTTTAAGGGGGTGTTCCAGAGTGAAACGTTCGAAAGTGAATTGGTAAAAAACCATGCTTCGAAATGAGACAGAGATATCAAATTTGGTGTAAAAGTAGATAGTTTGAAAGGAAGAAAGTGTGAAATTTCAGATTTCCAATATTTGCTAGTTTAAGAGGTGCGCACACTAATATGTTCGATTTTCCGAATAAATGAGGCACGCTTCCTTTTAAATGTGATAGAGGCTTGATATTTGGTATATGGGCCAATCATCTGATAAAAAACACAAGACAAACAGAGGAAGAAATGCGCAAATTTAGTTTCCCAATATTTTCTTCTTTAGGGGGTTGGTTTTGCATACCAAAATATTCGATTTGTCGAATAAATGTGAAAATAATACTAAGTAATTTAGTGCTAAGTAATCGAAATGTCGAATAAATGTGTGTGTGTCGAAAACGCGAATCATTATAAAATTTACATTATTCAGGGATTGCTTATTGCGAGAACGTTGATTTTCAACGGGTATTCGACTAGTATTATACTATCTTTCGATAATATTGTAGTTTACCACCATAGCCTCTCAACCGATTAAAACTTATTTTCGCGCAAAGGTAGGTTGTTGTATTTTTTGGTGGAGTGGTCATTTATTTTTATTCTTGTCTGTTGCGCTTACTACATACATGCGTTTTTCACTCTATATGGTAATATCACCGAAACAGTAAACCGATTTAACTAAATTTGGTTCAAATGTAGTATGACACATATATTTAGAAAAAAAACACAATTTTCTTTAAACTTGAGGATATTTCAGAGATTCGACCTTCACAATTCACCATCGATTTTTTATTCTTTTCCGATTTTTTAATTAAAAATTCCCAGTGCGAGTATTTCTCGCTCGGAAATAATTCTATGTAAAGATTGAAATTTGAAAACATCTAATTATAGTGTGAAGAAATATTAGAATTTTTATCTAATTCTAATATTTTTACTTTCCCTGCAATGCATGGTAATGTATAGGGAAAGCATTGAAATCATGCCGCAATACGCAACTCTAGTTTTCGACGGATCTACTCGTTTCGAGACCTCTAGAATAAGAAAAAACGATTTTTAGCCGAGGGTCTGCGTGTGTGTGTGTGTGTGTGTTTATCTCTCTGGCTGTCTGTGCAGTGTATGTATCCAATCTATCTCAAAAACTAATGGACCGAATTTCATAATATTAGGGAGGTAAGTCACTTGGGCGTCACCCTGGTGCTGATTATTTCTTCGTACTATTCGGCATAAAAGAACCCGCCTTTTTTGCGATTTGGCCCGCAAAAATTGCACTTATCCACTCCAGCTGAAAAACAAATGGGCCGAATTTCCCCAAATTCGGTAGATAAGTCGATTGTGGATTACCCTGGTGCTGATTATATTTTGGTGCGATTAGGGAAAACATAAACTGCCGTTTCTTGCAAAATGGTCAACAACAATCATCAAAATCTAAAATGTAAAACTGCGTATGCTCAAATATATTCATTAAATACTTGTTTTACACGTAGTTTTTAACGCAGAAAATAATAAAACCAACCTCATTAAACTAGTACTAACCGTTCTCGAGATATTTTAGTTTTTTCGTATTTTGTCTACGCCACCTTTGAAAATAAGTCCAGTTACCAAATGAGAACGACAATTAAATTAAAAATGAATTAAATTTAATTAAAATAAAGAGAACGTGAGTATAAATCTGCAGGGAAATTCATCAAATTTGTTGTACTGTTACGACGCATCCTTTGTAATCGTATGGGCGTGCTTTCAAGATATAAAAATCTGATGTGGGCAGCACATGACTTTCCCTGCAGACTTATATCCACGTTCTCTTTATTTTAACTAAATTTAATTCACTTTTAATTCAATTTTCGTTCTCATTTGGCAACTTGACTTATTTTCAAAGGTGACATAGAAAAAATACGAAAATACTAAAATATCTCGAGAACGGCTAGTCCTAGTGGAATGAGATAGGGCTTATTCCTTTCTTCGTTAAAAATTACGTATAAAACAAGCATTTAATTGATGTATTTAAGCATACGTAGTTTTATTTTAGATTTTGACGATCTTTGCGGGTCATTTCGAAAAAAAAAAGGCAAGTTATTTTTTTCCGATTCGTACCAAAATCTAATCAGCATCAGGGTAACCCACGAACGACTAATGTACCGAATTTTGTGAAATTTGGTCTATTAGTTTTTCAGTCAGCTAGAGTGGATATAGGCGATTTTTGCGGGCCATTTGGCTGATAAAGGCGGATTTTCAACTAGAGTGGAAAGGCGGGTTCTTTTATTTCGAATCGTATTAAAAACTAATCACCACTAGGGTCACACACAAATGACTTACCTACCAAATTCTATGAAATTTGGTCTATTAGTTTTTGAGTTAGAGTGAATACATGCATTACACAGACACACAGACAGACAGACAGACAGACCGACAGACAGACACGCAGATAGACACATAACTGTAGAATAGTGTGTAGAATATAGGGAGATAAAAAAATGTGAAAGGTAAAAATAATTCTGAAACGTAGGAATATTCTTTATTATATCAGTTCTAGTTTTCATTGTGTTACTAATTTATTTTCACAAAGTTGACAGTTTAAATCCATATTTTAGGCCTTTCGCCATAGAAAAGCATATAATGCAGAGCTATTTATCTTACCCAAGCGCCACCTGAATTACTGTCTCAAACTATATTGGCGTTTTTTTAATATGAAGTTTTAACTCCTTAGTTTTACCTCTATGAATTAATATTTATGCATAGATTATTTGGGACTAAATTCTATAATTCTAATATTCTCTCATGGAGTTAGATGGAGTTAGCATATGGAATGACTAAAAATTGAAAACCTGAAATAAAAAGTGTGAAGTATTAAACTTTATAAATTAGCTTGTCAGAGTGTCTAGAAGAGGGTAAATTAACTGTGTTATGTTAGAGGATATTATAGTATGTTTTGATAGGGAGATGTTTAAGGAACAGCAATATCGAATGGGGAGATGCATGGCTTGCATGCGTCTGTGAATATTGAGAGCAGACGGAAGGGTTAATGGGAGTTAATGTTTGCCGGTTTCTGTTTCCCCTGCATGGCTGAGATGTATTTGGACGAGGGAAGCGCACAAAGCACACGGTATGTGCTGGTATACAATAAAACAGCAATTACATATTCAGATAATGCAGAATAAAGCAGATACTATTGACAAAACACTGACGTACTTCGCAACTTTATTTAGCTCATATCACGTCAACTGCTGTCCAAATAAGCGATGACTCCTTTCAAGTACTCTATGTAGAAACTTCCAGAAAGGGCTCGTATCTCAGGATGGCAAACTTACATTTACGCAACAGAAACGTCTGCATGTAAATGCGTTTCCTCTTGGAATATAGCAAAGACCTTGAATAGAAGCAAAGGCCCGTTATTCATTTTTTACTTTCCCTGCAATACATGGTAATGTATAGGGAAAGTATTGGAATCATGCCGAAAATCTCAACTCGAGTTTTCGACGGATCTACACGTTTCCAGACCTCTAGAATACGAAAAAACTATTTTTAGCGTGACGTCTGTGTGTGTGTCTGTCTGTGTGTCTTTCTGTCTGTGTGTCTGTTTGTCTGTCTGTGCAGATTTTGTATCCACTCTAATTAAAAAACTAATGAACCGAATTTCACAAAATTTGGTAAGTAAGTCACTTGTGGGCGAGTCTGGTTCTGATTAGTTTTGGGTATGATTCGGGATAAAAGAACCCAACTTTTTTTGCGAAATGAACCACAAAAGTTTTATCCACTCTAACTGAAAAACTAATGAACCGAATTTCACAAAATTCGGCAGATGAGTCATTTGTGGGTCACCCTGGTGCTGATAAGATTTTGGTACGATTCGGAAAAAAATAACCCGCCTTTTTTGCAAAATGGCCCACAAAAATCGTCCAAATCTAAACTAAAGAACTGGGTATACTCAAATATATCCATTAAATGCTGATTTAATACGTAATTTTTAACGACGAAAAGAATAAGACCAACCCCATTACACTAGGACTAGCCGTTCTCGAGATATTTTAGTTTTTCGTACTTTCCCTACGCCACCTTTGGAAATAAGCCCGGTTACAGAATGAGAACGGAAATTGATTTAAAAGTGAAATAAATTTAATTAAAATAAAGAGAACGTTAATATAAGTCTGCAGGGAAAGTCATGTGCTGCTCACATCAGATTTTTACTTCCCTGCAATACATGGTAATGTATAGGGAAAGTATTGGAATCCTGCCGAAAATCGCAACTCGAGTTTTCGACGGATCTACACGTTTCGAGGCCTCTAGAATACGAAAAAAATATTTTTAACATGACGTCTGTGTGTCTGTCTGTGCAGGTTTTGTATCCACTCTAACTAAAAAAGTAATTGACCGAATTCCATAAAATTTGGTAGGTAAGTCCCTTGTGGAAGAATCTGGTGCAGATTAGTTTTGGGTACCATTCGGGATAAAATAACCCGCCCTTTTTTTTGCGAAATGGCCCGCAAAAGCTTGTATCCACTCTAGCTGAAAAACTAATGGACCGAATTCCACTAAATTCGGTAGGTAAGTCACTTGTGGGACACCCTGGTGCTGATTAGATTTTGGTATGATTCGGAATAAAGTGACCTGCCCTTTTTTGCAAAATGGCCCGCAAAAATCGCCAAAATCTAAAATAAAAAACTACGTATGCTAAAATGTATCCATTAAATAAATGCTTGTTTAATACGTAATGTTTAACGAAGAAAATAATAAGACCAACCCCATTACACTAGGACTAGCCGTTCTCGAGATATTTTAGTTTTTTCGTATTTTCTCTACGCCACCTTTGAAAAGAAGTCCAGTTATCAAATGAGAAAGGAAATTGGATTAAAAGTGAATTATATGTAATTAAAATAAAGAGAACGTGAATATAAGTCTGCAGGGAAAGTCATGTGCTACCCACATCAGATTTTTAATTACAGGCAAATCACAGTGAAACTTTTTACATATTCGTAACAATAATGTGTATGCACATAAAGTTTGATAGCGGCAGTGTATTCCTTATTGAATTAGCGTGTCCGCACATACCTACCTACCTCACTCACACACACACACACACGAATATAGTTTAAAAATATTTTTAATGTATCCAGGAGGTCTTGAATCATACTTTGAATCAATTTCGAAATAGAAACTTTTGGGTCAAACAGTACTTTCTATGCATGATGTCAAGGAATGTCAAAGAAATTTGGCACATAAATCAAGGAGTAATCGCACATTTTTTATACAGGTCGTATAGTAAAATCTAATCTCGCTACACGATGAGAAAACTTTCGAAAGGCTGATATCTTTTCTAAAGAGTACGGGGGCTATTTCACATCCTGTTTGAGACTGGGGGAAAGTAAATTGCACTGTAGATCGTTTCAAAATTAGTACAAAGCATCTTTGTACCACATAAAAAATAAATACTAACTACCCTGAAAAATAATGTATACATTCTAATCCCCTCCCTAAAATAATCGAAAATTTAGACAATGCCGCAGAACAATATTGGCTTTATTATACACAAATTAAAAACTGTTCACCTTTAACAATGATTTATGTTTTCGCACATGCAATAGGCTGTCTCCGCGAATTTTCCAATATCTGTAAGTTCACACTTTTACATGCAGGCAGTTAATAAAATTATCTCTCTTAAAATCGTTATTTAGAGAATTATTTTTATCTTTTGTTTATGTACAAAATGCTTCGTACGGATTTTTCACCGCTCAATAACTTTATAATTGACGTTTTTAATTTTCCCTGTAATACATGGGGTAATGTATAGGGAAAGTATTAGAATCCTACCGAAAATCGCAACTCGAGTTTTCGACGGATCTGCACGTTTCGAGACCTCTAGAATACGAAAAAACTATTTTTAACGTGACGTCTGTGTGTGTGTCTGTGTTTCTGTTTGTCTGTGCAATGTATGTATCCATTCTAACTTAAAAACTAATGGACATAATTTCATAAAATGTAGTATGTAAATTACCTGGGTATGACCCTGGTGCTGATTAGTTCTAGTACGATTTGGGATAAAAGAATCCGCATTTTTTTTGCAAAATGGCCCGCAGAAATTACCTGTATCCACTCTAGCTGAAAAACTAATGGACCGAATTTCACAAAATTCGGCGGATAAGTCGTCTGTAGGTTAGTATGGTGCTGATTAGATTTTGGTATGATTCGAAAAAAATAACCTGCCTTTTTTTGCGAAATGGCTCGCAAAAATCGTTAAAATCTAAAATAACAAAACTACGTATGCTCAAATATATCCACTGAATAATTGTTTTATACGTAATTTTTAACGGAGAAAAGGATAAGACCAACCCCATTATACTAGGGCTAGCCGTTCTCGAGATATTTTAGTTTTTTCGTATTTTTTCTTCGCCACTTTTGAAAATAAATCCAGTTACCAAATGAGAACGAAAATTGAATTAAAGGTGAATTAAATTTAATTAAAGTAAAGAGAACGTGGATATAAGTCTTCAGGGAAAGTCATGTGCTGCCCACATCAGATTTTTATATCTTGAAAGCATGCCCATACGATTACAAAGGATATGTCGTAACAGTACATCAAATCTGATGAATTTCCCTGCAGACTTATGCTCACGTTCTCTTTATTTAATTAAATTTAATTCATTTTTAATTATATTGTCGTTCTCATCCAGTTACCAAATGAGAACGAAAATTGAATTAAAAGTCAATTAAATTTAATTAAATTAAAGAGAACGTGGATATAAGTCAGCTGGGAAAGTCATGTGCTACCCACAGATTTTTCCTATCTCTAACCGAAAGCGAGAAAGCCTCTGTATCCCACTAAAGAAGGGGGCCAGCCCTTGCAAAATAGTCTCGTCATATTGGTGTTACTGGAAGTGTTTCTTTCAGGACTTGCTCGCAGGGACAAATGGAACTTTAAGGAGAGGCACGTTTTCTATTTGCCCTATATAAATATATCAAAGGCTGTGACATAAATAGGTACTAGGTTAACATAAAATGTTTCCGCCCGCGTGTGTGTGGGGTGGATGAATAGTTTTCGGATGGCTTCTTCCCTCCCTCGATGTATGCTTGAAAGAAACACACTTCATTGGGATTTCCTATACACCTGCATAAAAATATACGATACATCTAATAATTTCAAGTTATTTGCCTGATCCACGATTTTCCTTGACAACTGTATCAGAACATAAAACTAAACATTTATTTTCAACGAATAAACTATAGTTAATACATCAAGTATTCATCAACGTCATAAACATATGTTGTTACCATTGTTTTGAAGATTGAATTCCAGCCGCCCAATTTCCGTCCAGGTGTTTCTGCACCCAGAACATTATGGCGGGTTTTGTTTAATTAACCCTCATTCTCAATTTGTTTTACTTCACAACCTGCATCCGGAATATAGTCTTCATATAGCTGAGTTTGAGTTGATGTAATCTGCATATTCAGTACTTTCGCATATGTTTTACAGCTCGCTGGCGTGTTCTACATGCATTAGGTTATTTAAACGTCAATAACTAGCGGTCAAGATACGTACAAGTAATTACAAAATTACCTTCGAACGTCAGCACAGTTTCAACTAATTCATAATTTGTTTAAATAAATAGTTTGACTAACGCAGTATACGAGTATATTAGCATTAAATAAATTATAAGTATTTCACTGTTGGTCTTGTAACTGGAAGTTTAACTATGAACTAAATTAGCAAAATTTGTTTTAGGTAAATTTAGTGTTGATAGAGAGTTTAATTAATTTCGCTATTCATGAAAAGTATGATGTTGACAGCGCATGACATTCCCTGAAGGCTTATATTATTTTATTTTTTACTTGATTTTTCCTTTAACTCTGTTCAATCGCATAACATTATACATGAACTAATTTTGCCGTGAATAACGACTATAGTCAGGGTATCAGGCTAAAACAAAAAATCTGATGTGGGCAGCACATGACTTTCCCTGCAGACTTATATCCCAGTTCTATTTATTTTAATTAAATTTAATTCACTTTTAATTCAATTTTCGTTCTCATTTGGTAAATGGACTTATTTTCAAAGGTGGCGTAGAGAAAATACCAAAAAAGTAAAATATCTCGAGAACGGCTAGTCCTAGTGTAATGGGGTTGGTCTCATTCTTTCCTTTGTTAAAAATTACGTATGAAAAAAGCATTTAATGGATATATTTAAGCATACGTAGTTTTTTATTTTAGATTTTAACGATTTTTGCTGGCCATTTTGAAAAAAAAGGCAGGTTATTTTTCTCCCGAATCGTATCAAAATCTAATCAGCACCAGAGTGCCCCACAAGTAACTTATCTACCAAATTTTGTGAAATTTGCTCAATTAGTATTTTAGCCAGAGTGGATACATGACATTTTTGCTGGCCATTTCGTAAAAAAAGGCAGATTGTTCTTTTCCGATTAATACCAAAATCTAAACAGCACCAGGGTCATACCCAAGTGACTTACCTACCAAATTAACGAAATTCGGTTCATAAGTTTTTGAGTCAGACAGACACACAGACACATAGACAGACACACACACAGACGTCACGCTAAAAATAGTTTTTTCGTATTCTAGAGGTGTCGAAACGCGTAGATGCGTCGAAAATTCGAGTTGCGATTTTCGGCATGATTCCAATACTTTCCTTATACATTACCATGTATTGCAGGGAAAGTAAAAATGTAAACACTTTGGCGGCTAAATGTCTCCGCACCTAATAGACTGAAATGCAAGCAATTTATACTTGTTTTGTTGATAACAGGATGCCATTTATGAATATACAAAATTAACTTCAATACTTTAATATTTTGAACTGCTTTTAAAAATAATGTTTTATCCGAATGACACACAGGCGGTATGCAAGAGTCGATTCTCGTTCTACAGATTTTAGAAACGTAAATGAAGAACTTTGAGTGATCAGTAGGAATGGATTTTTTTTTTTCGCGTCCCAGACCCGAAACAGTAGAAATGGATTGCAATCATTGAATTTCAGGAGTGGGACAGCGTTCGGGGATTGCACAGAGATGACCAGAGTTCGATTCCTGGTTTTTCACAATTGTCCCCGTGTTCGCGCGGAGTAAGGGAACGATAAATATGTAAATCCGTAAGTCCTTCTGAGAGGTTGGGGTAGGGGAAGAATGGTACGATCCTTGTGGATGCCGCCACCACTGAGTTCTGGCCTAAATTGGGTGGCACTTCCCAGCTATACAAACACATAACTTACGCCTTTGACTCAAAGATTTAATATCGAATTTTAAACATTTATAATTTTACAATATAATCCATATAAGGAATAAAAGATATTTACTAACTAAGCAGGTTCAAGAATTTTTTAAATATTTATTTATAGATACTAGAAGTTAAATATGAATAAGCAAATAATTATTATCCCCTCTGCTTGAGCTGTATTTAATCCAGGTATAGCATTTATATCGATTATTATAATTTATTATAATCAGATTTCGCATTTTTAAATGAGAAATAATAGAATAGAAATAAAAATCTGATGTGGTCAGCACATGACTTTCCCTGCAAACTTATATCCACGTTCTATTTATTTCTATTAAATGTAATTCACTTTTAATTCAATTTTCGTTCTCATTCGGTAACCGGGCTTATTTTCAAAGGTGGCGTAGGGAAAGTACGAAAAACTAAAATATCTCGAGAACGGCTAGTCCTAGTGTAATGGGGTTGGTCTTATTCTTTTCGTCGTTAAACATTACGTATTAAACGGGCATTTAATGGATATATCTAAGTATACCAAGTTCTTTAGTTTAGATTTTGAAGATTTTTGCGGGCCGTTTTGCAAAAAAAGGCAGGTTATTTTTTTCCGAATCGTACCAAAATCTAATCAGCACCACAGTGACCTATACGTGAGTCATCTACCGAATTTTGTGAAATTCGGTTCATTAGTTTTTCAGCTAGAGTGGATACAAGCTTTTGCGGGCCATTTCGCAAAAAAAGGCGGGTTCTTTTATTCCGAATCGTACCCAAAACTAATCAGCCCTAGCCCCGCCCACAAGTGACTTACCTACCAAATTTTGTGAAATTCGGTCGATTAGTTTTTTAGTTACAGTGGATACAAAATCTGCACAGACAGACAGACAGACACACAGACAGACACACAGACAGACAGACAGACAGACAGACAGACAGACACACAGACACACGCACAGACGTCACGCTAAAAATGGTTTTTTCGTATTCTAGAGGTCTCGAAACGTGTAGATCCGTCGAAAACTCGAGTTGTGATTTTCGGCATGATTCCAATACTTTCCCTATACATTACCATGTATTGCAGGGAAAGTAAAAATACTCCATTTTTTGAACTATCATCAAATACCAAAAACGGCACTTCCTTACTTTTCCAATATATTTGCATAAATATTCCGTTTACAAATCGTCTGTTTTGGGAAAATGTAGAATTAGATTTATCTGAAGGAATTTGCATTTTGAAAGCATAAAATAGAGTATAAAACCCTTGCAAATGTCGCGTTTGAAAATTCAGCTTACTTTGGTATTAAATCTCCGACATGAATAAACAATGGATCGCAACATATTTTGAGAGGAAATCGAAAATACGGTCCAGAAAATGTAAACCTCTACGACTTTTTACAACTTTATTGAGATATGATTCCGATCTTGATGTGATTTATATACTTGAAGAGTATTTTTAGATGATTTACAAGTTTTGAGTACATCATGCTGACCACTGCACGTAGAAAGTTCCCTAGAAAGTTCATAAGTATCCCAATGAATTTGTAAGGAAATGTCAATGGGTTGTTGTTGAGACCCAGACCGTCCGACCTACCAGAAAGGTGTAAGGTAACTGTTTGGACGGCCGGGAAGTTCCACCCAATTTAGACCGGAACCCAGTGGGGGAAGTATCCACAGGGACCGTACCCTCCTTCCCCTACCACCAACCTCTCGGAAGGACTTACGGACCCACATGTTTAACGTGATCGTACTCCGCATGAACACGGCGGCAGTTGTGGCAACGTGCAAATCCAGCGCGCAAACCGCCGGGCTACCGCGCCCGAAATGTGCCAACAGCACGCGGTGTTCCTTGGTGGTCACCCACCCAAGTACTAACCCGGCCCGATGCTGCTTGACTTCGGTGATCTAACGAGAACCGGTGTTTTCAGCACGGTACGGCCGTTGGCTAAAAAATGTCAATGGTTGTACAAATTAGATCTATAGTAAATGACACTGGCCGATCCAATGAAAGTGATTGCAGCGCACCTAACGGTGATTCACAAAACTTTAGGATAACGAACTCGAAAACAAAGTGAGATAGACAAAAGGTCAATTACCGTAACTTTCTGCGTATAATCAGCGGCGGCACATAATCCGCTTGCCTATTTTTCAAAGAGAGAATAAATAAATAATTTGTATAATCCTCAGATAAAATCGGCGAGTCCTATTGTGTATTTCCTTATATACCTATACAAAAGTATTTAAAATTATGGGATTTGCCTTGTATTTGAATAAGTGACATTTCGACGATGTTAAATTAAAGATCATTACTTCAGACAAACAAATTTTATCAGAATTATTTTATTTTGCATTAGTACAATACTTTTATATGTATGTTTTAATATATTTTACATTTGCACAACACACACACACATACGTATACAACCCCATACATACGTATACAACGCACACACACACATACGTATGCAATCATATACACATAACCATACATACATACACACAAGCATACATATATACACACATATATACACACAAACAAACACACATACACAAATACACACACAAACATACACACACATATATACACACAAATAAACACACATACACAAACACACACAGACAAACACACACACACACATATATACACACAAATAAACACACATACACAAACACACACACACAAACATACACACAAAAATAAACACACACAGACACACAAACAAACACAGACACACAAACAAACACACACAGACACACAAACAAACACACAGACACACACAGACACACAAACAAACACACACACATATATATATATATATATATATATATATATAGACATCACTTAGAAAAGATCGATTCCAGTTCAGGGATGCTGAAACTTGTTTCTCCTTCTAAACCTCGAATCGAATTTTCGACCCTTTTACACTACTTTCTCTATACATTATATATATATATATATATATATATATATATATAATAATAATGAAATAACCATAATTATTTGAATACCTCAATAGATAAATCGACGTCTGCCTTGTCGAATATCAATGGTTCAATTCCCCGATGAAACACGACTTCTTTAATAACTTCTAAAAACTTATATATATATATATCTTGGTGCTTCTTTAAATGTCACCATTCACTGCAAATATTTCTCTAATATATTGCAATATTTTTCTTATAAATTTTGAATAAACCTAAACCCCTTAGGACACACTCTGAGGAAATACCGAATTGTACTTTTTTCCCATAGGCATTTAAATTTTTGAAAGCACAAAATAGTCTAAAATCTTGGAGAATTGAATTCAGCATATTTTATATTTAGTACCCTCTATGAATAAACAATGGGCCAGAGTTTATTTTGAGATGAAAGCGAAAATGCGTTCCCGAAGGCATGCATATATACAATATGCATATCCCACAAATTTGAATGAGTGACTTTTTCTGGACGATTGTGTTGATGCTAAAATATTTCGTATCGTTATACAGGATTTCTAGGAAACTGAACCGCGTCAGAGTCGTGCGAGTGATGCTCACGCACTAGGCGCCTTATCGATATGAAAGGTGTAGCGGCGCCTCCATCAATACGTGATATAGGAAAAGAGGAGCAGCGGCGCCTCCATCACTACGTTATATAGGAAAAGAGGAGCCGCGGCGCCTCCATCAATACGTTATATAAGAAAAGAGGAGCAGCGGTGCTTTCATCAATACGTTATATAGGAAAAGAGGAGCAGCGACGCCTTCATCAATACGTTATATAGGAAAGGAGTGGCAGCGGCGCCTCCATCAATACGTTATATAAGAAAAGAGGAGCAGCGGCGCTTCCATCAATACGTTATATAGGAAAAGAGGAGCAGCGGCGTCTCCATCATTACGTTATATAGAAAAAGAGGAGCAGCGATGCCTCCGTCAATACGTTAAATAAGAAAGGATTAACAGATTAACCACCTATAGGCACCGACCCGAAGGTTTGCAGTAATTACAGCCTATGGTGGAGGAATATCTGCCAAAACCAGAAATTAAAACTTAATGCCAAGATAAAATTGATAAACAATTATATACAATATGCTTGTCTATACTAGATACAGATAGTATTTCACAAATATTTCACATCCATAAATTCTTATGTGCAGAACTGTTTCAAATGGGAGCAACTATATATATAAAAATATTTCTAAAATTGGTTAGCAACTATATATATAAAAATATTTCTAAAATTGGTTATTACATATACAAAATCAAACGAATAATTTTCAAAGATATATACATATATATACATATATGCAAAATATATATATACAAAACTATTTATGCAAACATACATACAAAACTATATATACAACATTTACATACAAATCTCAGAGATTACCATGGCTTTCAATACTATATTGATACATACAATGATTAAACCAAATGTGAATTTAAAATTAATTTGATTGCAGTAATTATAAAAAGATTTAGAAGTACTATAGATAAATATGCAATAAACAGTGAGCTAATGTGTGGTGGTTACCAGTAATAATTCACAGGATATGTTCGTTTTCCTCTAGGAATTGAATTATAGTTTTTATTCTCTGTTTAGCCCAGCTATTACCCAGAAGGTTTTCGGCAAATATTGGCATATGTTGTCGACTGGGCCTTTTAAGGTGATAGTTCTTTGTAAGTTCGCAATCAAATACAAAATGTTTCGGAGATCCTATTTCACCACAAATACAGTTTTCGGTGTCTTTCTTTTGGATTTTGTAAAGATAGGTTGGAAAACAGCCATGCCCTGAGAAAAACTGTACCAATTCTCTGCTGCAAATCAGTTGCTCTTGAGATACTCTGGGAAAATAGTTGAATGTTTCTCTTCCTTTCTCACTTTCATTCCACTGCTGTTGCCACTCTTTTATGGTATTAATATTCAGATGTGACCTCAGCGATGAACAGGGATATGGTAAGTTTGTACTCTGAACAGAGATATCTGACGTCGCCTCAAAAGCTAAACAGTCTGCAACTTCATTTCCCAGAACACCCGAGTGACCTTTAACCCATCCTATAAAAAACTTTTGATGGATGCTGTTGGTTATGATAGTTACAATTTGATGAGCTATTGGATTCTTCGTTTGATATTGTTTAAGAGTTTCGATGCTCGATAGACTGTCAGAGTAAATAATGAAATTTTTATGCAAACTTTTGGTAGCCCAAAATACAGCTTCCTTTATTGCGAGCAGCTCTGCCTGGAAGACGCTATTTTCATAGTGCAGACGAGTTGACCACTTATGAACACACATGCCATCGTAAAAAGCACAGTAGGCTGATGCTGTTCCAGAATCAGTTCTAGAGCCATCTGTATAAATATTTATGTAATTAGATATTTCTTGTGATGACTTAGCAAAGTGTAAGCGGATATTACCTACTGCTGGGTCCGTTAACCAAGTAACCTTTTTTTGCTCGTAATCTTTGTGATCATAATAAAGATTATTCCACTCTACTGTTTGTCTCAGGCGTGTTACTTGCGCTATGATGGCTTCTTTTTGCGCTGTCAACGTTATAGGGGGGATACCGGTAAGCACTTGTAGCGCTACTGTAGATGTTGTGCGATAAGCCCTTGAAATCTGTAGAAGAGCAATCCTTTGAACTGATTCTAGTTTTCTTTTTGCATGGATGTTCAAGTTTAGGGCCCAACTACTTGCAGCATAGCACATGATCCTTTCTGTCACTGATAGATACCATGTTTTTAAGATCTTAGAATTTATGCCCCACCTCGATGGTGCTAGTCTTCTGACATTATGAATTTGACAGCCAATCTTTGTTCGCAGGTTTTCTATGTGTGGAATCCACGATAGATGTTTATCAATTATAATTCCGAGATACTTGATTTGGTTTGGTCTTGGTATGCTAACACCTTTAATCTTGAAGATAGGCTTCCGTTTTAATTGAGATGGTTTTCCTATCACTAAAGCTGAAGTTTTTGTTGATGAAATTGATAGTTGGAGCTCCTCACAAAGATCTGAAAATGTTTCTATGCCGGCATTAGTTGTATCTTCCAGAAGTCTACGTGAACTGCCTCCTGATACTAGCATAAAGTCATCTGCGTACGCCAAAAGCTGCGTTCCTGGAATACTGAATTTATTAAGGATGATATCAGCCATTATTGACCAAAGTAAGGGTCCTAAGCAAGAGCCTTGTGGACATCCCCCGTAGACTTGAATATCTTTCCAAGTTGTTCCTGAATTAAGTCTAATTGCCCTATCTTTCAGATAACTACTTATGATGTTCTGTAAATAAAATGGACAATTTATCTTTTGTAATTGTTTTAATAAGATGGACCAGTTCATGTTATCAAATGCACTTTGTATATCAAATGATACTAAGGCTGTGTAGTTTCTTTCGGATATATTGTTTTCTATGCATGACAGGACATATGCCAGTGCTGTTTCAGTAGAGTGACCCTCTCGGAAGCCATGTTGATGCTTGCTCATGAGACCATTCATTTCTAGAAAGTGTACCATTCTCCTATGAATAATTTTTTCTAATACTTTTGACAAAGTTGGTAGAAGACATACCGGCCGATATGAACGCTTCTGGGTTGGATCCTTGTTAGGTTTCAGAAAGAAAATAACTTCTCCAATTTTCCAGACTTTTGGGAAATATCCCAGAGATAGGCATTTTTGCATCAATGTTGTTATCGTTATTGGCATGACTTTAAACACTTCTTTCAGAATTCGCATATCGATACTATCTATTCCGGGGGCCTTGTTAGAGCTAAGTGAATAAAGTGCGCTTTTCACTTCCGCTACTGAAAGACAGTCTGGGAAATTGTCGGAAGTGCTTACTTCTGTCATTCGAGAAAAAGTGCTATTTGTCAGGGTTGGTCTTTTCGTAATGAAAAGAGAATCTGCAAGATGTTGTAACACATTCTCTCGATCTAAATGTATTGCTTGTGGTGCTAGGTCATAGGCAGCTTCTTCCGTTGTGAATGATTTGTTGTAGGCCATTTTGAAAGCTACCCCATACTTCCTACTGGTTTTTGTGCAAAATGCTTTCCATGCCTCGGATTTTGCTTGTAGTATGGATTTTTTATATACAGCTCTCTCCCTTTTGTATTGTTGAATGTTAAGTTCAGTTGGATATTGTTTTTGTCTATTGTAGAAAGCTTTCAAACGATTTCGTTTACAATTGAGCAGAGAAGACCACCACTTGAGTTTTGGTTCATGGGATATATTTTTTTTCTTATATGCCTTGTCACATGCTGCTTGGATACGATCAGTCAATTCTTCTACAAATTTCTCTACGGTAACGACTGTAGTTGCTTCTTGCAGTTGGCGGCTCAAGGGAATCTTCTGTGGTAACAGCTGCCTCCTAAGAGCGGTGTGTTTAGAAAATTTTGTTTTATAGCGTCTTTTCGATTTCATCTCAACGTCTTTCGTCAGTGTAATTATTACATACCTGTGATCCCTCAAGCTAGGAGTTTCATCGACTTTCCAGGATTGTACTTTGTTATATACATTAAGTGAGCATAGAGAGATGTCAGGCCATCCCTTCCCTCTCGAAGTTTCAAACGTTGGAGTACTGGATGGATCATTGAGGAGTATTAGCTGATGTTGAGCTACAAAATCCTGTAGTAGAAGACCTCTTGCATCATTGGATGAGTAGCCCCAATCTCTCCCATGTGCATTTAAGTCTCCAGAGAAGAGAAGGTTTGATAAGTTGATGTTAGGTAGATGTTCCCACTCTGAAAGATCTTCTGCAAGGGACGCTGAGGGTGGAGAGTATTGCGTGCCAACTGAGAAACAGCCATTTTTCAATTTAATGTTTATGAAGACAGAATTATTTTTTTTAGCTGAGCAAACATGTGAAAACATTTTATTAGCAATCACTATAACTGCTGTTTTCAGTAAAGAGTGGTGAGTTATCCAGGTTAGAGGAAAGCCAAATAGCAAATTGTTATGTAGGTAGGGATCTTGAATGAGAGCAATATCGATGCATTTTTCTTTGATAAAAGTTGCAGCTGCTGCCGACGCAGCCCTTGATTTGTGCAGATTTATATGCAGTATTTTTAAATCCATATAAAATAAGATTCTTGTAATTTAAATCAAGACAAAAAAAAAACAGATTCAAGACAAAAAAAAAAAAAAAAAAATTAATACTCTTGAGATTTTAACTCTACCCTTTTCCATTCATTCTGGAAGCAAGGACAAAATTTACTATCTGCCCTATGAACATGTTCTAAACGAGCTTTAATGCAGTTACTACATTTAAGATTCTGTTCCTTGCAACTCTGAGCATCATGACTACCTGTACAAATAGCGCAAATTTCTGGCCCTCTACAGTACTTCCTTGTATGCCCATATTCCTGACACTGAAAGCAACGTGTAATTGAAATGAATGGTGCAATTCTGCATGATCTAAAATCTATACAAATTCTAGAATGTCGTAGCAGAAGAGCTTTAGTGTCCCTATCCACCTCTATAATCCAGTGCGGAAGACCATTACGACCTTTAATCTGCTTTAAAGGCTCAGATGATTTGGTGGATTCGGAAGCAGATTAAGAAGCTTTTCACCCAATTCCGTCGCCTGTATATGATCTGAGACGGAGTAAATAATAATTCTCTCCATGCGACCGTTAGAGATTGTTACATTTATTGTTTGTTGGAAATCTTTGCATTTTGACAAAGACTGTTTTATTTCTTCTGCTTCCTTCCATGTATTTGCTTTTAGTACTAACTTATTGTCTTTAGTAGATTTCACGTCCCTTGGGCTAATCTTTAAGGATCCGTTTTTACTGAGCTCCTGTAGTTGAAATCGAGTTTGTTCTGCTGTGCCTGTCTCGTCCGTTCGGGACAAAATAACGGAAGCTTGAGTAAAATTCCTTATAGAATTGGAAGGGGCAGTTTGCATAATTTCACTGTAGGTAGATACTTTATGCTGCTGGAATATCTCAGCGAGATCTTTCTTCACAAACGCAACTTTTGTAATTTCATTTGAATGATCCACGTCTTTCTGAATACACACTGTTTTGATGGTTCTTAGATGTTTTTTAAACAATTCTAATGTCTCTTTTGAAGACGACTTTTTTGCAGTTAAAAAAGAAAGGAGAAGCAGCGGCGCCTCCTTCAATACGTTATATAGGAAAAGAGGAGCAACGGCACCTCCATCAACACGTTATATAGAAAAAGAGGAGCCGCAGCGCCTCCAATACGTTATATAGGAAAGGAGGAGCAGCGGAGCTTCCATCAATACGTTATATAGGAAAAGAGGAGCAGCGGCGTTTCCATCATTACGTTATATAGAAAAAGAGGAGCAGCGACGCCTCCGTCAATACGTTATATATGAAAAGAGGAGCAGCGGCGGCTCCTTCAATACGTTATATAGGAATAGAGGAGCAACGGCGCCTCCATCAATACGCTATATAGGAAAAGTGGAGCAGCTAAGCCTCCATCAATACTTTATATAGGAAAAGGAGTAGCGGCGCCTCCATAAATACGTTATATAGTAATAGAGGCGCAGTCAAAATTACTCCAATAGAAAATGTACATGAGTGTAGACTTTATGTAGATGGATGTACACGTTAGGAATGCACAAGATAAATATATGAAAAGCAAGAACTATGACACGATAACACCTGCAATGCTGACAGAAATATGTGATAATATTATTTCTTGAATTCATATGTGCATTGTCACTGACATTTTGTTCAGGTTCTGGATAAATTCCTATAAATACATATATCGTTCATTGGATTATTTCTGAATACGATCGTAATTCACCTATAACCGCATTGTATCAAATAAATATCTGCTACAACAAGTTTTATTGTCAATTCCTACACATTAGATAATGCCCTGCAACTTTATAATTGACATTTTTTTCTATCTTCATTAGTCGCCGTTTTCGCGTTTCTAATTTTTCCATGTCTCCGCTAGCTGGAACCACTTCTAATCGACCGGACATAATCAATTTACTATAAATAGACCCAAAGTGTACACCCTTTCATTCTGAAGTTATTTGCGTGATTAAGAACATTCCTGAACCCAGCATATATTCTGAATTGTAAATATATTAAATTTTATAAAATAATAAATAAGTAGGGCAATTCACCAAAGTCGAATTCCTAATACGTTTTCCCTTTGCATATTTCTTTATGCTAAGGGTAACATTTTTTTTGTCAAACACTATTGATTAGTTGCCAAAGAACTCATGGAAACAAGTTTTGCAAAGAACATTTTAAAAAACATTTTAGACACATTTTGGTCACAATCAATCACTTTTATTCGATAGAACATAGTCGCTTTACTGTAAATAGACCAAACATGTACACTCAGATCTTTCCTTACAAACGATTTTCTTATAACATTGTTATTTTTTGGTTTTTTTTCCACGAAAACACTTTTAAGTAGTTGTCAAAGAACCCCTTTATCAGAACCCATGGAAACAATTTTTGTGAAGGTCATTTTAGAAAACATTTTCGACACATTTTGAAATTCCTCAAAATGTGTCAAAAATTACGGTTTCGAAAAAGTGCTCCAAATTTCAACCTTTTTATCAGAATTATGACATCAATATAAAAAAAATGTACTAATAAAAGCAAAACAGACATAAATTATGACAAGAAAGAATTTATTTGATCATATTTATGTTGAGTAAAAATGTCCATTTGCAATATAATATTTTTTTGCTCTTAAATATTCTACATGGGCTCAAGAACTGCATTATTCACATCCCTTCCACGCAGTTTACCACGGCGATCTGATGACTGTTTACCGTCACAAAGCATGCAGACATCATCATTACCAGTCAGTTTATCATCAGATAGAGTTTCCATTGTTGAGAATATTGACTCTATGTGGGATCATGGAATGGTCTAATGACGACTCATCTGCTTCAGGTATATTAAGTGCACGGCTGCTTTATTTGTTTTGTTTTGTATGGCTGGCTTCGTCTTCTTTCTTGTCCTACAGATTTATTGTTTCTTTGTTTGATAACTAAATGTTTTTCCTTCATTTTTTATATACCATTTTCTTTTTTCTTATAGCTTCTCTACTTTAATGGATTCTGAGGATCAAATTCGTCTCATCTTTGCATCGTCTGCCGTCTTAGTCCATTGTTTAAAATCCAAGCAGTCTAATCTAAACTTCTAATCAGTCTGACTAAAATCAATTTTCAAAAACAGTGTGGATCCAAATTTGGGATGCACATGGGTCTTCTTTTGGAACGCATGATGGATGCCAATTAGAAAAATCTGACGTGGGCAGCACATGACTTTCCCTGCAGACTCAAATTCATATGTTCTTTATTTCTTTAATAATCCATTAGATTGAATTTAATTGAACCAAATAACAATAAATTTGCATTTTTAATTCAATTTTAATTTTTTCTTGGTAAATGGACATTTTACTAAAAGTGGCATAACTAAATGCGAAAAATCTCAAATATCTCGAGAACGGTTAGTCCTATAGTAATAGAATTATTCTTATTATTTTCCTCATCATAAATTACGTATAAAACAAGCATTTAATTGATATATTTGAACATACGTTGCTTTTTTTTAGATTTTGGCGATTTTTGAGGACCATTTCGTAAAAACAGGCAGGTTGTTCTTTTCCGAATAAAACCAAAATCTAATTAGCACCAGAGTATCCCCACAAGTAACTTATCTACCAAATTTTGTGAAATTTGGTCAATTAGTAGTTTAGCTAGAGTGGATACATGACATTTTTGAGGGTCATTTCGTAAAAGAAGACAGGCTATTATTTTCCGATTAGTACCAAAATCTAATCAGCACCAGAGTATTGTACAAGTAACTTATCTACCGAATTTTGTGAAATTTGGTCAATTAGTATTTTAGCTAGAGTGGAGACATGAACTTTTTATGGGCCATTTCGCAAAAAAAGGCGGGTTCTGTTTTTACAAATAATACCAAAATTTAATCAGCACCACAGTATCCCACAAGTAACTTGTCTACCAAATTTTGTGAAATTTGGTCAATTAGTATTTAGCTACAGTGGATACATGACATTTTTGCGGGCCATTTCGTAAAAAAAAGCTGGCTGTTCTTTTCCGATTAATACCAAAATCTAATCTGCTCCAAAGTATTGTACAAGTAACTTATATACCGAATTTTGTGAAATTTGGTCTATTAGTATTTTAGCTAGAGTGGATACATGAAATTTTTACAGGCCATTTCTCAAAAAAAGACGGGTTCTGTTTTTACGAATCGTACCAAAAACTAATCAGTACCAGGGTCATATACAAGTGACTTACCTACCAAATTTTATGAAATTTGGTCCATAAGTTTTTGAGTTAGAGTGGATACATACATTGCACAAACAGACAGATAGACACACACACACATACGTCACGCTAAAAATAGTTTTTTCGTATTCTAGAGGCCTCAAAACGTGTAGATCCGTCGAAAACTCAAGTTGCGATTTTCGACATGATTCCAATACTTCCCCTATACATTACCATGTATTGCAGGGAAAGTAAAAAAAGGGTATTTTTTTTTGTGCCACGCCCTCATCAATTATTATGTATTAGAAATTGTAAAAAGAAAATAGACAGTGACCTCAATACTATGGAGCCGAAATGGTTTTGCTTGAATATGATTTTGTGAAGTAAAACTCCAGTAAAGTTCAATAAGTTTATTTGACTTTTTTAGTCTTATCTAAATACGTATCGTGCTTGTGAACCACAACCAAGGAGTATTGAATAGATTAAGCTGCAGCACTCGTGACATTTTAAGTATTAAAGCTTTCCCACGCAGTGGAAACCCCAGGTTAAAATATTAAAAAAATTATAATCACTATACATCTAAAACTGAGATATTGATTGATAATCCAATTATTAAGATCTGTAGGGCATTTTAAGTGATACAAATTCCGGTTAATTTTTTATATCCAGTCCGTTTAGTTTTTAAGATATAAGCATTGCAAACTAGAAAACAAAACACTCTCAATATTCTTCAAATTGACAAGACGCCTACTCGGAAACAAAAAGAGCTTTTTTAAAAGAAAATATAGATCTAGAAACTAGATTTCTCAATACATATTTTTGTCGCTTACTATTTCTACATAGTTTCGAATAAATTTCGAATGAATTCAAAGAAAATAAAAAATACACCTAGCTCTGGACAGATAATTTAACATATTGTGAAAAAATAATAGTTCAATATATTAAAACATTAAAATTATTTTTATATATTCATAAATTTAATCATATTTCTGACGACGCAACAAAGTTATTTATATTTTTTTCCTATGAGGTTTGAAGACATAAGCGCCCAAAATATTTATAGTTTTCATTAAGCTCCGATTTCCGCCACAGATACCCTAAACATAAATGCTATTCACATCAAAAGCATATAATCTGTTAGTTATTTACTATTTCTTTATGCTAGTTATAAGTAGCAATATCTTACATTTCCAGAAATGAAATTATGACACCACTAAATATTGCTTCAAGAATTTGATGAATAGCAAAAATGAAAACCCATACACAACTCACAGATATACTGTGTCGAACCGAGTAATGAAACCCAAACACCATTCACAGACGACTGTGTCGAACTGAGTAATGAAACCCCATAAACCACTCACATACAACTCTATAGATTTGAATAAGGAAAACCCATACACCACTCACAGACGACTGTGTCTGACTGAGTAATGAAAACCCCTACACCACTCACAGACGACTGTGTCTGACTGACTAATGAAAACCCCTACACCACTCACAGACGACTTATCGACTTGAGTAATGAAAACCTGTACACCACTCACAGACGACTATGCCGAACTGAGCAATGAAAACCCATACACCACTCACAGACGACTGTGTCTAACTGAGTAATGAAAACCCCTACACCACTCACAGACGACTGTGTCTGACTGAGTAATGAAAACCCCTACACCACTCACAGACGACTTATCGACTTGAGTAATGAAAACCTGTACACCACTCACAGACGACTATGCCGAACTGAGCAATGAAACCCATACACCACTCACTGACGAATGTGTCTAACTGAGTAATGAAAACCCCTACACCACTCACAGACGACTGTGTCTGACTGAGTAATGAAAACCTCTACACCACTCACAGACGACTTATCGACTTGAGTAATGAAAACCTGTACACCACTCACAGACGACTATGCCGAACTGAGCAATGAAAACCCATACACCACTCACAGACGACTGTGTCTAACTGAGTAATGAAAACCCCTACACCACTCACAGACGAATTATCGACTTGAGTAATGAAAACCTGTACACCACTCACAGACAACTCTGTCGATTTGAGTAATGAAAACTCATACACCACTCACAGACGACTGTGTCTAACTGAGTAATGAAAACCCCTACATCACTCACAGACGAATTATCGACTTGAGTAATGAAAACCTGTACACCACTCACAGACGACTATGCCAAACTGAGCAATGAAAACCCCTACACCACTCACAGACGAATTATCGACTTGAGTAATGAAAACCTGTACACCACTCACAGACAACTCTGTCGATTTGAGTAATGAAAACCCATACACCACTCACAGACGACTTATCGACTTGAGTAATGAAAGCCTGTACACCACTCACAGACGACTATGCCGAACTGAGGAATGAAAACCCATAAACCACTCACAGACGACTGTGTCTAACTGAGTAATGAAAACCCATACACCACTCACAGACGACTGTGTCTGACTGAGTAATGAAAACCCCTATACCACTCACAGACGACTTATCGACTTGAGTAATGAAAACCTGTACACCACTCACAGACGACTATGCCGAACTGAGCAATGAAAACCCATACACCACTCACAGACGACTGTGTCTAACTGAGTAATGAAAACCCCTACACCACTCACAGACGACTATGTCTGACTGAGTAATGAAAACAGCCACACCACTCACAGACGACTTATCGACTTGAGTAATGAAAACCTGTACACCACTCACAGACGACTATGCCGAACTGAGCAATGAAAACCCATACACAACTCACAGCCGACTGTGTCTAACTGAGTAATGAAAACCCCTACACCACACACAGACGAATTATCGACTTGAGTAATGAAAACCTGTACACCACTCACAGACAACTCTGTCGATTTGAGTAATGAAAACCCATACACCACTCACAGACGACTGTGTCTAACTGAGTAATGAAAACCCCTACACCACTCACAGACGACTTATCGACTTGAGTAATGAAAACCTGTACACCACTCACAGACGACTATGCCGAACTGAGCAATGAAAACCCATACACCACTCACAGACGACTGTGTTTAACTGAGTAATGAAAACCCCTACACCACTCACAGACGAATTATCGACTTGAGTAATGAAAACCTGTACACCACTCACAGACAACTCTGTCGATTTGAGTAATGAAAACGCATACACCACTCACAGACGACTGTGTCTAACTGAGTAATGAAAACCCCTACACCACTCACAGACGACTATGACGAACTGAGTAATGAAACCCATACACCACTCACAGACGACTGTGTCTAACTGAGTAATGAAAATCCCTACACCACTCACAGACGACTATGCCGATATGAGCAATGAAAACCCATACACCACTCACAGACGACTGTGTCTAACTGAGTAATGAAAACCCCTACACCACTCACAGACGACTTATCGACTTGAGTAATGAAAACCTGTACACCACTCACGACAACTCTGTCGATTTGAGTGATGAAAACCCATACACCACTCACAGACGACTGTGTCGAACTGAGTAATGAAAATACCTACACCACTCACAGTCGACTATGACGAACTGAGTAATGAAACCCATACACCACTCACAGACGACTGTGTCTAACTGAGTAATGAAAATCCTTACACCACTCACAGACGACTACGCCGATCTGAGCAATGAAAACCCATACACCACTCACAGACGACTGTGTCTAACTGACTAATGAAAACCCCTACACCACTCACAGACGACTTATCGACTTGAGTAATGAAAACCTGTACACCACTCACAGACAACTCTGTCGATTTGAGTAATGAAAACCCATACACCACTCACAGACGACTGTGTCTAACTGAGTAATGAAAATCCCTACACCACTCACAGACGACTATGACGAACTGAGTAATGAAACCCATACACCACTCACAGACGACTGTGTCTAACTGAGTAATGAAAATCCCTACACCACTCACAGACGACTATGCCGATCTGAGCAATGAAAACCCATACACCACTCACAGACGACTGTGTCTAACTGAGTAATGAAAACCCCTACACCATTCACAGACGACTTATCGACTTGAGTAATGAAAACCTGTACACCACTCACAGACAACTCTGTCGATTTGAGTAATGAAAACCCATTCACCACTCACAGACGACTGTGTCTAAATGAGTAAAGAAAATCCCTACACCACTCACAGACGACTATGACGAACTGAGTAATGAAACCCATACACCACTCACAGACGACTGTGTCTAACTGAGTAATGAAAATCCCTACACCACTCACAGACGACTATGCCGATCTGAGCAATGAAAACCCATACACCACTCACAGACGACTGTGTCTAACTGAGTAATGAAAACCCCTACACCACTCACAGACGACTTATCGACTTGAGTAATGAAAACCTGTACACCACTCACAGACAACTCTGTCGATTTGAGTAATGAAAACCCATACACCACTCACTGACGACTGTGTCTAACTGAGCAATAAAAATCCCTACACCACTCACAGACGACTATGACGAACTGATTAATGAAACCCATACACCACTCACAGACAAATATGTCTAATTGAGTAATGAAAACCCATACACCACTCACAATCGACTGTGTCGAACTGAGTAATGAAAACTCATGCACCACTCACAGACAACTGTGTCGAACTGAGTAATGAAAACTCAACACATTGATGATGTTCCAATTCCAATTTAAAAGGAGCTATAATTACGAGAATAACTCAATAGGTAGATCGGTGGCTGGCATTTCGGATGCTGAATATTCGAAACTCCGATAAATCAGGAGCTATTTACCAAGTTCTAAAAATACATGGTGATTCAAATTAAATATGAGGTGTTTAGTATGAAAAATCTAATAACCTAATTTCGTACACTTGTATTCCTGAGTATGAGATTTCGATTTCTGAAGAAGAAACATTTCAAATTTCTGCTGCCAGGGGTAGAATTTGTAGATGCAGTCCCACAACTTGAATATTGTCTATCTTACTAAGAAATATTTAAAGGCTGTTCGAAAATTAGGAATGGAGAATGGACCTCTACATAATTCATTAAATCTACTAATGTTTTTATATTTCCTTCTGCGTTAAGATATGTTTGCGATACAGCAAAATTAATAAAGTTCGAATCTTGAAAGTTTTAACATCTTAGTTGATTATCTATAATTACAATTAAAAATTGAGGAATTGTGTTTGTCGTGGGTAATTAATTTTTTCAATTCTCTTGTTTAATAGTTAACAGTAATTACCGATTCAAAAATATATTTTTCAATTACATGAAGGGTACCAAGGTTGCCAAATCTGGGGTTACAAAAGCACCAGAGTTGCCAAGTCTGACAGTTATACCCAATTATAGACAATAAACATTATTTTTAGAAAATTACAATATATAAATGTTATAATCGATATAATTCAAACGTATCACAGATTAAAATATATTTGAGCAGTGTTAATATGTCACAGTAATATTTTAAAATCTATATTACACAATAAATTATTTTGTTTAAACGTACGATGTTTGTTCACAGTGCAATTAATATCCGGATAGCTGCACCGAAAAAAGCTGCAGCTAATTAACATATTTAATTTACAGGTTGATTCAAATTTAACGTGAGGTATCTACACTTCTCTAGAAAACTCGACTTTACGAATCGCAGCCAAATTTCGGCTGCCTACTTTTCTGAGTACACGGTTTCGATTTCTGAGAACAGAAATAGTTTGCATTTCGACCGCCAGGGATGAAATTTGCCGCTGCAGTCTCGCCCAACTTATCTAACAAGTTTCGGCAAATAACAGTTCCGAAGATTACTAATGGTGAGCAGACCTGTACTTGAACCTTTCAACTGTCTAACTGCCTTAAATGCAGAAGAAGCATTGCTGTTTCTTTGATAGAAGGGTTTAACAAGTAATGGTACGGCTACCCAGTAAGGTAAGCTTCATAACCCTTCACTAAGCGTGGATATATGAAAAACAGCTTTGTGATTCCTTTTATAGGCGGCGATTCTGAGATTAACTTTGCATTATTCAAAATATGGGGACGGCAGCGCCGGATTTTATCCCTAGCGGCCGAAATTTGAACTATTTTTTTTCTTCAGATATCGAAACCACATACTCGGAACAATATATGTACGAAATTTGGTTGTGATTCGCCCAGTAGTTATTCCTACAGAGAGGTCGAAACATCTGACGTTTAACTTCAATCAATCTGTATTTTATATGTGTGAAACCAGAAATAGGGCTCACATGTGTTTTGGTGAGACAGGTTTATGCCAGTTACTTATTGATTCGAAACTTCGGACAATACTGCCAGTCTGAGTGACGCCGAGGTTTACAGCAAACCATAAATTTAGGAGTGTCAAGACAGAGGGGGCTTTTACGAGGATGTCAAGTAACGACATTGGTTCAATGATTGACCAATGGAGAAACTTCTTGTTACGTCACACGGAATGCTGCAAATGAAAGCAAAGGGGGAGTGACAACCCCAAGGGAAAAAGGGAACCACATCTTGTGACCGAGGAAGGACATTAGAAGAGACGCAGTGATGACTTAATAACGACACAACAACGATGACTTGTTCTGATACTTGCCCGACATTATGACATAACGACGACTAGAAATGTAGAGTGCTCCGTATATATTCAAAAATAATGGATAGAGCGATCGATTTGTGCAGAGTTACAGCAGTACAATATGTTCAACGAATTTACGTGTCGGAGCATTACACCAAGAGTTAATGCCGCTAAATGGACGACATTAAGGACAGATGCTGACAAAGTACAAGACATATTTGAAGGTATGTGCCCATTGAAAATGATATCTGGTCCTAACCACTATTTAGGCGTTTCCGTACTGGTCGCATATGTCCCATTCGCTGAAATAATATAATTAAATATTGTAATTGAATTTAATGAGTATTTTATGTTTTTAATAAATGTTTTTGTTAAAGTTAAATTGGTGCAATCCTTTTGGTAAAATATTAATTAATAATTCCTTTACAGGACTCACACGAAAAGTAAATAATTGGAGGGTTTATAGCGGCACAATAAAGCAGTGTACGATTTAGTTAATGCGTCCAATATGTATGAATTTACGGCCATGTTAAGAAATAAAGATAGATATGTTAATGATAAAATAATTGGACGGTTATTGCAAACGCAACGCATAACGTAATGATAAATAATGTTAATCATAATTTCAGTTCTTTATTGTCTATTAGTTCCCACAATATGCACCTTGTTGCTTATTTAAATGCACTAGACACTGCAAATGTTTCTCTAATATATTACAATAGTTACCCTATAAAGTTTCAATAAACCTAAACCTCTTACGAATAACTTTAAGAAAACGTAGAATTCTATTTCTTTCTAAAGGAATTTAAATTTCGAAAGCATGAAATAATCCAAATGCTCAGAAAATTGAATTCAGCTTACTGTATGTTTGGCAAGCTACATGAATAAACAATGGGCCAGAATACATTTTGAAAGAATAACGTAAATACGAGTCCGAAAATATGTATTCATGTAATATACATATACGGTAAATTTGAATGCATGATTTTTTTTATTTTCCCTGCAATATATGGGAATGTATAGGGAAAGTATTGGAATCATGTCGAAAATCGCAACTCGAGTTTTCGACGGATCAACGTTTCGAAACCTCTGGAATACGAAAAAACTATTTTTAGCGTAACGTCTGTGTGTCTGTCTGTATGTGCAGATTTTGTATTCACTCTAACTGAAAAACTAACGGACCGAATTTCATAAAATTTGGTAGGTAAGTCACTTATGGGCGAATCTAGTGCTGATTAGTTTTGGGTACGATTCGGGATAAAAGAATCCGCCTTTTTTTGCGAAATGGCCCGCAAAAGCTTGCATCCACTCCAACTAAAAAACTAATGGACCGTATTTCACAAAATTCGGTAGATAAGTCACTTGTGCTGATCACTTGTCACTCTGGTGCTGATTAGATTTTGATACGATTCGGAAAAAAGTAGCCTGCCCTTTTTTGCCAAATGGCCAGCAAAACTCGGCAAAATCTAAAATAAAGAACTACGTATGCTTATATATATCCAATAAATGCTCGTTTTATACGTAATTTTTAACGAAGAAAAGAATAAGACCAACCCCATTACACTAGGACTAGCCGTTCTCGAGATATTTTAGTTTTTTCGTATTTTCTCTACTGCACCTTTGACAATAAGTCCAGTTACCGAATGAGAACGATAATTGAATTAAAAGTGAATTAAATTTAATTAAAATAAAGAGAACGTGGAAATAAGTCTGTAGGGAAAGTCATGTGCTGCCCACATCAGATTTTTATGATTGTGCTGATGATAGAAAATTTCGATTGTGCAGTGTGAAAACCCAGGCCGTCCGACAAATCCAGAGGACTTGAGCAACTATTTGGATGACTTAGTCCTTGTTTGGGTGTATATGTTTAGTTTGTATATAGTAAAGAGGCCATTCCCGTAAGGAGAATAAAGGGAATAAAGGAAATTGCAGTGCCTCTTCGAATTTAACAAGAATGATCAATCATGAATAAAGCATTGAGTATGAAATACTTTCCAACTGAAATGTAATTTTATGTGCATTTTAAGCAGCTTCAAAAATTATCGACAAAATTAATCTCGAAACTTCTTCGAGAAAGACAAGGCTAGTTGCACAAAATGAACTTATTCAAATGACTTAATCGAAGGTATAATTTGCGAAGTTTTTACGATGTTTTTGCAGTTAAAATTACATCACAATAATAATATTTCATTATCATAGAAAATAATATATCTTTTGCTTATGTCATGTTAAATTAGTTCTCCGAAATTGTTGTAACTATGATAAACTTTATCATTTTATAAATCGTCTGCCTCTCTATGTAAAATCAATGACTATTTCATTTATATCACTTATATTCCAAACTCCAGAGCTTTCTACTATTTCATTAGATTTTAAGAGCAATTTTAAGGTCCAATAGAAAATTTAATAGATTGCAGTTTTTAGTAGATTGTTGGTAGAAATAATTTTATTAAGTAGAATTTTAGTAGATATTTAGAAAAGTACAAAATTCTTCTCAAAAATGTTAATTCCCTGTTGTTCAAAAATTATAAATTCCCTGGATTTCACCCTAATTCCCGAATTCTTTCCTTTTTTATGTATAAAATTTAGTTAGGTTCAGTAGGTCTGTTCCTTGAATCAGAAAACTGGCAACACTGGATTTTTAATTTTTACTTTCCCTGCAATACATGGTAATGTATAGGGAAAGTATTGGAATCATGCCAAAAATCGCAACTCGAGTGTTCGACGGATCTACATGTTTCGAGACCTCTAAAACACGAAAAAACTATTTTTAGCGTGACGTCTGTGTGTCTATCTGTCTGTGCAATGTATGTATCCACTCTAACTCAAAAACTTATGGACCGAATTTCATAAAATTTGGTAGGTAAGTCACTTGGGTATGACTCTGGTGCTAATTAGTTTTTGGTACGATTTGTAAAAATAGAACTCGCACATTTTTGCGAAATGGCCAGTAAAAATTTCATGTATCTACTCTAGCTAAAATACTAATTGAATAAATTTCACAAAATTTGGTAGATAAGTTACTTGTACGACACTCTGGTGCTGATTAGATTTTGGTTTTAATCGGGAAAGACCGACCTGCCTTGTTTTACGAAATGACCTGCAAAAATATCATGCATCCACTCTAGCTAAAATACTAATTGACCGAATTTCACAAAATTTGGTAATAAGTTATTTGTGAGATACTCTACTGCTGATTAGATTTTGGTATGATTCGGAAAAGAAATACCTGCATTTTTTTACGAAATGGTCCTCAAAAATCTCCAAAATCTAAAAAAAAGCTACGTATGTACAAATGTATCCATTAAATGAGTGTTTTATACGTAATTTTTGAAGAGAAAAAGAAGTAGAACAACTCTATTACTCTGGGACTAACCGTTCTTGAGATATGAGATTTTTCGCATTTAGTTATGCCACTTTTGGAAAATGTCCAATTACCAAATAAAAACAAAAATTGAATTAAAAATGCAAATTTAGTGATATTCTGTGCAATTAAATTCATTTTTATGAATTATTAAAGGAATAATCAAAAAATGAATACGAGTCTGCAGGGAAAGTCATGTGCTGCCTATATCAGATTTTTTCTTCTCCCTCAGAAAACTCGGGTTTATTCCTGTCCAATGGAACTGAAATGGTTTTGCGTGAATCACATTTCGTAAAATAAAATTCAACATTTGTATTATTTAGAATAAAAAAAAACTATATAAAATCCGATTATGTACACTTTATGGGCTTTTAAAGAGCTACACATTTTATTTATTATTTATAACTTTCATTTTTAGTTTTTAAAATATAAGCATTTCAAACTTGAAAAAGATAAAATTTTCATATTTCGTCAATTTGACGATTTCTTGAAAACTATAAGAGCTTTTTTTTTTCCAAAATATAGATTTAGAAACTGAAGTTTCTCATATATTTTGTATGGAACTACGAAAATAGAAAAAAAAACTCATTCGGACACATACGTTTTGAAATTTTATTAAAAACAAATTGAACTCTATCCAAAATCCAAATATATGCACTTGTAGGGCTTTCAAGGGCCGCATATTTTTGCTTACTGTTCAAAGCTAAATCGTTTGTTACTTCAGATATAAGTATTACGAACTTGAAAAACGGACAATTTTCACTCTTCTTCAATTTGACAAGACGATGAGTCGAAAACTATTAGAACATTTTTTTAACAATAAATATATGCAGATTTTATTACTAAATTCTTTAGTTCACATTTTTATCGTTTACTATTTATATCTATCAATTTATAATTATTATATGTCGAGTGAAAGATAGAAAAATGAAAATAACCATTTACTCGGAGAATTACTTACGTATTGTTTTCGAAAGAAAAAAGTCTAAAATATTAATATTATTTTTGTATAATCATATTCTGCACAATATTGCAGACAAAACAAGAAACACTACTTACAGTTTTATCTAAAATGTTTGCACTTTTTGCAACTCTCCGTTTTCCGCAAGAGAAAGCCCAACCACAGATGTTCTTAATATAAAAAAAAAAATTGGAGATCCGAGTTCCCCCCTCCCCCCTCTTGCATGTGTCTATCGAATTATAGGCAGTCCAGGGAATAAAAATGTGATGTGGGCAGCACCTGGCTTCCCCTGCAGACTTATATCCACGTTCTCTTTACTTTAATTAAATTTAATTCATTTTTAATTCAATTTTCGCTCTCATTTGGTAACTGGACTTATTTTCAAAGGTGGCGTCGAGAAAATACAAAAAACTAAAATATCTCGAGAATGGTTAGTACTAGTGTAATAAGGTTGGTCTTATTCTTTTCTGCGTTAAAAACTACGTGTAAAACAAGTATTTGCGTACATGTAAAACTACATGTAAAACAAGTACGTGTAATAAAATATATTTGAGCATACGTAGTTTTTTATTTTAGATTTTGACGATTTTCGCAAGCCTTTTCGCAAAAAAGGCTGGTTATTTTTTTCCGAATCGTACCAAAATCTAATCAGCACCAGGTTAACCGACAAGTGACTTATCTACCGAATTTTGTGATATTCGGTCCATTAATTTTTCAGCTAGTGTGGATACAGGTAAATTTGGGGGACATTTCGCAAAAAAAAGGCGGGTTCTTTTAATCCGAATCGTACTAAAAACTAATCAGCACCAGGGTCACACCCAAGTGACTTACCTACCAAATTTTATGAAATTTGGTCTATTAGTTTTTGAGTTAGAATGGATACATACATTGCACAGACAGGCAGACACAAAGACACACACACAGACGTCACGCTAAAAATGTTTTTTTATCGTATTCTAGAGGTCCCAAAACGTGTAAATCCATCGAAAACTCGAGTTGCGGCTTTCGGCATGATTCCGCTACTTTCCCTATACATTACCATGCATTGCAGTGAAAGTAAAAATCTGATGTGGTCAGCAAATGACTTTTCCTGCAGACTCAAATTCACATTTTCTTTAATAATTCGTTAGATTGAGTTTTATTGCACCAAATAACACTAAATTTGCATTTTTAATTCAATTTTTGTTTTTATATGGTAGTTGGACATTTTCCCGAAATCGGCGTAACAAAAATGCAAGATATCTCAAATATCTTGAGAACGGATAGTCCTGAAATATAAAAGAGCTAGTTCTATTATTTTCCTCGTCAAAAATTGCATATAAAACAAAAATTCATTTGATTTATTTGAGCATATATAGTCTTTTTTTTTCGATTTTTGCGGTTTCTGCGGGCCATTTCGCAAAAAAATGCAGGTTGTTCCCCGAATGGTACCAAAATCTAATCAGCACCAGTAACTTACCTAAGTTACCTAGTAACACCCACAACTAGTTATAATAACTAGTAACACAGTTATAATGACTAGTAACACCCACAAGTAACTTATCCACCAACTTTTGTGAAATTGGGTAAATTAATATTTTAGCTAGAGTGGATACATGAAATTTTTGCGGGCCATTTCCTAAAAAAAGGCAGGTTGTTTGTTCTTTTCCGAATCTGTTTGTTCTCTTCCGAAATATATAATTTTTGCGGGCCGTTTCGTAAAAAAAAGCAGGTTGTTCTTTTTCGAATCGTACCAAAATCTAATCAGCACCATGGTTGACCACAAGTGACTTATCTACCGAATTTTATGAAATTTAGTAGATTAGTTGAATTAAAGTGGAAATATACAATTTTTGCGGGCCATTTCGTAAAAAAAGGCAGGTTGTTCTTTTCTGAATCGCATAAAAATTTAATCGTATCAAAACCAGGATGACCTACAAGTGACTTATGTACCAAACTTTGTAAAATTTGATCAATTAGTTTTTCAGTTACAGTGGATACAGGTAATTTTTGAGGGCCATTTCGCAAAAAAGACGGGTTGGTTTATTCCGAATAGTACCCAAAACTAATCAGCACCAGGGTCGCATACAAGTGACTTACCTACCAAATTTTATGAAATTCGGTTCATTAGTTTTTGAGTTAGAGTGGATACATACATTGCACAGACAGACACACAGACGTCACGCTAAAAATAGTTTTTTCGTATTCTAGAGGTATCGAAAGGTGTAGATCCGCCAAAAACCCGAGTTGCGATTTTCGACATGATTCCAATACTTTCCCTATACATTACCATATATTGCAGGGAAAATAAAAAAATTAGTCTAGCATTTTAAATTTATTAAATTTACTAATTTTTATTTTGGCTAAACAACCAAGAGTAAAGTGGCCCTTGTCAGATTCAATATTGATTATTAGTAATGCATAGAGACCCTCAAAATTCGCGACTCGCGAAATACGCGAAAAATTAAAAAATTCAAATAATGATGGGAAACATGCTTTTAAGTCAAATGAAACATATTTACGTGCGTTTTGACTCGCGAGCTACTCACGAATGTTTGCAAATCTACCCACATGAACGAATTTTTACTTCTACTCGAGAATTTTAAGAGTATCTGCCGAAAAAAAATCGTAAATTTAAGCCATTTTATCCGTTTATTGCTTTTTTCGCGAGAAAAATTTCAAGCGCTGTCAAGAGGTGGCGCAATGATCCGGAAATAGGAAATAACCACCAAGCAGTAGTTGTCACAGTTCCAGGAAGTTGGAATAGAACTTGAGTTTATAAAACATCGTCCATTAACCACATCATGCCACCGAAAGTGAGTATAGGTGAAAGAATAAAACATTTCTCCCAAGACGGAATGAAGAAGTCTGGGAACTTGATGTGCAGTTTCTGTAATAAACGAGTTGCATGGGAAACTGCCGATGGTGTGAAAAAACACATTGCAAGCAGAAGCCACATGGAATCGGCAAAGACGGGCAAACGCCAAAGGACTCAGGGTTGTCACTCATCCTTCCTGACAATGTTGTCCACATTCAGTGCTGGGCACATAAAGTTAATCTTGTTGGCGTGGTGCTGAAGGATGGTTTGTCTAAACTAAACCAAGTTGTAGTTCCTGTGAAGCAGACTTTTCCGTATGCCAGAAAGAGACAATATGCCTTCCAACTTTTCCTACAAGAGAAAATGTCCAAGGCTGGGTTGTTCCCCATTCCTGTCCATACACGGTGGAATTCCTGGTTGGAAGCTGTTGAGTGGCTGGCAGGCAACTGGGACATCTTTTTTGTGTTTCTTGGCTCCAATGTTGGTAAGGAGTCCTTCAGAGACGCATCCTTACACATCCACAATCTTAGAGATGATGAGATACAGATGGTTCATGTTCAGGCTCTCTTCGTAAAGTCAATAGCACCACTACTAAAGCCACTGTTGGAGAGGTTGGAAACAAATTCCAAACCAATTGCCTCAGAGGTTTACCCAAATCTGAATAATTTGAAGAAGCGTCTACAAGTGCTTGCGAGGAAATCCTTCAACAACAGAGTGGAGGAGAAGTTGAATATCCTGAAAAGCAATCTGAGGAGCATGACAAAGGAGGAAATAAGGAAAACAGCTAGTAACATGCACACGAAGCTAGAATCGCTTATGAGGGGGATCCTGCTCGCACGTTTCTGGAGCCTGTGGCTGATCTTTTCTATAGACAGAACGTGATCTCACAGGCAGCAACAGGAGAAAAGCTGAAGACTCTATTCTCCAAAATACCGACATTGAAGGACATTTCTAGCGAAGAAGGGGAACATGCTTACAGGGAACTTAAAGAAACTCTGAAGAACAATCCAGCTATCTTGGTGGAAGAAGCTCTTCAGGCAATGCGTGAGGACCATCAATATTTCGTTGATGGTGCACTTTTCAGTTTCAAACGTAAACTGTCAAAGGTCCTTCGCTAAATTTTCTTGTGTTTTAACTGACCGCAGGACAAATCTTAGCTTGATGAACTTGGAACTGCTGACAGCATACAATTATGAAAGTCAAAAGTGAAATTTTGTATATCTTAGAGAGCTAAATTTAATTACATTTGCTATTAATTATAATTATTAAATCGTTAATATTGTAGCTATATATGACTTTCTTGTGCATTGTTTTGTGTTTAAAGTGTCGATATGTAAAAAATGTGCTTCAGGTTTTAACTCGGACGGCCTTCAGAACCCAAGAATATTTCCTCTTCACTCAAGAATTTTTCCTATTTACTCAAGAATTTTTGTCTTTGTTACTGAAGAAATTAAGGGCATTTCATTCAAGAGTTTTGAGGGTCTCTAGTAATGCATAACACATCCTTTGATTAAATGTAATAATAATTCACTTATTTTCTTTTCCTATCTTTTACAATGGTAAGAGTACACGAAGAACACTAGAAACGCAAACGAGATGAAGGTGAAACCAATCAACTAAAAACGAGACTTTTTGCCTCTCTGGAACATAGAGCTGGAAAATAAAATCTGGCATTTAGAATGTGTGTGTATGGGGGAGGGGTGTTACTTGCATTGCCACTAGTTCCCTAAAAATTAAAAAAATTTAAAGCTTAATATTTTAATAAACATTTGTTGCACTTTCTTTAGTCGATTTATGATAGATGTGAATTGCGGATTCAGTAGATTTTAATAGATTTTTCACTGGTTGTCATCACCGGCCGCCCAAATTGCTGCTCTATGTCCACGGATCAGGTCAGCTGAAACGTCTACAAAATCTGGTCAAACTGGAGGGAATCCACAGTAGTACAAACGTTCAAAGCACTGGCAAACGTAAGCAACGTAGCAGTTTTCTTGTTAGATGTGTGGTACAGGTTTTATGTGGAGGTAGGGCGACAGAAAAATTTTAAGGAATACTGTAGGGAGAATTTCATCCACTTTTCAAATGACAAAGGCATCCTAAAATGCAAGACGATCGTAGTTTACCATTTCAGATGTATAAGTAAATTGGATGCAAGAATAAATCCAATTCAGATTTTCCAAAATACCAGTAACATCATTTACAGATTGTTATACCTCAAGAAAATATTACGAAAAATTCACTTGGATATTTTCAGAAAAAATAAATTATACTACAGTTCGAAAGTAATGCATTTAAAGCTTCATCTACTAATTTTGATCCATAGAAAGTTCATCACATTTTTAAACGAAAGTTGAAAAGTTAATTTCAGCAGAGACCCTGACGAAATGGATAAATTGAATACGGTTTCCTAAAAAAGGAAATTTCACTTTAAGCTGAAATGAATTCGCTTCCTAAAATATATTTCAAATGTACTTAATCTGAAATATTCGAAATAATTTCTAGCATAGTCAAAAGTTCAATCAAACATTCCATTTCTAACTAACAAGGAATGATCAAAATTTATCTCCTGCTTGAAATAAATTATTTTAATTTATTTAAAGCAGCTTTAATTTTAGCAGTATAAACGTTTTACAGTGGATATAAATTCATTTTGATAAATAATTCGGCTTCGACATTTTTGGTTCACCTAAGCTATATTATGTTTCGGAATTTATGTTCTGGCTAGCATTAGGCCTTTCAAAGACACAGAAATTATCACTCTTGAAATTAAATGTAATATGGCTCAACTGAAGTTTCTCATACCAGAAGCCATTTTTAAGTGGCTAGTGGGTTTTTTCTTTCAGTAAGATTTAATTCAGCAAAATTTTTAAGTAAAATTTTAAAATAATCGGTACCATTCATCCAAATGATTACAATTGTAGCATGTTACCATTCACTTTAAAGGGATTGAAAATTATATTTCGATTGATTCTATATTTGACACTGTAACCCCGGGAGTATGACATCACAAACACACCTATGACGTCACAACACAGCCCATGACGTCACAAACACAAAAATTGTATCGCTGCTATTTTTGACATCATTGGTTGGAACTACGTCTCGTAATAATTGAGTCAATTTTAGTTATTTATTTTAAATTTTCACTATCTTTGCGGAGATTACGCAAAAAAGTGTCGGTTGTACTTTACCGAATCATATCAAAATCTAATCAGCATCCGAATAACCATCAGGGGGCTTAAGTTTTAAGAAATTTTATTAAATAGTTTTTTAAACTACAGTGAAAATAGTCTTCATTTCCTCAAAATTAAACATTTAAATATCTCGAGAATGGTTCCTCTTAGAGTAATGTTGTGCTTAATTCTTATTAACTATTTAAACTCATTTCATTCGTGCTTAAACTTATTTCCTTCGTCGTTAAAAATTGCGCATAAAACAAGCATTTAATTGATACATTTGAACATATGTAGCATTTTCGTTTAGGTTGGATATTTCGGATTTGAGGGCCATTTTGGATAAAGAAAACAGATTCTATTTTGCCAAATCATACCAAAAAAATCTGATGTGGGCAACACATGACTTTACTTATATAATTCAATGAATTTACTACTTTCACAGTTAAAAAAATGTTATTCTTATAGTAGATACTTATATTCTTTCAAAGTTACTGAATTTTCTTAAATTGGTCGTCATTTTCATTGATTTAGCGTCATTTTTATTCATTTGGCGAGATTTTCGTTAATTTCGTAATATCCAAAAAATGTCGCAAAAATGGCGACATTCCGCTAAATTCGTCGCCAAAATCTCCCCAAGCGTTATGGACCAAGAAATATGTTATTCTTACTGAAGGTAAATGACTATTGGAGTTCAAATAAAAAAGTATTACTCAAAGTATCTTTTCTCGTGAATGGAACGAGTTAGATCCACGAGAATGATGTCACCCAATTTATCGCATGACATTACATATGAAAAGTGAACATGTTTCTTAAGAGTTAATACTTTTTTAATTTATGGGACTTTTTGATAAATGTATTTGAAAAATATATAAAAAAATATATCGAGAACGGTTCATGATAGTGTTCTAAAATTTATGTCAACCGTTTTCTAAGGAAAAATTACATAAGAAATATTAATTTGCGTAACTTTATTAAAGGTTTGGATTCTTTGATTGTTTTTTCCAAATTTCACTCGAAAATTTAGGAGGGTTCTGAACATTCGATTGTATTTTAAAACAATAGGCTTCCAGTATTCATAAATTGTGATTTTTGTACCAAATTTCATTCTAATCGCTCCATTAGTTCGTGAGATATCATTTCCACAGACTCACAGACACACACACACACACACATATACACATCAGCTCAAAAATGTTCGATTCCTGATCAGTTTGCTTAAAACGTGCTCTCCCGTCGGAAACTCGAATTCGAATTTTCGACCCCATCACAATACTTTCCTTATACATTATGTATATAAGGAAAGTACTACAACCGGCACCACAGTATCCCACAAGCCGTCAATCTACCAAATTTTGTGTAATTTGGTTAATTAATTTGCCAACTAGAGAAGATAGACTTTTGGGGGCCATTTAGAAAAAAAGGCAGGTTTCTATTTCCTGAATCGTACCAAACTCTTATCAGCACCAGCGTAACCCACAAGCGTCTTATCTACCAAATTTTGTAAAATTTGGTCAATTAGCTTTTAAACTAAAGCAGATACATGAGATTTCATTATCCCGTACTTTATTATACAGAATCCTACCCAAATCTACTCAGCACCAAGGCCATACACAAGTAACTTACCAATTATTAAATTATTAAATTTGTTTAATTAGTTTTTGAGTTAGAGTGAATACTTACATCGTACAGACACACACACTCACACAAACACACACAGGCCTCACGATCTGATGTGGACAACACAGGACTGTCCTCGTAAACTCACATTTACACTATCTTTATTTCTTCAATAATTTATTAAATTGAGTTCAATTGCACAAAATAAAACTCATAATTATGTTAAATTACACTACATTTGTATATTTAATTCAATTTTCGTTTTCATTTGGTAACTGCACTTATTTTCAAAGGTGCCATAGTAAAAATGCGGAAAATTAAAATATCTCTAAAACGGCCACCTCCTAGAGCAAGCATGTCAAACTCAAAGGCTAATAAGGGCCAAATAAACAAGGTCTAGGTTTACATGGGCCACCAAAATAAAGAAAAATTCAAATTTTGTAGAGAACTAGGTTTATTTCGAAAAGTATAGTATAAAAAAAAATAAATAAAAATCTGGAACAGTGATAAAATCAATGTTTTCTTCCTGACACTTGGCTTCTCTTTCTTCTCTGCTACTATCTATTCCACTTCGGAGGAAATCTTGTTCGCAGTGGATACTTTCAAAACTGAACCAAGGTGAATATCAGTAATTCTTGATCTGACAGGTGACTTATTTCCTTTCATGAGTGTAAATAATTGCTCAAACCGATAAGTACTTTCAAACATGGAAATAATTTTATATGCGAATTTTCGAGTGTTTTCAAACCTAGTTGGCAAATATTTGTAAAATTTAGGCACACCAACTTCAGTGAATTTTGCCTTCAAATCTGAATAGCACTTGATCTCGATTACCTCTATTTGCGTACGATTAGGTACTAATTCTATATTTGTCGAGAAAATCGAAGAAAACAAAAAAACGTGTTTTCCAAAAATTTAAAATCTGAAAAACTTGTTTCAAAATCAGTTCTAAGGCTTAAAATTTTTCCTGCGTATTTTTGATGCGATGCAATTTTATCTAAACTTGATACTGTGCATGTCGGAAAGTGCGTCAAATCTTCATTTCGCAACTGCGTTTCCTAGAGAGCTAGCTAACATTTAAATGTTTTAACTTGGTCGTACGTTTTCGTAGTGATCTGAACTTTCCTCTGCAGTTTTAAATTTAAAACGGATAAATGTTTTGTTATATCAATCAAGAAGAATAAATCTTGCAACCATACTGGATCAAAAAACAAGCTCTTGCCTTGATTTCTCGTTATTAAAACTGACATATTTCTTCTTTCAAGTCCCAGAATTGTTTAAGAACCTTGGAACAGGATAGCCAACGTACCTCGGTATAGTAGGTCAACGCGGAATATTCGCTCTCTATTTCCACTTAATAAAGCAGAGAACTGTCGCTGATTTAAGCCTCGAGATCTTATGGAATTGATAATTTTTTTTATAGGTGTCCACACATTTTCCATCTTTATTACCTTCGTACAAAATACTTCTTGATGTATAATGCAATGCGTAAAGATGAATCTCGGAACCATCATATTTTTTCGCAGTAGTGCCACGAAGCCGTAGGTTTTTCTGGTCATTGAAGGAGCTCAATATGTTGCTACAGAAGTCAATTTAGACAGAGGTAGATTGTATTTTTGCAATAGATCATAAGAAACACAATAAAATATTTTTATCCTGTCGTAATTCCAGGCATCAGTACTGGTTCCAATAATTACTCAAAAATGTTGAAATCCGTGCCACATGCACGAAGAAACACAGCTAACTGGGCTACGCCCCCAGTATCTGTACTCTCGTCACAGGCAATGGAAAAAACTTCGAAACTGGATGATTTTGCTTTGATCTGATCATTTAAATTGCCGGCCAAATCAGCGAATCTTTCCGCAACAGTATTCAATACAAAAAGATCACTTAAAAAGCCTTTACACTTCCCGAACAAACAATTTCTGCAGCTTTAGTTAGACATTTTTTAATGAAATCTCCTTTGGCAGAAGGTTTTGAGTCTTTAGCTATCATCTCCGACAAGACGTAGCTTACATGCACCGCCGATTAACTTTCTTGCATTACTTTAGTAAACACGGTCTGTTGTATTTTCAGTTCCAATTTGAACTCTTTCAACTTTTCTTGTCTCATTAATCCTTCGTAATTATCATATTTTGATTTATGTTGTTCATAGTGACGTTTAATGTTATATAACATTTTTATATGTATAGCATTATTACATATCAAACAGATTATTTTATCTTTTATTCCGCAGCAAATATACTCCAATTCCCACTTTTCTTGGAAATACCAATTTTCGTTAGAAATTTTTCTTTTAGTTTTACTATCACCTGGTTTCGACATACTGAATACAAAGGGTTAAAATATATAAGTAATCGTTAAAAGAAAATAATAAAATATTTTAAATAAATTTAATAGGGGATGGATTTTCTAATATTCATTATTTACCTCACAATGATTCAAAACATCTTCCATCCATCTCGCCAGTGCGTCGACTGCGAACTTGCATTCAAATAGAACGTTTTCATATGGAACGTTTTTACTTGAATTTATTTCTGTACTATTGAATGGCGTTCCATGCGAGCAACTCCAATGTATTTTGCAGATATTTGACCTTGGCATAGGGGGGGTATCCAATGAATCATTTCTCCATCTAGAGCTGCGAAACGTGGTTTTGTAATATAATCAAACAGAGCACTTCTCGTAGTCCCTGCTATTTTATAATTGAGTTTCGGTTCTCGTTTTGATTTTAGCTTAATGATTTCTTTGGTGAATCATAGGAATATAAGAGAGTATTATTTTTAAGTTTGGGTTTTAGCGTAATATGCGGCAGTGAAATTATTAGGTTTTTTCGGATAAAAGAATGGCTGGTCCAAGACGTTTTCTTTCTGCTAATAAATATGTATAATTAGAAATTTTAAAACTTAAGCTACGAAAATTTTATCATAACTTTTTTCACACTGTTATATATCCCGGCCAGACATTAAGCTACCATTAGCCTTAGGGTTGGTCGTGTGGTCTGGTTCTTCAGCATACTGTTATATAGACTGGGTAGCAAATATATTCGTTGTGGGCCGCATGCAGCTCGCGAGTTTGACATGCTTGCCCTCGAGTATTGGGTCTGGTCTTATTATATTCGTCGTCAAAAATTACATATAAAAAAAACATTTATTATTATATTTAGGAGTGCGTAGTCTTTTATTGTAGATTTTGACGATTTCTGTGAGCCATATCGTAAAAACAGGCAGGTTATTTTTTACGAATCGTACGAAAATCTAATCAGCACCAGGATAAGCGACAAGTGACTTACCTACCAAATTTTGTAAAATTTGATCAATTAATTTTACAGCTAGAGCGGATACAGGTAGTTTCCGCTGGCCATTTTGCAAAAACAAGGAGGTCCTTTTATGCTAAATCGTACCAAATTCTAATCAGCACCAGAGTCATCCACAAGGGGCGTACCTACTCAATTTTATAAAATTCGGTTAATTAGTTTTTGAATTAGAGTGGATACATACATTGCCCAGACAGATTGACAGACAGACACACGCACACACAGACAACACGCTAAAAATGGTATTTTCGTATTATATAGGTCCCAAAATGTGAAGATCCGTCGAAAACTCGAGTCGCGATTTTCGGTATGATTCCAGTACTTCCCCTTTACATTACCATATATTGCAAGGAAAGTAGAACATATGTGGGCAGTACATGACTTTCCCTGCAGACTCATATTAACGTTTTCTCTGTTTTTTCAATAATTTATTTCATTGTGTTTAATTGCACAAAATAACACCCATAATTATTTAAAATTACACTGAATTTGCACTTTTAATTCAATTTTCGTTCTCATTTAGTAACTAGGCCTATTGTCAAATATGGTGTAGCGGAAATGCGAAAAAACTAAAATATCTCGAGAACGGCTAGACCTAGTGTAATGGGGTTGGTATTGTTCTTTTGATTGTTTGAAATTACGTATAAAATAATCATTTTATTGTTATATTTGAGCATACGTAGTTTTTATTTTAGATTTATGACGATTTTTGCGGGTCATTTCGCAAAAACAGGCAGGTTTTTTCTTGCCGACTCGTACCAAAATCTAATCAGCACTAAGGTAACCCTCAAATGACTTACCAACCAAATCTTGTAAAATTTAATATTAGTTTTTCAGCTAGAGTGGATACAGGTAATTTTTGCGGTCCATTTCGCAAAAAAGGACGTTTTTTTTTTATCTCAAATTGTATCCAAAACTAATCAGCACCAGAATCACCCACAAGAGACTTACCTTCCAAATTTTATGAAATTCGGTCAATTAGTTTTTAGTTTGTGCAGATTTTTTATCCACTCTGACAGACAGACACACAGACGTTATACTAAAAATGGTTTTATCGTATTCTAGAGCTGTCAAAACGTGTAGATCCGTCGAAAACTCGAGTTGCGATTTTCGGTATGATTCCAATACATCCCCTATACATTACCAGGTATTGAAGGGAAAGTAAAAGGGAAAACAACACTATTTTAATACTTCTGATAGATGGATCTCACAATACAGAGCATTATTCGTTGCACATATTTCCATAACAAATTGACGGAGTCTTCCATTAGACTCAGATGATATAAAAACTCATAGTAATTTGATACTTAACATTGAGTTCAAAATTTAACTCCTGAAAATGACATCCTTAAAAAATAACCTTACTGCCTTAATATCCAGTCCTGACCCAAATAAGTATAAAGTAAACAGTACAGCATGGAACGATAAAAAATGAATCACTTCAAAAAATTTTACGAACAAACACACCAATACACTCAAACATATCCACACTAAAGCTTTCGCATCTGAATTTATTTTGTTGTTGATCCAAGGACAGCTTATTTGATGTCGGTCAAAAGCAAAAATATACTCTTGAAATTACTTGGTCATGGCAATGTAATATTTTCGGTTTCCAGTTTCTTTTTTCATAAGATAGAAAAGCACTCACGGAAGGAAATGTTATTCCTGGGAAAATTGGATGTTGACATGGAAATATTTTGTGAAATACGGATAAATTCTTTTCACAACTGTTGATATTTATTTTTTTAAGGATTTGTTAATATTATATCAAATAGTACTGATATAAGCGCTACATATCTTATAGTGTTAAAATTTGTCAATCGCTTTTCAATGACAGCTTGCATATAAAGTGGGTATGTTTGTAACATTTTTAACGCAATTATATTTTCTATCTTCAATTTTCAAAATCAAAAAGACTTAATCTCAAAACTCTTCAAAGGCCTTCAGGCAATTCTCAAGTTCCAGGCAATCTAAAAGTTCCAGATTTTCAATTGTCAATCCAGACGATCCAAAAGTTAAGATCGTGTTCCCATTACAGGTGCCAGGATAGTTCGATGTGGAACAACCCAGTAGTTAGAATGCCGAGGTTGCACTCGGAAGCCCCGAAACTGCTCAAACTATCCTCGTGTTCACACAGGATACCAGTACGCTAAATATGCTGGTCCGTAAGGCCTTCCGAGAGGTTAGCTGTAGAAGGAGGGCACGGTCCCTGCGAATGCCTCCCCCACTGGGTTCCGGTCTAAATTGGGTGGAACAGTCCCGGCTGTCTAAGCAGATGGCTTACAATTTTGGGTAGGTCGGTCGATCTGGGTTGAAGAAGATACCAGAATAGTTGGATGGGGTTCTCATTTGTAAGCGCTCTTTACACCTGAAATATATGAAAACATACTATGTGCCAGTGTTTGCAAACACCTGTGGTAACCTATAAACTCAGTCTCACCACTCAGCTGGCAGAAAATTTCTTAGCAATTAATCCCAGTCTAAACAATGATGCAGTAGTTAAGTTCCTGCTCACAGATCCATAGGAAGGCGTTACCAAAACTAAGATCACGCTCTCAATACGGATACCAGGTGATGCAATAAAGTTCTTGCTCGCAGAACCCTGGGATCTCGATACCAAAACTAACATCACACTCTGAATCCGGATACCAGATGATGCAATAGTCAAGTTCTCGTTCGCAGTTCCCTAGGAAGGTAGGCTTTACCGAAACTAACATCACGCTCTTAATGCGAATGCCAGGTAATGCAACAATCATGTTCTTGCTCGTGGAACCCTAGGATGGCGTTACCAAAACTAGCATCACGCTCTCAGTGCGGATTCTAGGTAATGCAACAGTCAAGTTATTGCTTGTAGAACCCTAGGACAGCTTTACCAAAACTAACATCACGCTCTCAATGCGGATACCAAATGATGCAGCAGTCAAGTTCTTGCTCGCAAAATAGTAGGACGGCTTCAACAAAACTAATATCACGATCTCAGCGCGAACACCAGGTGATACAACATGCAAGCTCATGCTCGCGAAACCCTATGATGCCGTTACCAAAACTAACATCACGCTCTCAATGCGGATACCAGGTGATGCAGCAGTCAAGTTCTTGCTCGCAAAATAGTAGGACGGCTTCAACAAAACTAATATCACGATCTCAGCGCGAACACCAGGTGATACAACATGCAAGCTCATGCTCGCGAAACCCTATGATGCCGTTACCAAAACTAACATCACGCTCTCAATGCGGATACCAGGTGATGCAACAGCCAAGTTCTTGCTCGCAGAACCTTAGGGCAGCTTCATCAAAACTAACATCACGGTCTCAATGTGGGTACCAGGTAATGCAACAGTCAAGTTATTGCTGGCAGAACCTTAGACCAGCTTTACGAAAACTGACATCACGCTCTCAATGAGGATACCAGGTGATGCAACAGTCAAGTTCTTGCTCACAGAACCCTAGGACGACTTCACCAGAACTAACATCACGGTCTCATCGAGGATACCGGGTGATGCTACAGTCAAATTCATACTCGCGAATCCCTAGGATGCTGTTACCAAAACTAACATCACGCTCTCAATGCGAATACCAGATTATGCAAGAGTCAAGGTCTTGCTCGCAGAACCCTAGGACGGCATCACCAAAACTAATATCATGGTCTCAATGTGGGTACCAGGTAATGCAACAGTCAAGTTATTGCTTGCAGAACCCTAGGCCAACTTTACCGAAACTAACATCATGGTCTCAATGAGGATACCAGGTGATGCAACAGTCAAGTTCTTGTTGGCAGAACCCTATTACGGTTTTATCAAAACTAACATCACGCTCTCAATGCGGATATCAGGTAATGCAACAGTCAAGCTCTTGCTCGCAAAACACTAGAACAGCTTTGCCAAAACTAAGATCGCGCTCTCAATGCAGATGACCGGCTTTTGCGAACATGTGTGGAAAATCAACAAATTCTGCTTTAATACGCAGTCGGTGTCAAATTCCGATTTTCAGCGAAGACTACGCGTTAAGATTGAACATTTTGGTCTCTCGATAGAGAATCAAAGTTATGGAAATATGAAAAGGCTCTGCTTAGACAAATATCAAGTATTCTTTGTTAAAAGTTGATAAAAAGAAAGAAACTAGTGCGAGCAAAGATATCATCGTATGTAAAGTGGATTCTATCTCAGCGAAATGCTCGGCCAGTTGAGTAAATTACATTTGTTTGATCTCTTAAAAAGAACGAATAAAACTCTACTGTTTGTTCACCGTTTTAATTAATCGCATCAAATTTCAATGGATTTCAATGCCATTTTGTCTGGCTTTATCCAAGACAAATGTGCATATATAAAGATAAGTAGGCATTGTTAAAATATGACTAATTTGATTACAAACACACTGAAAATGTGTAAATCTATCAAACCCCAACTGTCGGTTATTTAATTCCGACAATACTTCCTTACAGTTGGATGATTGATTCCCACAATACTTTATTTTTTCATATATTATGAATTATATATATATAAAAAAGGGTAAGTGAGGGGGTAAGCTGCCCCCAAGGGGGGGCTAATGACTTCAAGAACAAAAATTGTATCGCGCTATTGTTCGTTGCAATTATTGAAACTATTAAATATTGTGATCACTGGGCTATAAATAAACCCTTTTATGCATGACTATGTCGAATTTTGTCCTACACTGCTATGTTAAAAAAATATAAATTTTTAAATAAAAGTCAAAATTTTCGCTCGAATTTAAAAAAAATATATCTAGATTTAAATTTTTAAATAAAAAGCTGGATATAGAGTTTCGTAAAAATTCATTAGTTTTTGTGGCTGCCATTGTGTACACAAGAAATCCACCACATACATCAGACAGAAGAATTTCATTCCAGAAATAGTCAAAACGTGTTCAATGAGATTTTAAAATATACATTGGCGTCAAAATCTCGAAATCGAAGATTTTCGTGAAAACTGTATTTCCTCAATACTGTTGTATGCCCTGGCTAGCACACAACTTGGATGTGATCGTATTTGGGTGTTCTAAACTATTATGAAGCTTCGGTACTGCAGGCGGACGCTTGGTGATAAAGATGACCGACTACCATACAGGTGAAATTGGACTGGAGACTTCGGTGGCAGGATATTACTAATCGGAATTCTGGAAGATACGGATCAATGACGTTAAATGTTCACAAGTGTACTCGAATGGTGAAATGGCAAAATGGCGATGTTCGAAAGTGAGATCAGATCATCTTGATGAAAATAAAATACTCTTCTTAGGTTTCACTTCATTTATTTAGCATGTTCTTGCCAATATAAAAATCATAATATTTTTCTACAACTCGTTATACAGTTGATTGACATGCTAAGATAAATGCTATAATACATCCAAGACAATGGAATATTCTTTTTAACAAATGCATATCCTCAACATGTCACCTTCGTCTATATAATAAAAGGCAATGTCTGTGTGTGTGTGTGTCTGTCTTATACACTATACGTTTCGCGACCGCGCGTCGGAGAGCTACGAAATTTGGCAATCGGAGACCTGGGGGGGAGGGAAGGGGACACGTGAAAACCGATTTTTAAAATTTGAATTATTTTTTTTGTTATTTAATGTTTTATGCGATTTCGACCGTTTTTTGACATTTTTGCCCTTTTTTCTCCACGATGCAGACGTTATAGAAAAAAACAAATTACACCATCGGAAAGAGCAGAGAATTTCGAGTAAACATATATCAATTTCAACTCTCAATTTCGATTTCTAATATTTTTTAAAGATTTTAAAACAAAAGTCACTTTTGGCTCAAAAAAACGTTTTCTGGTTTTTAATTCTCGCATAGTGAAAAGTACTCATAATTTCGACTAATAATTTACATTTTTAGAAAGCTGAAATATCTGGCATTCTTACAAGTCTAATTTGGTCCAGAAATAATGAAAATTGCCTTCAGGATCGCAATTTTAAAGACGCCATGATTTTAAATTTGTCGGCTACCGGCTCAGTTCTTCAACGGCATTTTCCCCCCATCCGCAGTAGTTTCTTCCCCGTCTCCATGGAGACCGCGCTTTCGGTTTTAAATGAATTACGAGCATAAGTGTTGTATACATCGGGCGAAATTATTATATTTATATGATATTTTAAATGGATATTTTAAATAATTTAAATGATTGAATTATGGTGGTTTGAATTGTGGTGATGTATTTGAAATTATTATATTTATGGATTGGTGGAACGATATGGATGATTTTTTGATTTTAAATGGATATTTTAATTTATGGATATTTTAATTTATAGATATTTTAAATGGATATTTTAATTTTATGGCTATTTTAAATGATAGAACGATGGAACGAGGATGGTGGAATTAAGAGCCTAGCATATGGTCATTATAAATTTAAATTAGCGCGCGGGAAGTTAGCGCACGAGAATTGCACTCGGTAGGCCTGGGTTCGATTCCCGCCACTGATGCGGAGTACGATCACCTTAAACATATGGGTCGATAATTCCTTCCGAGAGGTTGGTGGCAGGGAAAGGAGGGTACGGTCTCTGTGGATGCCTCCCCCACTGGGTCCTGGTCCAAATTGGGTGAATAAAAAGAAAGTTATGGAGATTGTCGCGGAGGGCGCGGTAGCCCAGTGGTTAGCGTGCGGGAATTTCACTCGGTAGGCCCGGGTTCGATTCCCTCCACTGACAAAACTGCTGCCGTGTTCACGCGGAGAACGATCACGTTAAACATGTGGGTCCGTAAGTCCTTCCGAGAGGTTGGTGGTAGAGGAAGGAGGGTACGGACCCTGTGGATGACTTTCCCACTGGGTTCCGGTCTAAATTGGGTGAATAAAAAGAAGGTTATGGAGATTGTCGCGGAGGGCGCGGTAGCCCAGTGGTTGGCGCGCGGGAATTGCACTCGGTAGGCTCGGGTTCGATTGCCGCCACTGCCAAAACTGCCGCCGTGTTCAGGCGGAGTACGATCACGTTAAACATGCGGGACCGTAAGTCCTTCCGAGAGGTTGGTGGTAGGGGAAGGAGGGTACGGTCCCTGTGGATGCCTCCCCTACTGGGTTCCGGTCTAAATTGGGTGAATAAAAAGAAGGTTATGGAGATTGTCGCGGAGGGCGCGGTAGCCCAGTGGTTAGCGCGCGGGATTTGCACTAGGTAGGTCCGGGTTCGATTCCCGCCATTGCCAAAACTGCCGCCGTGTTCAGGCGGAGTACGATCACGTTAAACATGCGGGACCGTAAGTCCTTCCGAGAGGTTGGTGGTAGGGGAAGGAGGGTACGGTCCCTGTGGATGCCTCCCCCACTGAGTTCCTGTCTAAATTGGGTGGCACTTCCTGGCCCTCCAAACAGTTACCTTACACTTTACTGGTAGGTCGCGCCAGCGAGTGTGCCACGGTTAGAATTTGCCACGGTCAGAATTTTCAAGGGTAGCGAACAGGCTGGTCGCCAAAGGCGGCTAGTATAAAATAACTTTTTGTTTCTTCAAATTAACCAAGCCATGATATTTTCATATTAACATTTTATATTTTTTAATAAATTAACATAATCAAATTTAGAATAAGAAGTTTAGCCATTTTCTTTCTGGCCACAAAGGCAACGTACATCCTATTCCTTCCCGAGTTGCTGGCCAACTAAAAATTAATCACTTTATTTTTACTTAAACGTTTTAATGTTGATGAGCGCTCGTGACGCCACAGAACATAATTCCTATATATTTTCATATAAAAATATATATCGTGTGACAATAATGAAACGTCATCATGTATCAAAGCCCGAATGGTTGCTAATTTAGATCGAGAGATTTAAAAAAAGGTTAGTGACAGATTTGGCTCTTTATCATTTGGAATACAATTATTTTTTAAGAATAACAATTCAAAATCGAAAATGGCGCAAATTGAAATTCGCGGAATACGAAAGAATAAAAACGGATTTTTGAAAAAGAACTTTCCTAAAATGAAATTCAGAAATAATTAATTAACAAGGGGTATGCATTTCATAACAATACTACGTATGAGAAAGTAATGAGAATTTCCTTGCGAATTAAAATTTATATAAATCCAATTTTAATTTTATTGCTTATCATTTTCTGGGGGAAAATATTACGGCCGATTTGAAAAATGTTGATTGATATACGGCGTTCCTATCAATATCCAATAAATTCGCAACACAATTTCATTAAAACATACGTTAAACCTGTCTATAGTAAAATGACCTGGCTCGAATAAATAAAAGAATTTGCAGCGCCCCTAGTGGAGAATTTAGAAAGTTACGATATCGAATTCAGCAACGAAAAAAAAGAATAATAAAGATCAATCATGCATAAAACATTGATTATGAAACATTTTCCAACTGAAACGCAATTTTATTTAAACATCTCTAAAATGTGATATATTCAGAACTGATATATTTTAAATTATAACTGTACTACTATAGTTTATTATATTTAAAAACTTAAAACTTCATGGGAAAAAAATAAACTTTATTCGAATGACGTCATCGAAATGTAAATGGTCTAGCTCATTATGTAAAAGCAATGAATATTTTATTCATATCACTTTTACACCAGACATGAGCTAAATAATTTTGCGTGAAAAAAAATCAGCAATTCTTATACAACTTATCTAACAATCACTTGTTTTACATTTTGCATTCATTAAAATTAGGCTTCGTTGTAGAAACAATCAAAGTTTGATGATCATTTAAATTAAAAAATATTATAATTGCGTTGGCACAGAATATAGATGCACAGAAAATACGAAAAATTAAAGTGGTTTTTAGGATGGATGCGACACTAAATATAAATTTAATGAACGTTAAAAATCACGATTTTTACGCTGGTAAGAAAAGATGGATGCCATATTTGATGTTGAAGTGGGTCATGTGATATATTTATATAATATGGGTATAATTATTATTTTAATTTTTATTTAAAAAACTACTAAACATATTTTGCTGCATTTTTTTTTATATATATTTTATGGGATAATTTGAATATTTCCTAAAATTTTCGTAGCAGTTTGTAAATCTTAAATTTCGCTTAAAAATTGTTTGAAAAATTTGGTCCTATAGGGTTCAATGTATTTAAGTTTTTCAACCCGGGTTTAATACAAAACTAATAGGGTGATATTATTTATTGACATTCCAATATGTCCCACCGACCGTCTCAACAGCATACTAAAATTTCATTTTGGTAAAGTCATTTTTAAGGCAGCTATCGCGCGAACGGACAGACAGAATGAACAAATCCTAAATAATTTTCAACTATGTTGACAAATGGTCATAAAAAGGCCAGTTACAAAGTTGAGCAGCATCTAATAAATAGTAATTGGCATTACATTTGTTAAAGACATTATATTTGTTACATTCTTTTAAAAAATAATTGTTTCAGATGAATTACTATCATATTCAGCAGTAATATAATAAACAACATTTAAATGTACAGAAATCTCGCGGAAAGGCTGTTTTAGATGTCTTTCTTCAGAGGCAATGTACATTTGAAATCCAGAAAGAACATTACCGCGAACTTGAACAAACATTGCAGATGTCACCGTGTTTGAAGCCTTTATGATACAACTCCTTGATATGTACTTAATTTATTGTCTTCCGTATATGAATTTTGTTCATTCCTGATGCCTCGTACTACTAATTAGACGATGATCTATAACTGTGTAATTGAATTTTTCCCTTCTATATCAACTTGTTGGCGAGTTTGTAAGCCTAACCTTTCCCATTCTACGCTAGGGGCGCTGCAATCACTTTTTATCGATCGGACATGGCCACTTTATACAGGGTGTCCCAGCAAGATTGAAACGCGCTTTAATTCTTTACCTGTTGGAGATAAGTGGGCAATGTAAATTGCAAAAATGTTGAAAGTAAGGTAGAAAATGAGACTAGGTTAATGAAATAATGAAATAAATGATTGGTACAAAGTTTGCCAATCTACCCCTCTCGGGATGGTGTAACATGCTTCCTGGGTGGAAGGGGGAGTTTATGATGTCCAGAATTTTATTTTTATTTATTTCTTATTTATTTCTATATTTATTTATTTATTATTTATCCCTGTATTTATTTATCTATTATTTATTTCTGTATTTATTTAGTTACTATTTATTCCTGTATTTAGTTATTTCTTACTTATTTCTGTATTTATTTATTTATTTATTACACATTTCTGTATTTAGTTAGTTAGTTATTCCTGTATTTATTTAATATCTATTAATGTATTTATTTATTTATAATTTATTCCTGCATTTATTTTTTATTTAATACTTATTACTGTATTTATTTTTTTATTTATTGTATTATTATTATTATATTTTTTTTTTCAAATTTTGCTAGAAAATTTTTGAAAAATATGTACTGTCGATCCAAAGGATCGCATGTTACCTTTCACTTTAAAAGGTTTGGAAAAAAAATCTTTCGCTTGATGCCAAATTTAACAATGTACCTCCGAAGGAGCTAATAACGCCACGAACACAATAATTTTATCGCTTTTTTTTTTCACTATATTGATTGAAAATGCTAAGTTCCGTGATCATTGAACCATGCATAACTCCTTTTATGCATAATTATAACAAATTTTGTCTTATGCCATTGTGTTAAGAAATTAAAAAATTTCAAATACATTTCATATAAACTTTTCATTATGTTTAAAAAAAATCTAGATATTTCGTTAGCAAAATCTGCTAATGTTTGTGGCACCATGTACACAAGAAATCGACCACAGGAAGACAGACAGACGGATATATCATTCTAATTAACTGCAGCGTGGCTCAACTCGGCTTTGTCTTAGCAGACATTTTTAATATTCATTAACGATGCTGCTTGACATCGGTGATCTAACGAAAACCGGTGTTTTCAGCACAGTAGGGCCGTTGGCGCGACTCTATGCGTTGTTGTTGTTGTTGAGACCCAGACCGTCCGACCTACCAGAAAGGTGTAAGGTAACTGTTTGAACGGCCGGGAAGTGCCACCCAATTTAGACCGGAACCCAGTGGGGGGAGGCATCCACAGGAACCGTACCCTCCTTCCCCTACCACCAACCTCTCGGAAGGATTTACGGACCCACATGTTTAACGTGATCGTACTCCGCATGAACACGGCGGCAGTTGTGGCAGCGTGCATATCCGGCGCGCAAACCACCGGGCTACCACGTCCGAAATGTGCCAACAGCACGCGGTGTTCCCAGGTGGTTACCCACCCAAGTACTAACTGCGCCCGATGCTGCTTGACTACGGTGATCTAACGAGAACCGGTGTTATCAGCACGGTACGCTCGTTGTCATGCGACTTTATGCGTTGTTGTTGTTGAGACCCAGACCGTCCGACCTACCAGAAAAGTGTAAGGTAACTGTATGGACGGCCGGGAAGTGCCACCCAATTTAGACCGGAACCCAGTGGGGGAGGCATCCACAGGGACCGTACCCTCCTTCCCCTACCACCAACCTCTCGGAAGGACTTACGGACCCACATGTTTAACGTGATCGTACTCCGCATGAACACGGCGGCATTTGTGGCAGCGTGCAAATCTAGCGCGCAAACCACGGGGATACCGCACCCGAGACGGCCAACAGCACGCGGCGTTCCGAGGTGGTCACCCACCAAGTACTAACCGCGCCCGATGCTGCTTGACTTCGGTGATCTAACGAGAACCGGTGTTTTCAGCACGGTACGGCCGTTGGCCCCGACTTTATGCGTGTCAAACCTTTACACAGTTATCTGTGACGTTTCATTTTGATGTAATATATGTTTTGCTGAATTTGGGGCATGTCTCATTTTCTATTACTTTCCATATATACATAATGTATAAGGAAAGTATTGTGACGGGGTCGAAAATTCGAAATCGAGTTTTCGACGGGAGAGCACGTTTCAAGCATCCCTGATCACGAATCAAACATTTTTGAAGTGATGTCTGTGTGTGTGTGTGTGTGTGTGTGTGTGTGTGTGTGTGTGTGTGTGTGTGTCAGTGAGTCTGTGGAGACGATAACTGAAGAACGAATGGACCGATTCGAACCAAATTTTGTACAAAAATCACAATCCGTAAACACTGGAAGCCTATTGCTTTTATACGTAATCGAATGTTCAGAACCCCCCAAAATTTTCGAATAAAATTTTGAAAAAATCGTCAAAAAATCAAAACCTCTAATAAAGTTACGCAAATAGACATTTCTTATGTAATTTTTCATTAGAAAACGATTGACATAAATTTTAGAACGCTAACATGAACCGTTCTCGAGATATTGTACATTTTTCAAAAAAATTATTAAAAAGTCACATAAAATGAAAAAAAAATATTTCCTATTGAGAAACATGTTCACTTTGCATATGTGATACCATGCGATAAATTGGGTGACATCATTCTTGTGGATCTAGTTCGGTCCATTCATAAAAAAAATACTTTGAGTAATACTTTTGTATTTGAACGCCAATAGTCATATATCTGCTGTAAGAACAACTTATTTCTTCGTCTATAACGATTGGCGAGATTTTGGCGACGAATTTGGTGGAATGTTGCCAACTTGGCGACTTTTTGAAATGCTGCCAAATTAACGAAAATCTCGCCAAATGGATAAAAATGACGCTAAATCAATGAAAATGGCGACTAATTGTCGAAAATTCAATATCTTGGAATGAATATTAGTATCTACTATAAGAAAAACCTATTTTTTTACTGTAAAAGTAATGAATTCATTACATTATATAAAGAAAGTCATGTGTTGCCCACATCAGATTTTTTTGTATATATATTTAATACTTGTTTTATCTTAAAATGTACTGTTTATAATAAGTGTTTCTGTAATCGTTTAATCTTAAATATCCTGTTTATAATGCAATTTAATTATCATTATTCCGTAGTTGTTTTATGCAAATTTTGTCTGCCGATTTGGTCTGTATATAAGTTTTTTTGCACGCTAGTGCTTATACAGCCACTGATGAAGGGTATGTATAAACACTAGCGTGCCCTAAGCGCTCTGGCAGTATTTAATATCTGTACGTCATAAAGGATGGTTTTCATTAAATGACCTTTTAATCTACTATTTGTTATTTTTGATTTAATGCATTATTAAACCATTCATTTAGTTTTGGAACAATATAACGGAATCGTTTAAAAAAAGACCAGCTAACAAACATCGGACGATACATACCCACCCAAGCATTCTGATCCGAATTCATCTCATTGTTGATCCAAGCACGGCGTGACTGGGTGTATCACAAAAGCAAAAATATTCTTTCGAAATTACTTTACCATAGCAACGTAATGTTCTGGGTTTTCAGTCCTTTTCTCTAAGATTGGAAAGCACTCCAGGAATGATATATTGCGATCGGAAAAAACGGGGCATTGATTTCCAAATACTTCGTGAAATACTGATAAATGTGTTTCCAATTTTTGGTGTTTAAGTTTTAAGTTTTAGTCATGTTATTCCGATCATGCATAATATGATATTACCAAAACCGTGAGATTAATGAAAAAAATCCGAGGTGGTCACCATGACTTTCATTGCTGACTCATAATCACGTTCTCTTTATTTCTTCAATAATTTATTAAATTGAGTTTAATTGTACAAAACAGCACTCATAATTATTTTAAATTAAACTAAATTTGCACTTTTAATACAATTTTCGTTTTCATTTGGTAAGTGGACTTATTTTCAAAAGTACCGCATTAAAAATACGAAAAAATTTAAGTATCTTGAAAACGGCTGTCACTAGAGTATTGTGTTTGGTTTATTCTTCTGCCGTCAAGATTTATGAATCAAACAACCATTGATATATTTAAGCGTCGTAGTTTTTCAGATTTTGACGATTTTTGTGGGCTATTTCACAAAAACAGACAGGCTATGCCAAATTTTGTCGTATGCTACCAAATTAAGGAAAAAATACAAAATTTAAAATAAATTTCGAAGTTTCAACTCGAATTAAAACAAATTCTATCTACAAACGGTTGGTATCCATTTGCTCGAACATGCAAGAGACATAAAAATGGTAAATTAACGACTGCCCTTGCCCAATTCGTGAATAAAGATAATTTTCGCCCTCCTTTTATTTCGCCCACCTTATCCTACAAAAGTATTTTCTTTTGCTTAGCTGTAATAACCCCCGTTCTATCTTACTATATGAATCCCTTTTTACTTTCCTTATATACATAATGTATAAGGAAAGTATTGTGACGGGGTCGAAAATTCGAATTCGAGTTTTCGACGGGAGAGCACGTTTCAAGCATCCCTGATCGCGATTCAAACATTTTAGAAGTGATGCCTGTGTGTGTGTGTGTGTGTGAAAGTATGTGTGTGTGTGTATATGTCAATGAGTCCTTGGAGACGATAACTGACGAACGAATGGACCGATTCGAACCAAATTTGGTACAAAAATCACAATCCGTAAACACTGGAAGCCTATTGTTTTTATATGCAATCGAATGTTCAGAACCCCCCTGAATTTTCGAATGAAATTTTGAAAAAATCGTCAAAAAATCAAAACCACTAATAAAGTTACGCAAATAGACATTTCTTATGTAATTTTTCATTAGAAAACGATTGACATAAATTTTAGAACGCAAACATGAACCGTTCTCGATATGTTGCACATTTTTTCAAAAACATTATCAAAAACTCATATAAAATAAAAAAAAATATTTCCTATTGAGAAACATGTTCACTTTTCTTATGTAATACCATGCGATAAATTAGATGACATCATTCTCGTGGATCTAGCTCGTCCCATTCATGAAAAAAGATACTTTGAGTAATACTTTTGTATTTGAACGCCAATAGTCATTTAACTGCTGTAAGAATAACTTATTTCGTTGTTCATAACGCTTGGCGAGATTTTGGCGACGAAGTTGGCGGAATGTCGCCAACTTGGCGACTTTTGGAAATGTTGCCAAATTAACGAAAATCTCGTCAAATGGATAAAAATGTCGCTAAATAAATGAAAATGACGACTAATTGTGGAAAATTCAATATCTTGGAAAGCATATTAGTATCTACTATAAAAAAAACCTATTTATTTTACTGTAACAGTGGTAAATTCATTACATTATGTAAGGAAAGTCATGTGTTGCCCACATCAGAATTTTATTTATTTATATCGTTCTTCTATTTGTAATTTTGACCCTGTTCAGGTCTTAAGTTATGCCTGGCGACTCGTTCTCGATTCCCTGCGTGTTAAACTTTTGCATAGTAACATCAATTTATAATTATTTTCTAAAATACTTATTATAATTGTAAACTGTTTTTGAAGTATTTATCTTCGAATTTTGTATAAATTATAATTTAAATCAGATTTATAATCCACTATTTTATGCGGCTGACATTTTCATGATATGCAAATTTCACTGGACAGAATTCAATTGTATTGAAGCTCGTTGGCATCTATTACTTTCCTTATATACATAATGTATAAGGAAAGTATTGTGACGGGGTCGAAAATTCGAATTCGAGTTTTCGACGGGAGAGCACGTTTCAAGCATCTCTGATCACGAATCAAACATTTTTGAAGTGATGTCTGTGTGTGTGTGTGCGTGTGTGAAAGTATGTGTGTGTGTATTAGTGAGCCTGTGGAGACTATAACTGAACGAACGAATGGAACGATTCGAACGAAATTTGGCACAAAAATCACAATCCGTAAACACTGGAAGCCTATTGTTTTTATACGCAATGGAGTGTTCAGAACCCCCCTAAATTTTCGAGTAAAATTTTGAAAAAAATCATCAAAAAATCAAAACCGCTAATAAAGTTACGCAAATAGACATTTCTTATGTAATTTTTCATTACAAAACGATTGGCATAAATTTTAGAACGCTAACATGAACCGTTCTCGAGATATTGCACATTTTTCAATAAAATTATCAAAAAGTTATATAAAATTAAACAAAAATTCCTATTGAGAAACATGTTCACTTTTCATATGTAATACCATGCGATAAATTGGGTGACATCATTCTCGTGGATCTAGATCGTTCCATTCATGAAATAAGATACTTTGAGTAATACTTTTGTATTTGAACGCGAATAGTCATTTATATGCTTAAGAATAACTTATTTCTCCATCCATAACGCTTGGCGAGATTTTGGCGACGTATTTGGCGGAATATCGCCAACTTGGCGACATTTTTAATTGTTCCCAAATTAACAAAAATCTCGCCAAATTGATAACAATGACGCTAAATCAATGGAAATGACGATTAATTGAGGAAAATTCAATATCTTGGAAGGAATATAAGTATCTATTATAAGAATAAATTTTTTTTTAACTGTAACAGTAGTAAATTCATTGCATTATATAAGGAAAGTCATGTGCTGCCCACATCAGATTTTTTCTAATTGTATTGCCACTGAGGATGAATATGGAAGATGTCCGAAAGCGCTTTGGCTGTATTTACCTCTGTAGGATGATGCATACTAAAATACCTTTTGGATATCTTTGGGATTTGTCATTTGTTAATAATTGAATTCTATCTAGTTCTAGATTTTTTGTTAACAAAGTCGAATATAAAGTTTCGTGAAAACCCATTAATATTTGTGTACGCTATCTTCTACAGAAGAAATCGACGACAGACAGAGGGACATCACTCCAAAATTAGTCAAAACATGTTCAGGAGCTCTTAAACTTGGCATCAACACCTCGAAATCGAAAATCTTCGTGAAAACAACACTTTCTCAACACTACGTATGGGGCAGTAAAAATAGACCAAACATGTTCAGGTATTTTAAAAACATATTTGGCATAAAAATTTCGAAATCAAAAATTATCTTGGACACACTCTCTATACTATATTCTATAATATGGGAAAGTAACTAAAAATTAAACTATACATTTTTTTTGGAACAATGAAAACGAAATCGCCTAAAAAAACTGCTAACAAACATCGGACGATACATACCCACCCAAGCATACAGATCTGAATACATCCCATTGTTGAACCAAGGACGGCGTGACTGGGTTTCTAACAAAAGCAAAATTATTCCTTCGAAATTACTTTACCATGGCAACGCAATGTTCTGGGTTTTCAGTCCCTTTTCCTAAGATTGAAAATCACTCGAGAAATGATATAGGGCGATGGGAAAAAATGGGGCATTGATATGCAAATACTTCGTGAAATACGGATAAATGTGTTTACAATTACTGGTGTTTAAGTTTTAAAAGAAGTTTTAGTGACGTTATTCCGAGCATGCATAATATGATATTACCAACACCGTCAGATTAATAAAAAAATTCTGATGTGGGAAGCACATGACGTTTCTTGCAAACGTTCACGTTCTCTTTATTTCTTCAATAATCCATTAAATTGGGTTTAATTGCACAAAACAACACTCATAATTATTTTAAATTACACCATTTTTTTAATTCAATTTTCTTTACCATTTGGTAACTGGACTTATTTTCAAAAGGTGCAGTAGTACATATGCGAAAAAATTAAAATATCTGGAAAACGGCTAGTACTGAAGTATTGGGTTTGGTTTAATTCTTTCATCGTCAAGAATTGCGTATCAAACAAACATTTATTGATATATTTAAGTGTATGTAGTCCTTTATTTTAGATTCTGACTTTTTTTGCGGGCCTTTTCGGGAAAATGGAATTTTGGAATGGAAATTCAGATTTTTCCAGGCCATTTTTTTTCCGTATCGTATCAAAATCTAATCAGCACCAGAATAGTCCACAAGTGACTTATCTACCAAATTTTGTGAAATTTGGTCATTTAGTTTTTCATCTAGAGTAGATATAGGAAATTTTTTAGGGCCATTTTGCGAAAAAGACAGGTTTTAGAGACAATAAAAGGTTTTAGAAAACAAAAAAGACAACTTTCTTTTTATTACCCAAGGTCTATCTAATTGCCAATTTGAGAAATAGATGTTTCAAGGAAAATAAACATTTTTGAATCAAAAATGGGAAAAGTCTGGAAGTTGCAGTCCTTGCTAAACCCCCACCCCATCGCAAATTTAATGCTGAATTTATATGTCATTATTTAAACTCTGATCTATAACAGATGTAGAGAAATAGATATTGCAAAAATTTATTTTAGCAACAAGAAAGATCAATCATGCATAAAGCATTGATTATGAAACAATTTCCAACTGAAATGCAATTTTTTTGAAACATCTCTAAAATGTGATACATTCAGAGCTGATACATTTTAAGTTGTCATAGTATAAAGTAATTTATTATATTAAAAACATAAGACTTCATCGAGAAAAGGGATTTTATTCAAATAAAGTCATCGAAATCTAAATCGCCTGGCTCTCTATGTAAAAGCAATGAATATTTCATTCATATCACTTTTACTCCAGACTCCACAGCAAAATAATAATTGTGTTAAAAAATTCAGCAATTCTTATATAACTCATCTTACAATCACTGCGTTTTGCATCCATTAATATTAGGCTTCGTTGCAGAAATAATCAGTTTGCTGATCATTTGAACTCCAAAATATTGTAATTGCTTTGGCACAGAATGTAGATGCAAAACAAATACGCAAAAATAAAGCGGTTTTAGGACGGATGCCACACTAAATATAAATTAAAAAAACTTTGCAAATTACGATTTTTACACTGGGGAAAAAATATAGATGCCATATTTTATTTTGAAGTGGGTCACGTGATCTCCTCATATAATATGGCAGTCCTTATAATTTTAATTTTTATTTAAAAAAACTACAGAACATATTTTGCTGAATTTTTTTTTATATATTTTTTGGGACAATTTGAATATATCCTAAAATTTTTGAAGCAATTTGTGAATTTTAATTTCGCTTAAAAAATGTTTAAAAAATTAGGTCCCATAGGGTTCAATGTATTCCACTTTTTCAACCCGGGTTCAATCCAAAACTAATTAGGTGATATCATTCATTTACATTCCCATATGTTCCAAAGACCGTCTCAACAACATACTAAAATTTCATTTTGATAAAGGTATTTTTACGGCAGTTATGCAAACGGACAAACAGACAGAATGAACAAAATCGCAAACACTTTTCAACTGTGTTGGAAAGTGTTAAAAACATAAAACGTTTATACTTTTGTAAAATGTGTCAAATAAAAATTGTACTTCCTTGCAAATAAAGCATACTAATTTTCATCCATCTCGTTTATTATTTTGAGACTTCGTAGTCCCTGCAGGAAAATAAAATATTAGATATCTCAAAAACGGCTCAACATAACCATTAAACAATGTTGCCCATTTATTTATGGTTAAAATACTTAGAAAACTCTCTCTCGTTTAATAATAGTGAATACATTTATTATGTTACAATTTTAAATTTTAAATGTAAAACGAGCAATTTGAGAAGGCCCCTATTACTGTTTTGTGAATTATGCTATTTGCTTGTGAATAAATAGAAAGAATCAAATGCAATCCCCGAGGGCTGAAAAAATGCATGCATGCTAATTCAACTATGCTAAACATGCTATTATAAAAACCTTTGGTTTTATTTAATATTTCCGTGATATTCAAAATCCGAATTCTAATTATGTTTTACATATGTGAATAATGTATTTACATTTTCGTTAGTTAACGTGAAAAGGCAAATATGTTATAATGGCAATCGTCTACGTAAAGTCACGAATGTACTTATAAATAAATTCATATATTTCAATGTTATTAGCATTGAATTAAATTCACATAAATTAAACTTGGTACTTTCGTCGAATCTATTTATCAAAGCAACATAACTTATTTATACACCTTTGATATTTACACTCTTCATCCAGCGTTGCCATGACAATGTTATGTTCTAGGTATTCAGCATATCTCTCTATATTAAAAAACATCTGATGTGGGCAGCACATGACTTTCCTTATATAATGCAATAAATTTACTACTTTTATAGTTATAAAAATGTTATTCTTATAGTAGATATTTATATTCTTTCCAAGATATTGAATTTTTTTTCAATTAGTCGTCATTTTCCTTGATTTAGCGTCATTTTTATTCATTTCGCGAGATTTTCGTTAATATGGCAACATATAAAAAAGTCGCCAAGTCGGCGATATTCCGCCAAATTCATCGCCAAAATACCGCCAAGTGTTATGGACAGAGAAATACGTTATTCTTACAGCAGATAAAATGATTATTGGCGTTCAAATACAAAAGTATTACTCAAAGTATATTTTCTCGTGAATAGAATGAGTTAGATCCACGAGAATATTGTCACCACATTTATCGCATGATATTACTTAGAAAAGTGAACATGTTTCGTAACAGTTAATATATTTTTTTAATTTATAGGATTTTTTGATAAATTTATTTAAAAAATGTTCAATATCCCGAGAACGGTTCATGCTAGCGTTCTAAAGTTTATGTCAATCGTTTTTTAAGAAAAAATTACATAAGAAATGTCTAGTTGCGTAACTTTATCAGAGATTTTGATTTTTTGATGATTTTTTTCAAAATTTCACTTAAAAATTTAGTGGAATTCAGAACATTCGGCTGTGTTTAAAAAAAATAAACTTCTAGTATTCACGGATTCTGATTTTTGTACCAAATTTCATTCAAATCGCTCCATTCGTTCGTGAGAAATCGTCTCCACAGTCTCACTGACATACACACAGACATCATCTCAGACATGTTCGATTCGTGATCAGGGATGCTTGAAGCATGCTCTCCCGTAGAAAACTCGAATTCGAACTTTCAACCCCGTCACAATACTTTCCTTATACATTATGTATATAAGGAAAGTAAAAAGTAGCTGCCGGCGCAAATGTTTGACAAATTTCTCGTTCCTTGAGGTTCTTTGTTTCGTACCGCAAAACTATTGCATATAAAAATATGAAATTTGGTGCACTTGTAGAAAAAACTTTGGGAAATACGCTGAAATAAACTGTTTTCTTTATATATATTGTAGTTTAAGAAATATTTAATATCAAATTCAAACACCAAATATTTGATCTGCGAGTTCGCGTCCTGGATAGACTAACAATAGCAAGACGACGAATTTTTGCAGGCAGGTACCTATATGGACGAATTTTTGCAGGATGGAGTCCCCTTTTTTCAATTTTGATGTAGTTTTTGAGATATTTTACTTTTTATGCAGTTCTGAAGTGAACTTTTTATTTTCGTATCAACATGTCCAGCGATTTCTCCGTCTCGTACAGTAAAAACTATAGCATACATAAATATGAAATTTGGTACATTTATAGAGAAATAATAGAGTAATACGATGAAATAAACCATTTATCGATTTAAACTTTAGTTTGGTATGAAATATCTTACGAAACGGCCGCATGATCAAGGAATCCAGTTTTGGGATTCCCTGGGCTAAGCAAAATCCCTGCTTTTCCCTCCTACGGGAAATAGGCAGGGACAGAAAAGAGATTTTTGATAGAATTTTTAGGAACGATAGATATGAAGCGAGCGCAGCCACTCGAAGGGGTTTTACGAGCGAAACGAACAGTGGACAGAGCCCCCTAGTTTCTTATTAGAAAGCGTTAAAGGACGAAAACTATATACAAGTTTCTGGAAAGTTTAGAGCGCCTCCATAACTTTAAAAGAAAAAGTCCATGAGTGTATACGTTAAGTCTATATACAGTAAAATGACCTTGGTCGATCGAATAAAAGTGATCGCAGCGCCCCTGGCGATGAATTTACAAAGTTAAAATATGAATTCAGAAACAAAGCGAGATATTAAAAGAATGTAAATTACAGAGTTTTTTAACATTGTCTAATTACTAGAACGCGACACCAGACGAAACGAGTATCAGGAAGGTAATATACCTGTCAAGAAGTTATATCACCAAGGCCTCTAACACGGTAACACCTTCTGTGGTTGTCAACGCTCGCGGTGAAAATATTATTTTTATAATTCAAATGTGCTTTATCTCTGACAGAGGTCATTTCTAATCAGACTCTACACTAGACTTATGTTCATGTAAGTGTAGAACCCCCCAGGGGGCGGCGCCGCCAAAGATTGCGGTGGTCGGATCTTAGGTCTGTACCTCTGGACTTCCGTCTGCTGGGGGAAAATCAATCGGGTTACCTGTTCGGTGATGAACTGGTCGTCGTACCAGCGAGTCGTTCAGGCCTCGACTCTTCCAAGTGGTCGAGCCGAGGGACTGTGCCTATTCATGACCTGAAGCAAGGGCCGACCGGTGGCTGGTGTCGAGCTTGGCGGACGTTCTCTCGGACCCTGCCCGGTGAATGTTTACGTAGAGTTAGCAACCTGGCTGCGGCTCCGCTGGAATGGAGATTGGTTAGCCTTGGAGCTGGCCTTAACACGGCGTAAACCTCACGGTCGCCTGGCTAGTTCGTCTTAACTCTGTAAGTGTAGATTGTTGTATCATTCCTAAATATGACAACAATTCTCTAATTATATTATTATGTTTAATGCCTTATGCAACATTTATATTGCCTATTTTTACTAAATAGACATTGCTCTATAACTTTATATTTGGCTTTTTGTCTTCGTCTATCTTTGTTGTCATGTTCATTATCCTATATTTTCTACTTTCCTTATATACATAATGTATAAGGAAAGTATTGTGACGGGGTCGAAAATTCGAAATCGAGTTTTCGACGGGAGAGTACGTTTCAAGCATCCCTGATCACGAATCAAACATTTTTGAAATGATGTCTGTGTTTGTGTGTGTGTGTGTGAAAGTATGTGTGTGTGTGTGTCAGTGAGTCTGTGGACGAACGAATTAACCGATTCGAACCAAATTTGGTACAAAAATCACAATCCGTAAACACTGGAAGCCTATTGTTTTTAAATGCAATCGAATGTTCAGAACCCCCTAAATTTTCGAATAAAATTTTGAAAAAATCGTCAAAAAATCAAAACCACTAGTAAAGTTACGCAAATAAACATTTCTTATGTAATTTTTCATTAGAAAACGATTGACAAATTTTAGAACGCTAATATGAACCGTTCTCAAGATATTGCACATTTTTCAAAAAAATTATTAAAAAGTCATATAAAATGAAAAAAAATATTTCCTATTGAGAAACATGTTCATTTTTCATATGTAATACCATGCGATAAATTGAGTGATATCATTCTCGTAGATCTAGCTCGTTCCATTCATGAAGAAAGATACTTTTTGTAATGCTTTTGTATTTGAACGCCAATAGTCATTTATCTGCTGTAAGAATAACTTATTTCTTCGTCCATAACGCTTGGCGAGATTTTGGCGACAAATTTGGCGGAATGTCGCCAACTTGGCGACTTTTTGAAATGTTGCCAAATTAGCGAAAATCTCGCCAAATGGATAAAAATGACGCTTAATCAATGAAAATGACGACTATTTGTCGAAAATTCAATATCTTGGAAAGAATATTAGTATCTACTATAAGAAAAACCTATTTTTTACTGTGAAAGTAGTAAATTCATTACATTATATAAGGAAAGTCATGTCCTGCCCACATCAGATTTTTAATTATACGCTTGGTCACTGCGATCATTTTCATTCAATCGGTCTAAGTCACTTTACTATAGATAGCCCGTATATATAAAAGGTACACTAATGAAAATTTCCTCACAAAGTTATTAAGAGTGCTTAAGGCCTTTCTGAGGATCTCACTATATGTTATGAAAGTAATAAGTACCATATATGCTGTGCATTATGATCATCTATTTTGTGAAAGTAATAAGTACCATATATGCTGTGCATTATGATCATCTATTTTGTGAAAGTAATAAGTACCATATATGCTGTGCATTAGGATCATATATTTTGTGAAAATAATAAGTATCATATATTATGTGAAAGTAATAGTTATCATACATTATATGAAAGTAATAAATACTATCATATATGTTGTGCATTACGATCATATACTTTGTGAAAGTAATAAGTATCATATACGTTGTGAAAGTAATTAGTATCATATGTGTTGTGAAAGTAATAATTGTCATATATGTTATGCATTACTATGACATATGCTGTGAAAGCAATAAGTCGCTTTATAAAAGAAACAGAAAACATTGTTCAGTGCATTAAATATGCATTGAAAACATTATGATCATTTTTCATCTTGTTGATAAAAGGGCATCGTCTGTGATTTCAGACGAAATCTAAACCACACCCTTTATCTTACGTTACTATGGCAACATAATATCTTAGGTATTTAGCTTCTTATATGATTACAAAGCACTTAAGGAAAAAAATATTTTGTATAGTACGTACAATGGCAATAATGCAATATACCGTTGTAACTAATAAAAATATGATGAGGGTAGCACATGATTTTTTCTACATAATTCAATTACTTCTTTCATAGAAAAGTAATAATTTATAAGATCTATAGTGCAATGTTTTTGGCATTGAATTAACACCTTGCAAATTAAAATTTGGCTATTTTGGCTTTGAACAGGGTGAAGTATTTGACTCACCTGCAAAATCGTCATCAAAATGCGAATGACATTTAATTGATAACTCATGATATGAATGACAATCCGTATCTATTACAATCTATATATACTAATTGCCAAGTGTCCGTCTGTCCCGCTTTGTTTAGGTACTTCCCGAATAGATAGAGATTTGGTAGACGGCTCGGTCGTTCGATAAAAGCTCCTGGAAAAATCGAATTTTTCGAAAACGTTCTCTAGAGGGGATGCCCCACACCAAAATGTTCGAAAAGTGAAATGATAGGAAAGCATACTTTGCGATAAGATAGAGACTTCAAATTAGGTGTATCAGTAAACCGTTCAAAATGAAGAAAGTGTGCAATTTCAGAGTTTAAATATTTTCTACTTAAGGGGGTGCCGCACACCAAAATGTTCGATTTACCGAATAAATGGGTAACGGCTACTTTAAAATGTGATAGAGGCTTGAAATTTGGTGTATGGGCTAATCATTTGATGTAAACAACCAAAACGAATATTGTTTTCTAAAATGTTCCTTTAGGGGGTGCTCCAGAGGAAAACGTTCGAAAGGTGAATTGATAAAAAAAAACACGCTTCGGGATGAGATACAGATTTCAAATTTAGTGTATGGGTAGATAGTTTGGAAGGAAGAAAGTGTACAACTTCAGTTTCCCTATATTTCCTACTTTAGGTTGTGCCGCACACCAAAATGTTCGAGTTTCGGAATAAAGAAGAAACCCTGCTTTTCATATGTAATAGAGACTTGATATTTGGTATATGGACGAATAATGTTATAAAAAACCCAATTAAAATGGAGTTTTTCAAAAATGCATATTTAGGGTGTGGGTTCTGCACACAAAAACATTCGAAAGGTGAAAGGAAAGAAAAAGCATGATTCGCGATGAGATAGAGACTTCAAATTTGGTGTAGGGATAAATAGTTGGAAAGGTAGAAAGTATGCAATTTCAGTTTTCCAACATTTGCTATTGTAGGGGGTGCTGCTCACTAAAATATTCGATTTGTCGAACAAATTGATAACGCCTCCTTTACAATGTGATAGAGGTTTGAAGTTTAATATATGGACTCATCATTTAAAGAACAAATCCAAGATGAATACGGTTTTTCAAAAATGTTCATTTAAAGGGGCGCTACACAGAAAAACGTTCAAAAGGTGAAGTGATAGGAAAATATGTTTCGCCAAAGGAAAGAGACTTCAGATTTTGTGTACGGGGAGATAGCTTGAAAGGAAGAACGTGTGCAATTTCAGATTTCCAATATTTGCTACTTTAGGGGTGCAGCACACCAATATGTTCGATTTTTCGAACGGTATTGACACGCTTCCATTTAAATGTGATAGAGGCTTGATATTTGGTATAATGGCCTATCATATGATAAGAAAAAATGAGTTTTTAAAAAATGTTCATTTATGGGTGTGCTCCACAGAAAAACGTTCGAAAGGAGAAATGATAAAGTAGTATGCTTCGGGATGAGATAGAGACTTTAATTATGTGTACTGGTAGATAGTTCGAAAGGAAAAGGTGTGCAATTTAAGTTTTCCAATATTTCTTCTTTAGGGGGTTCTGCACACTAAAATATTCGATTTGCCGAATAAATGTGAAACGAGAATTATCAAAAAAAAATTACAATATTCAGGGGTTGCTTATTACGAGAACGTTGATTTTCAAGGGGTATTCGGTTAGTAAGTATATATTTTCGCAATGGAACAAGCTAGATACTCGAGAATGATGTGAAACAGATTTATCCCATAATATTGCATTCAGAAAGTGAATCTATTTGATGATATGTACCACTTTTAAATTTTATATGACTGTTTGATTATTTTTAAAGAAGTTTCAATATATCGTGTTAGTGTTCGGAAGTTTGTATCATTCGTTTTGTAATTAAAAATTCGGTGGAAAATATAACTATTTTGTTAGTATTATTAAAGGTCTTGAATTTTTAACGAGTTTTTTAAAATTTCAAACACTGGGGTCATGATATTTGATTGCGTTTAAAACCATTAAGGCTGAAGCTTTCACCAATTATAATTCCAAATTATTACCAAATTATTTTCGAAAAGCATCATTAGTTAGTAAGATGAAACCTTCACAAACTCACACACATACGCACAAACATATATATACACAAATATACATACACACAATAATATACATACACACACCAATATACATACACACACACTAACATACATACTTACACAGTATAAACAGACAGCTCCGCAAAAACGTTTAATTCAAGTTCAGAGATGCTTTAAAAGTACGCTTCAGTCGAAAACTCTAATTCAAATTTCAGTTCAAATTCTTTTCCTTTTTCTATCTGTTCGCTTACAGCCCATATACTTCTTTTTTCCCCTTAATGGTTTTAAACGCATTAAAAACGATTCCAGTATTCACCATATTATAATTCCAAATTATTACCAATTGTTTTCGAAACCCATCATTCCTTAGTAAGATAAAACGTTCACAACTCGCACACATACCCGCAAACATATATATGCACCAATATACATACACACACACTAACATACATAACATACATACTCCCATAGTATAAACAGACAGCACCTCAAAAAGGTTCGATTCAAGTTCAGAGATGCTTTAAAAGTATCAGTCGAAAACTGGAATTCAAATTTCAGTTCAGTTTCTTTTCCTTCTTCTATTCGTTCTCTTACAGCTAATTTTCTTCCCGTTATGGTTTTATCTGTTTGCAAGTCTCATGAGATTATTATGGTTTTTCACTCGACCTGACGTGAGTAAGTGAAGTTGCGCTTTTCTCGGCCCTGAAGAAGGACGCATATTTTGCCTTTGAAATTATTTATATATTCTAATGATTTTGCGCTAATCTAATTGTTAAGTAATTAATTTTGTGTCAATCTAATTGTTCATGATTTTGTGTCAATCTAATTGTGAAGTTAATGATTTTGTGTCAATCTAATTGTGAAGTTAATGATTTTAATTTTTTTAATCAATTACAAAAATGTATGTTGCAAGTTGAACTTGTATTTTCAGAAATTTTTGAAGTCCCTTCGGAACCTTGGTTGAGGAACACTTCCTCCCTCTTTCTCTCTCTCACACACACACATTTTTCAAAATAGATTCAGAAGATATTTATCCATCACAATGTCTAATTTCAAAAATTTCTAAAAAACAGTACTTTTTCTATACAATAGTATGAATAAATACACAATTATTTAAAAAAAACGGATGACAAATACTATACAAGGAACTCAGAACCATTATAACCATCATATAAACCGTGAGACATTTGATCACAATACAACTCAAGGACAACATGCATGATGTCGTACATAAACGAAAACATGATCTCAAATTTAAGTTACCATGGCCACGCAACGCTCTGGGTTTTCAAACTTTTCAATAAGATTGGAAACTGTATAATACCTTTACTTTGATTAGTATGCTATTAATAAACAAATATAACTAACAGAAATTTATTATTGAGTTAATAGCTTTAATCCATAAATTTAAAAGTTTATTAAAATATTTGGTAGTAATTAAATTTGCCATTTATAGTTTAACTAAAAAAATTTAGAAGTATCTGTTTATCAGGATCTACTACAGATGGAGATTATATAATATTTAATATGGATTTAGCTTCGAATTTCAAAGGAAAATGAAAGGAATATTCACGAACGATTTTCGCTCCCGGCCTTGGAGATGTCACTTCCGGGTTTTCAGAAAATTTGCATCACAGCACGAAATAGGAGTGCATAAGTGAATAAAAATTCTTAGTTCCATCGAAAATGAAGTAAACTCACCATTTGCAATCATATGAAGATTCCTTCAAATATTTGTTAAAACTGTATTAAAGTTCCAGAAGTAGGAAGTTTTAGTAGTATTTCCCATATAGTTATATTTCCGCTGCTTAAATTGATTTGTATAAGTAACCAATGATTCAGCCAGTCAGATCAGTTAGATATTTATACATACAAATAAGATTCATAGTCAGAACCAGCCTACTGAGGTGTTGGTTCTCAAAGATACGATCACGCTTCCCTTGCAAGTAGCAGAGACCACAGCTCATTTCCGCACATTATGCGCTTGTCAACATGGAATAGTTGGCATCTGCAACGGCAGCTGGAAAACTTGCTGTGTGCAGATTTTTAGGAACCTCTTTGGCAACAGACAAATTCAGTCCCAGCATCGGAGATCGAAAAAATCTGATGTTAAAAGATAAAAATATATACAATTTTCAGATAAATACATCATACAATAAAATTTAGGAGTCGCATACTTCTTTTCAAGCAAATCGAGAAGCGCAATCTCACTTGGTGAAGCAAGTTTGGCATTTGCAGTATATCAGCACATGTGTCTGAGGGTGGAAAAATTGTTGACCTCGCCGCGAAGTTAAATGAAAGAGGTAAAACCAAGGAGGCAGGGAAACGAGTGACAGGATACTGTAAAATCTACAGAGAAAAGAAATAATAGCAGAAAATAAAGAATAGATGGAAATAAACCAAAGAAGTACGAGGACAGATATAGTGAATAGAAATACTAAATACAGTAAATCTACTAAAATAGCAACTGAAGAATATGACACGTTTAAACTATCTGCAAAAAATACAAATAAGAAAAATAAGTAGAAAGTAACTAACAGCGACAGAAAAACAATTATTATAAAAAATGAATAAAAGTGAAAAGCAAATAAAAAGGAATAAACTATAGTTTGTTTCTTTTATATTAACAGTTCAAGGTCACCCTTTCTCCTTCCATAACTATATCAGCACTAGCCTTAAACATACGTTTTCTTTCTCCACTCCTTTTGAGGCTAGAAAGTCAAAGACAGTTAGTTCTCACCTCAAGCAGTTATCCTAAACTGATGTGGTGAAAGGGAGTCTCTTTCACGATTTCGTAGAATAGTGATAGGGAAAAAAAGGAGCTTTCGCCAATTCAAAGGAAACATACAGTTTTAGAGAAGCTATTAACAAAAGTTTTAGAGGCTATTTGAGCAAACTTCGGCAAAAACTAAAATCCGAAAAAAGGAAAAGAAATACAAATAACCGAATTTTTTTTATCGGAAGATACACTTAAACGAAATTTTTATAGTAATTTATTATATCCCACCACTCTCGGAATGACCCCTTTAGGCGAATTCTGTGACTGTGAATTTATTCGTTAGAGTCTTGTATAGCTTGAACTCAATTTCGAAGAAATTCGAAGCCGGTTACTTGGTTGGGTTGAAATTTTATTTGACACATAGGTTCGAATATTGGAGGAGCATAGTAAGTTTTCAATCTAATATTGCATATTTCGAATATTCTATGTTGACGAGCGCAGAATAAATGCAAAACCGGTCGATGTATGTTATGACCCGCAATGGTAGAGTAACCCTAGGGAAAAGACCGGCAATGCCCACTACAAATACAGGAGGGAATGCATATTTATCTTAGTATACCAGTAATGAAGACAGGCAACTGAGCATCTAGAGATGTGATGTTTGATTATCCTCTAAGAGCAGTGTTCATAATTATTGCACTCGAGTAATTTAACCCTCCAGGTTAGTAGCAGTGAATCACTGATTTGCGAATAATATTGAATTCATGATTTGTAGCAGCGGTCTAAAGTGTGGCTTTCTGTTATATTTATATTCCAGATTGTTTTGGTCTGATTGTATTAGTGAATCCGGGATATATGACACACCCTTTTTACTTTCCTTATATACATAATGTATAAGGAAAGTATTGTGATGGGGTCGAAAATTTGAATTCGAGTTTTTAACGGAAGAGCACGTTTCAAACATCCCTGAACACAAATCAAACATTTTTGAAGTGATGTCTGTGTGTATGTGTGTGTGTGAAAGTATGTGTGTGTGCGTGTGTGTGTGTGTGTGTGTGTGTGTGTGTGTGTGAAAGTATGTATGTGTGTGTGAATGTATGTGTATGTGTGTGTGTGCGCGTGTGTCAGTGAGACTGTGGGGACTAGAACTGACGAACAAATGTACCGATTCGAAAGAAATTTGGTACAAAAATCACAATCCGTAAACACTGGAAGTCTTTTGTTTTTATACGCAATCGAATGTTCAGAACCCCCCTAAATTTTCGAGTGAAATGTAAAAAAAATCGTCAAAAAATCAAAACCGCTAATAAAATTACGCAAATAGACATTTCTTCTGTAATTTTTCATTAGAAAACGATTGACATAAATTTTAAAACGCTAACATGAATCGTTCTCGAGATATTGCACATTTTTCAAAAAATATAAAAAAAATAATAAGAAATTAAAAAATATATTTCTTATTGAGAAACATGTTCACTTTTCATATGCAATACCATACGATAAATTTGGTGACATCATTTTCGTGGATTTAGCTCGTTCCATTCATGAAATAATATACTTTGAGTAATACTTTTGTATTTGAACGCCAATAGTCATTTATCTGCTGTAAGAATAACTTATTTCTTCGTCCATAACACTTGGTGAGATTTTGGCGACGAATTTGGTGAAATGTCGCCAACTTGGCGACGTTCTTAAATGTTGCAAAATTAACGTAAAACTCGCCAAATGGATAAAAATGACGCTAAATCAATGATGACTCATTGATGATGACGACATGGAAAATGACGACTCATTGACGAAAATTCAATATCTTGGAAAGAATATAAATAACAACTAAAAATATTCTATTTTTTTTATTGTAAAAGTAGTAAATTCATTGCATTATATAAGGAAAGTCATGTGCTGCCCACATCAGATATTTTACATAAATATTGAGACTCATGGTGCCCAAACAAGAAACTTATGTAGTCATAATAATTTATTTACAGTTAGAAAACGTATGTATTAGGATAAACTAATTTTTTAAATCGTTAATAAGCAATTATAACTTATTTTGTAAAACCCTTCATTGCGACATCTCTCCCGGTAGAGTGAGCTGTTACGGCGCACCACAAGGGAGACTCTCGGTATTTAGCATAAATGCATTTTAATAGACGTATAAAATATTTTTATTCAAAAATATATGTGTATTTAAATATAAAAAATCTGATGTGGGCAACACATGACTCTCCTTATATAATGCAATGAATTTACTACTTTTACAGTAAAGAAAATAGGTTATTCTTATAGTAGATACATATATTCTTTCCAAGATATTGAATTTTCGACAATGAGTAGTCATTTTCATTGATTTAGCGTCATTTTAATCCATTTGGCGAGATTTTCGTTAATTCGACAACATTTTAAAAAGGCGCCAAGTTGAAGACATTCCGCAAAATTCGTCGCCAAAATCTCGCCAAGGTTTACTGACGAAGAAATAAGTTATTCTTAAATAAGATAAATGACTATTGGCGTTCAAATACAAAAGTATTACTCGAAGTATCTTTTCTCATGAATGGAACGAACTAGATCCACGAGAATGATGTCACCAAATTTATCGCATGGTGTTACATATGAAAAATGAACATGTTTCTCAATAGGAAATATAACTTTTTTATTTTATATGACTTTTTGATAATTTTTTTGAAAAATGTGCAATATCTCGGGAGCGGTTCATGTTAGCGTTCTAAAATTTATGTTCATTGTTTTCTAATGAAAAATTACATAAGAAATGTCTAATTGCGTAAATTTATTAGCGGTTTTGATTTTTTGACGATTTTTTCAAGATTTCACTCGAAACTTTAGGGGGTTCTGAACATTCGAGATTACGTTTAAAAACAACATGCTTCCAGTGTTTACGGCTTGCGATTTTTGTACCGAATTTCGTTCGAATCGGTCCATTCGTTCGCCAGTTATCGTCTCCCCACACACACACACACACACACAAAAAAAAAGACATCACTTCAAAAATATTTGATTCATGATCAAGGATTCTTGAAACCTACTCTGCCATCGAAAACTCGGATTCGAATTTTCTACCCCGCCACAATACTTTCCTTATACATTATGTATATAAGGAAAGTAAAAAGATAAAAACACTGAAGTTGCAATTTATTAAAATATAAAAAATGGACTAAATTCGAAAAAGGTTTGCTTTTTTATTTTAAATCCAGTTAAATAATACAATCCACACTGACAAATAGTGGCATTATTGAACAACGGAGTAGGATGAAAATCGACTTAATATTAACATAACTATGAAAATTTTACTTATTTTTTAAATAACTCTGGGGTGTTGCCATTTCTAGGGGAGAGATGCCCTACCCCACGGCTTCCTGACCTTGGATTCAAAAATGGCGCGAAATCAAAATATAAACACTCTACACGAAAACTATGCTTCGCTCAAACAATGAATTTACTGACATTTCTAGAGTTTTCGTTATAATTTACAATCTGTGGTAGCACAGTAAAATATTTCATGATAAATTCTACAACTCATATTTGATTATTGTCAATTTCAGATGAAGAAAGGAACAGGAACACAATAATTTTATAAAACACATTTGAAACACTAAATGGCATTTAGTGCTTACTGCATTACCGTCTTACCAGTGTTTACTGCATTACCGTCTTACCAGTGCTTACTGCATTACCAAGTTTTTGAACTAGGAAGGGGGGCTGCGCAATTTATACCGAATGCGGCATCTAATCCGGAATTACCCTAGTCAATATTAGAATAGTGGTGAAATATATATCTTTGGCAAAATTAGTTCATTTCTTCGTAGCTACTCTTTTAAAATATTTCGTAAAAAAATTTCAGAAGTTTATTTTTTCATGTTGGCGACCACTTGTAGTGACACCGATGGATGTATTTGGCTAACTGTGAAAATATAAAATGTTTTGATGCTATTATAATTCAGAGCCCAGTTTAAATTATCAATTCCACATATATACTATATACTGTTACAATTGTTTTGGGAATTATTGTTTTCCATAGAAAATAATGATATTGATATCTTAAAATTCAAATAATTCAATCACGAGCATTTATAGAAATTGTATCTAGTTCTTGATTTTAGCATAAGAATTAATACATAAAATTGGATAACACTATAGGTAGATTCAGCCGTGAGCAGACAGTCTTTAAGGACTTTTTGGACTGGGGAGGGAGGGGGAAATTTTTCTATTTTCCCTATATAAATATATCTAACTGCTGTCACATAAATGGAAACTAAGTTAATATAAAATGCCCCCTCCCATCGGATGTATGCCTGAAAGAAATACTGCTCTAAAATTATGTCCAAACCTGGCACACACACGCGCTCGCTCGCGAGAGTGTGCTCACATCTTTTTAAACAGTGTTCGAACTAAGTTCAGGAGGTCTTAAAACGTACTCATCCGTCAAAATCTTAAATTTGAATATTTTCTGTAAAACAATGCATTTTATACAGAAATAAAGTATTAAAGCACATTGCTAAAAATGTGCTCACAAGCTCAAATATAATACTCAAACACTAGATTGACGCAAGACCATGGCCTTGAACTTTCATTGCTATGCCAACTAAATGTTCTAGGTTTTCAAACTTTTTCTAATGGAATTGAAGGGGAATAATAAAAGTAAATGCTTTTCTCGTGAACAATAATGTGTTATTGATATGCAAATACTTAAAATAATGGATAAATTGCTATAAAAACTACTGATAATAGATTTTGAAAACCAACTTTCGTTTTCTCAAATACATATTTGTTTATTGCATTATGGGTGTTCCCCTTTAGCAAGTATAGCAAAATACTTAAAGAGATAAAAATAGTCATACAATTGGGTTCAGATTTTAAAACACAAAACGGCACATAGGAAGGCATTTGTGGTCCAGAAACACCCCAAGAAATTTAATAGCGAGTATAATTTTTTTTAACTTAGTATTTTGATTGATTTCGTATATCGCTAACTCTAAATCAGAAATTTATTTAAGGGCGCCAAAAAATAAAATTCTGTGACCCTTCTAAACCAGGCAGTAAAACACTAGAAACACTAACAAAATCCTCGCTGCGCAGATCCGGTAGATATTATTTGACGAGCATTTTTATATTTAGAGCAATTATCAAAAATATAGCTCCAAGATTTTTTCCCCCAGAAGTGTATAGCTGGTATGATTTATTCACATTAATGTTATGATATTTCAGAAATAAACAGCTAATATTGATCAAAACGACATTTTATAACAATATGTTTAACTTTCAGAGGAAGGCAGAAATTTGCTATGCTAAAATCAAAAAGATTTTTTTCAATGGGTGTAATGGAAATTAAACAAATATTTTTTAATCAAATATTATTTTCGACTAGCAGTGTACCCGTTCTTTTTAAGAAATAGACAATAAAAAGAAACTTAAAATGCTCAATCATGTACAAATCCCAGTAGTATTTTAAATGGCATTGTTATTCAAAATATTCAGTTAAAATATTTAAATTAATACTCCCAAGTTTTAGAATATCTGTTCTCGCCAAACAAAATTATCTTCACAGCAGATCTGAAGAATAAAACATCCTGATCCCGTTTGTAAACAAATTTACAGAAAATATGAAATGCAATCCATATGTGGCAAAATAAAAGCTCTAAAATTGTATTAGAAGATATACCTGCACTATTTCTATTTCAGTAGATTAAAAGACTATACCCGTGTATTAGAAGATATACCGGTATTGCTATATATAGATTCGAAAATGTGTTCACCAAAATAAAACAGATGACGTAAGAAGTTGGAAATAACAATAATTCTCGTAATTCTCTTTAAACTTATAGGCCGTAATGGATATAATCCAATCAAAAATGCAATTCCGATAAAATGTATTTATGAGCATTTCTTTTTTATTTAAATCAAAAAATGTCTTATATTACTGCTATATTAAACCATTGAGTTAAATTCCATTGCTTAGCAACATATTTTTTTAAATAACATTGCGGAACAAATATAGTCTGTACAATACTATCTCAATGGAAGGTTTAATAGTGCGTTTTTATTAATATCTCGATAACCCCCTAGTCCTAGAAATTTGAAACATGGGCTAAATTTCAAAGGGGGGCTATTCCATATCTATCCCGAAAATTTCATCCAATTCGGTGCAGCCGTTCTCCCGTGATGATGAGACAAACGCACAAATAAACAGACATTTTTTAAATTTTATTTATATAAATTTTCTGTAATAGCATAAATGAATTCTTGATGTCGGTAGAGAGAAAAAGGATTTTAATTGCCAGCAGTGATATTAGATCATGCTGCTAAGTAAAAGGTGGATTTCCTGTAGATCATTTTAAGGGACACAGCGCCAAATTTACTTTACACGCTGGGCATATTCAGTGAGAAATAGCACACGTAGGATGTCATTAACGTTTCAGCGTAGGCGTGTATTTGAGCTCGGTGATTTGATTTCACATGTGAGCGTATTATAATTACTTCTTGGATCGTCATATTTTGGTATTTAGACTGGTCGGTTGATGATTTTCTTACTCTATTCCAAGCTTTATCTCACAAATGATACATTCTATAATATTTTACAACTTTATCTTTAAAGAAAGTGGTAAACATGATGTATAATTTTCTTCTTAGATTACGCCTGCTTTATAGGCGATTCCTTTTTGAAATAAATACCATGGCATGACTTTACAGAACTGTCTAGTTCATAATAAACAAGCTGCTGCTTGTGAGAATAAAACTTTTTAATACTCCCCTAAAGAAATTTGGCATATGGAAATCAAGAGATTACAATTGTTTCGAAGGCGTTTTGATACCTCTTCGTCAGGTCAATCATTGTCTTCGTTCAACACCCACTTAAACGTTCTTTTCCAGTCTCACAAAGTTACATATTCCAGCACGATACTGTTGATTTGTTAAGAACTGCAGAATGAGAAAATATACGTTCAAGCTCATCTTTTACAAATTTATCAGATGTATGCGCAAAATGTAGTAAAACAGTCAATACGCTTTTTTCCGTTTTTCTTCTTTTTTCGGCGGGGTGGCTTAGTTTACAGAAAACGCAGGAAAGATATAGATGAGGCTGACGTAAGGTTAAGATCAATTTGGCTGTCCATTTCGATTGACATTGATTAAAGAAATATCAATTGACTAATATATTAACGCAAATTCATTTGCTCGTAAAGTTGAACCTTCTTAAATGCAGTGTTGTTGATTTTGAAATATAATCGGGTATTTCACATCTTGAATACAGTAAATTTCGCATGTTTAAAACTTTTTTTATGGGACAGAATATTATATGCCTGATTTTTTTACATCTCAGCCGCCTTTCACTGAAATTTCATGATGGCATCTACATGCAAAATATCAGAAATAACACTCTTACATTAATTATAAAACGTGTGATATTCTTGTCATTTTTTGTCACATTTGTTATATTTCTTGTCATATTTATCATTAAAAAATGATATTTTAAAAAACACAAATTCATTTGCGCGTAAAGTTGAACCTTCTTAAATGCCGCGTTGTTAATTTTAAAGCACCCTGTAGGTCCATCAAATAATCGGCTATTTCACATCTTGAATACAGTAAATTTCGCATGTTTAAAACTTTTTTTATGGGACAGAATATTATATGCCTGCTTTTCTTACATATCAGCCGCCTTTCCCTGAAATTTCATGATGGCATCTACATGCAAAATATCGGAAATAACACTCTTGCATTTATTATAAAACGTGTGATATTCTTGTCATTTTTTGTCACATTTGTTATATTTCTTATAATATTCATCATTAAAAATGATATTTTCAAATTGATAAATTTTAAGTTTATATTATATAATGCTAAATTATGTTATATATTATGTTATATTATACGATTCTGTTATATAAACTATTTAAAGCAGCCTGCTAGAACTTAATAAAATCTTAGAATCGTAATGCAAAATTTAAATTAATCACACACAAGATACACATAAACTTTTCAGTTACCTTTAAATAAGCAGCTATACACTTTCTGAAGATTAGCGATAAATCTTGCCGATAAAGCAATCATCTTCTATGTAATGATTATCCACTATATCTTGTTTTACGAAACACTACTGAACTTGATAATCAATTTACCTGCTGTTGCCATCCACTGATTCGAAAATGTAGGATGACTGATTTGCTTTTCCAGATTTTCCAAAGGTATACAACAACGATTCAGAATGAAAAATAAATTATTTTCTTTCTTTTTACTTTACCATACAATTGTAAATATTTTCGAATTCGATATTTTAGAGATAAACATGTTATAAGTTCACCTGAACCTATTTCGAAGACTTTTGAGAAAATGTTCGTCCGTCTGTGCGTATATGTGTGTATGTTTGTTTGTATGTATGTGTATATGTGTGAGGATATGATAACTCAAGATCATCTGTTCGTTCGGCAGTGAAATTGTATGTGTGGATGCATTGTCTTAAATCTAGAATTAGCTGAGATTTTAGTAATTTTCATAGTTTCATAGTTAGAACATGAATTATTCGAAATTTTATATGTTCCTAGCGCTATTTCCTATGCAGAATAATTCTCAGGAAACGATAATAGTATATATAATCAATGCCGTAAAGTGTACGTCATAGATGTAAAAGGTATTTAAATAGCTATATTAGCATACACTCTTTTGCAAAAAAAAAAAAAAAAAAATGAAGTACCTCTAAAAAAAAATCCGATCATTTCGAAATTTCGCATGCAAATTCCTTTTTACCAAGTATGCAAATGATTAAATTTGCAAGGCCAATGGGTGTTAATTTCGGTCATAGCTCTCGTTTCTACTGCGCAACTAGCATCCTATAAACAGGTTCAAAATGTGGACGGTTTATCTTTGCTCTTTATCGGCGTTGCAGTTCCGTTGGACGCAACCAATAATGACGTTACGACATTGCCAAAGACCTTATAAGCAATTAGACGAGTTCGAACGTGGTCGTATAGTCTGGATGGGTGAAACTGGCTGGTCATACAAAAGAATAGCCGCCTGCACCGAACCGACACTGCTCTACAAAGGTGCTGGCAGCAATGGTTGCTGCAAGGAACTAATCGGCGGAATGAAGGTTCTGCAAGGCCAAGGTGCACGAATGCGAGGCAAGTTCGGATGATTGTGCTACAGGCCCGAACTGGCCCAACGGCATCACTGTCCACCATCCAAGGTGCTACAGCCTCTTCCATACCCTCCGTGGTCCTTCCACCATCTCACTCCGCTTAGCTGAGATAGGATTATGCTCACGGCGGCCTTTAAGACGCCTTTCCATAACCCCACAACATCGACAGAGTCGTTTGGAGTGGTGTCATTGCCGAGCATCATGACTACCAGCAGACTTGCATCGCATAGTGTCCAGGGATGAATCACGCTTCAGTTTTTCAGCAGATGACCATCAGGTACGCGTGTATACGCGCTAGGACAAGCGGTCCCAATCATATTTTGTTTTATGCAGGCACACAGCCTGGGCGCGGTAACCCAGTGGTTAGCGAGCGGGAATTGCTCTCGGTAGGCCTGGGTTCGATTCCCTCAGATGCCAAAATTGCGCAGTGTTCACGCTGAGTTCGATCATGTTAAACATGTGGGTCCGTAAGTCCTTCCGAGATGTTGGTGGTAGGGGAAGTAGGGTACGGTCCCTGTGGATGCCTCCCACACTGGGTTCCGGTCTAAATTGGGTGGCACTTTCCGACCGTCCAAACAATTACCTTACACCTTTCTGGTAGGTCAGACGGTCTGGGTCTCAACAACAGGCACACAGCTTTACCTTACACCTTTCTGGTAGGTCGAACGGTCTGAGTCTCAGCAACTACATCAGGCACACAGCCATTACCCCTGATGTGATGGTGTGGGGTGCTATCTCTTTCGACAGCAGGTCGCCCCATGTCATTGTGCGTACAACTTTAATAGCTCAACGATATGTTGATAAAATCCTGCGGCCGTTTGCGTTACCCTTCATGGCATGACATTCTGGTGCCATTTTCCAACAAGATAATGCCACGCCACATACGACTCGCATTTCTCTGGACTGTCTCCGTGCTGTCGATACTGTTCCTTGGCCAGCAAGGTCACCAAACGTTTCGCCAATCAAGCATGTATGGACGTGATAGGCCGCCAGATTTGGACACCCCGTAATGTAACAGATCTGGAGCACCAGATGAGGAATGCTTGGCAGAGTGTATCGCAGAATGACATTAGGAAACTTCATCACTCCTTACCTAGACGTATACAAGCATGCATTGCCGCCAAGGAAAGTTTCACCAATTGCTGATTTGAAAATTCAATGTGCAATTGCTAACCATTGATAGGTTCTGCAGCCTTGATTTTGTAATCATTTCATTATCTGCGTATGAGCTGTAAGCATATTTAATTTCGACAGTCACTCTCTTCATAGTGCTTAGTTTCTTTTATGTATTTTTTTGCAAAAGAGTGTATATTGACATATATTAACACAAATCAGACAGAGAGTTATAGTTCATTGGTGTGACATATTTGCTGTTAACTTACAAAATACTTTAAAAAGTGATTATTTTTACAAAAACAAGAAAACCCCAAAAAAACGATAAATTATAACTTAAAGGTAGTCAAAATATATATTTATGTTTTTATTCTCATACTGATTACGATATAAAAGAATGTGAATGTACGGGTGTGAGGGGGGGGATATGAATGAATGAATATGGAATATATGACTATGGAACATGAATGAATGAATATTAAATATAATGTATGACTGTATTGGAAATTCGAATGAAGACTCACACTTCATATATTTTATATTGAAAAAATTTTATTGAGATACGCGATTAATTTTTGGTCACGATATAAGTACCGTAGTAACACAAAGTCATTGATGATTCTCAAACAAATTCTACCCCATTTATAATGTATACATTTAGAAAAAGTTACAAATATCCCATTTACGTTAAAGGAGGTCAGGTGTATCTTTATGACGTGACTTCACGTTTTAAGCCATTAAAATATACATGAGTAAAATAGTTTAATGTAAGATTTAAGATGTAAGATTAAGATGTAAGATTTAAGCTTATACTTGCAAGCATGTATATATTTGCAAATATTTGCAAGCATGTTACCGAAAGTTTCAGAGAAACCAGCTGTCCGTAATGAGGAGCAAGGCTCCTGATAGTTATGATAATATATATATATATATATACAGGGTGTCCCAAAAATAACTGACACATTTGAAAAATGCATTAACAAAATACAGAAGGCGATAGAAATGTAGCGTTTGCTGCATTGTACTTGGAGAACCAGGAAATTTTATTCAACCAATTTTCGAAATTTGTTACAAAGATCACCAACAGATGGCGCTGCGGTTATGTGATAGCTGCAGGGAAACGCATACTGTCAGAACTCAATCCTGTACTTTGCTCAGCATTCTTCTAGCGTATGTTTCTCAAAGATTTCAAGTTGCTGTTGGATTAATCGTTGGAATAGCCGATATTTCTTGACCTGACCATTCCGGCTGATATGTTTGCACAGGTGTCTGCGAATCTTGTTCTCAGACTGCGCCATGCTGTTGCTGCAAATGGTGGCTATTTTGAAAACATCGTATGGTTTTTGCAACATGATCATACCGTTTATTAGTTTTTACCATTGACTTTTGTAAAAAAATTTTGAAAATTGGCTGAATAAAATTCCCTGGTTTCGCAAGTACAATGCAGCAAACGCTACATTTCTATCGCCTTCTGTTTCCTTTTAATGCATTTTTCAAATGTGTCAGTCATTTCTGGGACACCCTGTATATATATATATATATATATATATATATATATAATATCTAAATAGAAAATGTAAAACACATGAAAGTAGAAAATTGAATGCAAACAATGGAAAGTACCACGAATTGACCGACCAATTGTACTACTAATGGGCAGCATCGCGCCATGCAGTATTTGTTTACATTAGGGTTTTTAAATTATATCAACCTGTTTTAAATTACAATGCTTTTACTACTGTAGTATATATATATATATATATATATATATATATATACAAAAATAACGTTTCGGCAAACGACGGCTGAATATTTCAGAAATGAAGTTGAAATTTTCATGAACGCCTGTAATTGTGGTTTTTCTTCTCAGTTTGCCAAAATTATCTATGAAGTTTGCCAAAATCAGTTTACCAAAATTATCGAAAATCAACAGCAGAGGTTGCAGGATGTTTCACAGTGATCTAGATTTTCTTAAAAAAGAATCATAAATAGTATACAATATTTGTTTATCATTTGTAAGAAGATAAACTCGTCATTTACAAGATATCTGATGTTTCTTTTTAAGTTGGAAAGATTGTTTAGAAAAATGTAAAACAGATTTACTATCGTTTACCATAATAAAAGATTCTTGTGGGTCTATGTCAGCAGTAGCGGGAATATATATATATATATATATATATATATATATATGCTTTCCAGGGTTGAGGAGAACAGAAATTCATGCGGTTTGAAAACGCGATTCTGTAAATGTATTATTTAAGGCACGGGCAATGCCGAGCAATTCGTATCAATACATATGAAAAAAATGTCTCCATTTCTGTGTCGTCAGCTTATTTAGGGCGTATTGCGCAAGTATTGTATAATTGGCATGGTTGCGCATGGAAGTAAACGTGGCGCAGGAATAATTTCATTTTAAAATAGACGATTTGGGAATTGAGTGGTGTTATCTGTATCTTTAATTCAATTCGAGTAGCGGATGTTTATTTAGGACCGGGCAAATCCAGTTAATTCGTTCTAGTTACTAAATAATTGAACGGTTTATGAATAATTTCAACTTGAAATAAACGAGCACCTACGTTTTCTAGATTATATAGAAGTTGTCAGGCGTAGCTCTGAAGATATTGGATATAGAGAAAATCCCACAAAGAGAGCAGTCACTAACAGAAATGAATCAAATTGAACAAATTTCATATCATTTATCCTCCAAAAATAAATAAAAAATAAATATTTTGTAATTTGTTACAATAAAGTAAATGATATAACTTAAAAGCTACAACTAATGATATTTCTAAAACAGGAGGATATTTATACCGAAAATATAATATTCAGTATTTGGTGTAACTGAATATTTAGGAACAAAAATGTGTATAATTTGAATAAATCAGATATATTAACCCTTAAAGCTCGAAAGGCTCCGCTGAGGAGACATGTATTAATGCTATAGAAATCGGAAGGCTCCGCTATGGAGACATTTCTATTATCTCATATATATATATATATATATAGATAAATGAATCATTTTTATAATGTAAAATTGGTACGTACGTAAGTTTACGGCCCCCGCGATAAAACGCCAATGATTGTTGCAAACAGTCGCCAAAAGGCCGGCAGTCCTAACTGTTGCGATATCGTTAAATCACAGTTATCTATGTGGAGGGAGGAATATTCAGCTTAGTTATAATATCAGCTATAAATATCCATTTGTGTTCAGTATCATGTAAAGCTAATCAATTACTATAAGTTCGTATTGTGCCTAAATTTGAATTTGAAGTATCTTCGTATAATCTTAAGTGAAATTTACGAAATAAATTATATAATATTTATAATATTTTTGTGTAACTTTGCTATACTGCTAATGCGTGTATTTATTCTTCATACATCTATTGTGCCATCAAATAATACCATGAAAAATGAAACTTCTAGTAGTGGAGATGAGTGGGATTTTGAGTTACATAGGATGGATGTAAATAGTACTATTGGAGATTGCGATTCTAACATTGTGACAATAGTAGTGGTTCTGACAGTAACTCTGGCAATAGTGAAATAGTGTGCCCTAACCAAAGAAGACTTCCAAGACTTTCATATAGTAGAGAAGAAAAAAATCGATATTTTAGGTGAAAATAACGATGAAGATAATGATGAATGGGAAGATATTATAGATGACGATAATTATATACCCAGTATACCTTTCACCACATTTCCAAAAATACCTGGACCCCAAATTCCAAGGAGCAAACAAACATCAACATATTGAACAACATGTCCTGGGAACCCTTCCCTACACTTAGGGGACTGTTTTGAAAATTTTCATACTATGAAAGTTTACAAAAATTAATTCAGTAATAAAGCATTATAACTTCAATTTTCATGTATCTGTTTTTAACTTTCATTCCATAAATCCAAGCTCACGCGTATTTTTTTTTGTTTTATTATTATGAACGTACTGTAATAATTTAATCACACCCCCTTGATCTGTTGGTATGTATTATAATAATAAATCTCGAGCGTTAAAGGTTAACTAATACTTAATGACTAAACGGTTTATAAGCACTTTTGAACAAATATAAATTGATTTAAATAATAAATAAATGACAAATTATTAGACTTTAAACGTCATTTTATTAAAACATCCATCACACGCACCTATAATTTAAAAGCCAGAGCGCTTTTGGGTATCATCATACCTTTCCTCAGTGGTGTTAAATAAAAGAATCATGCCAACATGCTTAAATACTATCCACTACCGGAAAGTTGAATTTGCATATTACAAAATTGGCACCACTCTAAACACACTTAATACATTCACATAAAATCACCAGAAACAGATTTAAAAATTACAAAATTATAAATACAAGAAAGACAAAATGTCATAATCCAGTTTAAGCACAAATATACACACAAGTAAAGAATTTTAAATACTTTATATTTTAGAGGTAACTTTGTAAAGGTTTGACTCGCATGGAATCGAGAACGAGTCGTCAGGCCTAACTTAAAACATGGACAGGGTCAAAATTAAAGATAGATGTGCGATATAGATAAATAAAGAAAGATTCATAGAGTAAAGTAGACCGGGGGTTACATGGACAGGGCCAATATTACAGATAGATGTGCGATATAGATAAATAAAGAAGGATTCATAGAGTAAAATAGACCGGGGGTTACATGGACAGGGCCAATTTTACAGATAGATGTGCGATATAGATAAATAAAGAAAGATTCATAGAGTAAAATAGACCGGGGTTATTACAGTTGATCAAAAAGAAAAGACTTTTCGGAAAAGGGGTTGAAAGTTATCATTAATCACTAATTGGGCAAGAGCAGTCGATTGCCTACCGTTTTTAACGTCCGTAGCATGTTCAGCCAACCTTATACCAACCGCTCATTTAGTGCTACCAATATAAAACTTATAGACATTATCTGGAGAAAGAAGGGGTACTACATATACCCCATCATGGCAGCAAAGTGGTTACCGTCGAGGGAGTGAGTCGAAAATTGAACTCAGTGCAAAATTTTATAAGGGGACGAAACATATTTGGGTGGTACGGAAACCTAGCTTTAAACGGCAAACGATCATTAATGGGAATGAATTTAGAATTGGATTGAATAAAATTAAGGATAATATTTGAAAAGATTTGATAAACATAACTCAAAAGAGTAACCGGTATCTTGACCAAGTTTAAACATGAAATTAATTTCACTGTTTAATGAAGAAATAGTAGAACAAACATTAAAAGAGCGGTTAAAATAGGCATTAAAGGAGGCTTTCATAGACGAGATGGGGTGAAAAGAATTATCAGGGATGCAAGTGTTAGTGAAAGTGGATTTACGGAAAACAGAAAACTGTAGGAATTACGAGAAATAAGAACGTCCAAAAACGACAAAGAACAGTTGGACTCATGCTCGATAGTAAATTTAATGGAGGGGTAAAATTTATTAACAATATTTAAAAAATTAAGAAGATCCTTTAAACTATGATGCCGAATAATGAAAACATCATCAACGTAACGTTGCCAAAGAATAGGTTTATGGGTTTAAAAGGCATAACTTCGTTCTCGAGTTCGTTCAACACAGCTTCAGCAAAAATACTAGACGGGGGGATATCCATAGGGGCATCCGAAGTTTGTAAGTAAATATCGCCACGGAAACCAAAATAATTGGTTTTCGTCACAATATTCAATGCAGAGGTTATTGCGTTGATAGAGGGAATACTACAATTATGCAATAAAAGCTTATTGGCAATAATGTCAATAGCCTTATTAATAGAAACACTAGGAAACAATGAAACCACATCGAAACTGTAATTAGAACAAATTTAGAATTAAAATTATATTAGAACAAATTGTATTATATTGTATTAGAACAAATTTAGAATTAAACATATTATTAATAAACTGTTCAGTAGAAGTAACAGTATAGGAATGATTATTGAAAAATGGCTTAAGGAATGTTGCCAAGATTTTCTCTAAAAAATAAGTCGGACCATTGATTGCACTTGTTAAAAATTGAATTAAAGAATTTTGCCAAGGCTTTCTCTAAAAAAGAAGTCGGAACATCGCATTTTGTTTAATTTTAATTTTTTTATATAACGTCACTGAGGAAGTGTATGATGATACCCGAAAGCGCTCCGTCATTTAAATTATATGTACATCTGATGGACGTTTTAATAAAATGTCGTTTAAAATGCAATGATTTGTCATTTATTTATTATTTAAATTGATTTGAAGATATGACGTGTGGCCGCCATTAGTAAATATAAATTGACCTACATATTTAGAAATTATCATATGCCGTTCGTTCTCAAGATATTACAACATTTTCGTTTCGACGGAAAGAGTGATATATCTTAAAATAATCAAGTTGTTTGAAATTATATTTGATAATTTAAATAGGTAACAGTAATAATTTTATTGTTCTTTTGGTAATATTAAGATATTATACGCTCTTTTGGTAATATTAAGATATTTTAATTGTGTCACTGTTTTATAATGGAAACGAAATTTGTTAGCCTGTTAAGAAAGTTGAGTGTTCAGAGAGCTCATAGCAATTTCCCCATAAGCACAAAACCAGCCATTTCACCTTCGCTTTGCACGAGAGAAATGACTAGTGGCCACAAAATGTGACACCTTCACAATAAAACTCCTGAATATTAAAAACCATACCAAAGATAAGCATAAAAATAGTGTCCATTTATAGTGATTTTAATTTGGAAATTGCGGTACGTAAAACAAAATTTCATCAGCGGTCACTAATGTTAACTTATTTTCAACGGTTTCATACATTTTAATCTAAATTTCAACTATTAATAAAAATATGTTCAATACTTTGTTTAGAAGAATAGCTAGCACCCGATTTCGATATTTGAAACTGTATATGGTTGCAAATGGAATCAAAAACTGTATAAAAATTACATTTATAATGTAATTTTTATACAGTTTTTGATTCCATTTGCAACCATATACAGCTTCAAATATCGGAATCGTCTGCTAGCTATTCTTCTAAACAAATATCGGAATCGTCTGCTAGCTATTCTTCTAAACAAATATCGGAATCGTCTGCTAGCTATTCTTCTAAACAAATATCGGAATCGTCTGCTAGCTATTCTTCTAAACAAATATCGGAATCGTCTGCTAGCTATTCTTTTAAAAAAATAATCAATATAATATAAAAATTTAACTACCATAAATATAAAGCAAAATATCTAAAGAGTAGAAATATCTCAAGTAGGTGGATGTACACCGACAGATTAAAATATATTTTGGATATTTTTGCTGGGCATGATGCTATAATTTTATGTGTTTAACTTTATGGAGTTATACCAGGAATAATGTGCAGAGTCCACTTCGGTAATAAGAGCTTGCAATTTCGTCTCAGTAGCTCAACGATAGAGCATCTGCTGGCCTGTTCGAAGAACCACGGTTCGATTACAGGGTGGAGAAGCAGGATTCTTTACAATGGAGTCCGAACAAATCAACCCTGTAGGTTAGTTTAAAGATGTCGGAGGTCCAAAAGTGGCAGTAGTACGACTAGCACGGTGCACTCTGGAATATCGAGCGCCTATTTCAAATCGAGAGGATCACGACCACGAAGGAAGCTAACCTGGAGGATAAAAAGATCATTAGGACACTAACATGAGGTAAAAAGAATAGCAGGAAGTGGACAGTCAGATAATCAAAATCATCATTAGAGAATGGAAAATGCAGAGCTCACTTCGATAATAAGAGCTTACCATTTCGCCCTAATAGCTGAATGGTAGAGCGTCAACTGGTCCGTTCAAAGATCCGGGGTTCGAGTCCCGATTGGGGCAACAAGGTTCTTGAGAAATGTTGAAACAAAAAATTCAGAGATATACACTCAAACCTATTTTTGTGCGGTGGATAGGGACCTCATAAAAGAAAACGCATAAAAATATCGCACAAAACTTCACGAGTAGCTATAAAAAATAGTTTTCTCAACACAATTAAAAAGTATTTTTTTTTATGCAGTGAATAGGAACCGCATACAAAAAATCTCACGTAGAAAATAACTCAAAACCTTACGAAATAACCAGGAATTGCTTTTTTAAACGAAATCAAGACACGAGGCTTGGCAGCTACTTGGAATCTCGCCAAACCTTTTGGAATCTGATTTAGAAAATACACATGCGCACATTTTTAAATATTTTATTTACATATGTATTTATTTTACACATACAAAACTTTTCAAAACGTATAACCATTATCCTTCGTAGTCTGACAATACTCGAACTTTCTTGTGGTAAACTGGTTCAGAATCGCTTTCGTCACTTGAAGATACTACCTCGCACTCGTTTAGAGTTGACCTTTTTTCAGTTACCATGTAGTCCGTGATCAGTTTTTGCGACGACTGTTGTTTCACTAGACGCTTGTATATGTCTCGGTAGTCAGATATACAAGATTGAAGCTCCTTTTGGAATTTTGAAGTTCTTTCAGAATTGGCATCGAAAAACTAAATGGCCGATCAAAACTACTAATTTTTTTTTATTGATAACTTCGTCAATTATGTTCTAATTTGATTGAAATTTTCGTATACCGCACAAAAAAATCGCACAAATAAAAAATCGTACAAAAAAAGATCGCGCAAAAACAGGTTTGAGTGTATAAAATTTTAAACAAAATTCCAAATTTTTAAATTGTCTCACTACTTTTAGGTCAAGTCCCAAGTGGCTCAAAGTTTCTCGTTTCTACCTTCAGCAGTTCGAACTGTAAATTTTTCACTCACTCAGTCAGTCCCATACAGCTGCATGATATACATATATTCGCAGAATTAAAATCCAATGTCTTAAAATTTAAACGTGACAGAAGCGAATCGTTAAGCCATTTTTTTTTTGTACTCAAGACAAATTACATTTTCCCTTTCCACAAGATTATCGATCAATCTCGTCAATTGAGACATCATCTTTGGTCCAATAATCGTGCTGCCATAAGGTTTTGGGTAATCATCCTTTCAGTTTCATTGAGCTAGATAATAATGTCATGCATTATTTCCTACGGCTGAAATGAAGGTTCTACCCAATAACCCTAATACACGAAACAATGATTCAGATTTAGCAAAATACTATTTGATTTGTCTTATTTTTTATACAAGATCCTTAGGAATGCCCATCCCAATAGCTTAGTAAAAAATCTGATGTTGGCAGCACATGACTTTCCCTGCAGACTTATTTATATACATGTTCTCTTTATTTTAATTAGATTTAATTCACTTTTAATTCAATTTTCGTTCTCATTTGGTAACTGGACTTATTTTCAAAGGCGACTTAGAGAAAATATGAAAAAACTTAAATATCCCGAGAACGGCTAGTTCTAGTGTAATGGGATTGATCTTATTATTTTCTTCGTTAAAAATTACGTATAAAACAAACCTTTAATGGATATATTTGAGCAAACGTAGTTTTTTCTTTAGATTTTGGCGATTTTTGCTGGCCAATTTGCAAAAAAAAGCAGGTTATTTTTTTCCGAATCGTACCAAAATCTAATCAGCACCAGGGAAACCCACAAGCGACTTATGTACTGAATTTTGTGATATTTGGTCCATTAGTTTTTTAGCTAGAGTGGATACAGACTTTTGCGGGCCATTTTGCAAAAAACAAGGCCGGGTTCTTTTATCCTAAATCGTACCCAAAACTAATCAGCACCAGATTCGCCCACAAGTGACTTACCTACCAAATTTTATGAAATTCGGTCAATTAGTTTTTAGTTAGAGTTGATACAACATCTACACAGACAGACACACCCTTCCCGGCCGTCCAAATAGATACTCTAAGTCCTCTGGACGAGTCGGACGGCCTGGGGCTTTCACAGACAGACACACGGGTACACAGGCTTTACGCTAAAAATAGTTTTTTCGTATTCTAGAGGTACGCGTAGATCCGTCGAAAAGTCGAGTTGCGATTTTCGACATGATTCCAATACTTTCCCTATACATTTCCAAGTATTGCAGGGAAAGTAAAAAAGTCCATGAGTATACACGTTAGTTTACTTACAGTAAAGTGGCCATGCACGATTGCATAAACATGATTGCAGCTCACTTCGTTGAGAATTGGTGTAGTTAGGGTAACGAAATCTGGTACAAAGCGAGATAAACGAAAACCATCAATTACAAAAATGTAAAACAATGTAAAAATTGGTAAACTGATACCAGTAATGCAGGAAAAACGCATACAGAAGGCAGTAAATACATGTTTAAAATTGTATCATCAATGCCTCTAATAATGTAGTCATCGATATGTTAGTGATTTTCTAGTATTTATAAGCTTATTGAGACAATATCCACCTGAGTAATCCTTCAGTTTTACCACTTTTTACAGTGTTAGGAAATTAGAAACTCTTTTCATTTGCAGCTATTTGAGTTGTAGGAAATTAAATGAATAATTATGTGGTATATGTTTCTTATATCTAATCAATGACACAATAGCGTAAAAACACAGTCACATTGAAAAATATGTCTTACTGACAAAACTTTACTCTTTCGAAGTCTGAATCTATAATCACTTTGAACAAGATTTTCGGCTTCTTTCTGTGTGAAAGCCCCAGGCCGTCCGGCTCGTCCAGAGGACTTGGAGCAACAAAATGGACGACCGGGAGGCTTCTTTCTGTGTGGATCACGATCTCATTAAATTTTTATGTTCTCAGGAAAGACTGTAAACCAATAGAATCTATGAATTAAGAAGCTATCATTGCCTTAGTGAGTATCTAGCATTTAAAAGCTTGGTAATATTAAACCGATTAACTATTAAGTTTCATCACCTTCCATATTACGAATTCTGGTAATGGCTTAATTTATAATTATTTGAGTTATATTGCACTTAATGTGAATATTTCCGTGATGCATGTTCCCTAGTTCTATACAATGAAACAGCTGTGCCCGCACAGTCAAATCGGATAACATATCTTATTGACAAAACATTTCATTTATTTAAGTCTGAAGCAATAATCAGAATCTCAGATTTTCTTTATATGAATCAAATCCCTCATTAAATCTTTAAGTACTTAGGAAAGTTCGTAAACCAATAGACTCTACCAATTAAGACGTCATCTTTGGCTCATTGATTTTCTCGTATTCATCAGCTTGGGTACCATTAATTCGGGTAATCAGATTACGTTTCAGAGACTTCGACAGAGTTAGAAAAGGAGGAACTGTATTTCTTTCCAATTCTTTGGCTTATAGTATATGAATGAATATCTCGGTGATGGATGTTTTCTAGATCTAATCAATGGAACAAGCGTGTCTGTACAGTCACATCGATCAATCTATAAAACTCTAATAAAATATAATCACTGCGCACGTAAATAATGTAACGACATAACGTAATGACGTAAAAATTTAGGATATGAAATTGTTCCACGACATGAAACTGTTTGCTTAGTTTCTGCTCTCTGTGCGCTCAGCCAGACGAGAAATAGTCCGTTAAAGCTGATGTACGTTTACGATGTAACTATGCAACGCAATAAAGTAAAAGTTTGATAGAAATGTTCTGTCAGTTTAAACTGTGTGCTGAGTTTCAGTTCTTTACGTGTTCTGTACGTCCAAAATGAACCCATAATATATGTTGAACAAATGGGCAAAGATTGTTAAGGTGAAGTTAATAAGAACTGCAGGGAAAAAGAGAAATTCTCTCAAACTGTTATTTGAAATAATTTGCAATGATGAAATTTTCGTTATTAAGAGTAAACAAGGTTGATTAAAAGCATAAAACAGTTGGCAAGCCAAATAACATGATCCTTAGTCAAGAAATACCTGTATCAGCAAAGGCAAAATTTGACAAGTGCTCTTGTTTTTAATGGTATGCGTGATCTTTCCATCCTGATAAAAGAAGATGTTATTTTCCCCCAAAGCTGGTTAATGCTTTTAATTAACTTTACGCTATTACCAATGAAATTTTTATCTTTTTAAATTATTGAAAAATATGCTAAAATGATTATTTTCTTGGCAAATCCATTTCTTTTGTAAAACACTTTTCTTTATTCTGAATATACATAATAGTATATATAAGATTTATTTATCGTTTTTTTATCTGACGTCATGGTAAGCTATATGTGTATTAGTAATATATATTATTTTGATCTTTTTATCAACTCGGAAATTCCGTCCCCTGCTTGATGATGATCAACCACCACCCCGAAACATTCCTATGATGGACCCGAAACGGGCTAGACCGATAAAGTTCGAAATCCAAAGAGTTAAAATATTCCATAAAACAAAGTGACATACTGAATTTGAATTTGGTTATTTTAGCTTCTCCGGTTCTCGAATTATTCCCAAAAACCGATGCATTCCTATGGTGGGCCAGGGACGGACTAGCCTGCTAAGGTTCAGAATCAAAACAATTATACAAAGACAACGACATACAAAATTTCATGTTACCTTGATTAATGGAGTATGATTAGTTAAGGCCTTAAAGATTTTATTCAAAGTGATAGAAATTTTACAATTCCCTTCATGTAGTCAGGCGATCTGCGTCTGGACTTAGATAGCGTCTGTTCCTATTGCAACCCTACGTCAGAGCAACGTGACGTCTATAGTAGAAAAACTCACTTTTCCTTCTATTCTCCTATTTGTGACTATTTTTTAATAAAAAATATTTTTTAGCAATCTGTTAAACTTTAATATTTAATGTTAAAGCCCCTATTAAACATGCAACCACGAAGTATTAGCAGCGAAACTGCAGAGATTAAACTTTTTAAAGATATTTTTTTTTTAAGAAAAATATTAAATTGTTAAAATTAATCGTTTAGCGTAGAATCTTTTATTTCTTTCATATGAACACTTCATATGTCACTTAATATATGTTCACTTAAAATTAATTTAAAGACACGTAAAAAATGCAATTTACAGATACCATACTACCTGTATTAAAAGGAGAATTCAGTTGGCTCGTTGATATCGTAAAGATTGTGAAAATTTAGGATAATTAGATGATTCGCTATAATAAAACAAGGAAGATCAATCACGTATAAGCATTGATTATGAAACACTTTCCAACTGAAATGCAATTTCATTTAAAATTTCTCAAAAATGTGATACGTTCAGTGGTGATATCTTTTACATTATTAAAGTACTACAGTAATTTATTATACTTAAATATTTAAAACTCTATCGCAATATAAATCATCTGATTCTCTATGCAAAAACAATGAATATTTCATTCATATTCCAGACTCCAGAGCTAAATAATTTTGTGTGAAAAAATTTCAGCAATTCATATGTAACTCACCTTACAATCGCTTGAGATATTTGCATTCTGCATAAGTTAAAATTAGGCTTCGTTGAAGAAATAATAAAAGTTTAGGGATCATTTAAAATCACAACTATTGTAATTGCGTAGGCACGGAATTTAGGTACACAGATAATACACAGATACACAGATAATATATGTGTGTGTGTGTGTGTGTGTATGTATTCAAAGTATTGGAATCGTGCCGAAGATCGGAACTCGAATTTTCGAAGGATCTACACGTTTTGGGACTTCTAAAACACGAAAAAACTATTTTTAGGAAGACGTCTGTGTGTGTAACGGTGTGTCTGTGTGTTTTTCTGTGTGTTTGTGAGGATATTGCATCCACTCTAACTGAAAAACTAATGGACAGAATTTCATAATAAAAACTAATGGACAGTTTTGTGTGGGAAACCCTGGTGTTCAATAGATTATAGTTCGATTCGTAATCAAAGAATCTGCCTTCTTAGCGAAATGGCCGCCAGAAATTGTCTTTATCCACTCTAACGAAAAACTAATGGACCAAATTTAACAAAATTTAGTGTATAATATTTCAATAACCTACAAGTGTTATATATACCAAATTTTTTTGAAATGGTCCGCAAAAATCGTTAAATATAAAAATAAAAGACTACGTGTGCTCAATTATCTCAATTAAATTCCTATTTTATGCGTGATTTTTGACAACAAAAGAATAAGTTTAACCCCATTACTCTAGAACAAGCCGTTCTTGAGATATTTTAGTTTTTTCGCGTTTTCGCTACGTCACCTTTGACAATAAGTCCAGCTATCAAATGAGAACCAAATTTAAGTTTAACGTGCAAATTCAATGTCATTTAAAATACTTATGGCTGTTATTTTGTGCAGATAAACTGAAATTATTATTGAAGAAATAAAGAGAACGTGAATATGAGTCTGTAGGGAAAGACATGTGCTGCCCACATCAGATTTTTTAGCAACATTTCAACAATGATAGAAGTGAACGGGGATTATTTTCAGGCAATTTCGAAGAAAATGTTGGATCTATATTTAAAGATCCAAACTTTTGTAGAATAAAATGTTCTACAAATTTAAGCTGTGTACCAAATTTTAACTCTGTAGGACATAGGAAAGTGCATTAAAAATGCATTCAAATAAGTAAGTATATCATGAAGAGTTATATAAAATTTTTAAAAAATTGAAAAAATGTTATCTACCAAATTTATTTTAAAATGTAAAGTCTCTCTGATATACAAAATAATTGAATTTTTGGAAAGATATTTATTATACAATATATCTCTTTTTTCTTTCTGGAGGATATCCCAAAAGTCAGAATTTAATTGAATTTGTTTTTCTCCCTTTATTAAATAAATTTTAATTAAAAAACTACCTAACATATTTTACTGAAATTTTTTTTATATATTTTAGGGGACAATGATAATATTTCCTAAAAATTTCGAAGCAATTTGTGAATTTTAAATTTGCTTAAAAAATGTTTGAAGAATTAGGTCCCACAGGGTTCAATGTATTTCATTTTTTCAACCCGGGTTCAATAAAAAACTAATTGCGTGATATTTATTTATATTCCCATAGGTCCTACAGACTGTCTAAAAAACATACTAAAATTTCATTTTGATAAAGCCATTTTTACGGCAGCTATCGTGCTAACGGACAGACAGACAGATAGACAGACAGAGAGACAGACAGACAGAATGAACAAAGTCATAAACACTTTTAAACTATGTTGTAAAGTGTTAAAAAAATGACATGAAATTGTCACTTCAACATTGAATGAAAAATATATAATTTAATCCGAATATAGATAAAATAGCAGGCGATACATGTCACAGTATTCAAAACCATCATGGGAAATTGCGAATAATTTGATTTGAAAGAATCCGTGCTAGCTTTGACAGAAAAATTTAAGACTTTTATCGGCGGCGGTGGTAGCTGCTACTGCAGCTAGTTTTGTGTTTATATTATAGAGAGAAATTGCATTTTTAATTGGAAGGGAAATAAATTTCGCAGATATAGATAGCTGGGGCGGGACAACACGGTGGTTATGGCACATGAATTGCAGTCGGACTACCCGAATTTAATTCTTGGCTCTGCGCAATCGGTCCCCGCGTTCACCCAGAGTACGTGCACGTTAAATATGTGGATCTGTAAGTCCTTCCGAGAAGTTGATGGTAGTGTATGGAAGGCATGGACCCTGTGAATGTAGCCCCACTGGATTCTGGTATAAATTCGGTGGCACTGTCCAGACCATCTAAACATATATCTAACACCTTCTAGTAGGTCGGACGGTCTGGGTCGAAAGAAAGATATAAATAGCTGTTACGAAATAAAATCTTCCCCCTTCCTATAATTTTTTACGTGCATATAAACTTTGTTTTGCATTCATTGTTTATACTTTGTGTTTCAGAACTCACATTCACAGATTTATCTCGTTTGTGATTCTCGCAGGCCTGCACTTCCAATTAGTGAAATCAACAATAAAATATAAAACCTAATAAAGCAGCAGAGTATATTATAAATTGGGTAAGCAATCAAAAGCTTAAAATGCACAGTCCTCTGAGTTTCACCCTCAAACAGAGTCTGATGGATTTTGAGCTTGAGCCTACTGTTCTTGTAGGTTGTCTTGAACCAACTGAATCCCTTGCTCATATTAATTTCTCTGAAGAGCTTTGCTCAGACCCTAACAAAAGGTTTAAGAATCCTGAATTACCTAGACCAGTGTTCTTCAACCTGTGTTCCGCGGAACCCTAGGGTTCCACTCAAACGCTTTAGGGGTTCCGCGAGTCGATACTACAATTCGTTGTTTTTGTTTTGTTTTTCTTTGTTTTCAATTTCATATGACATATATATGTATAATACAAATACTTTATATGAAATATTTATCTTCTTGTTTGAATTAATGCAAATTTATATCTTATATAAGTTCTTTTAACAAAGGCAGATACGCACCTTGTTCATAACATGTAATACGTAATATGACACATCCCCCCTAAAATCAAATCTGGGTGTGCTACTGAACGAAGGGTCCCATTAAAAAATATCTCAAAAAAAGGGTTCCGCGAGATGACAAAGGTTGAAGAACACTGACCTAGACAACTTGTCTTAGAACTCAGACATAAAATACATAATGATATGCAGATTTATAAGGATGACGGTAAGCAGGACAATGGTAAAAATGGTAGTGCCATTTTTATTAGGAACTCGGAGGAGGATCTAAGTCTTAGGGTTTGACTACTGCTCGATTTGTCGCTCTGGACTTCTGGCAATCAGAGAGACCTTTAAATAAGTGGAATCCACTGATTATAATATTGTCTGCATTCTAACAGACAGTAAGAGTTCTATTCAGCATCTTAAATGTGGTCAGAAATTACTGACAAGACTAACCGCGACATCATCACATTGTTATATAAGATGAAGAATTTTAGATGCATTACAATCCAACGGATTCGTCCTCATATTGGTATTTGTGGTAACGAGATTGTGGACTCCTTAGTCAGTGAGGCTTACTACATGAACTCACCTTCCAACAATTTTCTCATTGCTTCTGAAATAGAAACATTCATTAGATCATCAGAACACTCCTCCATGTCTTGGTACTCGGCTAAGAACCCTGGATTGTCGCTTTAACATGATGGCCCTAGATCCATTCAGACAGCATTGGCCAGGTTAAAGAGTGGCCATAATAAGGATATGAGACATAGTTTTCTCCTCCATGTACCTGTTCTTCCTCCTCAACTACTCTCTCTCATCTTCTGAACTGCATGGGAGCTTCTTTGGGTCCTCTAGTAGAGGACCAGGAGAGAGTAGCCTCATTGTCTTATGGGCTGTGTGATCCTTTGGACTTGACCTGGTATATTCTAGGTCAAAGGGCTTAGCAACAACAGAAAAATCACAAGAAAGGACTGTAACATTATGTTGTGGAATTTTGCTGCAAGGGCGTGATATTTTCAGAAACAAATTTTTATGCAGGCCCCCTAGCTAAAAAGGCCCAATTAGAAGTTACGCCTGAACTCATTAGTACAATAAATTCCTTCTTACATTTTTTAACACTTTACAACATAGTTGAAAACTGTTTATGACTTTGTTCATTCTGTCTGTCTGTCTGTTAGAGCGATAACTGCCGTAAAAATGACTTTATCAGAATGAAATTTTAGTATGTTTTTCAGACGGTCTGTGGGACCTTTGAGAATATAAATAATTAATATCACCCAATTAGTTTTGGATTGAACCCGGTTTGAAAAAATGAAATACATTGAACTACATTGAAATACATTGAACTACATTGAAATACATTGAAATACATTTTTTAAGCGAATTTAAATTCACAAATTGCTTCGAAAATCTTAGGAAATATTCAAATTATCCCATAAAATATATAAAAAAAATTTCATTAAAATATATTAAATAGATTTTTAAATAAAAATTATTTAATATAGGGAGAAAAACAAATTCAATTAAATTCTGATTCTTACTATAACCTCCAGAAAAAGAAGAGATATATTATATAATAAATATCTTTCCAAGAGTTGAATTATTTATAAGAGAGGTTTAACATTTTAAAATAAATATGGTAGATAACAATTTTTCAAATAAAATGAATTATTATGTTATTGTGATGAATGAAACGATTGGAAAAACGTTTATGAATGAAATGCTGCTTTTATAGAGAGGCGATTTATATTTCGTGACGTCATTTGAATAAAGTTTATTTGTTTTCGATGAAGTTTTCAAATATAATAAATTATTGTAATATTATGATAATTTTAAAAATATTACCGAGGAATGTATCGCATTTTAGAGATGTTTAAACCAGGCAGTTTATATTTCAATGCCGTCATTTGAATGAAGTTTATTTTCTTCGATGAAGTTTTCAAATATAAATTAATGTGGTATTGTGATAATTTTAAAAATATTACCGAGGAATGTATCGCATTTCAATGATGTTTATATAAAATGGCATTGAAGTTAGAAAGTGTTTCATAATCAATGCTTTATGCATGATTGATCTTTATTGTTAATTTATAATCTCTTTGAGATATTAGGATGAAAATTTCTGAAATTTTGAACATGTTAGACTTCGTTATTAGAAAGTTTGTTTATGGAAAATATACAAAAATCTTTGTATGGAACTGTGCGCTGCACAGTTCCAGCGCCGTGGTGTTTGACTGTTGTGCGCATGCGCACATTGGAAGCTGTACGCGAGGCTGCGAGAAAGAGAGAGCTCTGTCGTTCCCGCAGTGCCACAGCGCTTATATGCGAGCCGCCACTGCTTAGTGGTTCGATTAATAGGGTTCAATGAATTGCCAATTAGGAGTAGCGTTGGATGCCAGCCATCCCCCAGTTTATGAAAAAGATACAAAAATCTTTGTATGGAACTGTGCGCTTCACAGTTACAGCGGTGTGGTGTTTGACTGTTGTGCGCATGCGCACATAGGAAACTGCACGCGAGGCTGCGAGAGCACTGTTGCTCCCGCAGTGCCACAGTGCTTATATGCGAGCCGCCACTGTTTAGTGGTTCAATTAATAGGGTTCAAAGAATTGCCAATTAGGAGTAGTGTCATAGAAAAATGTTACTCATTTTACCACGTACAGAGATTAATAATTAACTCAATTTTTGCTGAACTGTATAACTTTCTGCAATAATATGAGATGCTTGTATGGCATAAATAGTTTATGTCTTGGTGAGAAAACGAGCCACCAAACTGACTATTCAGACGATTATCTATTGAGATACTAAAATCTTTACTTTTGAAGCTGACTCTTCACTAAAAGTATTAAAGCATACGGTAATATATTCCAATCGTGCTGTTACTGTCTCAAGTTGCAATATATTTCCCACACATTCCCTTATTTATCCATTTACTTGGTCCAAAACGGAAACATAATTTGTATTGCTGACCACGATCTGTTGTTATTGGGGAAGTCCTGTTTTAGACCTTTATTTTCCGGGAAGAATCGGAAATTCAATAGAGCCAACCGATTAAGTCATGATATTCGGTCCAGTGATAATCTCGAATTTATCGTCATGTTCGGAAACCACTGACTCAGGTAATCAGATTGCTATCTCCCATAGCGCGAATGAATAGGAATCTGATATTTCATGAATTATTCCTTTACTAGTTTTTTCTGGAAGTTAAGAATATACCGAATATCTCTGTCGATATTTTTCTATATTTTAAGTTTTGTTTAAGTCTACATTTTAGGCAATAAAAATATTTTGATGTGAATAACATCTATGGTTTGGGGATCTCTGACTGAAATCTGAGTGTTACGTAAAGTGTAAATACTTCAGACGCTTGCATCTCCGAACCTAATAGGTAATAGATAACTGTAATAGATAATAGATAACCTATTAGATAACTGTAAAAAAGTGAATTGGTCTGTTAGTAATGTTTCTGACGAAAAGTTTTAGTAGAAAATCCAGTTATTTCCGGAATAAATTTTTTTACAAAGCTATTTGTAATGCTTATATGTCGAAAACTAAAAGTGTAAATAATACTAAAAGTTGTTATGAAATATAAGACTATAAGAAGTAATTTGTATGACTTTGAAAACCCTACAAAAATGCATAATTGTATTGCGGATCAGGGCCTTATGTTTTTTAAAATACAGTGGTTATAATTTAAATATTTTAATATTTTGAAATAATTTGCTTTTAACTATTTTAAAAAAGTGGCCCTAATTTTGATATTTTATATTTTGACCTACTTTGCAAAATGTGGTCATTTCAAAATTTTATTATTTTTAACTATTTTGAAAAGGTGGTTCTAACCCATTTATTACGCTGTTGTCCAAAATTACCTGTACATACTCAAGCGCCGTACAATAAATTTGTTTCCCTATGAACTTCTGCAATATTACGATTTGATATATATATATCAAAACAGTTTATGACTTTGAAGTTTTATTTTAAAATAATTTTTGAGGTAGCGAGCTGATTGCTGTTTGGAGGTTGGGCAGACATTGATGGAAGTAGCAAATTGTTTGATAATTAATTTTGTACCATATGCACTCACTTTCAAATTTTACTTGCTCATACTATTTTAACATTCTCATACTACTTTACTTTCTCATACTAATATGTAGAGAAAATATTATTTTCACGGAAATTTTCGCATTTATGATGTTGATGTCAATATAAGTTGTAAGACCTCCTCAACACGTTTTGACTATTTTTGGAGTGATGTTCATATGTTTGTGGTCGATTTCTTGTGTGCAGGATAGCTACTACAATTATTAACGGATTTTCACATAAATTTATATCGCGCTTTATGATAAAAAAATCTAGAACTGTATAAAATATTTTTGCATTCGATATTTTCACATAAATTTCGATATCTATTCAAAATTTTATATTTGTTACTTTCCTTGCAATACATGGTAATGTATAGGGAAAGTATTGGAATCATGCCGAAAATCGCAAATCGAGTTTTCGACGGATCTACACGCTTCGAGACCTCTAGAATACGAAACAGCTATTTTTAACGTGACGTCTGTGTGTGTGTGTGTGTCTGTCTGTGTGTCTTTGCAATATATGTATCCACTTTAACTAAAAAATAATGGACTGAATTTCATAAAATTTGGTAGGTAAGTTACTTGAGTGAGACCCTGGTGTGATTTGTTGTTGGTAGGATTCGCCAAAAACAGAACCAATCTTTTTTTGCGGAATGGTCAGTAAAAATTTCAGGAATCCACTCTAGCTAAATTACTAATTGACCAAATTTCACAAAATTTGGTAGAAAAGTTACTTGTAGGATACTCTGGCGCTGATTAGATTTTGGTACGATTTGGAAAAGAACAAACAACCTGCTTTTTTTTGCAAAATGGCCCGCAAAAGTCGTCAAAATCTAAAATAAAAACTACGTATGCTTAAATATATCCATTAAATGCTTGTTTTATACGTAATTTTTAGCGAAGAAAAGAATAAGACCAACCCCATTACACTAGGACTAGCCGTTGAGATATTTTAGTTTTTTCTCTACGTCACCTTTGAAAATGAGTCCAGTTACCAAATGAGAACGAAAATTGAATTAAAAGTGAATTACATTTAATTAAAATGAAGAGAACGTGGATATAAGTCTGCAAGAAAAGTCATGTGCAGCCCACATCAGATTTTTTAACAGTGCACCATAGGACCAAATGTGACATAATCATGAGTAAAAATGTGTATTTATGTCTCAATGATCACGAGAATTAATAGTTTCAACCATTCTTATAAAAAATAATCTCGAAACCAATTTAATTTGATCATGACGTCATTACCCCTTTCGGGGATCAAGTTCTACCCCCGGGGTTACATTGCCGCCTTTGCCAAAACCTTTAAACTAACTGGTAACACACTACAATTGTAATTAATTTGACCCGCGATAAGGAATTATATATATATATATATATATATATATATATATATATATAAATGAATTCTGATATGAAAAAGTCGAGATAGGCCACATTCCAACTAATTCACTTTGTTAATTCAGTTCGTTTCCACTTAATTCAGTTTGTTAAACCACATTCCAGTTTTTGTTCATGTAAAGATAATTTTAGACACATATGTATTTAAAACGGTTTTAAAAGTACCTAAAAGACACTAACCACCCTCAACAAAAGAAGTTATTTACACAAAACCATTTCGATCCCATCGGATTAGAGTCATTATTCACTTTACGAGTTGATGAAGAAACTGTAAAGTAATTTTAAGATACTATTTCTACTGCTTCTCAAGATCATTCCTTTTTATGTACTATTGTAATTAACTTCACTCTAACTTAAACTTCCAATAACCTAATGACTAGATTTCGACGAAGGAATTACGACATTGACAAACAATATAATTTATTCCAGCTAACTTCGCTGATAACTCAAAATGCAATTACATATACAGAATATTTACAAAGCTAGCAATGTCATATCTTAACCCGCTGACATAATAATCTATACCGAAATTAAACCTTAACATTTTACTGAACTGAATCTATATTGATCAAACTATTATACCATAGATATATACTCACAAACTTGTAGAGGCTATAACTTCAATGCGAACTTCCATGAATGAACAGAACCACACACACACGGGCGAACTCGGTAGAAAATACGAATACGAATTAATTCTTATCCAACGTCTGCCCTTTCTTATAGTCCTGGCTAGTCGTGAGTACGTGATTCTCGGAATCAGTGTTGAGGATTTTTGTACATAAATTAGCATAATGAAAGGTACAATTATATTTCTTTCTTTTTTCCTTCACCTTTGTGAAGGGGGGGGGGGCTTAACGGCAGCTTGCTGAAAACGCTTTATCTGCCCAACAAATTAGGCGAGAGAAGATTCCACAGAAACTTATTAATTGGTTAGATACACTGAAGTGAAAGAATCTAAAATTAATTGATAGTTCAAAGATTGTCTACATCGAAAATGTCGATTTGCACCCCTCAATATCATACATGAATTTCACAAGGTATTTAGCAAGGTATTTAGCACAATTATTTCCCTTGTTGTCACTGATTATAACTGTTGGGTCATCTGCATATTGGAATATTTTCCCGTTTTCTCCCAAGTCATTTCCCATATCACTTGTGTATATTTTTAATAAAAATGGGGATAGCACCGACCCCTGGGGTAAACCAATAGTTGTTGTTTTGTTTCCAGTTTCTACTCCTCGCCAGTTTACTTTAATTTCTCAATCGGTGAGAAAGTTACTTATCCATCTAATGATATATTCATCCCACACCTTTTTTTTAATTTTTGTTGCAATTTTTCGATGTTCATATTGTCGTAGGCTCCTTTTATATCCAAAGATAAAAGGATCACATGGTTTTTCGCTCCTCTCTTTTCTCTTATGAGTTGCGATATGTCAAAGAGACAGTTAGTTGTTCTTTCTTCGGGCGAAAGCCGTAAATATGATCGGAAAGAATGTTATTGGTAGTCACCCACCATTCCAATCTCTAGTAAAATTTCGTTCCATGACTTTGGCAACTTGTGATGCGAGCGAGATGGGTCGATAGCTACTAAGTTTGCTTTTATATTTGCCGCTTTTATAGATTGGAACAATAATGGTACTTTTCCAAGCTTTCGGAACATCTGATTGTTTCAAAGACTGGTTTAACATTCTTCGCATCCAATTTTCAATTTCCAGTGTACTATATTTTAGAGCTTTGGATTCGATCCCGTCTGGACCTGGGATCTTGTCTTTTAGGTTTTGTATTGATGTGTACAGTTCTTTTTTTAACACTTTACAACAAAGTTGAAAAGTGTTTATGACTTTGTTCATTCCGTCCGTCTGTCTGTCTGTCTGTCCGCTAGCACAAACTGCCGTAAAAATGACTTAATCAAAATGGAATTTTAGTATGTTGTTCAGACGGTCTGTAGGACCTATGGGAATATAAATGAATAATATCACTCAATTAGTTTTGGATTGAACCCGGGTTGAAAAAATGAAATGCATTGAGCCCTATGGGACCCAATTTTTCAAACATTTTTTAAGCGGATTTAAAATTCACAAATTGCTTCGAAAATGTTAGGTAACATTCAAATTGTTCCATAAAATATATAAAAAAAAATTCAGCGAAATATATTCAGTAGTTTTTAAATAAAAATTAAAATAATAATTATACCTCTTATATGAAACGATCACGTGACCATGATATAAAACGATCACATGACCCACTTCAAAATGATATATGGCATCCATCTTGTTTCAAAATCGTGATTTTTTAAGTTCTTTTTAATTCATATTGAGTGTTGTATCCGTCCTAAAACTACTTTATTTTTGCTTAAATTCTGTGCATCTACAAACTGAAACAACGCAAATACAATATATTTGAGTTTAAATGATTATCCAAATTTGATTATTTCTACAAAGAAGCCAATTTTTCACTTATGTAAAATGTAAACAACAAAATATGTAGAATGAGTTGTATTAGAATTGCTGTATTACTTTAACACAAAATAATTTAGTCCATGGAGTCTGCATGGCTGATATGAATGAAATATTAATTGAATTTATAAAGAGAAGGACGATTTTTTTCGATGAAGTTTTAAGCATAGAGTTTAATTATTTGTAGCTCCATGGTCTTAATTTTTAAATAAAATAAATTATTATAGTATTGTGATGAATGAAATGAATGGGAGAAAGTTATGAATGAAATCCTGTTTTTATAGAGAGATCTAGGCGTGTTATTTTTTCTATGACGTCATTTGAATTAATTTCAGTTGTTTTCGATGAAGTTTTCAAATATAATAAATTATCGTAGTATTATGATAGTTTTAAAAATATTACCGTGGAATGTATCGCATTTTAGATATATTTAAACCAGGCAATTTATATTTCAATTCCGTCATTTGAATAAAGTTCATTTTTTTCAATGAAGGTTTAAGTTTTCAAATATAATAAATTGATGTAGTATTGTGATAAGTTTTAAAATATTACCCAGGAATGTATTGCATTTTCGACTTTTTTAAATAAAATTGCATTGAAGTTAGAAAATGTTTCATAATCAATGCTTTAAGCATAATTGATCTTTCTTGTTGTTATTTCATGGTGGCATTTCATTATTTCATGTTGCTATTTTATGGTTGGTGTTTTTTTTGCCTGATTTGCTTCTCCTGCAGTTTTCCTTTGGCATAGTGTTCTAGAAATAAATTAGCTTGAATTTCAGGATCTAATATCTCTTTTCCGTCTTAATATAATATATAGTTTGTATCTTGCTGCACTCTGCCACGCCAGTTTCTGAAGTTGTTGAAAAGACGAAAATAGTCTTTTGGGTTTGTCATCTCTTTGAATTCATTCTGCTAATAAGTCATTTTAGCTTTCTTCAGAGTCAACTTATATTTAGCCAAGGTTCTTTGATATTCAATCCAGGTGTCCTCACCTATGTTTCTTCTAGCTTTGCAAAAAGCGCTTCAGAACATAGCTCTATGTCTATAGCACTCTGGAGTCCACCAGTCAGAATTTTCTCTGTATCGCAGGCCCTTTATTTGTTTTGCACAGGTTTCTTTAGCCCTTGTCACGCTCTCGTTAAAATTGGTAATGTCTGTTTCAATATCCTGAACTTCCTGAGTAGGTTGAAGGCCCAGACCACACTACCAACCCAAGGGTTTTCGGTAGCAAAGTGTGTGGCCGGCTTCCTGAGTAGGTTTAAATTCACCTACTTTTTTGTGGTAAGCTTTCCAGTCTGTATATATTTTCAGTTCGCGCTGTCTTCTATTCTTTTCATGGGTGGATTTTAATAGTACCGGAAAGTGGTCACTGCCGTATGTCAATTCCAAAGTATTCCAGTTGAGTTTAGGAGCTACTCTCGGCGAGACGATGGTCTGATCGAGTCCTGACACTTGTGATTTGCTTCTAATATAAGTAATGGTATCCGTATTTAATAGCACGCAATCGTTTTCGTTTATCCATTTTTGCATCATCTTTCCACTAGGATTAGGAACATCATTGCCTTTGCCTCCGATTTTTACATTTAAATCTCCACAAAGGATACAAGGGGACTCCCAGGCATTTTCCAATATTTTTAATTCCTCCAATGAGTTTTTGGTCTCCTGTAGACATTTAAAATGGTGTAAGAGTTTTTCTCTACAGTGATCTTAATTTTTGGGATTTCAATATTGCTGTCTGATGGTACGTTTATGGGCTCGATTTTGAAGCTGAGGTTATTCTTTACTGCGAATGAGCAAGCCACCCCCTGGCGTAATTCCCTCCCGATTTTTCTGATAAATTAAGTAACCTCTTAATTTAAAGGATGATTTGAGCCAAGTCTCCTGTCTCGCGATGATTTGAGGGCCGTGCTCGTCAATTAAATGTTGCAAACTGTCTTTGTTGGCAGCGACCCCTATAATGTTTTATAGGAGAATACGCATGGTCACGAAATCCGTGAGTGAAAGTATACGCTGATAAGAGGCAAAGGGTAGAATTCCCGTGAAATCCACTGCACTACCAGAAAGAAATTTTAGATCAAAATTGAGTGCCTCCTGCCTGGCCCTTGACCCCAGAAGGAGCAAAGATAACCGGATTATCGTCCGATTGGTCCGACAGAGTAGACCCAGTGAAAATGTGTTTGAGGGATTTTCCGGTTGAACTTCGATTTTTGTGTCTTACAGAGTCCTTGTGTTTCACCCCTTTCCCGTGGTCTTTCAGTTCTCTTATTTCATTTCTCAATTTTTTATTTTCTATTCTAATTTGATTGATATGCTCATTTTGTTGGTGATTTTTTTTCCTTAATTCATTTATCCTTTCTTCTTGCTCTTTAATGATATTTGCAAATTGCAGTTCTGCTTGTTCACTTTTCTTCTCGTTATTAGCCACCTGGTTTTAAACTTGTTCCAGTATTGCCGATAATTGTTCTATTTTAGTTTCAATTTCTCTCACGGAAGTGGGTGGGGTTTTTAGTGCAGCGGTACTTAGTTGGGTTTGGCTTGTCGTCGCCTTGGCATAACTTTTTCTCTCTGTAGGAAGCCGTGCTTCCTTTAGTGGCATTCCCTCTGTTTTTCCTCTTACGTAGGCTTGTGTTTCTTTTTTATAATTTTCGCATAATTTGTTATTCGCTAAGTGTTGTTGACTACAGCGAAAGCATATTGCCTCGTTTTCATTGCATTCCTCTAATTTGTGATCATTACCACATTTAGGGCATTTAACTTTAACGACACCTTTGCATTTTGTGATTGAATGGTCGTACTTTAGACATTTACCACATATACGAGGAAAATCAATGAATGGGGTAGCTCGTATTTTGAACCAATATATGTTTATTCTATCGTGAATATTCTTACCTAGTTCACTTATTAAAACAGTGGTGGTCAATTCCGTAGATCCGCGTTTTGTGAACCTAGTAATTCTCAAACAGTTTATTCCTTCGACTTGTAGCTCTTCTTGGATTTCTGTTAATGGTATGTCTATTGGAACTCCTTTGAGTAAATATTTGGTACACAGGAACTCTTCTATTGCTCTTGCTTCTATATTTCTATCACATAAATGAATAATTTTGAAAACACTTACCGCGCTTTCCACGTCATCTGTAATGATGATTATATTTCCATTTTGTGTTACACTGAGTTCTTTAACTTTTTCCTTAATTATTTTCTCTTCGATATCTCCTTTTAATTTTCTTATTTGAGTAGTAGGTATTTGGTCCGTTTTTCCTTTCAAGATCATTTCAAATGTCTTGACGCCATTGCTTGCTGCAATGAGAATTTTATCTTCTTCACTTATATTTGTAAACAGTTGGTTATTTTCTTTTGGGTAGACATCTTTCGTTGTACCATCGCCAGACGAATTGCGTGATCGACTTCCATAACACATGGCGTAAGCTGCTCAGCTGGCAGCAAGCCTAACATAAGATAACTAACTTAAATTAAGAGACACCTGGTCCCAAAAAATCACTAATAAAAAGGTTGACTAAATATTAAGCACAGCTGATACTTTTCAGCGCAGTTTAAACATAAGAAAAACTCTCCACTGTAATTCAGAATATACAGTTTTAATACTATCAAAAGTACACAATCGAAAGAACAGCAGTCGTTCCAAACATCGGGAATCTCACATGCAAAATCACACGACAACTAGGCAACGAGCCAGGTAAGAAAAACTCCTACGAGTGATGTGATATATCTGCCGATCACTTCGTTTTACACTTCTAGTCCTGGCTAGTCGTGAGTACGTGATTCTCGGAATCAGAGTTGAGGAGTTTTGTACATAAATTAGCATAATGAAAAGTAAAATTAGTATAATGAAAAGTAAAATTAGCATACAATAATCATGAATAATAGGATCCTCACAAAACATTACATTGAAATCTAGATTCATATATTTTAATTACATTTTATTTTGAATAGAATGTTGTAGAATTTAGAAACTGTAATCACACAGAAATCATTAGATTGGAATAAATAATAGATATACTTGATTGCATCGTAATATATGCATGGTAATCTTTAAAACGATTATTTTAAAGCAATTATTCCACTGGCTTCAAAGTACTGGTTTCATTGCCAACTTTTGCCCCATTAATCTTCGGACGAATTACGCCAAAAAGAAGATTTATGAGCAGCTTTCCGGAAAGACATTATATCTGCAAAATCAGGCTGTCAGCCCTAGTATACATATTTTAATGACAAGAAGCTTTTCTCTTACATCTCTTACAATTCATAAAAGTAGGAGAAATGTAAACAATTAAATACAAACATTTTGTTTTGTGTGTAAAACCCTTTAGTCATAACTCGTTATGTGAATGAATAAATATTTGATGTTAGAAACTCAGACGTATTCACCTTTCCATTACCACGTGCATAAAGTTTGAAAGTAATTGTGTGGTGAAATTTAACCTCAGAAAAGGCTGTCACGCACCAAAGTGTGGTATATTTAATTTTATTTACTGTGGCTGAAAAAAATAATACACTGTTTATGTCGCAAAGCCACTATATTTACTCAAGTATGAGCTCATTTACTTTAACTAAAATAGAACAATACATTAATCACTAAATACACAGTTTAATTTTTAAAATTAATATGTTTTACTTTCCCTGCAATACATGGTAATATATAGGAAAAGTATTGGAATCATGTCGAAAATCGCAACTCCAGTTTCGATGGATCTACACGTTTCGAGACCTCTAGAATACAAAAAAACTATTTTTAGCGTATCGTCTGTGAGTGTGTCTGTCTGTCTGTGTGTCTGTCTGTGTACCTGTCTGTCTGTGTGTCTGTCTGTCTACATGTCTGTCTGTGTGTCTGTGCAATGTATGTATCCACTCTAACTCAAAACCTAATGCACCGAATTTAATCAAATTTGGTAAGTCACTTGGATGTGACTCTGGTGCTGATTATTTTTTGGGACGATTCGTAAAATCAGAACTCGCCTTTCTTTGCGAAATGGCCAGTAAAAATTTCATTTATAAGCTCTAGCTAAAATACTAATTTACCAAATTTCACAAAATTTGGTAGATAAGTTACTTGTTAGATACTCTGGTGCTGATTAGAATTTGGTACGATTCGGAAAAGAAGAACCCTGTCTTTTTTTACGAAATGGCCTGCAAAAATTTCATGTATCCTTCCTAGCTAAAATACTAATTAACCAAATTTCACAATATTTGGTAGATAAGTTACTTGTGGGACACTCTGGTGCTGATTCGATTTTGGTACGATTGGGAAAATAACGACCTGTCTTTTTTTACGAAATGGCCCCTCAAAAATCGCCAAAATCTACCAAAATCTAAAAAAAAAAGACTACGTATGCTGAAATGTATCAATTATATTCTTGTTTTATACCCAATTTTTAAGGAGGAAAAGAGTATATAACACACTCCATTATACTTTAAGACTAACGGTTCTCAAGATATTTGAGATTTCTTGCATTTTTGTTAAGCCTCTATGGGAGAAATGTATAATTACCAAATAAAAACAAAAAATGAATTACAAATGCAAATTTAGTGTTATTTGGTGCAATTAAACTCAATCTAATGAATTATTAAAGAAATAAAGAAAATATTAATTTAAGTCTGCATGAAAAGTCATGTGCTGCCCACATCAGACTTTTCAATACTCAATTATGACCCATATATATTTACACACACCCTTAATTAATTATTTCAATTAGTGACCCAGGAGGTTTTAATGTGAGACCATTTTTTTATCGAAGCGGTTTCGAGAAATAGCTCTCGAACAGCTGTGAATAGAGTTTGTTACATACCCTTAGTACAGTTGCACTGCCTCATTGATTTAACTTGCATGTCGCGGGGATGTGGCACACTTTGACAGTTGGTATATCAGCTACCTTTTCACTACCACCACTTTATGATATTTATGTAGTCGATTTTTTTAGAGGCCACATTTCTGAACACAATCTTGCATTTCTTACTATGTTCTTTTTGTTGTGATATCTGATGTTTTATGTACTACCAACTTCATTTCTATAGTACTGAACCTCGTCTCATTTCTTGCTAGGCAAATGCATTTCTTTTTTTGCTCAGGAAAAAACACGCCTGTCCCAACTTCCATTAGCCTATAGCCTTCGTCTGATGTTGGGGTGCATCTTGATTGGCTCCTATGCAGCTTCTGAAGATTGTGTTAAGGTGCCTTCCCACTCATCGCAACGCAACGCACCGCAGAGGACGGTTGAGTTCACGCATGCGCTGTACGATGAAAAAGTGAGGGGAAGTTCTCTTCCGCGGTGAACGCAGGTCGCACGCTAAATTCGAAATGAAACCGAATTCAACGCGTACCGCACGGTTGACGGCAACGCAACAGCCAATAGCATCGTAGATCATGTTTTTACTGCTAAATCAATATTTCGTACAGTAAATTTTTGATTTGATCTTTTTATATGGATTACTTTAGATATCAGAAGCTTAAACAGATGGATGAACATTAAAAAATATTTGGATTTGTCCGTATTATTGTCCGTAATATTTGGATCCGTATAAAAAAGCAAATAAATATTTGTTGAAAAATATTCACTCTTATTTAAGATCAAAATTAGTTTAACAAGCGATATTGCCGATATTGACTGAAATGAAGACAAGAAAAACGTAAAAAGTATTTAAATTCAAAGAATGCCGTTATTAAAATATTATGTCTTAAACAAATTTAAGTCCATTACCATTTCATATTTGATTTCAAAGGTTTTCAAATACGTATCTATATTAAATATCCGAATATGTTCTTTGCTCATTTGTAACGTTTGAAATATTCCTCATTAAAGTAAACTTTCAAATTTAAAAATTATTTTATCTACATTTATATTTATTGAGTAATTATGTTTTAAAATAGATTTAAAAGTATATTCCATCTATAGATGGTATAAAGTATACTTCAAGATGTTTTTCAAAGTAACTTCGAAATAAATTTTTATAAACATTCAAACTTAAAAGAGTAAACTTTTCATATTTATATGTAAACTTATTTATTTTATTAAAAATAAATGATTTTCAAATGTATTGTAAATTTCTAATTGTCTATGTGCATTTAAAATAATAAAAAAATTCTTCAAATGTTAGCGCCAAATTACCTCTTTAAAATTTCAAAGTAGTTTGATTTTTGTTTCTATTCAAATCTAAAATGTTCAACATTACATGTCCAAAGATAACTACTACCCGTATAAGGATGTTCGATGATTTCTGTCAAATTTTATATGCACATTTTATATTTGCTATTTCCACAAACACTTTTTTAATTAAGAAGAGTACATTCCATCTATAGCTGGTATAAAGTATACGTCAAGATATTTTTCAAAGTAACTTCGAAATAAATTTTTATAAGCATTCAAACTTAAAAATAATTTACTAAAATGAGGTTATTTTGTATATAGAACTTAAAATAATTTAAAACAAAAACATTCTGCAGATTGTTAAAGAAAAACTGTATTTGAATATTTTAGCAACAGATGGCAGCACTAGTAAAACTTGAGATTCGCTTGGATTCGAATTAAAACCCACTCATTTGCGGGGCTGATTCTCTGCCACCCAAGCCAAAACTTCACGCCTGAGATGTACTAACAAATTACATCATACAAAGCATTTAATGCTATTTTAAAATATTTTTTTAAAGAGCAAACAGAATATTTTTTCAAGTTGTTTTAGGATTGCAATAGAGGGATAAAAAAAAAAGTCTATGGGGAACATACATCAAAATTTATTTTCTGAATTCTGTCGGATTTTTTTTTTAACGATTCGAGAAAGGAAACATAATTGCATTCGTACGAGGAAATTGCCATAGTGTAATAAATATTCTAAAACAATTTAAATTAGGATCCTTTGTGTTTTGTGATGGAATTACTTTAGTTAACTTATTTTAGAAAACTGATGAAATATGTATATATCGCCAAAGCAAACTCGCGAATTTTCTGAAACGCGTCAATACTGTAAACTAGCAAGCCGCTGGTAAATATAAATTTGAATCAGAAGAGACCAAAGAGATTATATTAGTAATAATATCTTAATTTTTATTATATAACATTTCACGTATATAAAATCGCTTTGGAAGAGATGGTTTGTAAACATGGCCGCTGAACTAGGAGAAATTTCTGCGCTTGCATCTGATTGGCTACATTTCTTCGCCGTCGACCGACAGTGTGAAGGGGTTTACTTCGCCGTTGCGCCCCCCTCGGGGCCGCCGTATCTAGCATTGTTTTGCATCTCCCCCTACCCCCTTCTTGTTTTGTCTACAGAACTCTAGTTAAAACAGTGCCCCTCCCTCGCTTTTGGGAATCCGCGTTGCTACGACGAACCTTTAAACTTTTTTTTGTAATGTTCGGACCCCCCCCCCCCCCCGTCTCAAGCTCAAGGCCCTGCGTCCTTCGGGGCGCTCTTCTTCTCCCCCTCTCTTTTTATCTCGCTAGGCGCCCGCTTGGGCCCTAGCCCTTTCTCCTCCTCTGTAGACTTGGGGAAGGGCCCGACCTCGGTCGCAGCCCCCCCCCCCCCAAGCATTCCTTCAGATGTAAATTCTATCACATATGTTTTCCTCTTCGCATCTCTTTTCCTTTTCGTCCGGAGTTTAAAGGGGGGCATTCTTTCCCCTCCTGGGCACTCCGTAAAACCCCGTCCTTGAGACCTTGAGACTTTACTTCGCCGCAAAGACTTGCGTGTACCTCCAGAGTTACCGTGAACCGTCTAGTGTTGCGTTGCGGTTAGTGGGTAGGCACCTTTAGTCTTGCCCGGTAGCACAGTTTACGACCAAAGTCGCCATCGTAATTTTTGATGTCATGGATTTATGGGTCTGCGAGCAATATTGTCAAACGTGGCGTCGTTCGTCCGAGTTCTTTGTTCTATTAAAAATTACCAAAATGGTACTAACTGTTCTCACAAACTGATCCTGTAAATATATTACATTCCCTAAATACAAAGTATAATACATATGGAAACTATTGTAACTGGATCGAAAATTCGAATTTTAGTTCGTGGCGAAAGAGAAAACGTCAAACGTCCCTGAGCTCAAATTGAACGTTTTTGAGGTGACTTCAGTGTGTGTTTGCGTGCTTATGTATGTTTGTGTGTGTGTGTCCATGGGTATGTGGATACAATATCCTATGAAACAATGGAGCATTTAAAAGATAATTGGTACGAATATTTCTATCAGAGTACTAGAATCTTATTGCTTTTAAACGCGATCGAATGTTTAGAAAATCTCCAGATCGATTTCTGAAAGACTTTTTGAAAAAAAAATCAAGACTATCAATAATATTAAATAAACAGTCATTTTAAACGTAATTTTTACGTAGAAAACGAATAACTCATACATACTTTAGAACGCCAACATGAACCATTCTTGAGATATTGCACGATTTTTAAATGAATTCTTCACAAAAATTCCATAAAATTAAAGAGAAATTATTCATCAAATCTCTTTCCACTATTCTCGCATAATTAGTTCTCTCCATTCGAGTGAGAAGCTACTTTTCAAATTCCTGTCAGCGAGTCAATGAATTCGCCAACAGCTTTTCATTTCACAGCATATTAATTAAATGTCAATTGCATTTTGATAAAAATTTTGGGAGTATGGATATGTCATTATAGTTGATTTAATAAGTCGCTCTAGTTGGACTAATACATTTCCAAAAGACCCATTTCGCAGCAGAGTTCGCTGAACTGTCGTTTGAGACACATTTCCGGTAACCCCCTGGTTCATCCAAAATGTGATTTGATTCACTGTAGCGCGGCGATAAGTGCTCACGAACCTTCAGAGCCAACGTTCACCTCTCACATCAATGGTGCTCCGCAGTTTTTTTATTCGCAATGATGCCATTTCTCTATTGACGGTAGACTTTAACCACAACAGCACGCGAACAGTTTACAAACTGTGCTGTTTTGTAAATACTGCCACTCTTGATTCAAAACGCGATAATCATCCCTTTTACCAAATCTGATAAATCGCTCCTTTTAGCCATGACCGCACAACGAGTGATATGTTTTCAGAATGCCTCCACTACACTTTATATACCCACCAAGCCAGCTCCCGACATGCGCCTTCGTTCATTGGCTACGCCCTTTTGACGTCAAAAGTGGGAGGTGGTCATAATAATGAGACTCAACCCTACATAACGTCTAATATATAGTCTCAATATAGAATCTAATGTAATTATTTGAGCGTTTCTAATGAAACATATTAATTCATACAAATTCAATAATTGTATACGTTTCCAACAAAATAGTTCCAATTCAAACTCAATTTATTATCGAAGTTGTCAAATTTAACTACCACTAACAATTTGTGGGAATCTTATATATTAAATTAGACTAATGAGATCAGACGTAATATCTTCCTGCAATAGTAAAATGCTGAACCTTTGCATCCTATCTATAATATTTAAGTAGCTATCTCATAAAGGTATCAATATACTTAATTGGTTCAAATTAGTGAATCACATTCAATTCAATACATTTCTACGGTACCTCATCCAAGTGTTTCTAATGTAAGCTTTTGAATTAGGATCTAATCAGTTGCAATCTGAATCCTGTAATGGAAACTGCTGCTATGAAAGATTGTTTGAAATGTCACATTGATTTATTTGTAAAATATTTAATGGTATTAAGTGTTGTTCTTAAGGTTTTAATAAAATTAAAAATACGGACAAGCAGTACATTTAGATCGTGGTAGTAGTTTGTTATGAAACGCAATAGCAGTGAATTGTGTCCAGTGGCGCGAAAAATAATAGCAAGTGATCTAGAAGCAAATAAAAGCGATAAAAAAGAGATTATTCTTATTTTACGTCACTGTATTCGTCACTTACAGCTATATTTCCAATGTATGTTATTTGGTGTAACTTTAGCGATTTTTCGAGCTGTGGTGCAGAACAAACAGATTCTAAAAGATATCCCATTCCAATATAGTTCATAACATTCTAAAAATATTTTGAACGCACATGTATTGCTAGCTGTTAAATAATCAAAACGCGTGTTTATTAATAATCTTCAGATTATAAATACCATGTACAGAATGACTTAAATGTATATAATGATAATACATCCTAAGTATTTCTAATAAGCATTTCTCATCTAAAACAATGGGGTCTAGACAATGCATCCGAAAGCATGTAACAGCATAATTGCATTGTAATGAATATCCCATGATTATATATTGTGCAATTTGATCTTATCCAATATTACATTTTATAATTAAAATATATCATTAAATATATTAGATTTACCAAAAATTAAAGTTCGCAATATTATAGACTTTCATTTAAAAGAAAAGGAAATGTGTTCTATACTTATACATTATCATACGTCATCTGAAACTTTATTTATTTAAGATCATATATATATATATATATATATATATAAAGATATATATATATATATATATATATATATATATATATATTTATTTATATATATATATATATATATATATATATATATATATATATATATATATATATATATATATATATATATAATGTATATATATTTGTATTATCATTGATGATTCCTATCCCATTAATATTGATTTTTACCCGTCTAACCTTGAATTAATTCCTAATGAGCCTTGCGTTAGTCAAACTGTTAATTTTTAGACCTAAATTTAGATACCCTCAATAATCATGTAATCACCAATCTATATGATAAAAAAGATTCTTACAACTTTACTATCATAAAGCTGCTACCATATCATTCTTGTAATTCTATTCAATTGTTTAGAAACATCATTTTAAACCAGCTATTTCGAATACATCGACTTTCTGATCCTCAGTTTCACTTTCTCCACATCAATAAACTTAAACGCATTTGTCAAAATTACCAATACCCGGAAGTATTTGTAAATAATATTATTAATAATTTCAAATATACACGTAATGGTTTTACACATGCATTATTTGTCTTTTACTGGTTTACTCATTTTTGAACATTCACCCATTCTTATCACCTCACTTTCCACTAGGCCTGAGTCTGATACTGTTTGCTATTCTCGAATGACTATTTTCCACTTGTCCTGAGTCCTATACTGTTTGCTATTCTTGAGGGTCTCCTTGCATATTATGTGTCGTTCAAGTGTATTCATTCCGGTGCCCACTCGCATTGACGAAGTGAGGTGAAATGCTCAGTCACTAGTTTATCTTACACGTGGTGCTATGCTTTTGATTTCGTGTTTCATTTCGAGGAGGTATTGTTTTTTAGATTTGTATAATTCATTTGATTTATTTTTCTCCTTCCACTAGCCAGTAGACAGTTCCAATGGTGTCTATAGTTAAATACTATCGCCATTGTCAGAAACTGGCTATTCTATCGGTTTTAATTCGAATTGTATGGCTGTCCTGATGAGAATGCAATTTCGAACTAACCGCCATTTTTTGTGGGGTTTCAATTGATTGTTATCCATTCTTAATCTCTTATCTTAAGCTGATTGTTATTGCCTATTCTCATTTTTGCCGAGTTTTATTTTTATTTATTTTTATATACTTTTAATTGTGATTTTTGAATCCTAATATTCTTCTCATCCCCCTTCCATTGTAGTGATATGTTACCTTCTCTCTTTATCCTTAGTCTTGGCCTATAGTTACTCATTTGTAACAGATATGCTAGAGATGGGTTTTTTTGTACATACAGTAGTTTATGCATTATTTTCGATTAAAATCCTTTAATTTTTATTTATATATATATATATATATATATATATATATATATATATATATATATATATATATATATATATATATATATATATATATAACTAATTTAAACTGAGTGACTTTTTCTGAGTGGTATTATATTACATTTTTACGTATTTTTCATATTTGTATAGTTCTATATATATATATATATATATATATATAGAATATCTTGTATAATTGTCAAGTTTACCAATCAAAAATTCTTGATTGGTAAACTTTTTTTTGATTAGCCAATGACATGCGAACAGAATCCTAAACATGGAGAATTTCGTCATCCAGAAACATCTATTTTATAATTAAAATTATTTTATAATTTAACCTATAGTTTAGGGAGGTAGGGAGGGGAGAGAGAGAGAGAGAGAGTGAGTAAAAAACTTGATTGGTAAACCTTTTTTTTGATTAGCCAATGACATACGAACAGCATCCTAAACATGGACTATTTCGTCATCCAGAAACAACTATTTTATAATTAAAACTATTTCATAATTTAGTTTAGGGAGGGGAGAGAGAGAGTGGAAAACATATTATTAAATTAATAGTTATGTCTGATTCAAAATTCTAAAAAATTATAAAATCATAGAACTTATAAAATTGTATTTCTGACCCATCACAGTACTTTACCTTTACATATCCAAATGAATGCAAAGGAAATAAAAGAATTTTCTATATCTTTTGCATTAAGAAAACGCTCATTTTTTTAGTTTTTATTTTCCTTATTCTTTGCAAGACAATACTAAAGGAGAATATCGAAATAAAAGATATTGTCATGAATTTTCCCTTCTTTCCATGCAGATATATTTGCTGCATGTTGATATCTCATACACAAAAATGCTTTCAACCGAGTTGCCTACAGTGCTTCACAAGTAGTTGAAGAGATATTTTGATATAAGAAAGGAATTGTTCCGAATTTTAAATTATTGTGTCAACGGGAATAAAAAAGTGCAGTTTTATTGAGGAAATTATGTTTATAAGTTTAATTTCTGTTGGTAATTTGAGAGTGTGGAACAATTTTACACTAATAAAAGGCTAATAAAGGACTTTAGATAAAAACTGATAAAGTACAACAACTAATGAAATACTAAATAACATGACGTTAAGTAATAAATTAAAGACAAACCTTTAGATTTTAAAAAAGTGATTTAATAAACCTCCTATTGATATATATAGATTTAAAAGCCAGAGCACTTTCGGGCATTTTTATACCCTTCTTCAGTGGCATTAAAGGAAATTCACTGTATTGTATTTTTTTAATGTACACTGTAAAACATTTTGCGACCTTTGCTCATTTTTTTCCAGCTACTTTGTTGGTAATTTCGACAAACTGATAAGAAAAGCCACAATTACAGACGTTCATGAAAATTCCTTTCAGAAATATTCAGCTAATTATATATATATATATATATATATATATATATATATATATAATAAGCTAATACAAAGAGATCACGTGACACATTGCAAAGTTAAATAAGGTATCCACATTTTTTTCAAAGTGTCAAAATCGTGATTTTCAAAGTTCGTAGAAATTTATATTTTTTTTTTTGTATCCGACCTAAAGTCGCTTTAATTTTGCTTATTTTCTGTGCATCTACATTTTGCGCCAACGCCATTACAATATTTTTTATTTTAAAAGATCACCAAACTTTGATTATTTCTACAACGAAGCCTATTTTTAACGCATACAGAATATAAACAAAAGAAGCTGTAAGATGGGTTATATAAGAAATGCTAATTTTTTTAAACGCAAAATTATTTAGCTCTGGTGTCTGAAATATGGGTGATATCAATGAAATATTCATTAATTTTGCATAGAGAAGCAGACGATTCCATAGCATTGTCGTTTTTGATGAAGTTTTAAGCATGGAGTTAGAAAGTACTTTATCTCTATACTTTTAAGTGTTTAAGTAAAATAAATTAATGTAGTACTGTGAGCTGATATGTATAGCTGAATGTATAACTGATATGAATGAAACATTCATTGATTTTGCATAGAGAACAGACGATTTTATAACAGACTTTTTTGATGAAGTTTGAAGCATAGAGTTAAATTGCGTTTACCTCCATAGTTTCAAGTTTTTAAATAAAATAAATTATTGCAGTACTGTAAGCTAAATATGTATAGCTGAATGTTTAGCTGATATGAATGAAACATTCATTGATTTTACATAGAGAACAGACGATTTTATAACAGACTTTTTCGATGAAGTTTTAAGCATAGAGTTAAATTACGTTTACCTCCATGGTTTCAAGTTTTTAAATAAAATAAATTATTGCAGTACTGTAAGCTGATATGTACAGCTGAATGTATAGCTGATATGAATGAAACATTCATTGACTTTACAAAGAGAAAAGACGATTTTATAACAGACTTTTTCGATGAAGTTTGAAGCTTAAAGTTAAATTACGTTTACCTCCATGGTTTCAAGTTTTTAAATAAAATAAATTATTGTAGTATTGTGATGAATGAAAGGAATGGAATAAAAGTTATGAATGAAATATTTACAGCTTTTACATAGAGAGCCAGGCGATTTATATTTCAATGACGTCATTTGAATAAAGTTCTTTTTTTTCTATGAAGTTTTAAGTTTTTAAATATAATAAATTAATGTAGTATTAGGATAATTTATAATACATCAACGCTGAATGTATCGCATTTTAGAGATATGTAAATAAAATTGAATTTCAGTTGGAAAGTGTTTAATAATTATTGCTTTATGCATGACGGATATTTTTTGTTTATGACTAGAATGAATTATTCGGCGTTGCCCGTGTACTACATAAGCGTCCGTTACTTAAATTATTATTTTTTAATTTCCAATGACGAGTACAGTAATTTCCAATGACGAGTACACGTATTTCCATGACGAGTCATGGCAAGTAGCAAGGCAGAGTTCCTCTACAGCTCTCCTCCTGGACCAGTCTTGTATGTCTGAAATTATGCTCCACCACAATTTCTGAGAATTCCTCTCTCTGAAAGTTCTTTTGATAGGTTATTATTAATGGTGTTTTTGATTACCAACTTGATATTGTAAAATGGAATCTCAGCCTTTGGCGAAATTTGGGAAATTTCTACGCCCTTCTTTGGCCATACAATCAGCTCTCTCATAGCCGATCATACTGTTATGAAATGCATAACATCTGTTTATTAATTAATTCCTTCTAAATTTTATATTCGGCAAATTCTAATTTCGTTTCGATTCTAAAATCTATTCTTAAATATTATTCCAAATTGATGAAGCGCCAATTGTGTTATTTCGACTTGTTGGAGTCTGCCCATCTGTATCGATAACCCTTGGCGTTATGATACAGTTCCCGCGTTTTGTACGTTTACCCGGATTCACATTTCATATTGAAATGTATTGGAACTCTTTTCTGTGTCGACACGAGCACGCGCATTTACACTAAGAAGCTTAAGTAAGAACAAAGTAATTAGTTTCAGTTGGCGATGTAACCTCAAGGCAGTAGGACGTGTTCTTGCCCGCGGGGCAAAGAACAGATTGTTATTATTAAAAGGACATCTAATATTAAATTGATAATGAAGTAAATTGTTTAAGTCGCATTTTAATGTAATTTCGAAGAGTCACGAGATTGTTTTTATCATAGATTGATTATTCCGAGATGTCCAATCGGCGCAAACCAATTTGGGATCCGTTGATGTATTCAACGAATTTTGCTCTATATGTTAGAAAAATCTATGTGTATCTTCAAGTAACATCGTTAATAATTCTGATGTCCAATACTCCTTGCTGTATATTATTTAAAAAATGATAATTTCTCATCTAATAAAGGAAAAGGTAAATTTAAAGTATTTGAGCTTCATCTTTCATCTCTTCTGCCAACACGCCACTCATCTCTCGCCATATCAACGCGGATCTCCCACCTTCTCCGATGCCAGTTGGAAACCACCTTCAGCTATCGATCTCCAGCCTATCCCATATCCATCACACTCCGCTGCATAAAACACTATGCCTTCACTGCCGTAGTGCCGTGCCACTTCAGGAGCGGCAGAATAAATGGTCTGCGACTTGTGGCATTACAATAATACCGCGGTGGCCAGGGATCTACAAGGGGAAAATCACTTTATTACGGATGAATAAACTTCTCAAAAGGGATTGACATTCCTGATTGACTGTTGATTGAGGGACTTTGGCAGAGTCAATTGCCTGCAGAGCAACTTTCAAGTCTGAAAATATAATTACTTTCGAGAACTCATCAATATGACACTATAGTTGAGAAAGGGCTAAATAGATGGCTGCGATCTCTACATCAAAAACGGTTTTATTTTTCCCCACCGGGTCATATAAAGCGAAAAGATCACACAAAAGAAACCTGCTGCGGAATTTATGCATTTATTCATTTATAACTCATCAGTATATACTCGAAGCCATTCAAATTTTTGATTGAGTGTGTTAATAGTCACGTAGGTTACCGATCTCAATACCATTGCAATAGGTTTTTTTTAAACACCTCCTTGGATAGTTCAGTGCAAATCTGAAATCGTTTATTTAGGATTGGGGTGCAAGGCAGTAATAATTTTTCGGATCTCAACTGAAGACCAAGTTGTTTTTTCAAGTCCAGTACTTTTTGTAAGGCACCGTGTAGGGTTGCAAGAATTCGCTGACATGCTTGAGATTTACAGTTCCAGAAAGAGATAGTCTTATGTTCTCAAGATTTTCTCAAATGGGATAATGGAGTGTTCTTCAATAATTGACACGATGCATCTGCTCCCTGAACAGATAATCATTGCATCAATAGGGGTTGTTAATTCTGCGCATTTTTTAGGCGAAGTGTCTGACTTTGAACTTGTTCAAGTGACTTAAAAATATATTGTGAGGACGCCACAAGAAGCTCACAGCAATAGGTGATCGTTGGCAACACCAAAGTTTTGCAAGTTTCTGGAACAGCCCCACCTGGAACCAGCCAGTCCTTCCATGAGAGTTAGTCTATCCGAAGCTCTACGAGTAATCCTGTTTACCAAGTCAATTTGGGTCAAAGGTTGCTCCCAAGTATGAGAATTCTTCTATTTCTGGGACATTAAAACACCCGTAGACTAGTTGGAGATGCAATGACTAATGTGTGAGGAAGAAACTCCGTTTTTCTAAACTGACTTTTGTGTTATTAACATCACGCTACTCTTCCAGCACCACAAGGGCCTGTCCCAGGGTGCATTCAGTTAAGAGTTTGGATCCTTTTTTCGGGGTTTTAGTCCAGATAACGGGATCACTTGCGTAGAGAAGACAATTAACTCCATTAATACATCTCAGCTGAATAACTAGACCATTAATATACATGTTAGACATAATACAGCTATTCACAGCCCTCTGAAGGAGACCATTATGGAGTAATTTATATTTTTAAAAGCTGTTGCTGTATTTAACCCTACATAAACATTGGCCGAGAAAACCACTCATCCATCTGAACCTATTGGAGTTTACTCCCAATTCCGATAAATTTAGAAGCACATTTTCTTTCTATAGTGTCACATGCAGATTTCAGGTCCACAAACGCCGCAGTTAGAATATTTCTGTTATTTAAAGCATATATTATTGTCTGGCTAAGAAGAGAAATATGGTGGTTTGTAGATCTAAATTATATAAAACCAGCCTGTTTCTTCACCAGGAGCCTATAGGCACCAGAGTAACCAGCAAGTGACTTATATACCAAATTCTGTGATAATTAGTAAATTAGTTTGTCAGGTAGAATGCGCACATACGATTTTTGTGGGATATGTCGCAAAAAAAAAAACAGGTTTTCTTCGAATCGTACTAAAATATAATCAGAACCAGGGTAACATATAAATGACGTTTTTACCAATTTTTGTGAAATTTGGTCTGGTAGATTTTCGTCTAGAGTGGCTGCATACAATTTTAGAATGCTAATTTAGAAAAAAAAAAGACATTATTTTTTCCGAATCGCACCAAAGTCTAAACAGCACCAAGGGTATCCACAAGTGACTTACCAAATTCTATGAAATTTTCTCAATAAGTTTTTAAGTTAGAGTGGAAACATACATTGCAAGAATGCATTAACAGACAAACATTCAGATACCCAGAAACACATACACACAGACACAGAGAGGGCGCGGTAGCCCAGTGGTTAGCGCGCGGGAATTGCACTCCGTAGCCCCGGGTTCAATTCCCGCCACTGCCAAAACTGCCGCCGTGTTCACTCGGAGTACGATTACTTTAAACATGTGGGTCCGTAAGTCCTTCCGAGAGGTTGGTGGTAGGGGAAGGAGGGTACGGTCCCTGTAGATGCCTCCCCCACTGGGTTCCGGTCTAAATTGGGTGGCACTTCCCGGCCGTCCAAACTGTTACCTTACATCTTTTTGGTAGGTCGGACGGTCTGGGTCTCAACAATAACAACAGAGACACACACACAAACGTCAGCTAAAAATCGTTTTTCCGGGTTCCAGAGTGCTTGAAAAGTGTAGATCCGTCGAAAACTCGAAGTTTCTTAAAACTCGATGTTTAAGGAAAGTATATCAATAGTGCTTTTCGACACTATTCCTATACTTTCCTTAGACATTACCATGTATTGAAAGGAAAGTAAAAATGCAGCAAATTTCTGCGTATTTTACAAAAAAAAATAATAAATATGACAGAATTGTGCTACGGATGCGGTTCAGTCATCGTTAGAATGACTATTACTGGTAGTGCAAAGTTGGAAATGCTGTGATAATAGATTTGGTCATTAAAATACCGATTTGTGTGAAAATTGCTCAAAATCATGCTAGAGTATAAAATAAAAAATTAATTCAAATTTTTAAATATACATTTATAATACCAAGGTGCACCTTCAAGAGACCTGAAGTACCTGTGTACCAAATTACATGGCCGGATGAGACTTTGATTTATCGCTATAGACCGCGCGCGCACACACACGCAGTAACACAATAACACATACATACATTTTTAACACTTTACAACAAAGTTGAAAAGTGTTTATGACTTTGTTCATTCTATCTGTCTGTCTGTCTGTCTGTCTGTCTGTTAGTACGAAAACTGCCGTAAAAATGACTTAATCAAAATGAAATTTTAGTATGTTGTTCAGACGGTCTGTAGGACCTATGGGAATATAAATGAATAATATCACCCAATTAGTTTTGGATTGAACCCGGGTTGAAAAAATGAAATACATTGAGCCCTATGGGAACTAATTTTTCAAACATTTTTTAAGCGGATTTAAAATTCACAAATTGCTTCGAAAATTTTAGGTAATATTCAAATTGTTCCATAAAGTATATAAAAAAATCAGCGAAATATATTCAGTAGTTTTTTAAATAAAAATTAAAATAATAATTACACCTCTTATATGAAACGATCACGTGACCATGATATGAAACGATCACATGACCCACTTCAAAATGATATATGGCATCCATTTTGTTTCAAAATCGTGATTTTTTTAAGTTCTTTTTAATTCATATTGAGTGTTGTATCCGTCCTAAAACTACTTTATTTTTGCTTAAATTCTGTGCATCTACATACTGAAACAACGCAATGACAATATATTTGAGTTTAAATGCTCATCTAAATTTGATTATTTCTACAACTAAGTCCCTATGTAAAATGTAAACAGCAAAATATGTAGAATGAGTTGTATTACAATTCCTGTATTTTTTTAACACAAAATAATTTAGTCCATGGAGTCTGCATGGCTGATATGAATGAAATATTAATTGATTTTATAAAGAGAAGGACGATTTTTTTCGATGAAGTTTTAAGCATAGAGTTTAATTATTTGTAGCTCCATGGTCTAAAACAAAATGTTTAAATAAAATAAATTATTATAGTATTGTGATGAATGAAATGAATGGGAGGAAGTTATGAATGAAATCCTGTTTTTATATAGAGATCCAGGCTTATTATTTTTCCTATGACGTCATTTGAATTAATTTCAGTTGTTTTCGATGAAGTTTTCAAATATTATAAATTATCGTAGTATTATGATAATTCTAAAACTATTACCGAGGAATGTATAACACTTTAGAGATGTTTAAACCAGGAAATTTATATTTCAATGCCGTCATTTGAATGAAGTTCATTTTTTTCGATGAAGATTTAAGTTTTCAAATATAATAAATTAATGCAGTATTGTGATAAGTTTCAAAATATTACCAAGGAATGTATTGCATTTTCGACTTTTTTAAATAAAATTGCATTGAAGTTGGAAAGTGTTTCATAATCATTGCTTTAAGCATGATTGATCTTTCTTGTCTTTTATTACGTAAGATTTCCTAAATTCTTTCAAAAAAATATCTCTAATGTCACTCACTTTCTAGTCAAGTTAAACGCACATATGGATTTTTCGGCTCGGTTCATTGATAGATTAAGGCTGAGAATTCCATTTTAAGTTTTTCACATTTCCCGGCTTGTGGCTTTCGTATCAATTATGTGATGGTGAACACCTGTTCTGTTTAAAAGGTAGAAAATAAATGAGGTTGGCTGCAAATTTTTCTTTATTTCTAATAGAATTTTTTATAACAGTAAAACTCGTTTTTATATGTATAACAAAACTCAATTACACAGGTAGCAAAATTTAAATACATATATATCAGGATAGCGAATCGGGCAGTCAGGAGAAGAGCGACGTCCATATTAATGGCTTTGCTATCTGTCATTTGAAGGCATTTGCCATAATCCATGTATCTGTATTCAAGAATATTGTTCGATGACGTCTGTCGGAAGGTGGAATTAAGTGTCGACGTCCATTAAAGCACCTACCTCTGACACCTCAACATAGGCAGAGCCACCTGGATTGGTTCCAAGCTCCGCCAGTCTGAACAGTGTCTGATTCGAAGCATGTTGTCCTTAACGACGAATACTGCTTCTCTCTTTGTATTCGGATATTGTATTTGTTGCAAAGTAGCACACGGCCATCACACATGGTGTGACAGTCTGAGGAGCCATATCGTGGGGCAGCGAATATCCTTTAGTTCTGGTGCAAGTCAATCTGACGGCTCGCTGGTATATCGATATTATGCAGCCTATTGTTCTGCCTATGCTGTCAGGTTCAGTCTACGAAGAAGACAACGCTCGATCACATACTGCTCGACTTTCTCAATAAAGTCTTTGAGGATTTAATTCCATCCAATAGGCTTCCAGGTCTCCAGACCTATCACCAATAGAATACGTTTGGGTCTTGCTAGGACGGCATTTGCAGCCTTTTCAGGGAACCACTAAATAACTGCAACATTTGTGGCAGAATCTTCCACAGAGGGAGCACCTTAATTGACTCCATTCTGCACCGAATATCGTTTTTACTTTCCTTATATAGATAATGTATAAGGAAAGTATTGTGACGGAGTCGAAAATTCGAAATCGAGTTTTCGACGGGAGAGCACGTTTCAAGCATCCCTGATCACGAATCAAACATTTTTGAAGTGATGTCTGGGTGTGTGTGTGTGTGTGTGTGTGTGAAAGTATGTGTGTGTGTGTGTGTGTGTGTGTGTGTGTGTGTGTCAGTGAGTCTGTGGAGACGATAACAGACGAACGAATGAACCGATGCGAACAAAATTTGGTACAAAAATCACAATCCGTAAACACTGGAAGCCTATTGTTTTTATACGTAATCGAATGTTCAGAACCCCCCTAAATTTTCGAATAAAATTTTGAAAAAATCGTCAAAAAATCAAAACCTCTGATAAAGTTACGCAAATAGACATTTCTTATGTAATTTTTCATTAGAAAACGATTGACATAAATTTTAGAACGCTAACATGAACCGTTCTCGAGATATTGCACATTTTTCAAAAAAATTATTAAAAAATCATATAAAATGAAAAAAAAATATTTCCTATTGAGAAACATGTTCACTTTTCATATGTAATACCATGCGATAAATTGGGTGACATCATTCTCGTGGATCTAGCTCATTCCATTCATGAAAAAAGATACTTTGAGTCATACTTTTGTATTTGAACGCCAATAGTCATTTATCTGCTGTAAGAACAACTTATTTCTTCGTCCATAACGCTTGGCAAGATTTTGGCGACACATTTGGTGGAATGTCGCCAACTTGGCGACTTTTTGAAATGTTGCCAAATTAACGAAAATCTCGCCAAATGGATAAAAATGACGCTAAATCAGAGAAAATGACGACTCATTGTCGAAAATTCAATATCATAGAAGGAATATTAGTATCTACTATAAGAAAAACCTATTTTATTTACTGTAAAATTAGTAAATTCATTACATTATATAAGGAAAGTCATGTGTTGCCCACATCAGTTTTTTTATAACTGTAAAGGGAAGATTTACTACTTGCTAAAATGTCATCTTCTTTTTGTCACCAGTATTTAATGCTCCCAATTTCTAATTATTTGCATATCTCCTAAAATAATATATATATGCGAGCTTCGAAGCTGTAGCCCAATTTCTTATGGGTGCATATATATTTTTGCAACATAGTATATTTTCATCTATATTTGAAGCGGACCTTACATTTTTTTCTCTATTTCAAATAGAAATGAAACCTGTAATTTCATAGATAAATGATGATAATCCAAGTTAGTCATCACTCTGCCACGACTATCAATTATTTTCCTTTCTAGTATCCTCAAATCATTACAGCGTCACGTGGTATCCAATGTGCCATACGGATTGCAACATAACCTTCGTAAAAATTAAGGTTGCCTCCGAAAGGGTATTTAATACAAACCCTTCATACTAGTTTGATGTATTTTAATGCTGACATTATCATCAATCTTAATACAAGTATGACATTCTAGAAAGATTCAGTTTTTTTTTAATCAATATTTTAGAATATATCGAATGTAATAGTTTAATGGCACTCAATCAAGACTGAACTATATAATTACACGGCATGTAGGCGTAATCATGTGTAGCTTATATGTATTGGTCGATTTCCTGACAAAGTTAAATAACTATAAAATCTGTAAGTATCGAAAATTACAGCAGTCAGCGGAATATTTGTGATATTTCCTTTAATTTACAAATTATTTGCAAAAGGGAAGGGCTTATTTGGGTGTTAACAACTGTTGTAAAAGTCTGTTAAATTTAAGAGTTGCGGCAAGTATATTTATGTCCTTATGTTGTATAGATATAATTATTTGTAGCATAATAATAAGTACTAACAGATATACCCGCCGTTGCTCGTGATTTAAAATATGTGAAAATTTCAGTGGCATTCTTAATGATATCTTACCTTTAACAATTCCATTAAAATATTTAACTTAACTCCGCTAAAAAGAAATATATAAATATATGTTCTTTCTATACAAAAGTATCTTAACAAGCAGATAGAAAAATAAAGTATCTGGATTTGTTTGAAAATAAATTAACACAATATATGAACTTTGGTGAACATACGCCGAAATAAAGATACTGAAATTGCTGAAAGTACGTGAATAGAAGATATATGAATTTGAAATATCTTTACGAAATTAGAAGACTTAAAGTTTAAAATATCAATGAGTCCAATCAATTTTACTTCTGGAGACCGTAATGAAGCCCAATAAAATATAATACTGTTCATTTATACATTTTATATCAAATTTTTACTTTTTCTATATGCATATTATAATGTATAGGGCAAGTATTGTGACGGAGTCGAAAATTCAAATTCGAGTTTTAGACGTGAAAGCACGTTTCAAGCATCTCCGAATACGAATCAAACGTTGTTGAGGTCATTTCTGAGTGCATGTGTGTATGTTAATGAGTCTGTCTGGACGATATCTCACGAACAAATGAAGTATTTCGAACACATTTTGGCACAAATATTACAGTAAGTGTTTACTGGAACCCTCTTGATTTTAAATGCAATCAAATGCTCGGAAAACTTCCAAATTTATGAATGAAATTTTGAAAAAAAATCATTAAAAAATCAAAACTTTTAATAATGTTATGTAATTGATCATTTACGAGATGTAAGGAAGACGTAACTTCAAATTCTTATGTAATTTTCCATTAAAAAACGAATGACATACATTTCAGAACGCTAAAATGAGCCGTAATTCAGACATTGTATCTTTTTTTAAATACATTTATCAAAACAATAAAATAAAATTTAATAAAAAGCATAAAATATTGTGAAATACGTTCACTTTTCATATGTAATGTTATGCTATAAATCTGTTACCATCATTCTTGCGGATCTAGCTCGTTCCATTCACAAGAGAAGATACTTTATGTAGTTTTACATTTTGATGCCTAGCAATTTGTCAGTAGCCATTCATGTATAAAAAAAGCTTTTCTCTACGTATGTCTGTAGCGCTTGCCAAAAAATTTGACGAATTATCGTTAATTTGGTTATATTTTGTCCTAGATGAATAAGATTATCGTCAAAATTGCAAAAATGAAGCTAAAATAACAACAATGATGCCATGTTTATGAATTAATTATTAAAATATTGCAATATATGGACAATATTACTTATTAAGAATGCTATCAATATTGATAATTATTAATTTAGAGTTGCGCAAAATATAAATAAATAGGGTACTTGGACATAGATTTACATGTTGTTACTCCAATAAGCACTAAATGTACAGTTCAAGATTAAAAATAATAAAATGTGTATATTACAGTGCATTATTTTTTTACCGTGAAAAAAAGTAAATTCATTGCATTACATAAGGAAAGTCATGTGTGCCCATATCAAATTTTTTTATTATTTAAATCATATAATTCAAAAGAAAATCATCTGACGTGTAAACACACTTGAATTATATCCGTTGCTAAGCTACATAAAATAATTTTCTTCAATAAATTTTAATAAAATTTCGTCTACATAATGCTATTTCTGTGGAAGGTTCAATTTTTCCTTTTCTACTAATATCTCGACAACCCCTGGTCCTAAAGTATCAACATATGCACGAGGTTATATATATATATATATATATATATATATATATATATATATATATATATATATATATATATATATATATATATATATATATATATATATATATATATATATACATATATATATATATATACATATATATACTACGTGACAGTGAAACTTAGAAACCAAAAAGAGTGGGCATAAAAGTGATGAAAATCTGTAAACAGAGAGAGACAGCAACGAACAAGAAGTAATGATGCTTATTGCAACATGATACACCTATACACTGGGCGTTAACACCGTCTGATCAGTAGGTTGTAGGACCACGCGAGCGGCGGTACAGGCAGCAACACGTCTAGGTACAGAGTCAATTTCTCAGTACTAGAGTCAATGAGCGTGCGGATGATGTTTTGAGGGATGGCTGCCCATTCCCTGTCAACCATTTGCCAAAGTTTGTCTTCTAAACGCGGCGGTGGCAGTACAAACAAGCGACATCCAGTCACGTCCTAGACGTGTTGGATGTCAAAAAATTGAGGTATATAAATATTTTTCGGGCGACTGGAGCAAATTTCCATTATTCTATGTTTACGAGTGTTAAAATTCTCGAAAATAATTCATAGATCTTAGTTAAAACACTTAGGTAACACAAATTCTGGCTTTGACAACGCCACTGGCGGATTTTGTACATATTCGACATTATAATGTAACTGTTGTGATAAGTGTGATGGCGATAATGGAAAAATTATGAGTTCTTAGCATTTGTCAAATATATACATGAAACAGTAATAAATCCACAATTATTCTAAAACTAATACAAAGTTCTCCATCTAAAATGTACCTAAAGGCTCAAACTTGGAGATTATTTGCATATTTCCAAGCAACATCTATATTTAAATTAACTATTCATTTTATTTTTACTCACATGAAAATAAATCACTTATGATAATCTCAACTACTTTCCGATGAAGTTCAGCATACGTATTGATTTTTCGATGAGGTTTCTTGATAGATTAAGGTTGAAAATTCCCTTTTTCTTTTTCACATTTTCGGGCTTGAGCTTTCCATATCAATTACCGAACTGCTAACATCTGTTCAGTTTCTGGGGATAACGGATACAAATGGGGTTGGCTCAAATAAAAGAATTTTGTTTCCGCGCAATGCTTCTTAATTTCAGTAACGATGTAACGATTTTAACAAGCTTATTTCATTTTGCCTGCATGTTATGCATTTTTATGACAAGTACGCATATATTTATTTTACGATATTCAATACATGACTTAGACACGATTTGGATAACCTAAATTAGATCATTATTCTTGCGATTATGGATTTATGTATAATAAGTGGGCTCCTACAGGGCCCGAATAAGCCAAAAAGGGGCTCAGGATCTGGTAGAATTTCAAAGCCCACATAGGGAACACAAATCATCATATACCGAATCATATACCGAAATTGGGGTCCTGAATTGTAGCGCAACATTGCAGGTTCCATTTCAATAAAAGTCTTCATGTACATATAGATATACATTTTTCACTTCCATACATTTTACTTCAAAGCAATATACAATCCCCTACAAAATAAAAAATCTGATGTGGGCAACACATGACTTTCCTTATATAATGCAATGAATGTACTTTTACAGTAAAAAAAAAATAGGTTTTTCTTATAGTAGATACTAATATTTTTTTCAAGATATTGAATTTTCGACAATTAGTCGTCATTTTTATCCATTTGGCGAGATTTTCGTTAATTTGGCAACATTTCAAAAAGTCGCCAAGTTGGCGACATTCCGCAAATTTTGTCGCCAAAATCTCGCCAAGCGTTATGGACGAAGAAATAAGTTATTCTTATAGCAGATAAATGACTATTGGCGTTCAAATACAAAAGTATTACTCAAAGTATCTTTTTTCATGAATGGAACGAGCTAGATCCACGAGAATGATGTCACCCAATTTATCGCATGATATTACATATGAAAAGTGAAGATGTTTCTCAATAGGAATTTTTTTTTCTATTTTATTTGACTTTTTGATAATTTTTTTTGAAAAATGTGCAATATCTCGAGAACGGTTCATATTAGCGTTCTAAAATTTATGTCAATCGTTTTTTAATGAAAAATTACATAGGAAATGTCTATTTGCGTAACTTTATTAGTGGTTTTAATTTTTTTAAGATTTTTTCAAAATTTCATTCGAAAATTTAGGGGCGTTTTGAACATTCGATTGCTTATAAAAACAATAGACTTCCAGTGTTTACGGATTGTGATTTTTGTACCAAATTTGGTTCGAATCGGTCCATTCGTTCGTCAGTTATCGTCTTCACAGACTCACTGACACACACACACACATACACACACACACACTTTCACACACACACACACACACACACACAGACATCACTTCAAAAATGTTTGATTCGTGATCAGGGATGCTTGAAACGTGCTCTCTCGTCGAAAACTCGAATTCGAATTTTCGACCCCGTCACAATACTTTCCTTATACATTATGTATATAAGTAAAGTAATAAGTACGGAATACAAATTCTCAGATCACGAAAGAACGAAGGAATTTTATTGGCGAAACTTGCTGTATACTTCGAGTACAATATACAAATATAAAAACACGTGCATAATAGCAATTGGCGCACCGTGTCAAATATGTGAATCATCCGCTTGATAAAGGAAGGTATTTCTTTCTGTCCGTTCTTACTTCTATTACGGACGTTAGGGTGGAAATTTGAAATAGCCATTTTATTCAATATATCCCAAACAAGGCGTTTAGAGGATGGTCAGCGATGACGAGCCGTAGGCAGGTTAGAATCAAGCCAATCTATTGCAGAAGTTGCTGAATTCTTCAGAGTCCACCATTCTGTGATTTCACGCTTATGGAACCATTTCCAAAACAGAGGAACAATAAACAGAAGGCCAGACTTGGGTCTACCTCAAGTTAAAATATCTTACGGTGACCGCTACTTGGCGTTATTCATTAGGCGCAACAGGCAAGCAACAGCACCTGCTTTACGTGCGTGCTGTTGGCACATTTCGGGCGCGGTAGCCCGGTGGTTTGCGCGCAGGATTTGCACGCTGCCCCAACTACCGCCGTGTTCATGCGGAGTACGATCACGTTAAACATGTGTGCCCGTAAGTCCTTCCGAGAGGTTGGTGGTAGGGGAAGGAGGGTACGGTCCCTATGGATACCTCCCCCACTGGGTTCCGGTCTAAATTGGTTGGCACTTCCCGGCCGTCCAAACAGTTACCTTACACCTTTCTGATAATTCGGGCGGTCTGGGTCTCAACAACCTGCTTTACGTTCTATCCTCGCTGTAGCTACAGGCAGGCCTGTATCTGTTACAACTCGCATAAGGGCGAAAATAGGGATCAAGGAATTCGATGCGATATCTTTGGACAATCATAGTATCATTTAGGAAGAAATGGAGTTCAGTACGTCCACCAAAGGAAATCACAGCCTATACAAGGATTCCACCACCAGAAAATGAGTGGCGCTGGATGCTATTAATCTCTTGATATCGCGTACCAGCCTCTCTCCACACAAAAATTCGTCGATCGTCAAAGCAAATCTGGACTCATTGGGTGAATAGAGCCATTGCTCCAATATCTATGGTTCAACTGACGTATTTCTGTGCCTTGGTGACAGTGGAACACAAATTGTTCTCCTCCGCGCATCAAAGCCATGTGCTTGCAATTTCCTTCTCCCAGTTGTAACGGATACCGTGTAGCTGCAGCAAGACTCGGATGTAAAGCAGATGTTGTTTCTTGCCTGTTGCGTCTAACCAATAAGTAGAAAGTCTGACCAATAAGTAGTGGTCATCGGAAGATATTGTAATTCGAGGGCTCCCCGATCCTGGTCTTCCTATATTTTGGAATTGGGTCCATAAGCGTGAATTAACAGAATATGGACTCTGAAGAATTCAGCAACATCTCCAATAGATAGGCCGGATTCTAATCTGCTCACGGCTCGCCATCTCTGACCATCATCTAAACGCCTTCTTCGGGATATATCGAATGAAATGACTGTTTCGGATTTTCACCCCAAACGTCCATAGTAAAAGTAAGGACGCACAGAAAGAAACGCCTGCTTTTACCATGACGCTGATTTACGTATTTTTCACTGAGCCAATTGCTGTTATGCACGTGTTTCTATATTTGCATATTGTACTCCAAGTATACAGTAAGTTTCGTCCAATAAAATTCAATCGTTCGGTCGTGATCTGAGAATTTGCATTTCGTGCTTATTTTTTGGAGGGGAGTGAACTTTTTAATATTATTAATTACAACCACCTAAAGGAATATAATTACTGTACCATCTGTTAATTGCAACCACCTAACAAAATATAATTACTATACCATCCCCTAATAAGACGCAATCACATTATTGCCCCCTAGCTAAACTCTTCCTGACAGAATTCACCATCTATATCCCTTACAAAACGAATATGTCGCACTGACAATGAAACTCAATACTCTTTGAATCCAAAATAATAAATTATTAACTATCACAAAGCGAAAATAATTATGAATTACATTAAATTAAACGTTCATAAACGCTGAATAATCGCCAATTTGGCAATGTTGCAACTAGTCACTAATTCGACGACATTATGCCAAATTAGGGACAAATTAATGCGTTAAATTTTTCACTAAGGCTTCTAATTTCTCGCCAAATTTGTCCCCAAGCAAAACGTACAGATAGAGCATTGTATATATTGTTTGCTACAACTAGTAATCTTATTTAAATGAATAAATGTTGAAAAGGGGAATAAACAATTTCAGGAAAACGACATCATGGGCAGCATGCAATTATTTTTAATTTAAGATGAAATTACAGTAGCTTTTTATCTCCCTAAATCTTATTTAAAATACAATTAAGCAGAACAAAATTCATTCTCAATCTTTAATTAATTTCATTGTTTATTTGATATTTTTTTGTGAACCACAAGAAAAATCTTTAAAGTGATAATGTACTCATTTCAAATACAAAAGTTCTTTGAAGTCTTGTTTTAATGATAGCGTTTTCAATTACTATGGCTCTATAAATAGCACTGCATTTTTTTAATGGAAGAGTTTTGTTTTACGTTTAAACTGTGATTGTCAAATGAAAATCAATAATACGTCTAACACCATTTGGTTTCTAACGTGCCACGTCGAATATGGATGGTTGACGTCATCTCCTTCAGCCTAAACTATGCTAGTTATATAGTGCTGAAAATACATGAGGATTTATATTGTATTTATAAGTTGGACTCAGGGGCGGCTCGTGCATAGGCACTGCGGAACTGCGGGATCGACAGTGCTTTCTCTTCCTCGAGTATGGCGTGCAGCTTCCTACTTGCGCATGTGCACAACAGTCAAACACCACGCCGCTGGAACTGTAAAGCGTGGTGTTTGACTGTTGTGCGCATGCGTACATAGGAAACTGCACGCGAGGCTGCGAGAGAGAGCACTGTCGCTCCCGCAGTGCCTTAGTGCCTATGCACGAACCGCCACTGGTTGGACTTCATATGCGTCAAACATCATTAGAACCCGCGTCAAATATATGTGTATGACATATCCGCTCTTCCAGGTAATGAAAGCTACGTCAGGTGACAGATATTTTATATAAATGCCATGTCACTTTTTCAAATAATTATAAATCTGTTATTTGTTTTTAAGTTTTGTCATATTGTTAGGTTTTTCATAAAAAAAAAACAAAAGATTTCGTTACATATCAACTATAATCTTTGAGAAAGCGAATAGGATGAAAAACATCAGTGTATAATTCAGTTATTTCATAGAATACCTAGTTATTTCATGAAATAACTTATCAAGTCACTTAAAGTGTTTAATATACTAATAATTCCACGCTTTGACTAGTTATTCTATGAAATAACTAGTTATTCAATAAATTAACTAATGATAGACAGTTAGAGTGTAAAATAAACAATTTGACTGAATTATACAGCATACAAAATGTTATTCATACAAAGACACAATAAAATCATTTGTTACAGCAGGATTACTAAAATGGCATTTGGAATTGCAGAGAACATTACAGTGGTCTCCCCCTATAACACGGTAGATAAGTTTCGTGTTATATGAATCCGTGTTGTACGAGCCACTTAGATTATACAAATACAGGAGCCGTTCACAGCCCAAAGCGATTAACTTGTTATATTTAAAATAACTTTCTTTAATAATCAGGCTTAAGACACTACATGACAGCAATTTTTATGGCCGTTGAATAATAAAGGTTTTTTTCGCAAGAAATGTATAAAAATTTATCAATACATATTTTTTGCCTTTTTTTATGGACTTAATCGTTTTGGCAAATGAACGGCTCACATACAGTTTACGTATGCATAAACATACACTTATACAGATACTTAACAAAGATGTAAAATAAATATTTAATATCTAAGAGTTAAAATATTTTTATTTCTCTTCAAAACAAACAAATATTGAAATTAAAAATGTTTTGTTATTCATTTGAGTTAAATAAAAGCAGTTACACTTTTTTTTTACATTTATTCACTGTCGGAGCTATCCATAATTAGGTTCCAACGACAACCTCTTTTAAATGTTGGCTGTGCTATTTCATAGCTTGAAGATTCACTGTTATTTTCGTTCACTGTTATTCTCTGTTATTCACTGTTATTCTATGATTCACTGTTATTCTCTGTTATTTTCGTTGTTTAAAAGGGTATCTTCTTGTGCTTTCAACAATTTATTATTGTTACTTTCTAAATCTTCTTTTACTTCAAAATTTGGAGCTAAACAATCTTTCAATTTTTCCTTAAATTCCTCAGAGCTCTTTGTTGATGGATCATTATTCGTAAAATGTGCTTCTAGATTTTTTTCCAATTCTAATCCTTCATTTAAGATTTCTAAATTAAAGTGTTGCTCTGGCTCACAGAAAATTCGTAATGAGTTTTCTTCGCTACTTGATTTGGACGGCTCTGCCAGTTGCATAAATTCTTGTTCATCTAAGTGTTGGTTACTACTAACACGGAATGTATCTACCGTGTTATCGGGGGTTTACTGTACTATTCAAAGGAAAATCACTTAAAGGGCAATCTTCTATCCATAACATCAAACACTTTTCCATTTTATTAAGCATTAAAGTGTCTTTTATACGAGCAGTTTAATTCAAACTTACTAAAGATCCGGAGTAAATTCTAGCTCTTATTTTGTTTTCATTTATTTTTATTGTTCGAATTGTTGCCTCGTTTAATTTTAAATCTTTAGCAATGACTATTACATTCTCACCAGATTTTAACCTATCCAAAATTTTTATTTTTTCTTCAAGGCAGGGGTGATGACTAAAGACAAAATTTTAGATAACGCAAAAATTATAAAATTATTAGACTTATCTAATATATGTACGTATTTTCCTAAAACTTTTTTTCCTCATATTTAAGTTGAATGAAATAAATTATATGATATAAAAGTTTTTTCAGACACTTTTAATGTGCATCACAACTAAAAACAAACTGAGACAATCTCCTCTAAAAATGGGGTTTCTCCGAAATTTGAGAAATTTGATTTCGTTATCAAGAGCCATGCATGCATCCCGACTGTACGACCACGTTCGAACTCGTCTAATTGCTTATAAGGTCTTCGACAACATCTTAACGGCATTATTGGTTGTGTCTACAAGGAACTGCAACGCTGATAACGAACAGGGGTAAAGATAAACCCTCTACATTTTTTACTTGTTTTATAGGAAGCTAGTTGTGCAGTAGAAACACACGCTATATGATCAAAGTTAACACTCATTGGTCTTGAAAATTTAACCATTTATATACTTGGTATAAAGAAATTTGCATACGAAATTTCCAGATGATCGGAATAATTTTTACGGGTGCTTTGTACTTTTTTTATAATATATATATATAGAATAATGCATCACACTTATCAATCATTTTAATCATTTTTAAATGCATAGGTACAAAACATTACTGTTGTAAATTAGCTTAGCTGATGCAGCATCAAAAAACTCAGTCGGTCAGTGTTGGTCTCAATCGGTTTCGGGAAGAAAAAGCACCACCCTTCCTCAGAGAAAAGGACAGCACAATTGCATCAGTTAAAGCAGGTTCCACTTCTGTTGCCAAAGGTTAGAACCTGTGATACAAAAGAAAAATATTTACCAAAGAGCAACAAGAAAATGTGAAAAATAAGAACTAACGAAAAATGTTATTAAGCACCAGAAGTATTCAACATCATTGTTGGGGTAATAAGACAAGAAATTTAAGTACCCTGTGGTTTGTGTGCTAACTGCTTGTTTAATTGAATATTGTTAATTTATTTGCATGAATTAATCTCATATTGTTTCTGAAATCGTTTGTTTTTCATAGGCTACTTAAGTTCGTTATCATATTAACTAATCAAGTGCATATTTTGAACTATCTGATATCCGTTCGTACTCTGCCTTGGTTATAACTCTATACATCCTAGTTTGTACTTGCGATACTATACCCCCATATCATTATCTATCAACAAAATCCGTATTTACTGTAGTTGGCGTGTCTGAGCTACATCTTTG